>JALAZF010000191.1:10000000-10600000 GCA_022829125.1 Lathyrus tuberosus | reverse complement strand
CGTGGAGAGATTCGCCCATATCCGGGTTCTGGACCCATCAATTGGTCGCCGAACTATCTTGTCGATCAAGTTGAGGACGTTGTCACAATCTCTGTGTAACGCCCCGATTTTGATTATTCCATTATTCTTGAGTCTTTTAATTTAATTGGGTGATAAATTCTTTTATTTGTTAAATTGGTGTGTTAAATGTTATTTTACCGTTTTCGAGAGTTTTCGGGGAAATTAGAATGGAGGGTATTTTAGTCTTTTCTCAATTAATTATAAGTTAGAAATTTTGTGGAATTAGAATTGTGTGAGAAAAATGAATTAAATTGATTTAGTGGAAAATGAGAGAAAAGAAATAGGAGAGAAAAGAAAAGAGAAAGAAAAGAGAAATAAGAGAAAAATAGAGAAAGATAGAAAGAAAAAGGAGAGAAAGAAAGAAGAGGAAGAGAAAAGAAGAGGAAAGGAGGAAAAACTTAGAAATTCATCAAGATCAATCAATTAGCAAGCTTGGAATCCGGGTAAGGGTGTGAAACATTGTTATCTTATCAATGTATGTGATTATGTATGAATTGTTGTTGTTGTTGATGAATTTTGTCAGTTTTAGGGTATAACCCATTTTTGAGAAATTGATTGGAAATTGATCCAAAAGTGTGTAAAAACTTGTTGACTGTGTTCTTGTTGGTCTATACATGTTTAATATGTATTGTTACACTTCAAACTGTTGTTTTTCTGAATTTAGATGATGAATTGGTGAAGTTGGAGGTGGAAAAACGCAGAACATTGTTCTGCAGAATTTTCTGGAAATTCCCTGGCCATACGCGTAAGGGGCATGTCCATACGCGTATGAGCCAAGGCGATACGCGTAACAATGGCCGGTGGAAGGGTCAATACGCGTATGGAGGGTGGCTTTTCCCCGCCCTCTGGTGATACGCGTATGGGTGAGGGGCGTACGCGTATGGGTTTTGGGAACGTGGAATTGTGAAGGAAATGGGTTCTGTCCGTACGCGTATGGACATGGGTGATACGCGTATGGATAGGAGGAATGTAAAAATGGGATTTTTCAAAATGTCGTTTTCGGTTTCGTCCGTAACTTTTGTTCCGAGTATCTGATTTTTACATTCTTGGTGTCGTTGGAAAGTTATTGAGCTGTACATTGTGATTATGATGTTTTGAAAATCGTTAGCCGATTTAATTATGTCGGAAAGTCGGGAATAGTGCTATTTGGCGACTTTGACCGTTTTGACTGTGTGTTTGAATGTGAATCATACAATAGTGCATTGATGTGAATGTATATAGATTGTATGTGATTGTATGAGATGAATGCATGAATATATTGTGAATATGTATGCATTTCAAGAATGTCTTGTGTCATTTTGCATATGAAGCATCATGAAATACATTCTTGTGTTGAGCGATTCTAATGAGAATCCATCGTAACGTCGTGTGCCCATGTGGGGTGTGAGCGATGATTACGAATGATTGTGTGCCCATGTGGGGTGTGAGAAATCGGATCGTGTGCCCGTGTGGGGTGTGAGCGATCGGGTCGTGTGCCCATGTGGGGTGTGACCGATCCATAAACATTGTGTGCCCATGTGGGGTGTGAGCAATGGGTGAACATCGTAGGCCCGACGGGGAGTTACTTCGGTAACGAGCGATGGTTCCAGCAGAGTTCCTGAGTGAACTAGTGATGGTTGAGTCGGTACTGCATTGCATTTGCATAGAGTCGTGAGTCGGTCTGTATGATTTGCATTTATCATCTTTATAATGATGTGTTGTTGAATGAACATAATTGTGTATGTTTATACGGAATGATTGAGAAATGTGAAAGTGTGCATGATGAATATGCTTGGTATATATATATATATATATATATATATATATATATATATATATATATATATATATATATAAACATTGTGATGTATATAGATGAAAATGTGATGAATTGTGGTGAGAATATGTAATATGTGTATTTTTATGTTTATACATGTAATCATATGCATTGTTATTATGATAATATTTCTCACCCTTCTGCTGTTTTATGATGCTCTATGAGGCATTGCAGAGTAGGTATGCTGGAGGTCTTTTTGTGAAGCGTGTCTTCATTCTTTGGGTCGGTTGGCTCTGATATGTAGCACTGGGTAGCTAGGATGTATATTATTCTTTTGTGATACATTTGCATATGTATCTTGCTGATGAATTTGTGTATATAAACATGATGTTGCTTGTGATTCATACTGGATGATGTATATATATGTGGTTGTTCTTCAATATTTTAGATGTTCCGCTTTTATTCTAAATATTGAGATGTGGGTGTAAGGACAAAGTTCCTCTGTGGCAAGTTACCCCACCGTTGCATATCAATATAATGAGCAGGTGTTGTATGTATTAATTGCGTGTATGATGTGACATGCCTCTTTTATACTATGTTTTAATCGTACTCTGGCGAATTTTTTTTTTATGTGCCTAAGTGAATTATGTGATCATTTGGGGGTATAGAAAGGGGGTGTTACATTAAGTGGTATCAGAGCCAGAGTTGAGTAAGTTGTGTCTATCTTGTTGTTATGTTGGTTGAACTGTTGTTTAACCTTGTTGTCATTTTTGGGAATGATCAGAATATGGCTGGTAGAAACGACAATGCGATGGCTGCTGCTTTGGAAGCAATGGCTAGGGCGGTGCAAGGTGCGCCGAACGTGAATGCTAATGACGAGTTCAGGAAGAATCAACCACCGGTTTTCAAAGCAAGATTTGATCCCGATGGAGCTCAATTGTGGTTGAAAGAGATTGAAAGGATCTTCAGAGTTATGGGCTGTGTGGAGGAGAATAAGGTGAGGCTTGGGTCTCACATGCTGAAGGAAGAAGCCGACGATTGGTGGGTCGGTATGCGTGAAGTTCTTGAGGTGGATGATGAAGAGGTAACTTGGAATTTACTTCGTACTGAATTCTTGAGGAAGTATTACACTGAGAGTGTGAAGGGAAAGAAGGAGATGGAGTTTCTTGAACTGAAACAAGGTAGTATGTCTGTGGTGGACTATACTGCTAAATTTGTGGAGTTGGTTCAATTCCATCCTCATTATGCTACGATTACTGCTGAGTTCTCAAAGTGTATTAAATATGAGAATGGGTTACGTCCTGAGATTAAACAAGCTGTGGGATATCAAAGGATAAGGAGGTTTACGGATTTGACGGAATGTTGTAGAATCTTCGAAGAAGATAGTAAGGCTCGTTCTACACATTACAAAAGTTTGAATGAGAGGAAGGGGAAGCAACAAGCTAGAAGTGGACCTTATGTGACACCCGTTGATAAGGGCAAGCATAGGGGAAGCTTTGATAGGAGATCTGGAGGAGGAGGTTCCGGTGTTGTTAGGTGTTACAAATGTGGTGAAATAGGTCATAAATCATTTGAGTGTGGGAAGCCTGTAGCGAAATGTTCTAATTGTGGTGGTCTTGGGCATGCTGCTACAGATTGTAGAAGAAATATGGTGAAGTGCTATAATTGTGGAGAAGTGGGTCACATTAGTACTACGTGTACTAAGCCGAAACAAGCTCAAGCGGGCGGAAAGGTGTTTGCATTGGTAGGGACTCAAACTACGAATGCAGACCGTTTGATTAAAGGTACATGCTTTATAAATAGTACACCTTTAGTTACTGTTATTGATACGGGAGCGACTCATTCGTTTATTTCGTCTGAGTGAGCGAAGCGTTTGAATCTTGCGTTAACTTTGATGGGTGCTGAAATGGTTATTGAGACTCCTGCTTCAGGGTCGGTAAATACATCTTTGGTGTGTATGAGTTGTCCTTTAACCATGTATGGTAAAGACTTTGTTATGGATTTGGTATGTTTGCCGTTGGTGGGATTGGACGTGATCTTGGGTATGAACTGGTTGCAATTTAATTGAGTTCATATAGATTGCTATCACAAGTTAGTAAGGTTTCCTTCTTTGGAAGAAGATGAATTTGAGAGTTTCCTATCCACTAAAGAGTTGAAGAAACTTTTAGAGGACGAAGCTCAATTATTTGGTTTGTTTACATCATTGTCGGTGGAGAGTCAAGTTGAGCTTGATGTATTCCCAGTGGTGTGTGAATTTCCAGAAGTGTTTCCGGAAGATATTACAGATGTACCGTCGGAAAGAAAAGTTGAATTTTCTATTGATCTAGTTCCGGGTACTAGACCGATTTCGATGGCACCGTATCGTATGTCGGCATCGGAATTGGTAGAATTGAAAAAGCAATTGAATGACTTGTTGGACAAGAAATTTGTAAGGCCAAGTGTTTCTCCTTGGGGTGCTCCGGTATTATTGGTAAAGAAGAAGGACGGGAGTATGCAGTTATGCATTGATTATCGACAGTTGAACAAAGTGACAATTAAGAACAAGTATCCGCTTCCAAGGATCGATGATTTGATGGACCAATTGGTTGGTGCGAATGTTTTTAGCAAGATTGATTTGAGATCAGGATACCACCAAATTCGTGTGAAAGGCGAGGATATTCAAAAGACGGCATTTAGGACACGGTATAGTCATTACGAATACTCCGTGATGCCATTCGGGGTTTCTAACGCGCCGGGTGTGTTTATGGAATACATGAATCGTATTTTTCATGAACAGTTGGATCGTTTTGTGGCTGTGTTCATCGATGATATTTTGATTTACTCTAAGTCTCAAGAAGAGCATGAAGAGCATTTGAGAATTGTGTTGCAAATTTTGAAAGAGAAACAATTGTATGCTAAGTTGTCGAAGTGTGAATTTTGGTTGTCGGAAGTAATTTTCCTTGGACATGTTATTTCCGGTAGTGGTATTAGTGTTGATCCATCCAAGATAGATGCGGTGATGCAATGGGAGGCTCCTAGGTCGGTTACGGAGATTCGAAGCTTTTTAGGCTTGGCGGGTAACTATCGGAGGTTTATTGAGGGATTTTCGAAATTGGCACTTCCTTTAACGCAATTGACTTGTAAAGGAAAGGCTTTCATTTGGGATATTCATTGTGAAGAGAGTTTCAATGAGTTAAAGAGAAGGTTGACAACGACTCCAATCTTGATTTTGCCTAATCCTAATGAACCATTTGTTGTGTATTGTGATGCTTCATTGACAGGTTTATGTGGTGTTTTGATGCAAGATGGAAAAGTTGTGGCATATGCTTCTAGACAATTGAGAGTGCATGAAAAGAATTATCCTACACATGACTTGGAGTTAGCGGCGGTGGTGTTTGTTTTGAAAATTTGGAGGCATTACCTTTATGGTGCAAGATTTGAAGTTTTTAGTGATCACAAAAGCTTAAGATATTTATTTGATCTGAAAGAATTGAACATGAGACAAAGGAGGTGGCTAGAACTTTTGAAGGATTATGATTTTGGTTTGAATTACCATCCGGGTAAGGCAAACGTGGTGGCCGATGCCTTAAGTCGGAGGTTGTTACGTATGTCCGTATTGATGATGAAAGAATGGGAACTTTTGGAGGATTTCAGAGATTTGAGTTTGGTTTGTGAAATGACGCCGCGAAGTGTGAGACTTGGTATGTTACATGTTACGAATGATTTTCTTGCAACGGTTAGTGAAAAGCAAAAGTTGGACTTGAAATTCGTTGATTTGATGTTGAATGAGAATGAGGATTTCAAGGTTGATAATTATGGAGTTTTGAGATTCCGTGGTCGTATTTGTATTCCCGATGATGTGGAGTTGAAAAAGATGATTTTAGAGGAAGGACACCGAAGTAATTTAAGTATTCATCCGGGTGCGAATAAGATGTATCAAGATTTAAAGAAAATCTTTTGGTGGTCTGGATTAAAGAGGGATGTTGCTCGATTTGTGTATGCACGCTTAACTTGTCAAAAGTCTAAGGTGGAACATCAAAAACCGAGTGGATTTATGCAACCGTTGGATATTCCGGAATGGAAATGGGATAGTATATCGATGGATTTTGTTACGGGATTGCCGAATACGCAAAGAGGTCATAATGCTATTTGGGTAATTGTTGATAGGCTTACTAAATCTGCTCACTTTATTCCAATTGATATTAGTTATCCTTTGGAGAAGTTAGCCAAGATTTATGTTCTTGTGATTGTGAAGTTACATGGAGTTCCTAAGAGTATTGTATCGGATAGAGATCCAAGGTTTACATCGAGGTTTTGGGAGAGTTTACCAAAGGCTTTGGGTTCTAAGCTAAGATTGAGTTCGTCTTATCATCCGCAAACGGACGGTCAAACCGAGAGGACGATTCAATCGTTGGAGGATTTATTGCGTGCTTGTGTACTCGAGCAAGGTGGTGCTTGGGATGGTTATTTGGCGTTGATTGAATTCACTTACAATAACAGTTTTCATTCGAGTATAAGTATGGCACCATTTGAGGCTTTGTATGGTCGGAGATGTCGAACACCTTTGTGTTGGCATGAAACCGGCGAGAGGACGATAGTTGGACCGGAAATGGTACAACAGACGACGGAGAAAGTGAAGTTTATTCGGGAGAAGATGAAAGCTTCTCAAAGTAGACAAAAGAGCTATCATGACAAGAGGAGGAAAGATCTTGAGTTTCAAGAAGGCGACCATGTGTTTTTGAGAGTTACACCAGTTACGGGTGTGGGTCGTGCTTTGAAATCGAAGAAGTTGACATCTCGTTTTATTGGGCCGTATCAGATTACTTCACGAGTTGGTGTTGTGGCTTACCGTGTAGCGTTGCCTCCGAACCTTTCGAATTTGCATGACGTATTCCATGTTTCGCAACTTCGGAAATATGTTTCGGATCCGTCACATGTTATTCCTATGGACGAGGTTGAAGTGAGAGATAACCTTACGGTGGAAGCTTTACCGGTTAGGATTTTGGACCGCGAAGTTAAGAAACTAAGGGGCAAGGATATTGCGCTGGTGAAAGTAGCGTGGGGAGGCGCTGCAGAAGGCAATATGACGTGGGAACTAGAGAGTGGGATGCGAGAGTCGTATCCGGAGTTGTTTGAATCAGGTATTATTTTCGAGGACGAAAATTTCTAAAGTGGGGGAGAGTTGTAACGCCCCGATTTTGATTATTCCATTATTCTTGAGTCTTTTAATTTAATTGGGTGATAAATTATTTTATTTGTTAAATTGGTGTGTTAAATGTTATTTTACCGTTTGCGAGAGTTTTCGGGGAAATTAGAATGGAGGGTATTTTAGTCTTTTCTCAATTAATTATAAGTTAGAAATTTTGTGGAATTAGAATTGTGTGAGAAAAATGAATTAAATTGATTTAGTGGAAAATGAGAGAAAAGAAATAGGAGAGAAAAGAAAAGAGAAAGAAAAGAGAAATAAGAGAGAAATAGAGAAAGATAGAAAGAAAAAGGAGAGAAAGAAAGAAGAGGAAGAGAAAAGAAGAGGAAAGGAGGAAAAACTTAGAAATTCATCAAGATCAATCAATTAGCAAGCTTGGAATCCGGGTAAGGGTGTGAAACATTGTTATCTTATCAATGTATGTGATTATATATGAATTGTTGTTGTTGTTGATGAATTTTGTCAGTTTTAGGGTATAACCCATTTTTGAGAAATTGATTGGAAATTGATCCAAAAGTGTGTAAACCCTTGTTGATTATGTTCTTGTTGGTCTATACATGTTTAATATGTATTGTTACACTTCAAACTGTTGTTTTTCTGAATTTAGATGATGAATTGGTGAAGTTGGAGGTGGAAAAACGCAGAACATTGTTCTGCAGAATTTTCTGGAAATTCCCTGGCCATACGCGTAAGGGGCATGTCCATACGCGTATGAGCCAAGGCGATACGCGTAACAATGGCCGGTGGAAGGGTCAATACGCGTATGGAGGGTGGCTTTTCCCCGCCCTCTGGTGATACGCGTATGGGTGAGGGGCGTACGCGTATGGGTTTTGGGAACGTGGAATTGTGAAGGAAATGGGTTCTGTCCGTACGCGTATGGACATGGGTGATACGCGTATGGACAGGAGGAATATAAAAATGGGATTTTTCAAAATGTCGTTTTCGGTTTCGTCCGTAACTTTTGTTCTGAGTATCTGATTTTTACATTCTTGGTGTCGTTGGAAAGCTATTGAGCTGTACATTGTGATTATGATGTTTTGAAAATCGTTAGCCGATTTAATTATGTCAGAAAGTCAGGAATAGTGCTATTTGGCGACTTTGACCGTTTTGACTGTGTATTTGAATGTGAATCATACAATAGTGCATTGATGTGAATGTATATAGATTGTATGTGATTGTATGAGATGAATGCATGAATATATTGTGAATATGTATGCATTTCAAGATTACCTTGTGTCATTTTGCATATGAAGCATCATGAAATACATTATTGTGTTGAGCGATTCTAATGAGAATCCATCGTAACGTCGTGTGCCCATGTGGGGTGTGAGCGATGATTACGAATGATTGTGTGCCCATGTGGGGTGTGAGAAATCGGATCGTGTGCCCGTGTGGGGTGTGAGCGATCGGGTCGTGTGCCCATGTGGGGTGTGAGCGATCCATAAACATCGTGTGCCCATGTGGGGTGTGAGCAATGGGTGAACATCGTAGGCCCGACGGGGAGTTACTTCGGTAACGAGCGATGGTTCCAGCAGAGTTCCTGAGTGAACTAGTGATGGTTGAGTCGGTACCGCATTGCATTTGCATAGAGTCGTGAGTCGGTCTCTATGATTTGCATTTATCATCTTTATAATGATGTGTTGTTGAATGAACATAATTGTGTATGTTTATACGGAATGATTGAGAAATGTGAAAGTGTGCATGATGAATATGCTTGGTATATATATATATATATATATATATATATATATATATATATATAGATTGTGATGTATATAGATGAAAATGTGATGAATTGTGGTGAGAATATGTAATATGTGTATTTTTATGTTTATACATGTAATCATATGCATTGTTATTATGATAATATTTCTCACCCTTCAGCTGTTTTATGATGCTCTATGAGGCATTGTAGAGTAGGTATGCTGGAGGTCTTTTTGTGAAGCGTGTCTTCATTCTTTTGGTCGGTTGGCTCTGATATGTAGCTCTGGGTAGCTAGGATGTATATTATTCTTTTGTGATACATTTGCATATGTATCTTGCTGATGAATTTGTGTATATAAACATGATGTTGATTGTGATTCATACTGGATGATGTATATATATGTGGTTGTTCTTCAATATTTTAGATGTTCCACTTTTATTCTAAATATTGAGATGTGGGTGTAAGGACAAAGTTCCTCTGTGGCAAGTTACCCCACTGTTGCATATCAATATAATGAGTAGGTGTTGTATGTATTAATTGCGTGTATGATGTGACATGCCTCTTTTATACTATGTTTTAATCGTACTCTGGCGAATTTTTTTTTTATGTGCCTAAGTGAATTATGTGATCATTTGGGGGTATAGAAAGGGGGTGTTACACTCTGGTCATCATAGGACCAGGGATGTTTTTCCCATCATCCCTCTACTTGACGAATCTAAAGTTCCCAACCGGGAACGAATCGAGATTACTTATGATGGTCAGAATAGGACTAGGGATGTTTTTGCCATCATCCCTCTACTTGACGAATCTAAAGTTCCCAACCAGAACGGATTGAGATTACTTATGATGATCAAAAAAATTAGAGGGCTCCCGTAGTCATCTATCTGCCGGGACCATTACCGTATGAATCAACTAAGGCAATCCCTTACAAGTACGGTGCAACAACAATTGAGAATGGAAAGGAAATTCCATTACCCTACATCGTGAATCATGCAGACATCAGTCGAGTAACACGGAGTTGTCGAATCTTCAACCGAGGGGTTGGGGAACTTAACAAAGAAATGGAACTTCAGACGGAAGCTCCCGATCCATCAGTCGGTCAATCCAGTAATCTTGACCTTTCGAAAAATAATGATGAGATGTTGAAGCTCATCCAAAGGAGCGAATACAACATTGTCGATCAACTGTTATAAACTCCTTCAAAGATCTTTGTGTTATCACTGTTACTCAGTTCAGAAGCGCATAGGGAGGCTCTACATAAAGTCTTAGAGCAAGCCTTTGTGGAATAGGACGTAACAATTAGACAGTTCGATAGCATTGTCTCTAACATCACTTCCTGCAACAATTTGGGATTTAGTGATGAGGAATTACCTGACGAGGGTCATCGTCATAACATGGCGCTCAATATCACAGTCAACTGCCAGGACGATGCTTTAGCCAGCGTACTGGTAGACACAGGGTCAGCCCTGAATGTTATGCCAAAGTCCACTTTGATGTAATTATCATTCAAAGGCCCTCCGATGAGAATTAGCGAGGTTGTCGTCAAAGCATTCGACGGATCCAGAAAAACGGTTATCGGCGAAGTTGATCTTCCCATAACTATTGGTCTTCACACTTTCCAAGTCACTTTCCAGGTCATGGACATTCGGGCAACGTACAGTTGTTTATTAGGAAGACCTTGGATACATCAGGCTGGAGCGGTTACTTCAACCCTCCACCAAATGCTAAAGTTCGTCAAGAAAGATCAACTTGTCACAGTTTGTGGGGAACAAGCCTTGCTTGTAAGCAACTTATCATCATCTACTGGTATAGAACCCGAGGAGGTTATTGGAACGCAGTTCCAAGCACTGTCGGTAAGCAAGGACAATCAATCAATAGAAGGAACTTCCATTTCTTCATACATCGATGCTATCAAAGCAGTCGAGAGTACCGATACAAAAGGATGGGGACAGCTTGTCATTCCTATTGACAATAAAACAAAGAAGGGTCTTGGTTTTTCTGCAACTTGTACCCAGACAGCTGCCAACGATGAAGGTCGTCATCCCCTTCAAAACTTCTTCCACAGTGGAGGTTTCCTTCACCCAGTGTCTCAAATAGTCCATGCTATCAATGAGGAGGATCCCTCTGACACAGATGAAGAATGGAAGTCCTATCTTAACGAGGACGGTTAAATGTCTCAGGAAGAGGTGCCTATGCCATTTTGCTATCCCGCACAGAGTCCGAGATTTATACCAAGGTCAGACGTCGAAATGATATATGGAGATTGTGATCCGGAAGGATGTCGTGCTCCGCCAAATTCATTAGAGAAAGACACTCTGATGAAAGACAACTTTGACCACAATTATTATGGCCCGATGGATGGCCTACCAATGTGGCAGCCTTACCCAGGAAACTTGGGGCAAGAGAGTCAGCCGAACAATGAAAACCAGCTGAGTATCATTGAACAGAATACCTGTGTCCCCACCATGTTATAGGATCAACACTCAGGTCATCCTGAAACTACTCAACATGAAGATGAATTCGCAACGTTTGCAGGACTTGAGTTCATCAACTTTGCTTTTCCCGAGGATAACGTCATCGAGAGAGATGACTCCTCCAGTTCCAAAGAAGTTTGGGACACTCTGGGAGAACCAAGTGGAAAGTACGACTATATGGTCAAGTACACTGCTCCCGAAAGCTCTCGTATCAGGCTCGAAGGCATCCAGTCAACTGGATGGGAAGATACAGCTGAGAGCACAAATGCTATGCAAAATGCAACTGAGGAATCCTCCTGCGAAAATTCTTCCTGGGAGACAGATTCCAATGATCCTGCTCCACCAGAAATCAGTGTTATTTCTGAAGACAAATCAAGGAAGGTACCAGACTTTGTGTTTCACCAAGGAGTTCGCCGCCAATGGGTTGCTGTCGAGGTTCCGAAGGTCGTTCATCAGTCAAAGTAATTGCCATCTTTTAACCTTTCACCTACCCAGGTGAAACAGATGTTTTGATAGGGCTCGCTTTCTATAAATTTCCCTCTTCGCTTTGGCCGAAGCGACAGAGTTTTGTTTTATAGGGCTGTCGTTTCAAGAATCAACTTGTTCATTAATAAAATAACGTTGTTCTGTAATTTATGCATTAATTGCTGTTTTCTCTTTTTGCTTTTTCAGAAAATGGTAATCCTTAAAAACAATTCAAAAATAAAAACAAGCACTAATAAAAATAAAACACTGTACACTCTTGCATTTTCTCTATCTCTTCTAAACACGAATCATCACGTCATGCAAATTGCTTGTTTTAAACCCCGTTGAAACATACGATTCGATGCCTTCTCCCAACTTTGAGTTCCCGGTATTCGAGGCTGAAGAAGAAGATGACAACGAAATTCCAGAAGAGATCTCCCGATTACTCAGACAAGAGGAAAGGTCCATTGAACCTCACAAAGAGCCGTTGGAAACGGTAAACTTGGGTTCAAAAAAAGAGAGAAAAGAAATCAGGATTGGGGCACTGCTCAGTCCCATTGCCAGAGAGGGTTTGGTAAAGCTTCTCAAAAAATTCCCCGATGTATTCGCTTGGTCCTATCAGGATATGCCAGGTTTGGATACCAGCATCGTGGAACATCACTTACCGTTAAGATTGGAATGTCCGCCAGTAAAGCAAAGGTTGAGACGGACTCACCCGGACATGGCCATCAAAATCAAAGAGGAGGTACAGAAACAGATTGACGCGGGTTTCCTCGCCACATCAGAATATCCTCAATGGTTAGCCAACATCGTACCCATTCCCAAAAAGGACGGAAAGGTCAGGATGTGTGTTGGTTACAGAGATCTGAACAAGGCTAGTCCAAAGGACGACTTTCCTTTACCACACATTGACATGCTGGTGGATAGTACAGCAAAGTTCAAAGTTTTCTCCTTCATGGATGGATTCTCGGGCTATAACCAGATCAAAATGGCGCCGAAAGACATGGAGAAAACATCATTCATTACCCCATGGAGTACCTTTTGTTACAAGGTAATGCCATTCGGTTTGAAGAATGTTGGGGCAACCTATCAAAGGGCCATGAACACTCTTTTTCATGACATGATACACAAAGAAATCGAGGTATATGTCGATGATATGATTGCAAAATAAAATACAGAGAGTGAGCACATTGAACATCTGTCAAAATTGTTTGAACGTTTAAGAAAATTCAAGCTCCGCTTGAATCCTAACAAGTGCACCTTCGGTGTCCGTTCAGAGAAACTACTAGGGTTCATCGTCAGCCAGAAAGGAATTGAAGTTGATCCTGACAAGGTCAAGGCCATTCAAGAAATGCCATCTCCAAAGACTGAAAAACAAGTCAGAGGGTTCCTGGGACGTTTGAACTACATCTCCAGATTCATATTCCTTATGACCGCGACCTGTGCGCCGATTTTCAAATTACTCAAAAAGAACCAGGATTGCGTTTGGTCAGAAGATTGTCAAACCGCCTTCGACAGTATCAAGGAATATCTGTTGAATCCTCCGATTCTATCACCTCCAGTGGAAGGAAGACCACTGATTATTTACCTCATAGTTTTAGAGGACTCAATGGGATGTGTACTTGGCCAACAAGACGAAACTAAACGGAAAGAGTCTGCCATCTACTATCTGAGCAAGAAATTGATTGACTGCGAGACTCGGTACACGATGCTCGAGAAAACTTGTTGTGCTTTGGCTTGGGCAGCCAAACGTCTTCGCCAGTACATGATTCGTCATACTACTTGGTTGGTCTCCGAAATGGATCCAATCAAGTACGTCTTCGAAAAACCTGCTCTCACGGGAAGAATTGCCCGTTGGCAGATGTTGTTATCAGAATATGACATAGAGTACCACGCTCAGAAAGCCATTAAGGGAAGTATTTTAGCCAATCATTTAGCTCATCAACCGATTGATAATCAAGAATCAATTGGGTTTGACTTCCCAGATGAAGATGTCATGTATCTAAAAATGAAGGACTGCGACGAATCGCCACCCAGTGAAGGGCCAGAACCAGGTTCCCAATGGGGACTTATCTTTGACGGAGCAGTTAATCATTATGGAAACGGAATTGGGGCAATCATTATTACCCCTTAGGGTACCCACATTCCTTTCACCGCCAAACTTACGTTCAAATGTACAAACAACGAGGCCGAATATGAAGCATGTATCATGGGTCTCGAGGAAGCAATTGATTTAAGGATAAAAAACTTGGACGTATATGGCGACTCAGCCTTGGTTATCAATCAGATAAAAGGAGATTGAAACACATACCAATCAGGACTGATTCCTTACAAGGACTACGCAAGAAGGTTGTTACCTTTCTTCAATAGAGTCGAGTTTCATCACATCCCTCGTGATGAGAATCACATGGCTGATGCATTAGCCACTATCTCTTCCATGATTAGTGTGGGTCAACAGACTGACCTACCTAAGATTGACATAATGCGCCTAGAACGGCCCGCTTACATCTTCACGATTAAAGCAGTCCTAGACGACAGACCTTGGTATCACGATATCAAATGCTTCCTTCAGAAACAAGAGTACCCACCTGGGGCATCCAGGAAAGACAGAAAAACCCTCAGAAGATTGGCTGGAAACTTCTTCCTGAGCGGTGACACTCTCTATAAGAGGAATTTTGACTTGGTTTTGCTTCAATGCGTAGACAGACCAGAAGCAGACATGGTTATGAAAGGAATTCATGAAGGATCCTTTGGCACTCATGCCAACGGACACACAATGGCGATCAAAATTCTCAGAGCAGGGTACTATTGGTTGACAATGGAATCTGATTGCTACAAGTACATGAGGAAGTGTCACAAGTGTCAGATATACTCCGAAAAAATCCATGTACCACCATCACATCTCAAAGTTCTATCTTCCCCATGGTCATTTTCCATATGGGGAATCGACATGATTGGCATGATTGAGCCCAAGGCTTCAAACGGACATCGGTTCATCCTGGTAGCCATTGACTATTTCACCAAGTGGGTCGAAGTAGCGTCATACGCCAATGTAACCCGATAAGTGGTGGTCCGATTTATCAAAAACAGTATCATCTACCGTTATGGTGTTCCGAGCCAGATCATTACAGATAATGGATCTAACTTGAACAACAAGATGATGAAAGAGTTGTGCGTAGAGTTCAAGATTGAACACCATAACTCATCTCCCTACCGACCCAAGATGAACGGAGCGGTAGAAGCGGCCAATAAGAACATCAAGAGGATTGTTCAGAAGATGGTTGTAACCTACAAAGATTGGCACGAGATGCTACCCTTTGCGCGTCATGGTTATCAAACATCTGTTCGCACTTCAACATGGGCAACCCCTTTCTCTCTAGTGTATGGCATGGAAGTAGTGCTCCCCATAGAAGTAGAGATCCCGTCAATCCGAGTATTGATGGAAGCTAAGCTCACCGAAGTTGAATGGTGTCAAAGCCGACACGACGAATTAAACCTGATCGAAGAGAAACGAAACACGGCCCTATGCCATGGTTAGCTGTATCAACAGAGAATGAAGAAGGCGTTTGACAAAAAGGTCTGACCTCGCGTCTTCAAGAAAGGAGACCTTGTGCTCAAGAAGATACAATCATTTCTCACTGATTCTCGGGGCAAGTGGACTCCGAATTATGATGGCCCCTATGTGGTCACGAAAGCTTTCTCAGGCGGCGCCTTGAGACTTGCAACCATGGACGGAGAGGAATTTGCCTACCCCACAAATGTTGATATAGTCAAGAAATACTTGCCTAAAACTAAAAAAAAAAAACGTCTCGGTGGATTGAAAACCCGAAAGGGCGGTTCAGGCAAAAATTAGAGACATGAAAAAAAATCATCTCGTTGGATTGAAAACATCACATTACAACCCAGGCAAAAATTAGGGATAATGGCAAGTAACTATGTTCAACAGAGGCAGGTCCCTCAGCAGCAGTTACATCATCCGTCAGAAAACTCCAGTCAAGGTCATCTTCGACAGAAGCTCAGGATGCCCTGAATTCAAAGTTGGTAGAAGGATAACGGTCGTTATGTTTCAATGTAGCCCTTTTCCCTGTAAATTACCATTTTCTAACTTTGTAAATACTCAATGGAATCACGTGTTTGGCTGATTTCCATCGTATCAATAAAATTTGAGCCCTTGTGCTTTTGTTTGTAATTCTTATTTGTTTTAGCTTTACAGAACGACGTTGTTAACATGATTAACGATTCTTGAAATAAAACAAAAATGAATTTACTTGTTAAAACTTTTTCTTCTTTAAAATAAAGGCGGTAATTTCTTTTGACTGTTGAACATCAAAAGAGCATCAACCGCTTCTCCAGAAGTAAGCGAACTTCAAAGTGCAGAATCAAAGTACTCCTTCTAACCCAGTACGCCTGAATGAAGGGACCAACTGTGTCAGAGACCTTGTTTCGTCTGATACGCCACGACAGAGTTCTTACCTCCTAAGCCCGACCAACGGTAGCTCCCAACAGGGACTATCTCTCCTAAGCAAGGTGGAATTGCTATCTTGAACCCACGATATTTCTACACGCCCCGCGATGGTCGAGTATCCAGTCGTGTTCACCCGTCAGTTTGTATGTCGTGTCAGTTTTGTCAGCATAAACATACATACATCATGCATTATTGATTTGCATTCACATTTCATATTGCATCACCATCACTCTAGTCGGTCTTGTCCCTTAGTGGTAGGAGTTCTCTCAATCGACTTCCCAGTTCTTTCCTCTTTAGGAAACCCTGCGTCTGAACGATCTCTCTCTAGTTTATTTCTGGATTGAAATTGGCCCTAGACCACTTTGATAACTTGAACCTCTGAAAAACCAGAGGAACTTTCAGTCAGCGTCACTCTTCCCCATTGAAGATGATATCCTTGCTTTCCCAGATTAAGGAAAATCCACAGAGAAAGCCTCGTAACCGGAGATTCGGCAGCACGCCAGTTTCGCTCCGAAAAGATCGCTGATGAAAAGGTCATCGGCACCTCAAAATTGGACCCCATCATATGGTATTTCTCCGGGAAGATCCCGAGAAAAGCATGATGTAAGATACCAAGTGACAACAGTCTCCCAAGAGACCTGCTTTCCCCCCAGTAGAAATAAATGGCGTCTCCAAACAGAGAAGTTTGTGCAACTCTACAACTCAGACAAATGGGTTCCCCGGCAAGTCTGACATCAAATTGTTTCCGTCAAATGGCATCTCCCCAGGAAAATTCGGTGAGAAGTTTGAGGAAAACCGCTACGAATAGCGTCCCTTGTCAATAAATTTTATTGACAAAAGAAACTAAGACCAGTTCCTTGGTAGGAAACCAGGATCAAGGGGAAGTTTAAATCAGAAACTAAGACCAATTCCTTGGTAGAAAACCAGGATCGAGGGGAAGTTGACCAAAAGAAAACTAAGACCAGTTCCTTGGCTGAAGACCAGGATCGAGGGGAAGTTTTACCTTTTTTAAGCATCATTGCACCCCGAATGCCCCGAATACCTTCGTCATTCACACCTTCGGGTCCAAGAAGATTAAATAGGGGCATCTGTCATACCCCAAACATCTCAGAGCTCCCTCAGAGCTTTAGACAAAGGATCAATCAAAGAATGACATGATATCCAACTTGTCTAACCTCTCAAACATCTACAAAGGATCAAAAAGGACTCCCATCCCAAGGATTAAGTACAAAGCTGCTCCCTTCTGGGTGGATCAAGCCTTAAGATCGCCAGTGTCACCAAATTAGGGTTTTAGTCGACCAGGGCCTCCAGGTGGAGAATTTCCTCTGGGCATGAGCCAAGGATCCAAAACACAACCTAATATACTCCATGGAACCTCATGGACCCAACCATCAAGTCAATTTTGCCTCAGGGGATGCATACATCAAAAATCAGGAATTAGGGTTTCTTGACGTAATTCACCCCTAAGTTGACTTTAGGGAAAATCATGATCCAAGACCTCAAGAGATGATTTGAGGGTCTCTAATGAACTATATTGATCCATTTGGAACAATGGATTGATCCAAGAAGTTTGAGCAACAAGTTTCAATTTCATATGCACCATAATTAGGGTTTCGCGAGGAAAGTCAACTGTAACTTTGACTTTTGACCTGGACATGCTCCCAAACCCTAAGACATGATTCAATATGCCCTATGACACCCATGGAACATGTCCATCAAGTTTGATTTAGGTCAAGGACATGATTTCATAAAGGATTGCACAATTTGGAATTCATCTGATAAAAAGTCAACTGTGCACAAAAGTCAACTTTGACTTTTTGAGATTTTTCACCAAAATGGATTTTTAACCCTAAAATGATGTTAATGTATGATTTGAATCATCATTCATCAAGAAAAATCAATTAAAGTTGGATAACTTGTAAAAGGGGTAACCATAAAAACTTAGAAAAATTTCTAAGTTACACTAATGTTCCAACTTTGGAGGACCATAACTCCTAAACCACAAGGCCTTTGTGCCCCATTCAAAGCTTGATTTGTAGATCTTATTGCCCTCTACAAAAGCTTCATACTGACCTATGTCCAAATTCCTCATGGATTTTGAGTTATGGAGTGATCAAAATCAAGAAAAGTCACTTTGTTCCAACACAGAGTGAAAATTTCACTAAGTCAGATTTTACCCTATTTTTTGCCAAATGTAGGGGAATTTTTCACTTGGATTCAAAAGAGATAAAAAACCAAACATGTGTCAAACAGTTGTTGTATCATGTAAGGGCTTTCCAAAATGGCCAAGAACATTACCAAATTCAATTTGAGCCATGAGATATGACATTGGAAAGTTGCCTTGCTGAAATCTGCCAAGGCAATGCAGAATTTGAATTTTTGCTCGATTTGCCAAAATCAGCCAAATCCAAATGCCCCTATCCACTTGGACACCTCTGAGGATTGAATCTAAAGGAGACAATCACTAAGCCAAGCCTCCAAAGTCTTTGGAACAAGAAATAACATGTTGAACCTAGAACTGCCAAAATAGGGACAAGACTTCAATTTTGGATTGGAGCATTCAATGGAAGCATCAAGGTGGCATGGACTGAGCCATTCTCAACTGAATTCAGTCAAGACTTATCCAAGACCAAGGGAACCACAGCCCTGTGCCCTAACCTCTAGTCAATGGCTAGAGGAGACTTGGATTTCCATTGGACAACATTGGCCAAACCTCTGCAGCAGTTGCCATTCAATGTGGATCCCAAAACAAACTTGCTCTACTATAAATAGAGCTCAATTGTGATCAGTTTGAGTACACCAAAGCCATCAAACAGATGCTTTCCTCAAAACCTCTTTCTCTTGGCAAAAATGCCTTCTTTAGCAAGGCAACTTTGAGTTTTTGAGCTTGAAAGCTTTTCCATCACAATCAATCACACACACACCTCATATATATCATATGTAAGCTGTGCAAGCTATCACAAGTGACCTGTAATCACAAAATCACAAAGTCATCTCTCAAAACCTCAAAATATGATTTTTTTGCATTTTTCAAGCCATGTCTTGATTCAGTCACTTTCCAAACCAGATAAAACCTCAAAAAAAACTCCAAATATCATCCTTGAACTGTCCCAAATGGTTCCCTCCATCTGGAACACCATTTGAGAGAGTTGCTATTTTGGTCACTTTTAACCCCTTTTGCAAGAAAGGGACTGTTTGTGTTTTTGCAGGTACCAGTTAATACCAGTCATCCTAAAAGCTTCTAAGGGATCATTTGAGTGTGACTAAGGCATCAAATCATTTCTGGAACAAGAGGTTTGACAGATTGCACAAAAGCTCCAAAATCTCAAAAAAAGAGGTAAGCCTCACAACTTGGAATCTTTGAATCATGCAATGCTTTGAAGTCCACTGATCATATACATCTCATACATGTTGTATATGTTGTGTTTGAGCTAATTCACCATGTAATCCATGCTTGTACCAAGTTGTAGCATAGAAAATGCAATTATAGGTCATTTTCAAAACCACTATCGGGTTTTGAGGAGGGAGTGTGATCTGAAAAAACTACCACCACCATTGGATTCCTTATGAAATTCTGGTCCAGATGCATATAAATTTTGTCTCAAACCATTAAGAATTGAGAAAGTTATGACCTTCACGTTTCTGAGCCAAAACTTGCCAAAACTTGCCTTCGGCCAGGCCGAAAACCAAGGCATGACTTATATATTTGTTGTTTTGTTTCAAACAATGGATGTATCACCACCCCAGTAGTAAGGCGCGCGCCTTGTAACCTTGAGGTCTTGGGTTCAAACCCCACCTATGCCATTTTGTGTTTTTTCACATTTTGCCATTTTTTCCAATATTTTCATGGTTTATTAATTAATTGGAAAATTAATAACTCTTTCAATTTTAATTATTTTTGACTGATTCTTTTTGTAAAAAATCATAAAAATGTTGAAATATTTTATTCCACAAAAAAATTAGATTTATATTATGTATTTAATATAATTAGTATTTTTGTGAATAAATTCATTTTTATTTGTTTTTAAACATTTTAAAATGAACATCCATCTTGAAAAATCAAGACCAAATGAGTTTTAATATCTCTTGTGATTTATACCTTATTTTTCAAACCTTAAACAAAAATCACAAGTGGTTTATTCAAATCTATTTGGTATTTTTCATTGATTTTCTTTAAATATTTACTATTTAAAAATTAAAATTAGGGTTTCTTTGATTTTCACCCTCATCAATCAATTACACCTGGGCCTCTAATAGAGTGTAAGACCCAATCCTTTTTTGACCAAACATTTTGGGGCTCAATGTATTGTATAAGTCCCGATACCGTAAAAAACAAACGGCGCGATCGTCGCCTTTTCAAAACAAAACTGGGCCTACTCTCGAGTATTAAGACCCATTTCTTTTCTTAAAACTCATTTGGGCCTCTATTAGAGTGTAAGACCCAACCCCCTGTGTACAGAAAACCTTTTTGGGCCTACCATAGTGTTATAAGCCCCACTCTTTTTTTAAAACCTTTTGGGCCTCTTGAGAGAGTGTAAGACCCATCCCTTTGTACAGAAAACTTTTTGGGCCTCAGTCACTTGTATAAGTCCCTCTGTACAAAACAACAGTGCGCTCACTGAAAAAACCCTGGGCCTCTCCTCGAGCTGTAAGCCCCAAATCTTTCTTTTTCAAAGCACTTTCTCCTTTGACTTTGAATATACTATTGTTTTCAATCTTTCTTTGTTGAACAACTAACCAAACAGCATGGAAGCTCTACAACAGAGTAAGTGTTTATTGCTTTCATTTACCGCTTTCATATACATATAACTGTATTGTGGGGCTGTTTCACTGTAAGCCTTCTTTCATAAACTCATATCAACTGTGTAATAATAGTATAGATATTTAGAGTTTCCCCGGCAACTACGTCTTGAACTAGGTGACGCCGTTTCGTTTATTCATAGAAATAGACAACTAGATCCCCAATAGGATCACCAGATACAGTCTTCTCTTCGGCTGTCCTCATTAGGAATTGTCAAGAAACTCTACTCCCAGAGATGAATGTATTCTCCGTGAATGGCATCTTTGAGTTTCTTCCAAATTCTCGAACTTTCCTGACTTGATCTATTCCCTGTGAATAGCTTGCCTTGAATTTCTCGGGGTTTGGGGACCCACGGGCTTCTTAAAAGCATCGGCCTCCTCTTGGGCATTATACAAGGACCCACAGGCTTCCTAAAAGCAACCTAGCCTCCTCTTGGGCTTCGTACAAGGACCGATCGGCTTCTTAAAAGCTCCAGCCTCCTCTTGGGCTTCGTACAAATTGTCCCGACGACCTCCTAGAGGTATAGGAACAGAACTTAATCATCTGCATAGAACAGTCCTTTCAAAGAGTCTACTACTGTTTCTCAAAGCATAGTACAAAAGATGAAACTCTAGACTTGGACACTCTAATCTCCTTGAGTCTCAAAGACATTCTCAAGTGACCCCTTCGTTATATAGGAAGAAAACCCGTAGACTCGGACAGTCTCAATACCCTTCGGATTTCCCACTTCCTTAAAGAACAGGAATAGCCCAGATTCTCGAATCAAATCCTTGAGTACAGTGTTGCTCATATAAGAACTGATTTTCTCTTTAAATCAGCATACTGGACCTGTCACTCAACTGAAATAGTAACCATAGCCTCCTCTTAGGCTTTGTATAATGATCCTTCTCCAGTGAAGTTAGCCTCCTCTTGGGCTTTGTACAATGATTCTCCCCAGCAGAGTCAAACAACGTTTAGCCTCTCTCTCGGGCTTTGTACGAGACACATAAGAGACTCCCTCGTTGAGTCAATCACCCCTTTCGCCTCCATCTCGGGCTTTATACGGGATACAAAAGGTTCTTATTGAGCCAAACAAACAATAGCCTCCACCTCGGGCTTCGTACGAGATACAAAAAACTCTCTTGTTGAGTCAAATAGCCTCCATCTCGGGCTTTATACGAGATACCAAACGACTCCATCATTGAGTTAAAACCTTTTAGCCTCTCTCTCGGGCTTTGTACGAGACACATATTAGCCTCCTCTTAGGCTTTGTATAAGAAAATCACTGGTTGATCCAATTAACCTTTTAACATCAAAGTTGTGCCTCGTTCACAGTACACAAACATCAACAACTCCTTCCCCTTCATCTAATTGATGTAAGCGGCAAGCCTCTGGATCATCTACATCCATGCCACTGTCCCTCTTTTTGCATGAGAAATTCCTAAGGAAAGATGGCATTGCTCTACACTGAGTTAAAGTCTTCTCCTTCAGGTTAAAATCCCCTATAAAGGAAATTATGGCATTACTAGGATCCGCGTATCCTGGTTAAAGTAATCCTCCTTTATAACCAGTCACCCAACAGTTGTGACAAACAAACCCCCTTTAGAGATGACAAGTTCTCTCTAAAGACAACACCTTTTAGCTTTTATCTTGGGCTTCGAACAAGATACAAATAAACTCTTCAGCTTCATATCTTGGGCTTTGAACAAGATACAAACCACCTTTCGCTTCATGTCTTGGGCTTTGAACAAGACACCAAAAACAACCATTTCCTCCCATAGAATAGGAAGAACTACGAACGCTTTGATTTCCCTGTTTCGGTAAATGGGAATACGTAGGCATAAGATTGAAAGAAAAGATCTTAGCGAGCACACTAAACAAAAACCCAAAATCCCATACTCTCATCCATCTATCAAAAACCAGTATCCTAACAAAATCCCAGAAAGAAAGAAATCAGTATTGGCGAAAATACAAATAACCAGTACAAAGGCCCCCCACATTAATAGCATTCGTAACTTAACAGACCGCTGTTTAAACTCAGTATGCAAAGCAGGATTAATTGGAGACATATATTTCCCTTCCTTCATCAGCTCACAATAGGATAAAAAATGAATCGACCTGTAGTAAACTCAACCGCAGAGAGCGACCAGCGCTTAAGAACCGCGTCCAAAATCGCTCGCTACAGTAGGGAATCAAACCTACCAAGTAATTGTGCATACGTTTCAGAGGAGGAGCTCGAGTCTCATGAAACTACACCGTAAGATAAACTAGTTATGATTACTAGACATACGCCTCGGCCTCTCATGCACGAGTGTTGTCACTATGTCATTTCCAGACTCTCCGACAATTGTTTACGGTAATATTCGTCACTCTACCTATTTTGTATTTTAACATGCATACATATTCAAACATGTTTAACAATAAGAGCATAGGCATATAGTCATCAATCACATAATAGAAACACATAATTCAACATACCACACATTACACCAATTCACGGTTCCCTCCGATTTATTTAATCGGGCAATAAACAAATATTTCTCACTTCCATTAGCTAGAGGATGTTCATAGCTTTACAACCATACCAAGAATACGCGCATCGGATAACCGAGTCAAAAGTTATGAAAGAAACAAGTTTGAGGATCTGTCATGTTCGCAATGCGAAACATCCAGCGAATGCTCGCCTCCAAATTCGCAGTGGGAAGCTTCCAGCGAATGCCTAGCCAACACTGGTTCGCTGCCCCATTCCCAGTGCGAACGTCTGGCGAACCAAGTCAAAAACAAAACAATGTAAAGTTCGCAGTGCGAACCTCTGGCGAATGTTCGCCTCCACCTTCGCATTGCGAATAGCCAACGAGTGTTCAATTTCCCCTTCGCTAGGGGATTCGCAGTGCGAACCTGGGAAAATGCAGAAATTTTGCAGCGTGCAGCTGAGTTCCCTTGGGTTCAAAACCAAACCAAAACATACACAAACATCCAACACTCAAGTACAGATGATTCTACACTCATATAGCATATACTGCTCAGTTTGTAACACATTTCAACTGTTAAATTCCGTCGATTACCAATTTAAGCAATTTCTCATAAAACCTAACTTAAGCTAAAATCATCTCTAACTCTAGAACTTAAGTTTGTATCTAGAACCCACCTCAAGATTAGATGATGTTGAAGATTGGAAGATGATTTGATGAAGATTTGATGATGTTCTTGATCTTTCCACTTCTCTTTTTCCTTCCTTTCTCCTCCTTTCTCTCCAACTTCTTTCTATCTTTTTCTTTCTTTGGTTCTAATGAGGAAAATGAAGGAAAAGAAATGATATAGTATAATATCATCAATTAGTAACACTACTAATTATCCAATTAGTCTCTAAAGTTCCAATAATTAAATACCTCAGAGTCAGATAATATTAATTGGATTTACTCTAAGTTCAACAATTACTCTAATTATCTTTGCAGATAATTTCTCAGAGTACACCGGGACTCAGTTGATCACAACTAATATTATCCAGAGTAAATAAAAATACAAGGTATTACAACGTGTGGCCTCCTCATGGCCACACAATGAGAATAGTTTGACAATTCTGATGGTCACGGTCCTACCATGCACCCTCCTATGACCATAGATCTAGGGCTTCCGTTTGTATTACTATCATGGTATGTAGATCCAACACGCGTCTGTAGATCTACCTTGATGTCATTCAACCCAATCCAACAATCTATAGAGAGTTGATTGGTCAACTCTCTCCCATAGGCCTCCAAACGAGTCCTGGGCACTTCTGCTGATGAGCCTCTCTTTTATTACTATTTGCATCCATATCACGTGGCCTGTTTCTAAATTAACACAGAATGAACCCCTCTTTTGTTTATTTGATTAATTTGGATAAATTAAATTGTTAATTACAATTAGGGATAAAATGGACATATAATTAAGGTTAGATTCAAATATTATGACCAACATGATTGGGATTTATTTTAACATAAATGGGATTTATTTTATAGTAATTAGGGTTTATTTCTATATTTTGGGATATTATAAATTATTAAATTAAATATTAGGTTTTATTTTATATATTTTAAATAATAGGGATATTTTATGGATTTATTTTATAATAATTTGGGTTTATTTGTATATTTTGGGATATTATAATTTGTTTAATTAAGTAATTAAAGGCTTATTATTTTGGGATATTGTAAATTGTTTAATTAAATAAATAAGGATTATTTTAATATTTTAAGATATTACAAATTATTTAATTAAATATTAGGATTCATTTTATATTTTTAAATAATTGGGTATTTTATATTATAAAAAATTGGGATATTTTATGGGTTTTTAATAATGAGGATTTATTTTATAAATTAATTAAGTAATTGGGATTTATTATTTATTTTTGGATTTTACATATTGTTAACAATTGGGGTTTATCTTATATTTTTAAATTGGGATAATTTATATTTTGGGGATGATGGGGACTAATTCAATTTTTGGAATAAGATTTAATCTACATTTTAGAATATTATAATATTATAGTTATATGATTATTTTTGAGATATTACAAGTTTCGGTAATTAATTAATCAAGGCCAACTCATATTTTGAGGGCATTAAGGTATTTATTTTCATAATTGAATAAAGGGGGCATTAATTTATGTTTTGGGGATATTATTTTTCATTTTTTTTAACTAACTAAATGTGGAATAAACCTTTCCTTTTAGGTTTATTTAATTTACATTCAGGATTAAATCAAATATTACATTTCTACAAGTAATTTAGGAGGAAATTAGGGATAAGGATTCTAATTACAAATTATTGATTTATTTCTTAAGTAATTTAAGAATTATAAGTATTAGGGATACATGTGATATTAAGGAATATGATTGGTTAATAGGGATAAGTTATGGGATATAAAGGGAGAAAGACCATGGGATAAAACTCTTAGGATTCAAGATTATAAACATAGGACTAGGGATATGGGTTTTATAACATAATACTTATGTTATTTTTTATAATCAAATTTAAAGGGATATTTTTGCAAATTCAAAGGGATAAAGGGATAAAAAAATCTAACTCACCTAATTTGTAAGACCTCTGCCCTTGTGCATTGAGGCATTTTTTCAAACAAATATTTCTCCACTCCCGTTGTGTGAGGATCTTTTCAAGGGATAAAATCAACCAACCAACCAAAATTGGGTAGGTGAACTACAGAACCTCTGATCCTTCGAATTTAAGGGTTCGTAGGCATAGGGTTGTAAAGCCTAGCGAGTACAATAATAATAAAAAACTTAGGGTTCCCCTCTTACACTTAAATCATTTCTTCTACCTAATAAAAAAGGATTTTGTGTAAATAGGATAAATAGTCAAACATTTAAATAGTAAGAAAACATACCCTAGAACTTAAGGAGGATCCCATTGAGAATAATGAAGGTGAGGGGTGCCTAACAACTTCCACTCACTTAACCAACTCCCGAACTTAGCATCTCACCCTTAGTCTTTAGGTTTTATCATTATTTTCGTGTCTCATAGGACGAATAAAGGATGATGGCGATTCTGTCATTTTTTCCGCTCGCGACAGTTGGCAACTCTGCTGGGGAGTTCTTATACTTTCCTAAAAAGAGAGTCTATCCTAACCTTGAGTTTTAGGGTTCTTGTTTATTTTCCTTGTTTGTTTACTGCTTATATATATATTATAAATTATTGTCAACATACATTGGTTGGGATATGATTAAAATATTCAAGGGAGTTGGAGGCACATGAACTTTATCCGCATATATATGGCATTTGTGGCACTTCTTGATGTACTTGAAGCAATCAGACTCCATAGTCAACCAGTAATACCCTACTCTGAGAATCTTCTTAGCCATCGTATGTCCATTGGTGTGAGTACCAAAGGATCCCTCATGAATTTCTTTGAAAAGCATGTTGACTTTGTATCCATCCAGGCATTTGAGTAACACCATGTCGTGAATCCTTTTATAAAGTACATCCCCATTGAGAAAGAATTGGGTTGCCAATATTTTGAGTGTCTTCTTATCCCCACTTGAAGCATTTATCGGATAATCTTGTTTCTAAAGGAATTATTTGATGTCATGGAACAAAGGTTTAATATCTGCTTCCGCCTTTACTGCTACGCAATAAGCTGGCTCATCTAGACTTTGAATTGTTATAGTCGGTGCTTCATTGTACCATTTGACCTTTATCATAGATGTTAAGGTAGCCAAGGAGTCCGCTAGCTGATTCTCTTCCCGAAAAATATAGTGAAACGTCATCCCCTCGAATTAGGTGATCAATTTCTGGACGTGGTCTCGATACCGAATTAGCTTGGGATTATGTGTTCCCCACTCAACCTTGATTTGATTGATTACGAGATCCGAGTCTCCATATACTTCTAAGATCTTGATTCTTAGGTCAATGGCTTCGTTGATTCCTTGGATACACGCCTCATACTCCGCCATGTTATTGGTGCTGGTGAAGCATAACCTCGTTGTGAAGGGAATATGGAACCCTATTAGGGAAGTTATAACAACCCCGATCCCATGTCCTTCTGCATTTTAAGCACCATCGAATATAAGCTTCCATCGAGATTCGGGTTCAGGTTTGTTGGGGCCTAGGGTCTCACAATCCTTTAATACCATGGCGTCTTCCTCAGGGAAGTCAAACTGCATAGGGTTATAATCTTCCATTGGCTGATGAGCAAGATGGTCCGCTAGTACACTCCCCTTGATAGCTTTTTGAGTGACATGCTAGATGTCATATTCGGTTAATAACATCTTCCATCGGGCTATTCTCCAAGTTAGTGTTGGCTTCTCAAATATGTACTTGATAGGATCCATTTTAGATAATAGTAAAGTCATGTGGCACATCATGTACTGTCTTAGGCATCTAGCGGCCCATACAAGAGCACAATATGTCTTCTCCAAGAGTGAATATATGGATTCACAATCAGTGAATTTCTTACTCAAGTAATAGATTGCATGTTCTTTTCTCCCTGTTTCTTCGTGTTGCCCCCGTACACAACCCATTTAATTGTCGAGCACTATTAGGTACATTATGAGTGGTCTCCCTGGAACTAGTGGTACCAATATAAGGGCCTCTTGCAAATATTCTTTGATTCGCTCGAAGTTCTTTTGACAACCTTCATTCCACTCGATAGCTTGATCTTCACTGAGTAACTTGAAGTTTGGTTTACAAGTGGCCGTGAGATGCAAGATGAACCTAGCAATGTAGTTCAATCTCCCTATAAATCCACGAACCTCTTTTTCTGTCCTCGGAGCTGGCATGTCTTGGGTGGCTTTTACTTTGTCGGGATCTACTTCTGACCTCTTCCCTAATTTTGAGAGTCATATCGGGCACAGTCCTCCTTAATTTCTGCTTTACTGGGCATTCCGGCTTGAGTGGTAGCTTGTGTTCAAATATTTTTGTATCTAGTCTGGGCATATCTTAGTATGAACAAGCAAACACGTCTACGCATTCACGTAGTCACCCAATCAATCTTTTCTTTATGTCCATATTTAAAGAAGCACCGACTTTGACCTCTTTTTTGTCTTCTTCAGTTCCCAGATTGATCACATCTGTTGGTTCCTGGTGAGGTTATATTACTTTGTCCTCTTACTTTAACAGTCTGGCTAACTTTTCAGGAAGCTCACAATCATCCTCACCACCCTTTTCTGCTTGGTTAATTGGGAGTTTAAAGTTGTAAGGGATTATAGCAGTGTCGTTTTCAATAGGTTCAATTTTAAATCTGCATGCAGGAGATTTTCTTTTATTACTTAATTGTTGGAATGAAGTGCTAGGAATGAAAGTATTGAAAAAAATATTGCCGTTTTTTTTAGAAAACCGAAAATGAAAGAAAAAGGATCTTAATTGAAACCAAAATGCAATTTTATTGATAAAATAAGTCATTTAAACAAAGGGGGCCCTACAAAGCTTGTCCATTTTCCTAGGGCAGAGCAAATGACTTATTCTTTTGAAAAGAAAATAATAAATTACTTTGAAATAGAAATCATCTCATGAATCTTGATGACCGTCCAATTGTTGAGAGTTGTATCTGGTGAGCAATGACACACTAAGTCGGGCATCCCTTCATCTTTTTCTTCAATTGCAGCAACTTGATCTTCAACTCTGAACCTATCACTGTGGAAAATTTCTTGGAGAATAGGAAACTTCTTATGATAAGTCTTTTGAACAACTTCATTACCCAGTTTGTAACCATGCCTGAACTGATCCTTCTTCTCAGGTATTTTTAGCAACTTGCCCTAGCCTGTTGTATCCCCGCCTTTGATCAAATATGAAACCTTTCCTCATGATGAGATTGGCTTATCCTTCTTTGGAACTTCTTATTTTCGACTGACCGACGCATTTCCAAGGCTTGGAAGGGTATTTGGAACGATGTTGAAGCTTCCCTCCTTTGATAACGGATCTCAAAAGGTATATCTCCCTAAGATTCTATAGCTGAAATACCATTTACCTTCCTCGGGTATCTAATTTGGACCAAGCCTTAGTCCATCATTTGTTGAAGACACTTTTTAATCTTTTCACATTTGTTAGGATTGAGCAAACAAACCTCACAATCAATGTGCAACTTTTCGAACGAATCGTAGCCAAACAATATTTCCCTTATCTTGGTCAAAGGAGATTTTACTTAGTCTACCCTCTTGATCAAGACATCATATTCTAGCCCTTAAATTGCATTGACATTTTCCCCAGCGTGCCCCGGTAATGAATTATCTCTCACATTTGGATTTTCAAGAGTGAAAGCAATAATTTTTTGATCGAGCAGTTCTTGTACCTTGAATTTGAAGGCCAGACACTTCTTATTGGTATGCCCTGGTGAACCAACATGGAAATTGTAACACCCTAAACCCCCGCGACAAATAATAATAGAACATCAGAGTAAAATAAAACATACAACGTTTAGGATGCTACATTCAACAATACACCTGCTCATGCATATGACATGTGACACATAAATATCACAATTAAAACATTTTTAATTAATCTTCACTACGGCAGCGGAATTTCAAAAAAAATATCATAGGTTTAATGCCACATAATCATCATCAAGTACATAAAATGACGACAGATAATAAAATAACAACTATAAGCGTTCCGACAACCCAGTATTACAATCAGAGCAGACACGACTCAACGACATAAAATAGAAGACCTCGTCTTTGCTAACTCCAACTCCACACTACTCCTGTTTATCTGCACATTACCCACGTGGAGGTAACATTCAAACAAAGGGGTGAGATTCTCAAAATCACACAAGAAATGCATAATATAGGTATGAAACCATAAAAACATTACACAATCTACCCTATCATCACACAACATCAGCACAATTACCATTTCCAACACAAGCAGATAATCAACACAACACAATGCAATGCAATGACACCCACGTCTCGACTCAATGCATGTGGTACCAATTCGATCCCTGTTTCATGATCATAATTCTCGTCGGAATTTCCATAATAGTCGCTCACACCCAACATGGGCATATGACATCCGTGATCGCTCACACCCCACATGGGCACACGAACACTCGTAATCACTCACACCACACATGGGCACATGATTACCTCAACAAGAACAACAACAACATGATTCTATTTCAAAGAATTCGGATAAGGCGCTCACACCCCACATGGCACACGACTTATCATACAACTTATGCAACATGATATGCATATCAACAACAACATACAATGACAACTACATGCATATGAATACCAATGCGTCAATACATCATACTACAACTATACAACATGCAGTCCATGCCTGCCAACACATACAACAACAACAATCCTCAACTATAACACCCAAACACACCACCGAATCCATCATTTCAACTTACAACACATAACAACATACAAAAAACCCAATTAACTCATCAAAGGTTTGGAATTCAGGCATTGAAATCAGTTTTTATAAATAGTATGTGAAACCAGCTTTCTGACGCTTCGAACGGTGACTAAAACGGACCTACGGATTAAAAGATACGAATTTTTAAAGTTTCAGAAAATTCGATTCGTCTCAGCTCTGCTCGCCTGATGTTCGTCTAGCGAAGCACCAGCGAATCCACTTTCGCATGGCGAAATCAGCCTTCGCCTGGTAAATTCCCCTTTCGCCTCATGCTCGCTTGGCGGAGCAGTGGCGAATCTCCTTCCCCCATACAAAATCCAGAAAACCCCTATTTTTCACCCTTCGCTCGCCTCTCAATTTGCCTGGCGACCATCAAGCGAAATCACTTTGACCTGGAGAATTCCTATTTCGCCTGGCGAATCTTCGTGAATCAGCAATCCTGTGATTGCAATTCTGTACGACTCAGACCCAAAAGTTCTTACGAATTTAACACCATACAGTCCAGAAACACACATATAGTCATGTTTTTATCATACAACAACAACACTTTCGACACAACATCACAATTCCACTATTAAATTCGTACATTTTACATATTATAAAGATCACCGACCCGCAAAACCTCGAATCAATCAACACAAGCAACACATAGGGTTGATCCTAATGGTTTATCTACCCTCATACAAAGATTATGCAACCCTTAGAGATTAAAGAACCCCACCCTTACCTTAGATGAAGATTCTTTAGATGTCTCTAGCCCTAGCTCTGCTTCCCGTTCCCTTTTCTCTTTTCTTCAGAATTCGATCGATCACCACAATGATTCTCCTTTCAAATTTCCTTCTTTTTTCAACTATAACCCTTAGACCCCTAATATGTTTTTCCATCTTTATCCTTACTAATCCTCATGAATGGACCACCTTGTCCTTATCATCTCTCCACTCATCTTATCCAATTTTAATTAAATAAAATAATTAAACTAATTATTTTAAATCTAATTAATTCCAACTAAATTATTTAAATTAATAATCACTTACTAACCACACCACATATCTCTATCCCATTGGTCACACATCCTCCGATACCTTATTTTCTATACTTCTAAGGTCTCTACACTATACTAAGGCAACCCAACCTCAACCAAAACACACATAATCATACACAAATACACAACATCATATAATTTAATTACGAAAATAATTAAAATAAATCAAGGTGTTAAAACTCTCCCCCACTTAGAATATTTTTGTCCTCAAAAATTTACCTCAAGCGAATAACTCCAGATACGATTCTCGCATCCAGCTCTCTAATTCCCAAGTCATATTTCCACCTGCAGCGCCTCCCCACACTACCTTTACAAGAGTGATATCTTTACCCCTCAATTGCTTTACCTCGCGGTCTTCAATCCGTATCGGTAAGGCTTCAACCGTAAGGTTATCCCTTACTTCCACATTATCCATCGGAATCACATGCGACGGATCCGGAACATACTTTTGAAGCTGTGACACATGAAACACATCATGCAAATTCGACAAATTGGGTGGCAACGCCACTCTGTAGGCAACAGTTCCAACTCTTTCAAAAATCTGATATGGGACAATAAACCGAGAAGTAAGCTTTTTAGAGTCACCGGTCACCGGGGTGACTCTAAAAAACACATGGACTCCTCCTTGGAACTAGAGATCTTTCCTCCTCTTATCATGGTAACTCTTCTGACTGCTCTGCAAAGATTTTGTCTTTTCCCGAATCAGCTTCATCTTTTCAGTAGTCTGCTGAACAATCTCAGGTCCAAGTACTACAGTCTCTCCAGATTCGTGCCAATACAAAGGCGTTCGACACCTCCGACCATACAATGCTTCAAAAGGAGCCATTTCAATACTAGAATGATAACTGTTATTTAAGTGAACTCGATCAGCGGTAAATGGCTATCCCAATCACCTCCTTATTCAAGCACACAAGCCCTCAACAAATCCTCCAAATATCGTATAGTCCTCTCTGTCTGTCCATCTGTCTGCAGATGATAAGCCGAACTCAATCTCAATTTCGATCCCAAAGCTTCTTGCAAACTCTCCCAAAATCTGGAAGTGAACCTTGGATCTCGGTCCGACACAATACTCAATGGAACTCCATGCAACTTCACAATCACCTGAATATAAATCTCTGCCAGCTTCTGCAACGAAAAACTGATATTAATCGGGATAAAATGTGCCGATTTCGTCAGTCTATCCACTACTACCCAAATGGAATCATGTCCTCTCGACGTATTAGGCAACCCAGTCATAAAATCCATAGAAATGATGTCCCACTTCCACTCGGGAATATCTAACGATTGCATCAAACCAACAGGTTTCTGATGTTCCACCTTCGACTTCTGACAAGTCAAACAAGCATACACAAACTTAGCCACATCACGTTTCAATCCAGGCCACCAAAATATCTTCTTCAAGTCTTGATACATCTTCGTAGCTCCTGGATGGATACTCAAACTACTCCTGTGACTCACTTCTAAAATCATTCTTTTCTACTAAAGATCATCCGGAATACAAATCCTATCACGGAATCTCAACACACCTTGTTCATCCACTCTGAACTCATTACCTTTCTCTTGGTCATTTCCAATCATCAAATCCACCAGTTTCACATCCAACTTTATACCTTCTCTGATGCTATTAAGAAATTCATTGTTGATCTTCAGCATACCCAGCATCACACTATGCGGTGTCTGTTCTTAAACCAAACTCATATATCTGAACTGTTCAATCAATTCTAACTTTTTAACCATCATAGCAGACATATGCAAGGATTTTCTACTCAGAACATCAGCCACGACATTAGCTTTACCGGGATGATAGTTCAAGCCAAAATTATAATCCTTTAAGAATTCTAAGCACCTTCTTTGTCTCATATTCAACTCCTTCTGATCAAACAGATACCTCAAGCTCTTATGATCACTATACACTTCAAATCTGGAACCATAAAGATAGTGCCTCCAAATCTTCAATACGAATACCACTGCAGCTAATTCCAAATCATGAGTTGGATAATTCCTCTCACGGACCCTTAACTGTCGTGAAGCATAAGCCACAACCTTACCATCCTGCATTAACACACTTCCTAAACCCATCAAGGAAGCGTCACAATACACCACAAACGGTTAATTTGGTTTGGGTAGAATCAAAACTGGAGTTATAGTCAATCTCTTCTTTAGCTCGATGAAACTCTTCTCGCAATGAAAATCCCACACAAACGCTCTACCCTTGCACGTCAACTGAGTCAACGGAAGTGCCAACTTCGAAAAGCCTTCAATAAACCTTCAGTAATAACCAGCCAAGCCCAAAAAGCTTCTAATCTCAGTCACCGACTTCAGAGCCTCCCATTGTAGAACTGCCTCTACTTTGGACGGATCCACAGCAATACCATCACCTGAAATAACATGACCAAGAAAACTTACCTCTCTCAACTAGAATTTACACTTAGACAACTTAACATAGAGCTTATTCTCTTTCAACACTTGCAGCACGATTCGCAAATGTTCAGCGTGTTCTTATTCTGACTTAGAATAGATAAGGATGTCATCAATAAAAACAACCACAAATTGATCTAAGTAAGCATGAAAAGTTTGATTCATATACTCCATGAATACACCAGGTGCATTAGTGACTCCGAACGGCATCACAACATACTCATAATGTCCATATCGAGTCCTGAAAGCCGTCTTCTGAATATCTTTATCTTTTACCCATATCTGATGATAACCCAACCTCAAGTCAATCTTGCTAAACACACGGGCACCCACTAATTGATCCATCAAGTCATCTATTCTTGGAAGTGGATACTTGTTCTTAATCGTTACTTTATTCAGCTGTCTGTAATCGATACACAGCCTCATACTACCATCCTTTTTCTTTACCAACAACACTGGAGCTCCCCAAGGCAATACACTTGGTCTCACAAATTTATTTTCTAACAACTCTTCCAGTTGCTTCTTTAGCTCTGTTAATTCTGATGCCAACATCCTGTATGGTGCCATAGAAATAGGTCTGGTACCAGGGACAAGATCAATAGCAAACTCTACTTCTCTCTCTGGTGGCACATCTGCAATATCATCTGGAAACCCTTCTAGAAATTCACGCACTACTTGCAATTCATTAATCACCGACTCACTCTCCACTGACAAGGATGCAAACAATGCAAGTACCTGAGCTTCTTCTTCCAAGAGCTTTCTCAACTCTCTAGCAGATAGAAAACCATCTTCTTCTTCTTCCTCAGGAGCAAGAAATCGCACCGACTTATTAAAACAGTTAATATGAACATGATTGAACTCTAACCAGTTCATACCCAAGATCACATCGAGACCTCCCAACGGTAAACAAATCAGATCTACACCAAAGTCCTAATCAAAGATCGATAGTGGACAATTCAAATAGACTAAAGAAGTGGTCACCGATCTATTAGCAGGAGTTTCGACAACCATCTCTCCCTTCATAGGAGAAACAACAATGCCTAGCCTTCTTACACAATCAGCAGCAATAAAAGAGTGAGTAGCACCAGTATCAATAATAGCAATCAAAGGCGTATTATTAATATAACATGTACCTCTGATCAGTCTATCATCACTGGAAGTTTGAGTCCCTGTCAAAGTGAACACCTTTCCTCCAGTCGAAGCTTGCTTTGGTTTCTGACGAGTACTAATATGGCCCTATTCTCCACAGTTGTAACAAGTTACCACATTAACCTTGCAGTCTACAATCAAATGTCCTGCCTGTCCACACTTGAAGCATTTCTTCACATCACTCGTGCACTCATTGACACGATGACCTAGTTCACCACACCTGTAATACTTAAGAGGAGCAGGGGCACCTCCCCCACTCAGCTTCTTGCCCTCAGCGTGTTTCTGTTTACCTTTCTCAGTTGGAGCTGCATAAGGCTTCCCACAGTTCATAGGTTGTCTTCCCCTCCTCTCGGCCAGCCCTTTGTAGTGAGTCGATCGAGCCTTGTTATCTTCCTCAAAGATCCTACAAGAATCCACCAAATCTAGAAACCTTCTGATCCGCTGATAACCAATTGCCTGTTTGATCTCAGGCCTCAATCCGTTATCAAACTTAACACACTTTGAGAATTCAGCAGTTGCCGCACTGTAGTACGGGTAAAACTTGGCCAGATCTGAGAATTTGGCAGCATACTCCATAATCGCCATGTTACCCTATTTTAGTTCCAAAAACTTGATCTCTTTCTTTCCTCGAACATCTTCAGGAAAATATTTCCTCAAGAACTCTATACTGAACACAATCTAAGTGATTGCCTCTCCTGCTGCTCCCAACAGTTAACGAGTGCTAACCCACCAATCATCAGGCTCTTCAACCAGCATGTGAGTAGCTAACCGCACCATCTGCGCTTTAGGATATTCCATAACCCATAAGATTCTCTCGATCTCCGTGAGCCAAGCCTGCGCTCCATCCAGATCGTATCTTCCCTTGAAGGTAGGCGGCCTATTCTTCCGAAACTCGTCATTCTCATTAGCATGAGGCAGGTTCTGTACCGCCTGAGCAATAGCCTGCAAAGCAGCAACAATAGCAGCATCGTTCCTTCCAGCCATTCTAAATCTATTTCACGTCAATAATAGAACACAATGGTTAAGGAAACGACATCGACAGTAATCAACTGTTACATGACAACGACTCGACAACTTGGCCAGACGGACCGACCTGCTCTGATACCACTATGTAACACCCTAAACCCCCACGACAAATAATAATAGAACATCAGAGTAAAATAAAACATACAACATTTAGGATGCTACTTTCAACAATACACCTGCTCATGGATACGATATGTGACACATAAACATCACAATTAAAACATTTTGCATTAATCTTCACTACGGCAGCGGAATTTCAACGAAAATATCACAGGTTTAATGCCACATAATCATCATCAAGTACATAAAACGATGACAGATAATAAAATAAACAACTATAAGTGTTCTGACAACCCAGTGTTACAATCAGAGCAGACGCGACTCAATGACATAAAAGAGAAGACCTCGTCTTCGCTAACTCCAACTCCACACTACTCCTACTTATCTGCACGTTACCCACGTGGAGGTAACATTCAAACAGAAAGGGTGAGATTCTCAAAATCATATAAGAAATGCATAATATAGGTATGAAAGCATAAAAACATTACACAATCTACCCTATCATCACACAACATCAGCACAATTAGCATTTCCAACACAAGCAAATAATCAACACAACATAATGCAATACAATGAGACCCACGAATCGACTCAATGCACGTGGTACCAATTCGAACCCTGTTTCATGATCATAATTCCTGTCGGAATTTCCATAATAGTCGCTCACACCCCCACATGGGCACACGACATCCGTGATCACTCACACCCCACATGGGCACACGAACACTTGTAATCGCTCACACCCCCACATGGGCACACAATTACCTCAACAACAACAACAACAACAACAACAACATGATTCTATTTCAAAGAATCCGGATAAGGCGCTCTCACCCCACATGGGCACACGACTTATCATACAACTTATGCAACATGATATGCATATCAACAACAACATACAACAAAAACTACATGCATATCACTACCAATGTGTCAATACATCATACTACAACTATACAACACGCAGTCCATGCCTGACAACACATACAACAACAACAATCCTCAACTATAACACGCAAACACACCACCGAATCCATCATTTCAACTTACAACACATAACAACATACACAAAACCCAATTACGCATCAAAGGGTTGGAATTCTGATATTGAAATCAGTTTTTATAAATAGTATGTGAAACCAGCTTTCTGACACTTCGAACAGTGATTGAAATGGACCTACAGATTAAAAGATACGAATTTTTAAAGTTTCAAAAAATTCGGTTCGTCTCAGTGTAGCGTGCGATTTTTGTCGGTGACGCGACCACCTTATCGCAGAGAATTAGTTTCGTCCTTAACGAGGAGGAGTAGGGTGATACTTTCTGATTTCTTATTTATCCCATGAAGCTGGAAGGGAAAAGGAAGCTATCTAAAACTAACCTTGCGCGCAAATGTTTAACTGAACAAATGCTTAAAGAGATTCAGGGAGTTCGGGGTCAGGTTATACAATGGGGAGTTGTCAGGTACCCATCCTATATGTGGTTATCCACATGTTGTTAGTTTTAGGTTCTGCTTTGTACTTGATGGTGTTTATTTGGGAATGGGTTGGGAAAAGTTTGAGATAGAGAGTGAGTTTTTGATGATTTTGGTGAGGTACTGGACCTCTGTTTTGATTGATGTGAAGGTAATGGACCTAAAGTTTTTGTTGGTATGCTCGCTAAGATTTCGCAATCTTATGCCTACGTATTCCCGTTTAAAGAAACAGGGAAATCAGAGCAATCGCAGTTCCTCCTATTCTATGGGAGGAAAGATGTTTTGGTGTCTTGTTCAAAGCCCAAGATTGAAGCTAAATGGAGTATTTGTGTCTTGTTCAAAGCCCAAGATTGAAGCTCAAGGTTTGACTGAGAGAGAATTTTTCATCTCTAAAGGGAGACATCTAGTCTGTTTATCACGACTGTTGGGTGACTGTTTATAAAGGAGGATTACTTTAACTGGGATATGAGAATCCAGTAATGCCATAATTTCCTTTATAGGGGATTTATCCTGAAGGAGAAAACTTTAACTCAGTGTAGAGCAATGCCATCTTTCCTTAGGAATTTCTCATACTAAGAGAGGGATAGTGGCGTGGATGTAAATAATCTAGAGGCTTACCGCTTACAGCAATTAGATGAAATAAGGGAGCTTTACCATAGTACAAGAGATGGATGACAGCTTTTATATTTGAATCAACAAGTGTGCCACTTACAACAGTTATCTGGAATTAAGGTTTGTTTTGATTTTTCTATTTTGACATGTGATAATACAGAGAAATGACTTCCTACAGAGGGATTTTGATTTCCTCGGATGTAAAGCCGACATATATATACATGCATCAAATCATATATTATACATGAATAATACGTTTGGTACTGAAATATACAATAAGTTCTTAGTGAACACATTATACATATACATGCCCAAAAACTCTAATACAAAAAAATTACGGCATAGTATATCTACAAGATGTTCCAAAGACAAATACTAAGAACTAGATCACTAATGATCTCAAAACTCCACAACAGAAGCAAAGCCATCAGATAAGTAAGGATAATCACACGGCCTTATCCTTACCCTTCGCGGAACCTGCAGTACCTGTGATGTAAACAACAACAGTGGGGTGAGATACATCAAATATCAGTGAGTTCCCTATCTTAGAGTCCTCTCGGCTCTACAAGGTTCTAATAGACCTAACTCAAGTCAAAAGGGAAGGGAAGTGACGTTGAGTACACACACACTATATGGAAATATGCTCTGAGTTTATCAACACACAATATCACTTATCGGTAACCACACCAAGGCATCCCCTGTTCCCGTCCGCTTCTACGTCTAGAAGTCGAGCCGAGTCATGGATCCTGGTAACCTACTTGACATACGAATGGATTCGGGTTCTACGGGCCATTAACCGTTATGAACCATCACTTCACACGGGCCATTAACCGTCACAAGCATACGGTCCTAGAGCGCCATTCGTACTACACGCAGGAATCAAACCTGCCAAGTAGTTGTGCACATGTTTCAGAGGAGCTCGAGACCCATGAAACGCACTCACAAAAATAATCGATTACGATTACGTGATCACACACCAACGTGATTGTATTCGACAATCACAAGGCCATTATGCCTTATCACAACCAAACGGTTAACACGCATGCTCCATACTAGTGTCTATTCATTCTATATTTTCCTGACATTGCTTATGGTGATACTCCTCACTCTACCTATTCCATATTTTAACATGCATACATTTTCAACAACAATTACACACCATTAAACGATAAAAAGTCGACAAAACGACACTGCCAAAAATCTCAACATAATTAAATCGGCCAACAACCTTAAAACCATTTTAGTAAGAAAGTACATTCTGTTAGCTTTCCAATGATATCAAGACCATTAAAAATGGATAAACGAGTCGAAAGTTATGGACACAACGGGAAATAGTATCTCGAGAAAACACAATTCTACATTTTTCCTGATCGTACGCGTATTGCCCTAAGCCATACGTGTACTGCCCAGCTGGCTTACCCAGCCATACGCGTATTGACCAAGGTGATACGCGTATGGGCAGAGGCTGATTTCCCTTCAAAATTTCATTTAATCCTCCAATACGCGTATTGCCCAACCCATACGCGTATCGCCTCCTCCCATACGCGTATTGCCTCCTCCCATACGCGTAACGCCCAAAATCCTTCATTGCCATACCTGTATTGACCACCCCAATACGCGTATTGCCTGGCGTGATACGCGTATAGGCAGTGGAAACCCAGAATTTTCCTGCAGAAAAGTTCTGCTACGGGGTGATCCAAAACAACCCCAAAATCCCATTTTTTTCTCAGTCAAATACACCAAAACATGATATAATCATCACAACCAGCATAACACACAATTAATTATCAAATTTCAGCAGTTAGATTATGATTCTATTGTAAAATTTCACATTTTCTAACAATATCAAACAAACTCTAAAACGCAATAAAATTCTATTCTAAAGTGTCTAACTAGAACCCACCTGGATTACAAGATGAGGAGGTTGAAGCTGAGATGAAAAGATGAAGATTGGTTGATGATCCAAGTTCTAGAGCTCTTGTGAAATTTTTTTCTCCTCTTTTCCCTTCCTTTTCCTTCTCTTCCTTTTCTTTCTCTAAGTTTTCTAACTTTTGCCAAATAAGGAAAGGAAAAGAAAATATACAATGAAATATTAATTGGTAATACTACTAATTATCAAAATTATCTCAATTGCACCAATTAATAAAATTCCAAGTTAAATAATATTAATCTAATCAAATTCCGAGTTCGTCAGTTTACTCTATTTACTTTAACCAATAATTGCTCAGAGTACACCGGAACCCAGTTGATCATTGTTAGTTCCTGGATTGGCTGGAATTTTGGTAAAACAAAGTATGTTCAATGTTGATGTCAAGGTGCTGATGTTGCAACATTGAAGTCTTAATACTGGGTTGTGTTAAGTAATTAATTGCTGAAGTTGGATGTCTGATGTCACAGAGGTGATGTTGTAACATCAGATCTGCAGAATTAACAACAGCAGGCTGTGATGTTGTTAGGGTTGCGTATTAGCTGGAATTGTGGAGAGCAAGCTGTCTCATTGGATGCGAATATCTTGGGATAGATATTTGCTGCTGCATAGGAGATCTGTTGCAGATTTATAGGAGATTTAAAAGGTTGAAGATTTAAAAAGATTTTAGGAGAAAATCTGTTTTAAATATTCAGTTTTAAATAACAAATCTGGGAGATATTGTAGCAAGTCCAAGACCAATTCAAGGAGCTATATAAAGCGCACAAGACCAAAGGAAAAAGCGACAGAAAACATTCAGAAGATCAGGAGCTGAAGGCTTAGTGTCTAGAGTTTGTTTAGAGCGCTTGTATTTACACTATTATAGGGTTTGAATAGGTGTTAAGTTTCTGTCCTCTCTAGAAGCTGTGAAGCAATAGAGAGTGGTTGATTGATCGAAGCTGTGAAGTAAGATCAAGGGTACTCAAAGTGGGTTCTTTGAGTGTTTGTAAGGGATTGAGTGGTTGAGTGGTGTTCTCATACCTAAGTGGTTTCTTAGGTAGGAAGTCATTAGTAGAGTATAAGTTTAGGAGATTGTCAACGGGTTGTTGAGTCTGTAAATTATATCTACAAGTAGTGAATTCCATCCCTGGCTTGGTAGCTCCCAGAGTAGGTTGGTTGTAACCGAACTGGGTCAACAATTCTTGGTGTTATTTTACTGTTATTGTTGTCCATTGTGCAGAGTGTGCTGTTGTGACATCACACCTTAACATCACATGTCTGATACCAGAATTTCATTTGGTATCAGAGCAGGCAATCCTGTCTGTCTCTGGGTGAGATCTAGGGAAGTTACTTTCTGGTGTAAAGATGGACAAAGAAGTTGGAGGATTCGTCAACAGACCCCCTATTTTGGATGGATCCAATTATGACTATTGGAAGCCAAGGATGACCACTTTCTTAAAATCCTTGGACAGTAGGGCTTGGAAGGCTGTTATTAAAGAATGGAAAGCCCCTGTCATGTGTGAGAAGGATGATGCTGGCAAAGATAAAGAAGGCACCTCTAAGCCAAAGCCTGAAGAAGAGTGGACCAAGGAGGAAGATGTGCTTGCCCTTGGAAATTCCAAAGCTCTGAATGCTATCTTCAATGGAGTGGATAAGAATATCTTCAGGTTAATCAATACATGTGAAGTTGCTAAGGAAGCGTGGGATATTTTACAGGCTACACATGAAGGAACATCTAGAGTCAAGATGTCAAGACTTCAGATTTTAACATCAAAATTTGAAAGCCTGAAGATGAAGGAAGATGAGACTATTCATGATTTCCACATGAGTGTTCTTGAGCTGGCCAATGCATCTAGTGCTCTTGGAGAGAAGATGTCAGATGAAAAGCTTGTGGGGAAGTCATCTTAGGTCCCTACCTAAGAAGTATAAGATGAAGATTACTGCCATTGAAGAATCACAAGACATCAGCAAGATGAGAGTAGATGAGCTCATTGGATCTCTTCAAACTTTTGAGCTGGGGTTGAATGAGGAAGAACCAGAAAAGAAGCCAAAGAGTATAGCCTTGGTGTCAAATGATGCAGAAGAAAAAGAAAAGGGTTCTGAATCACAGGAGGGTCTATCTCAGGCCATAGTGATGTTGGGAAGACAGTTCACCAAAGTGTTCAAGAGAATGAACAATAACTCCAGGCCTAATGTTAAGAACATGACTTCTGACACCAGCAAGAAGGATGAAGAGAAAACTACCCAAGATAAAGGAGGTCAGTGCTTTGAGTGTGAAGGGTATGGACATGTCAAGAAAGAATGTCCCACCTTCTTGAAAAAGCAGAAGAAGGGCATGACAGTTTCCTGGTCTGACTCAGATAGTGAAAGTGAAGGTGAGTCAGCAAAGCATGTTAGAGCCCTAACAGGAGCTGTTGTTTCTGATGATGATTCTAGTGATGGAGAAGTAACGTATGAGGAGTTAGCATCTACCTATCAAGAGCTGTGTTTAAAAAGTGCTGAGATTTGTCAAGAAAACAAGTGCCACAAGCAACAGATTGCTCAGCTAGAGAATGAAAAGACTGATCTGGAAAATGAAGTGGTGCTAGTTAGAGATCACCTTGATCAAATGACCAAGTCTGTTAGGATGCTGAGCTGTGGTACAGACACACTTGACAAGATCCTTCAGTCAGAAAAAGCTGCTGGAGACAAAGCTGGGATAGGATATGTGGCTGAGGATAAGGGAACTTCAGAAGAAAGCACTTCAGGTTCAAAGAAGGGAAGTGTCACAACTTTCATCTCAACATCATCCAAAGAAGCAGGATACTACCCCTAAGAAAGCTGATGTTTCACAACCTAAGAAGATTGAGAAGAAGACTGGTCCTTATCAGAAGAGAAAGCAGCCACAAGTAGCTAGTCAGTATATGCCCCCACAATACCACAAGAGCATGCAAGCTGCTCAGTTCAAATAGCACATGTCTCATCAGGTGTCTCAACATCAGGTTAACTGGTATGGTTATGGATATGGATACACCAATGTTGTTCCTCATGGAAGAAGAAAACCACACCATCATGGGAGACAATCCAGGAAACAAGCATTCTCAGCCTTCTTATGGGAAAAGATACCAGCATAATAGATGGCAGGGCAGTTATGGTAGGAGGAGACCTCAGTATGGCTGGCAGCCTAAGCAATCTCATCATGGCAGAAGATTCAGAGATGAAAGGGTGAGATGCTATTATTGTGGAAGGTTTGGACAAATGCAGTACTCTTGTTACAAGCTGCATGGATACCATCAGCCTCAAAAACAGATGGAGAGAGTACAGGCCCAAAGTTGTTAAACAATGGGTACCTAAGGAGAAGGTGAAGTACTTACTGGCTCACATGGCTGACAAAGAGTTTGATGAAGGAACATGGTATTTTGATAGTGGGTGTTCCAAACACAATGTCTGGATGTAGATCCATGTTTGTTGAAGTCAGTCATTGTCCCTCTCTTGAAGTTGTTTTTGGCAATGGAGAAAAAGGTGTTGTTGCAGGAGTTGGGAAGGTGCAAGGTGATGGTAGACCTGAACTTGACAATGTTCTGTTTGTCAGTGGTTTAAATGCAAATTTGATCAGCATAAGCCAGTTGTGTGATGAAGGTTACAAGGTAAACTACACTAAGCATGAGTGTGTGGTTTGTGATGAGCATAATCAGATTGTTATGAAGGGTGTCAGAACCAAATACAATTGCTATCAATGGATTTCTCTTGAAGGAAATCCAACTAATGATGTTCAAGTTGATGTTATAAACATCAGACTATGACATCAGGATGCTGAAAGGTCACTCTGAGTTAATGAGTCCTGATGTGAATTCCTTAAAAGGAAAATCTTTATGGAGGGAGAAAATTAGTAATTGGTCTTTAAAGAGTACACAAAATCTGGCGCCTTACCTCAGACCCTCATTTTCTATTATAGCAAAATCACGGTTCATCAAAACTCATATCTCTCTTCTGTTCGACTCCTTCAACAAGAAGAATCGTCTTAATATATACTCCTTCAAAGGAACCATGTCAAAGCAGACATCTTCTCCTTCAAAAAGTTCATCACGGAATAAAGCTAGGGTTTCTACAGATGAATACTCTGAAGACGAAGCTCTGAATATACAACCCATCTCCGTAATGTTACCAGCGTCAGGTAAACCTAGACCATCTAAACTTGTTTCTAAAAGGGCCGCAACTACTTTTAAAAATACTGAAACAAAGAAGCTAGTTACCAGTATCCTATTTAGTGGTAAATCAACACCTAGGTCATCCACGTCTCAAACTGTGGTAGAAAAGTTTGATGTTGACAAGAGTATGGGTAATCTGGCAACCAAAATACTGGACAAAGGAATACCTGTGAAATGAATTTCTGTACCGTTGAATCAGATGCTAGCAGAAAAGGTAGACATGCAAGGAGAAGAATCTGATCTTCATAGACTTGCCGTATCTGTCATTGAGGATTCTGAAAGAGGAGGAGAAGAAGAAGATGTGCATGAGGGAATTAATGATAGAACTACTCCTGAAGAAGAAAAGAGTGAGGACGTGATCAATGTGGATGTCTTATCTGACAATGAAGTCATTGGAAATGTTGTTCCAAGTATTGCCAAGAGACTACAGACAAGGAAAGGAAAGACCAATGAATCCTCTCCTTAGAAGCCTACTGAAGGAAAGAAGAAAACTGTTGTTGGTCCCACAAAACCTTGGAGCAAGGTTGTTACACCTTCCAAAAAGAGAAAGGTTAGAGAAGAATCTGAGTCTGAGGATGAAGTTGAGGAAGATGTCCATGACATCACACTAGTCAGAAAGACCATTCTAAAGAGAATTTCTGATAAGGTTCCTGAAGTGCCAGTGGACAACATATCCTTCCATTATGCGAGCAGTGCATCCTTGTGGAAGTTTATGTGCCAAAGAAGGTTAGCTCTGGAAAGGGAGCTTGGAAAAGATGTCTTGGAGATGAAAGAAATTATGGACCTCATTCATGGAGCTGGACTTCTAAAGATTGTGACCAGATTCTCCAAGTGCTATAGTGGACTTGTTAAGCAATTTATTGTCAACATTCCCATAGACATTTCTGACAATAGAAGTGTGAATTACATGAAGGTGTTTGTTAGGGGACAGTGTATTGATTTCTCCCCTAGTACTGTCAATAAATATCTGGGAAGAGATGAGCAAGAGGAGTGTGAGCTGGAGGTGACTGATAATGAAGTGTGTAGAGAGATCACTGCTACTCAAGTTAAGGTGTGGCCACTGAAAAATAAATTAACAGCTAGCAAACTCAGTATCAAGTATGCTATATTGCACAGAATTGGTGCGGCCAACTGGGTACCTACTAATCACAAAACCACTATAACTGTGGGATTAAGAAGGTTCATCTATGCTGTAGGGAAAAAGGTCAAGTTCAACTATGGAAGCTATATATTTGATCAAGTAGTAAAGCATGGTGCCACCAATGCCATCAAAATTCCTATATCATTCCCTTTGCTTATCTGTGGAATGATCTTAGATCAACATCCTGGAATCTTAACCAGTTCAGAGGTAGCATGTAAGAGGGAATCAACTTTATCTTTGCATCCCAAACTGTTTGCGGGGAGTCATGTTCCAGACATTGTTACAACATCAAGTTCTGGGATTAAGAAGGTCAGTACAAAATCTGAGCGGATTGAAGAATTAAAGGCAACCTGCAAGGATCTTGATATGGTTATCAAGACCAGCACTGACAAGAAAATGAAGATTGAGCAAATGATTAAAGACTTGGAACAGGGGGAAGATAATGAGAATGGCGACTCTGAGGATTCCAGGTCAGATGAGGGTGATGAAGATGCTGATGGTACAAGGTTGGATGAAGACTAACCTCCATCTGCTGGTTTTAGATAGTAGTTTTTAGTTTAGTTTTTTTGCTGTTGGTTATGTAATTTGAATATTGTGCTGTTTTATGCACTGGTTATGTTTTTAGTTTCCTTCTATGATTTGTTTTGCCTGGTTGCTAACTGTGAGGCTAACAATGAGAGCTAGGGTATACTGACTATAGTTAATAGGGCTTCTAACTGAAGTTTGCCTAATTATGGCTAAAAAGGGGGAGAAAATAGCCAAGGTTGTCAAGAGTATCAAAGAGTGTGACTGCCAAATGCTGCCAGTGTGATGCAGATATTAAGGGGGAGATATTGACAGTTGCTATGCTAGAGGGGGAGCAACATTGTTGAATGCAACATTGTTGAAAGTTGTTACTGCATTAAGGGGGAGTTTTGTCTGAGCTAGTGAAGATTTCATAGCATTTGAAGAGTGCAGCCAAGCAGACATCAAGGGGGAGAAAAGTGTTGCATTGTGAGCTACTGAACAGCTGTGATGCTGGTTCATATCAAGGAGGAGCACCAATTGGCTGTTGTCAAGAATGAAGATGGTGCTGCAGCAGATCAAGTGATGAATACTAAGAGTGTTGTCAAAGTGCTGCTGATGGAGTTTCAAATTTTTGAAGATTATTCCGCTGCTGAAGTCTCTGAAGATGCAGAGTGCAGAGATTGTTTTAGCCAAAATTAGCCAAAGGTGGAGATTGTTAGTTCCTGGATTGGCTGGAATTTTGGTAAAACAAAGTATGTTCAATGTTGATGTCAAGGTGCTGATGTTGCAATATTGCAGTCTTAACACTGGGCTGTGTTAAGTAATTAATTGCTGAAGTTTGATGTCTGATGTCACAGAGGTGATGTTGTAACATCATATCTGCAGAATTAACAATAGCAGGCTGTGATGTTGTTAGGGTTGCGTATTAGCTGGAATTGTGGAGAGCAAGCTGTCTCATTGGATGCGAATAACTTGGGATAGATATTTGTTGTTGCATAGGAGATCTGTTGCAGATTTGTAGGAGATTTAAAAGGTTGAAGATTTAAAAAGATTTTAGGAGAAAATCTGTTTTAAATATTCAGTTTTAAATAACAAACCTGGGAGATATTGTAGCAAGTCCAAGACCAATTCAAGGAGCTATATAAAGCGCACAAGACCAAAGGAAAAAGCTACATAAAACATTCAGAAGATCAGGAGCTGAAGGCTTAGTGTCTAGAGTTTGTTTAGAGCGCTTGTATTTACACTATTCTAGGGTTTGAATAGGTGTTAAGTTTCTATCCTCTCTAGAAGCGGTGAAGCAATAGAGAGTGGTTGATTGATCGAAGCTGTGAAGTAAGATCAAGGGTACTCAAAGTGGGTTCTTTGAGTGTTTATAAGGGATTGAGTGGTGTTGTCATACCTAAGTGGTTTCTTAGGTAGGAAGTCATTAGTAGAGTATAAGTTTAGGAGATTGTCAACGGGTTGTTGAGTCTGTAAATTATATCTACAAGTAGTGAATTCCATCCCTGGCTTGGTAGCCCCCAAAGTAGGTTGGTTGTAACCGAACTGGGTCAACAATTCTTGGTGTTATTTTACTGTTATTGCCGTCCATTGTGCAGAGTGTGTTGTTGTGACATCACACCTTAACATCACATGTCTGATACCAGAATTTCAATCATAATAATATTATTCAAAATTGTTCACAAATTTATGGTGTATTACATCCTCTCCCCCCCCCCCCCCTTAAATAGAAATTCGCCCTCAAATTTAAAAGATTACCTGAACAGATGAGGGTAGGCCTCCTGCATTTCCGATTCCAATTCCCAAGTTGCATCGCCTGGATGCGTCTCATCCCATTGGACGTTAACAAGAGGAATCTCTTTATTCTTAACACTTTAGTTTCTCTTCCGGTGATACGACTCGGTTGAGGCTCAAACGTCAAATCAGCTTCTATCTCAATTATATCCGGTAAAAGTGGCTGAAGAGGATCTGGGACAAATTTCCAAAGCTGGGACAGATGGAAAACATCGTGCATCTCTGACAGAGAAGGCGGTAAGGCTAATCTGTAAGCTACTTCTCCAACTCTTTCTAAGATTTGATACGGTCCCACGTATCTTGGACTTAACTTCCGCGATTTAAATGGTCCTTTCAATCTCAATCTCGGAGTAAACTTTAAAAATACATGCTCACCCTCATCAAACTCTAACGGTCTCCTACGGTTGTCCGTATAGCTTTTCTGACGATCTTGAGCTTGTTTAACTTTTCCACGAATCATTCTAATCTTTTCCGTGGTCTCGTGAATAATCTCAGGTCCCAAAATTCTATCGTCGCCAACTTCCGCCCAACACAATGGCGTTCTACACTTCCTACCATATAACGCCTCATAAGGTACCATCCCAATACTTGCATGATAACTGTTATTATAAGAGAATTCGATCAACGGCAGGAGTTCTATCCAATTTCCTCCGCTTTCAAGTACACAAGCCCTTAACATGTCCTCCATAGTTTGTATTGTCCGCTCCGTCTGACCGTCCGTTTGCGGATGATTCGACGTACTCAAACATAACCTCGTTCCCATGGCTTGTTGAAAAGCTCTCCAAAATATTGAGGTAAACTTTGGATATCTATCCGAAATTATACTAGTAGGAATGCCATGCAATCTCACTATTTCTGAGATGAACAACCTTGCGAGATGACTCACCTTGTAGGTACTCTTCACAGCTAAGAAATGAGCTGATTTCGTTAACCGATCCACAATTACCCAAATCGAATCATAACCACTCTGTGCACGTGGCAATCCCACTGCAAAGTCCATTGAAATACTCTCCCATTTCCACGTCGGAATTTCTAAAGGTTGCAACAAGCCACCTGGCCGTTGGTGTTCAATTTTCACTTGTTGGCACACTGCACATTCCGACACATACACCGCAATATCCTTTTTCATCTCGGGCCACCAATAGTCCCTCTTTAAATCTTGATACATCTTTGAAGACCCCGGATGTATAGTAAAAGCACCCTTATGCGCTTCTTCCAAAATCCTTCGTTTTAACTCTGTGCTATCCGGAACACAAACCCTTTGGTTAAACAAAATAGTTTCGTCGGTAGCTCGCACAAAACCCGGTTGTAGTAACACTTCCTGTAACTTCTCGTCTAACCCTTGCTCTTGCTGGATTTCTTCCCTAAGAGTAGAAGAGACATTCAAATTCCCCATGACTACACAATTTGGAGTCCAGTTAAATTGAAGATTTAGATCTCTAAACTTTTCCATTAAGGTATACTTTAACATCATTGACTCGGCCTTATGCAACATCTTCCTACTCAATGCATCCGCCACCTTATTTGCTTTACCTGGATGGTATTTTAACTCCAAGTCACAATCCTTCAAATATTCCATCCATCTCCTCTGACGCATGTTCAACTCTTTCTGATCAAATAAGTACTTTAAGCTTTTGTGGTCGCTAAACATCTCAAAACGTACACCATACAAATAGTGACACCACACTTTCAAAGTAAATACAACTGCCGCCAATTCTAAATCATGCGTTGGGTAATTCTCTTCATGGACTTTCAACTGTCGTGAAGCATAAGCCACTACATCTCCCTCCTGCATTAACACTTCGCCTAAACCCTTCTTCGATTCATAACAATATACCTCATATGACTTGCTAGGATCAGGAATAACCAAAACAGGAGCGGTAGTCAATCTCTCCTTCAAACTCCTAAAACTTCTTTCACAAGCCGAATCCCACTCATACGAATAATCCTTCCGAGTAAGTCTCGTCAATGGTAAAGCCAACTGCGAAAAACCCTTGATAAACCTTCTATAGTACCCTGCCAATCCCAAGAAACTTCTAACCTCAGAAGAATTCTTCGGTCTCTCCCAATTAATCACCGCTTCAACTTTTTATGGATCGACCGCTACACCTCCCTGGGATATGACATGACCAAGAAAATTAACCTCAGACATCCAAAACTCACACTTACTTAACTTTGCAAAAAGTTGCTTCTCTTGTAAGATGGATAAAACAATTCTTAGGTGTTCTCCGCGATCTTGAGGATCACGAGAATAAATAAGAATGTCATCAATGAAAATCACCACAAATTGGTCCAAGTAAGGTTGAAATATCCGATTCATATAATCCATGAAAACTGCCGGAGCATTCGTCACACCGAAAGGCATTACCAAAAATTCATAATGACCATAACGGGTTCTAAACGCAGTCTTTGGTACATCGGAACTCTTCACACGAATCTGATGATAACCCGACTGTAAATAAATCTTCGAGAACATACAGGCTCTTTTCAATTAATCTAACAGGTCGTCTATCCTTGGTAATGGGTATTTGTTCTTGATGGTGACCTTATTCAATTGACGATAATCAATACACAACCGCATTCCGCCATCCTTTTCTTTACCAATAACACTAGAGCTCGCCAGGGTGAAACACTGGGTCGAACAAAATGCTTAGCCAACAATTCTTCTAATTGGTCCTTTAATTCTCTCAATTCAAGTGGTGCCATCCGATACGGAGACACGGAGATTGGAGCCGTTCCCGGTATCAGGTCAATAGAGAATTCCACTTCCCACTCCGGAGGTAGAGAAGTGATATCCTCGGGGAAAACTTCAGGAAAGTCACAAACTACCGGAATACTCAAAACTTGGATGTTACTACTCTCCTCCTTAGTAAGAATTAAAAGAACAGACTTTTCTTCCTCAAACAAGAAATTAATCATTCCAACCGTACCTTCTAAAATAGTAGTTAACACATCCTTCGAAGTAGCCTCTTCGGAAGGAATAATGATGAGCTTTTCCTCACACCCAATAAACACCGAATTAGCGGAAAGCCAATCCATTCCCAGAACAACATCCACTTTCTTAAGCGGTAAACAGATAAGGTCAATCTGGAAAACTCTTTCATTCACTGATAATACACAATTTTCACACATCAACGGTGTCTCTACAATCTCATCCATGGCAGTAGTAACCACCATAGGAGGAAACAAAGGAACAACTTGCAACCCAAGTCGCTTCACGCAACGCGTGGACACAAAAGAATGTGTTGCCCCACAATAAAAAAAAAACAAAACAAGGATGTCCATTTACGAAACACGTACCCGCAATCAAGGAGTTGTCATTCTTTGCTTTCCTCGCATCCAAGGTATACACTCAGCCGGTATTCTTCCCTTGTGCCTGATTCCTACCCTGAGGACAATCCCTCGCCAAGTGGCCCACTTTCTGGCACTGATAACACCTCACACCTTCGATACCACACCGTCCGTAATGATTTTGACCACAAGTACGACACACCGGAGGTGCGCTGGTCCTAGAACTCTGAACCTGCTTTCCCTTAAAAGTTGGTGGCCTTTGCCTAAACTATTGATTCGATCTTCCATGGTCACTTTGAGTTGCGCTGCTCAAATCTCCTTCCATTTGTACCTTTTTCAAACTGTGTTTTGCAACATAACACTGTCGTAACAATTCAGCATAGCTGGTAAATTCTCTCTGAGATACACTGTGTGAAATTTCAGCCCTTAAACCAAACAGAAACTGATCAATCTTCCACCTCTCATGAGGAGCATACATAGCCTGTCTAGAATAAGCAACCATAACCTCGAACTTTTCAGCATAAGAAGCCACAGTCAAGTTACCTTGCCTCAATTGTTGAAACTCGAATTCCTTCTGAGACCTCAAAGAACTTGGAAAATATTTCTCCATAAAAGTTATCTTAAACTGCTCCCATACCTTTGGTACCTCTTGAATTGTCATTAAGGCTGAAGCACTTTCCCACCACCTCATGGCAGGACCCTTCAGCAAAGGAGAAGCGAAGACCACCTTGTTTTCCTCACTGCACTGAACTATTAGGAAAATCCGTTCCGTACCTGATATCCATTCATGAGCCTTTACTGGATCTAACCCTCCCAGAAATTCCGGAGGATTCATACGGATGAAATCCCTAAAGGTTCCCCCTGCAGCTTCTGGTACCACCACTGGAGGATGCACACCACCAGCCATTTGCTGTACCATTTGTTGCACAAACTGATTCTGCTGTTGCTGAATCTGTTGCATAAATTGGTATAAAGGTGCATTTCCCTCGTCACCCGGCGGATTAGTCCCTGCTGGAGTGGTCCTCGGTCTACCACGGTTGTTTCTGCGCCTGTCAGCCATGTTCCTAAATTTCATACAGATAGGATTAAGTTGATCAGACTCAATACCATAAATATAACAGACAAGACCAATGGCGACACGCCGCATATGAAACGGAAAGAAAACTTATTCTATTTCATGGCTAGGTCGAGGATACGACCTGCTTTGATACCAACTGTAAAGCCCACATATATATACATGCATCAAATCATATATTATACATGAATAATACGTTTGGTACTGAAATATACAATAAGTTCTTAGTGAACACATTATACATATACATGCCCAAAAACTCTAATACAAAAAAACTACGGCATAGTATATCTACAAGATGTTCCAAAGACAAATACTAAGAACTAGATCACTAATGATCTCAAAACTCCATAACGGAAGCAAAGCCATCAGATAAGTAAGGACAATCACATGGCCTTATCCTTACCCTTCGCAGAACCTGCAGTACCTGTGATGTAAACAACAACAGTGGGGTGAGATACATCAAATCTCAGTGAGTTCCCTATCTTAGAGTCCTCTCGGCTCTACAAGGTTCTAATAGACCTAACTCAAGTCAAAAGGGAAGGGAAGTGACGTTGAGTACACACACACTATATGGAAACATGCTATGAGTTCATCAACTCACAATATCACTAATCGGTAACCACACCAAGGCATCCCCTGTTCCCGTCCGCTTCTACGTCTAGAAGTCGACCCGAGTCATGGATCCTGGTAACCTACTTGACATACGAATGGATTCAGGTTCTACGGGCCATTAACCGTCATAAGCATACGCTCCCAGAGCGCCATACGTACTGCACGCGGGAATCAAACCTGCCAAGTAGTTGTGCACATGTTTCAGAGGAGCTCGAGACCCATGAAATGCACTCACAAAAATAACCGATTACGATTACATGATCACACACCAACGTGATTGTATTCGACAATCACAAGGCCATTATGCCTTATCACAACTAAAAGGTTAACACGCATGCTCCATACTAGTGTCTATTCATTCTATATTTTCCTGACATTGCTTATGGTGATACTCCTCACTCTACCTATTCCATATTTTAACATGCATACATTTTCAACAACAATTACACACCATTAAACGATAAAAAGTCGACAAAACGAGACTATGCAAAAAATACCGACATAATTAAATCGGCCAACAACCTTAAAACCATTTTAATAAGAAAGTACATTCTGTTAGCTTTCCAATGATATCAAGACCATTAAAAACGGATAAACGAGTCAAAAGTTATGGACACAACGGGAAATAGTATCGCGAGAAAACACAATTCTACATTTTTCCTGATCGTACGCGTATTGCCCTAATCCATACGCGTACTGCCCAGCTGGCTCACCCAGCCATACGCGTATTGTCCATAGTGATACGCGTATGGGCAGAGGCTGATTTCCCTTCAAAATTTCATTTAATCCTCCAATACGCGTATTGCCCAACCCATACACGTATTGCCTCCTCCCATATGCGTAACGCCCAAAATCCTTCATTGCCATACGCGTATTGACCACCCCAATACGCGTATTTCCTGGCGTGATACGCGTATGGGCAGTGGAAACCCAGAATTTTCCTGCGAAAAAGTTCTGCTACGGGGTGATCCAAAACAACCCCAAAATCCCATTTTTTTCTCAGTCAAATACACCAAAACATGATATAATCATCACAACCAGCATAACACACAATCAATTATCGAACTTCAGCAGTTAGATTATAATTCTATTGTAAAATTTCACATTTTCTAACAATATCAAACTAACTCTAAAACCCAATAAAATTCTATTCTAAAGTGTCTAACTAGAACCCACCTGGATTACAAGATGAGGAGGTTGAAGCTGAGATGAAAAGATGAAGATTGGTTGATGATCCAAGTTCTAGAGCTCTTGTGAAATTTTTTTCTCCTCTTTTCCCTTCCTTTTCCTTCTCTTCCTTTTCTTTCTCTAAGTTTTCTAACTTTTGCCAAATAAGGAAAGGAAAAGAAAATATACAAGGAAATATTAATTGGTAATACTACTAATTATCCAAATTATCTCAATTGCACCAATTAATAAAATTCCAAGTTAAATAATATTAATCTAATCAAATTTCGAGTTCGTCAGTTTATTCTATTTACTTTATCCAATAATTGCTCAGAGTACACTGGAACCCAGTTGATCATAATAATATTATTCAAAATTGTTCACAAATTTATGGGGTATTACATCGGAGGGGATGTTGATTTTTGTGTGTCTTGATCAAAGCCCAAGGTTGAAGCTTAGAGGTTGATTGACTCCACTAGGAAAGTCCTTATACAAAGCCTAAGAGGAGATCGATCCAAAATGACCGGGGTTTCTCCTATATTTGTAAAGTGCTTGAGAATGTCTTTGAGATCCGAAAGGTGATTTAGACTGTCCGAGTCTACTGGTATGGAAGAGTTTATCTTTGTATAACACCCAAGAGGAGGCTGACTCTTTTAAGGGATGAGTATCAACCCTAAAATTGGTCTGAGGTTTTGACTCTTTTGGAAAGACAGCTCTAACGAAGGATGACTAAGTTCTGTCCTATACCTTTAAGAGGTCTCCAGGGTCCTTGTATTAAGCCCAAGAGAAGGCATGAGAACTTCTAAGAAGCCGGAGGGTCCTTGTACAAAGCCCAAGAGGAGGCGGGGATGCTTTTTGGAAGCCTGTGGGACCAAACCAAAGAAAAAGTTCAAGAGATGCCATTCACCGAGAACGAATCATTTAGTGAACAGTTCTGGGATTTGAAGAAATTCAAGAGATGTCATTCCTCGAGAATGAGTCATCTCTGGGGAGTAGAATTTCTTTGACAATTTCTAATAGTGACAGCCTGGGAAAAGTTTCACCGAGAATAATGCATTTCCCTTTGTTCCCTATTGTTTAAGCCCAAGAGAAGGCAAGACTGTATCTGGAAATCCTATGGGGATCTAGTTTTGACTGTATTTAAGAGTGACCAACTGGCTTTACCTAGTTCTAGACCTAGTTGCCGGGAAAAACTCTAAGCAGGTATACTAGTACATATACAGTTGATATATGACAAGTATTTAAAAGGATATGATAGAAGGACTTACAGGTGAGCAGCTTCCCACAATACAGTTACATATATATATATATATATATATATATATATATATATATATATATATAAGCATGTAAAGTAAAGCTGATAAAAACTTACAGGTGAGCAAGCTTCCATAGTTGTATTGTTAGTTGTTCAAGAAATTAAAGAAAGTTTTGATAACAACTGTATATTTGAACCTAAATCAAAAGGGAAGTTGTTTTTGAAAAGATTGTTGGGGCTTATACTCAAGGAGAGGCCCAGATGAAAAACATTAATCTTACCGTTGTTTGATAAACTGTACTGGGACTTATACAATGACTGAGGCCCAAAGAGGTTTTCTGTACAAAGGGATGGGTCTTACAACTCAAGGAGAGGCCCATGGAAAAACAGTGATCGCACCGTTTATTTTGAAAATTGTATCGGGTCTTATACAATGACTGAGGCCCAAATTATTCTATGTATAAAGGGGTTTGGGTCTTACAACTCTAGGAGAGGCCCAAAAGTGTTATTTACAAAAAGGTTGAGTCTTACACTCTATTAGAGGCCCAAAAAAGTTTAAAAGAGAAATGGGTCTTACACTCAGGGAGAGGCCCAAATGTTTTTGTTTTGAAAAGCGACGATCGCGCCGAGATTTTTGAAAACACAGTGGCACTTATACAATGACTAAGGCCCAAAAAAAAATTTATTTACAAAAGGATGGGACTTACACTCTATTAGAGGCCCAAAAGTGTTTGAAAATGTTTGATAATGATCAAAAATCGAAAAAACCCTAATTTCATTTTCATTTAAAAGTAATCCTTTAAAGAAAATTAATAAAATGATAAAAAATACCAAATAAGTTTAAATAAACTACTTGTGATTTTTGGTTAAGGTTTGAAAAATAAGGTTTTAATCACAAGATGACTTAGAACTCATTTGGTTTTGATTTTCAACATAAAACTTCACGTTCAAAATGTTTAAAAACAATAAAAATGAATTTATTCACAAAAATACCAACTATATTAAATAAAGAATATAAATCTAATTTTTTGTAGAATAAAATACTTTAATATTTTTGTGATTTTTTTGAAAAAGAACCAATAAAAAACTATTAAAATTGAGAGAGAAATTAAATTTTCAAATCATTAACAAAAATAATATGAAAAATATTAAAAATGGGACAAGTGATAAAAAAGAGGGCTGGGGCGAGGGGGATTCAAACCCCAGACCTCTCGCTCGCTCAATACACACAAACCAGTTGATCAACCATTAGGGCGCAATGCCAATTCATTTAATATATGGCAAGGGAAAAATATATAGCAAACAAGTTGAATTTCTGAAGCATGGCGCCATGGCCATCTTCATCCTCAAGATCAGATACGTGAAGCCTCTTATCTCACTCATCTCTCAACCATTTCACATGATCCAAATATGAAAATTGTGCGTTTTCAGATAAGGAACACAATGGTAATACTCAATTTTATTGAAATTAATTGAATCAGAACATATCATGTTAAAACCTGAAGAACCCTAAAATTGGCATGAACTCAATGAAATCCTATACACGAACTGTAAACAACAATTGATTGAGGGTAAATGATCTACAAACATCCAGAAACACAATGGTAAGCACAAAACATGTTTATGATGCATGATTCATTGAGTTTGAGAGTTTAAGGTTTACCTCTGCAAGTGAGAATCGAATTCTGGTTTGGAGATGTTACAAATGAGTTCCAATGATTTGGAAAACTTCCTTGTACCTCAATGGATGTGTTTGAGTGCTTAGGTTGATTGGAAAACCTCTGGATTGATCAGCCTGATTCCTTCTGCAGCAAGTCATGAGTCTTGTGCAATTGGGTGGCCATTTAGTGATTTTGATGTTACAAATGGGATGTAATGGTTTAGATAACTCCTATATGTCGTGTTTGAGGTGTGTGAATCATTGGTTTGAGTTGCATTGGCCTCCAACTCAAAACTCGATAGTACTTTCTCAAGAACAATGAAATTTGGAGTTAAAGAAGGAAATGTGAGAAAGCAATGTTGTAAGCTGCTTTGGTGTAGTTTGAATGATCAGTTAGGACCTCTATTTATAGTAGAGGATTTGTGTTGAAGTGGATCTCTTGAAGCTCAGAAGATAAGGCTATGGTTCAATGGTGTTGGTTTGGCATAAATGCCTTTAGCATGAGGTGTAATAGCTATCCCAAATAGATCAGTTATGCCTTGAATGAAATCACATTCTTCAGTCCTTTTAATTGTTGTTTAATCAGATAACTTGGCTGAGGAGAGTGATATTCTTGAATGTGCACTATTCCACATTAATGCCCCTTGAATTCAAGGTATATATGCCAAAAACTCATTAATTCTCAAGGATAAGCTCTTGGCATTTCAGTCCAAGTTTGTTGGTTAGATCAGAAGCATTAGGATCATATTGGATGAATGTGGCATAGTGATCATTGCTTTTTGGTTCAAAATCGTGTATGGCAAGAAATCTCACAAACTAATTTTTCATGACAGCCTTGCCATGGTGTCTTGCAGCAGCCATAACTCTTGGCTCAATCTGAGTTGTTTCATGCCAATGAGTTCCTTGGATTGTAGGCAATATGCACAACAACTTTGATGTTTACATCTTGAATTGATTCAGCCTAGAACTATATGAAACAACACTCCAAGTTTTGGTGTTTCACATGACTTAGACAGATTTTTGTCTAAGTGTTGGATAAGTGGTAAATTCACAGTTTTTGTTATTTTGATCCAACCATAACTCATAATCCATGAAGAATTGGAAACTCTTGTAGTTGACACTTTTGAAGTATGTAATGAGGGCTTCCATCTGAGCTTTGAATGGGAGAAAAAGGCCTCAGGGTTTGGGAGATATGGCCTTGCAAAGTTGGTGCCCTAGCCACTTCTTTCCATAACTTAGAAAAATTCTAAGTTTTTTATGGTTACCCCTTTAACAAGTTAACTCACTTTCTTTGATTTTTATTGATGAATGATGATTCAAATCACATATTGACATTGTTTTAGGGTTAAGGAGCCTAAGTTGACCAAAAATCCAAAAAGTCAAACTTGGATTTTTGTACAATTGACTTTTTCATTAGATGAAAATTTGACTTTGTGATCCTTTTATGAAATCAATCCTTGTGCTTAATTAAACTTTATGGATGACCTCCAAGGGTAATGAGGAATGTCTTAGACCCCTCCCCAAGGTTTGAGATCAATGGTAGGCCAATAGTCAAGGATAGGGTTGACTTTTTCCATCAGAAACCCTAATTTGTGATCAGATGGTTTTGAGTTCTTATGGCTTATGATTTGAGCTCTTTGAGTCAATCAAATCTTGTAAACATTTCAATATGATGTATTTGAGGTCTTTGAAGCTCATTTTGAAGCTTTAAGCCATGCCTCACTTCACAAGTTAACTCAAGGGTTGAATTAGGTTAAAACCCTAATTCCTGATTTTTTTTTTATAGATGGACCTTCAAGGTGATTTTGCCATTGTGGGTCGGTTCTTGAGATCCTTTTGAGCTTATAGGACCATATATTGAGGAATTGGCTCATTTCTAGATGGAAATTTTCATCTGGAGGCCTCAGTCGACCAAAACCCTAATTTGGTGACACTGGCGATCTTGAGGCTTGATCCACTTGGAATGTTGCAATCTTGTGCTTGATTCTTGGTGTGGGAGACCCCTTTACCCTTCATGGATATTTGAGAGGCTAGAAAAGTTGAAGATTATGTCATTTCTTGATTGATCCTTTGTCTAAGTGCTCTAAGAGGGCTCAAAACCCTAATTCTTTATTGTAATAAATGCTTAATCCTCCTTGAGGAGACGGATAAGGCATGAAAGTACATCCATATTGTGATGATGATTTACACAATGATGGGAAATCTCGGTGGTCAAAATTTGGGGTATGACACTCAGCTCTGCTCGCCTAATGTTCGCCTAGCGAAGCACCAGCGAATCCACTTTCGCCTGGCGAAATCTCCCTTCTCCTGGCGGATTCCCTTCAGAAACCCCTATTTTCACCCTTCGCTCACCTCTCAATTCGACTGGCGACTATCAAGAGAAGTCACTTTCGCCTGGCGAATTCCCCTTTCGCTTGGCAAATCTGCGTGAATCAACAATCCTGCGATTGCGATTCTGCACGACTCCGACCCTAAAATTCTTACGAATTTAACACCATATAGACCAGAAACACACATATAGTCATGTTTTTATCATACAACAACAACACTTTCGACACAACATCACAATTCCACTATTCAATTCGTACATTTTACATATTATAAAGATCACCGACACGCAAAACCTCAAATCAATTGACACAAGCAAAACATAGGGTTGATCCTAATGGTTTATCTACCCTTATACAAAGATTATGCAACCCTTAGAGATTAAAGAACCCCACCCTTACTTTAGATGAAGATTCTTCAGATGTCTCTAGCCCTAGCTCTGCTTCCCGTTCCCTTTTCTCTTTTCTTCAGAATTCGATCGATCACCATAATGTTTCTCCTTTCCAATTTCCTTCTTTTTCCAACTATAACCCTTAGACCCCTAATATGTTTTTCCATCTTTACCCTTACTAATCCTCATGAATGGACCACCTTGTCCTTATCATCTCTCCACTCATCTTATCCAATTTTAATTAAATAAAATAATTAAACTAATTATTTTAAATCTAATTAATTCCAACTAAATTATTTAAATTAATAATCACTTATTAACCACACCACATATCTCCATCCCATTTGTCACACATCATCCGATACCTTATTTTCTATACTTCTAAGGTCTCTACTCCATACTAAGGCAACCCAACCTCAACCAAAACACACATAATCATACACAAATACACAACATCATATAATTTAATTACTAAAATAATTAAAATAAATTGGGGTGTTACAGAAATCACATCTAGCGTTATCATCATAGCCTCAAGAAGGAGGTGTGGGAGGAGGTGTTAGATGTTTAATCTCTACCAATCCCTTCGAAATTAGATATGGAAGAATCTGAGTATATGACATGGGTATAGGGTCGAAGTCCTTCCATGGCCTATTTTGATCCCTTTAAGGATACCTGTTTTGTTGTTGCGGACTCTGCGGAGGTGGTGCCCTAGGCTATTGGGTTTGAGGCGTAGGATGCAGCTATGGTGGGTACTAATTAAGAGCGACGGCTGCTACATAGGGATTGTAGGGTATCTGAGCATACCTGTCACTGGTGATAACATTGGTCTCACACTTCTTTGAATTATTTCTGAAGTATCTTTTATTGCTATATTTACCATAAGAGGATTTCCTAATCTACCCACTTTTCAAGCCATTCTCCATTCTTTCCGCAATTATCACCAGGTCAGCAAATTCGGTGGATAATGAACCAATCATCTTCTTATAATATGGGCCTTGTAGAGTACCCATGAACATGTCAAATAGTTTGTTTCCCAACAATAGGGGTTGCACGCGAGAAGCTAGTTCCCTCCATCTCTGAGCATACTCATTGAAAGATTTGTTACCCTTTTGAGACATGTTCTGCAGTTGCATACGTTTAGGAGCCATGTCCACATTGTACTTGTATTTTCTTTGGAAGGAATTCGCAAGGTCTTCCCAGGTCTTGACATGAATCCTATCCAACAGCATATACCAATCCAAGGATGGCCACTCAGACTGTCTTGAAAGGTGTGCATCATGAGCTTTTCTTTCGTAGCGTAAGTAACCATTTTTCGAACAAACATCTGGAGGTGATTTTTAAGACAATTAGCGCCCTTGTTTTTTTTGAAATCTGGTGCCTTAAATTTAAGAGGTATGACCACATCAGGTACTAAGCACATTTCTGCAACGTCGACTTCGAAAACATTGAATCCCTCAACAACGCTTAGTCTTTCTTCTAGTATTTTATATTTGTCATCAGCCCTTCATACCTCCATAGGCAGCTTATTTTCAGGGGTCACCTGTCTCGAATCTTCGTCCTCATATTGGAGGTTCCAGTCTACAGAGTTTTCACGGGGAACAGGTATCTATGTAGGACGGGATACCCCATTAGGAATAGAGGGAGGAACAGAACCTCCGGGAGGTTGGGCACCAACTTTTAGTTTGGCAGCCTCACACTACAAGAAAACTGCCTATTAGCGTCGGCCAAAAGCCCTCGCTAATAGGTCAAAAACCGACGCTAATACAAGTTAGCGACGGCTTAGCGTCGGGGTTGGGGCGGAAATCTTAAGGCTTGTAGCAAAGCATAATCACGAGTCGTCGCTAACGTAGCGTCGACAGATGTGAGGCTAGTGTGACGGTAAAATAGTCTAACCGATGGCTGTTGTCGACATAAGGTTCACATAGTGGCGGTTTAAAGCGACACTTAAACAATCTTTTCATTGCATTAGCGTCGGTTTTAGGCGACACTATATTTTATCTGACCATTTAGCGTCGGTTGTTAGAGACGCTAGTTGGGGTTTATAAACATTACGACGCTAAAAACTATCGCTACCTATCCACTATTGTATATGTTAGCGTCACAAGTAACCGACGCTATTGGTTTTATTTATTTTTAAAATTTAATTTAGCGCCAGTTTTTGTTGACGTTATACTTTTATAAAAAATACATGAGCGTCGGTTTCAGCCGCCGCTAAGCTTATTTTGTTTTTTTTCTATAATTCATTTATTTATATTTATTCCTGTTTAAAATCAAATTTATTTGCTACATTAAATTTACTGACCCTATTCTTAATTTCAAACTATTTATTGTATATTATCAGATCAAAATTTATTTGCTACATTAATTAAGATGTAAAAGTTACATCAAAATATTTACACTATATTAAACTTATGCCAATCCACAATATTACTACATAAAGATGTCAAAGTTACATCAAAATATTGAAACTATATTAAACTTGTGCCCATCGACAATATTGCTACATAAAGATGTCAAAGACCAACACAAAATATCAAATTTGTGAAATTCCACAATAATTTGAACAAATCCCAAAACAAAGAAAAAGAGAATTCACATGACTCAAACATCAATCACTCATATCTTCTAGATTCAATGACTGTTCATCAGAGTCATCATCGTAATGGTCATGAGTATTAGAATAGACACTAGAAGCAGGAGCAGTGGAAGGACCCGCCTGACTCGCCTTCCAAGCAAACATCTCTTTTTGAAATTCTTGAAATTTCCTTTTCAAATCTTCTGTCTCCGCCATTGCTCTGTCTGCACGTGCATTAGATGATGCAGCCTCTTCACGTGTTATAGCAGCCTCAGTTCTAGCCGCCTCAATCGCTTGGCTCTCCGCCTCTCTATTCTGATTTAAAACTGTCACTTGTGTCAAATAAGACACACCATATCGTATGTTAACCTCCATTCGGGCAGTTCCATAAAAACGGCCGCGCGACTTACCGCCGGCAGCTTCTTTCCAAATTTGCAGCCTTTCTGACCTATCAACATTATTATCAGTTTGAGTGGCTTCTGTAACACCCCATTTCTACCCAGCGAATATTAATAAAATCAGAGTTACAAAATTCATACATACACATAGGATGTTACACATACAACTTATAACAACGGCATATAATCACATATAACATAGATACATAACACATAATATTAGTCTTTGAAACAAAACAACTTTTATAATTAAGCAGCGGATTCACAAATTCAACTTAATGACATAACATCTTTATCTAGCTTATAACAACCTCAAAATAACAAGTCTTTAGAGAAAACAACTTAAAATTCAGCAACAATACTAAAATCAACAATAAAGAAACAAGCGTTCATTCCCCCCCAAGTGTTACGTATCAGAGCGACGACACCGACCCGAACTAATGAAGGTAGACAGCCTTCACTCTGGATTACCTACAGGATGGCGTATAAACTGTCACCAAACACAGAAGGGGTGAGATATCAAACAATATAATCGGATATATGATAAATAATATATTAGATCAGATTATAAAATCACCACTTCACAACCTTTCAATTAATATTAATCAACAACATAACAACAACTTTATGCAACGTGGAATGCGACTTGTAAAATGCACACGCATATGGTACCATTGGAGCAGAACTCCCAACTTAAAATTTGCCAATTAATAGAGGCATAAAAAAGGCACAAGCCTTCAACTTAATATTTTGCCAATCCAGGCCAACTTACCGAGCAGCAGCTCCACCTTGATATGCTATGCAATGCGACTCAACATGAACGTCAGAATAACAACAATGATAGTTATATATCAACACAACAACAAATCAACATTGGCCATAGGCCCACAACTTAATTCTTGCCAATAATTAGGGGCAATGCAACGTATTTCACCCCCTGCAACTTTATAATTCCCAACAACAATATCACAGCAACTATAACGTACTCTGTACCAACTAAAATATACTACAAGCAATCATGTCATTGTTCGGTAGTTTTCGACTAAAAATCGGTTAATTAATCCCATTATCAATTCTCTGTCCAGTACTACTGACTTATATACCAACCTCTCAAACTAAAATTAAAATGGAACAGAACCAAGTGAACCATAGCAGACAGAATAAACAGAACAAAAACAGAAAGAATCACATAGCAGGCCCGTGTGACGCTCGTCACCACACCCTGGCTCTCGTCACATGTGTGACGGTCGTAACACATGAGTGACGGTCGTCACTCGCACACAACCTGCGTGACGCTCGTCTCAGTGTATTTCGTTCCAGTTCTCCCCAATTCACAACCCTCTCCTCAGATTCCAGAACAGTTCCAAATTTACCCATTACAGTACAACAGAAACGCAATAAAATTATACCTTAAAGCAACATAGACTAATTTTCCTACAACCAATTCATCAACAGCAAATGTATTTTAATATCCACGACAGCCATTACAACACAGACAGGGGTAATTCTACAAACCCAACCCCACATATCATTCATCAAATACCCCATTATAGAGTCAGAACCCCACCCTTAACTTGGATTGAAGGTTGCTCTAAATCTCCGATCGACCCAGCTTTGCCTCTTTTCCTCTTCTCTGTAACTTCCACGTTCTCCTCCCAAAATCTTATTTTCTCTTTCTCTGCAACTTCCACGTTCTTACTACTACTTCTAATTCCTCATTATTTCTAAATACCTACTATAACAACACTGTTATTCTAGTAACTTTCATTTGGGCCAACTTTCTATCCCCCATTATTACTACTACACTCACCATCTAAATAAGCCCAATATTCTCTTATAATTCTAATATATTAACACCATATTATTTCTACAACTTAAATCATCTTAATTAAATTAATTCAACTAAAACCGACATAGCAACTCAACACAATATTTTCGACAACCAACACAAATAAAACAAATAATACGAAGATATTTAATTAAATAATTAATTAAATAACCGGGCGTTACAACTCTCCCCCACTTAGGATATTTTCGTCCTCGAAAATTTACCTGGTTCAAACAACTCGGGATAGGATTCCCGCATCTTGTTTTCCAACTCCCACGTCAGGCTTTCTCCGGCAGCTCCCAACAAAACTACTTTCACCAAAGCAATCTCCTTGCCCCTTAAAGTCTTCATTTCACGATCCGCGATCCGTACAGGCATCGTCTCAATAGTAAGATTATCCAGTACTTGCACATCATCCATATGAATCACATGAGATGGATCTGAAATGTACTTCCGAAGTTGTGACACATGAAACACATCGTGTAAGACACTCTATAAGCAACATTTCCAACTCTGTCCAAAATCTGATACAGACTAATAAAACGAGGAGTGAGCTTCTTAGACTTCAATGCACGCCCAACACCGGTCACAAGTGTAACTCTCAAAAACACATGGTCACTCGCTTGAAATTCTAAATCTTTCCTTCGCTTATCATGATAACTCTTCTGTCTACTTTGAGAAGTTTTCATCTTCTCTTGAATTAACTTCACCTTCTCAGTAGTCTCTCGAACAATTTCAGGTCCAAGCACTACACCTTCCCCAGATTCATGCCAACATAAAGGAGTCCTACATCTCCGACCATATAACGCTTCAAAAGGGGACATACCAATACTCGAATGGTAACTGTTATTATAAGTGAATTCTATCAATGGAAGATAAGTATCCCACGAACCTCCATGCTCAAGAACACATGCTCTCAAAAAATCCTCTAATGACTAAATAGTTCTCTCTGTCTGACCATCCGTCTGAGGGTGATACGCTGAACTCAATCTCAACTTAGAACCCAACGCCTCTTGCAAACTCTTCCAAAATTCAGAAGTGAACCTCAGATCTCTATCCGACACAATACACAAAGAAACACCATGCAGCTTGACAATTACATTGGTATAAATCTCTGCCAACTTCGATACTGGAAAACTAATGTTAATAGGGATAAGATGAGCCGACTTCGTAAGTCTATCAACAATCACCCAAATCGAATCATGTCCTCTTGAAGTATTAGGTAATCCCATCACAAAGTCCATTGAAATGCTATCCCACTTCCATTCTGGAACTTCTAACGGTTGCATCAACCCCGCAGGCTTCTGATGCTCAACTTTCGACTTCTGACAAGTTAAACATGCATACAAAAATCGTGCTACATCACGCTTCATCCTAGGCCACCAAAACAACTTCTTCAAATCTTGATACATCTTTGTAGCCCCCGGATGAATACTCAATTTACTTCTATGACTTTCCTCAAGAATCGCTTTCTTCATCTTCGCATCATCAGGAATACAAATTCGATTACGGAATCTCAACACACCATGCGCATCTAACTTGAAATCATCATTCTCCGACTGATCGATCCCAACCATCGAATCTACTAGTTTCACGTCTAACTTCTGAGCTTCCTTGATACTGTCTAGAAAATCATTGTTAATCTTCAACATTCCCAACATAACACTCTGCGGTGTCACTTCATAAACCAAACTCATATCTCTGAACTGTTCAATTAGTTCCAATTCTTTAACCATCATTGCCGACATATGCAAAGTTTTTCGGCTTAAAGCATCAACCACAACATTAGCTTTTCCTGGATGATAGTTCAAACCGAAATCATAATCTTTTAATAATTCCAACCATCTCCGTTGTCTCATATTCAACTCCTTCTGATCAAATAAATACTTTAAACTCTTATAGTCACTAAACACTTCAAATCTAGAACCATAGAGATAATGTCTCCAAATCTTCAGCACAAAAAAAACTGCAACAAGCTCTAAATCATGCGTAGGATAGTTCTTTTCATGAGTTCTCAACTGCCTCGACGCATAAGCAACCACCTTATCATTTTGCATAAGCACACCTCCTAAACCCATCTTAGAAGCATCACAATATACCACAAAAGGTTCTCCCAGATTAGGTAATGTCAAAACCGGAGCCGACGTCAATCTCTTCTTCAGTTCCGTAAAACTTTCTTCACATTGAACGTCCCACACAAAAGATCTACTCTTACAAGTCAACTTAGTCAACGGAAGTGCTAACTTAGAAAATCCTTCGATGAACCTTCGGTAATAACCGGCTAGTCCCAAAAAGCTTCTAATCTCGGTAGCCGACTTTGGAGTTTCCCATTGCAACACATCATCTACTTTAGATGGATCCACAGTAATGCCATTACCGGAAATGACATGACCAAGAAAACTAACTTCCTTTAACCAAAATTCACATTTAGACAGCTTTGCATATAGCTTCTTCCCTTTCAAAACTTGAAATATTAGTCTTAGGTGTTCAGCATGCTCTTCTTCCGATTTAGAGTAAATCAGTATATCATCAATGAACACCACCACAAACCGATCCAAGTAAGTATGAAAGATACAGTTCATGTACTCCACGAATACTCCCAGCGCATTAGTAACACCGAACGGCATCACCGAATACTTGTAATGTCTATAACGCATTCTAAAAGCCGTCTTCTGGATATCATCATCTTTCACTTTAATCTGATGATAGCCTGACCTCAAGTCAATCTTGCTAAACACACAAGCACCTACCAACTTATCCATCAGGTCATCTATTCAAGGAAGCGGATACTTGTTCTTAATCGTCACCTTTTTCAACTGTCTATAATCAACACAGAGCCTCATACTTCCATCTTTCTTATTTACGAACAACACTGGAGCTCCCCACGGCGATACACTTGGCCTTACAAACTTCTTCTCAAGTAAATCCTCCAATTGCTTCTTTAATTCCGACAATTCTGATGCAGACATCCTGTATGGTTCCATAGAAACAGGTCTGGTACCAGGTATAAGGTCAATCACAAATTCCACTTCCCTATCTAGCGGTACGTCAGGAATTTCATCAGGGAAAACTTCAGGAAATTCGCGCACCACTTGCAACTCCTCAATTATAGCTTGATTCTCTAGCGATAATGTTGCCATTAATGAGAACACCTGAGCTTCTTCTTGCATCAACTGTCGTAACTGCCTAAAAGACAACAACCCAACTCCTTCCTCTTCTTCAGGAGTAGAAAACCTCACCGACTTTCTATAGCAATTGATATGAACATAGTTATATTCTAACCAGTTCATCCCTAAGATCAACTCTATCCCAGTTAACGGCAAACACACCAAATCAACATTAAATTCTCTGTTGAAGATCAACAAAGGACACTTTAAACACACAAGAGAAGTAGTCACCGATCCCTTAGCCAGAATTTCGACGACCATTTCTCCATTCATAGAAGACAACATAAGACCCAATCTTTTAACATAATCAGCAGCGATAAAGTAATGCGTAGCACCAGTATCAATAATAGTAATTAAAGGAGTACTATTAATGAAACATGTACCTCTGATGAGTCTGTCCTCACTAGTTGTCTGAGTCCTAGCCAACGCGAACACTTTCCCACCAGTTTTCGCCTTCTTTGGTTTCTGAAACTGACTACCAATGTGTCCTTCTTCACCACAGTTGAAGCAAATCATCTCTTTATGCTTGCACTCAGATATTGCATGCCCAGTCTTACCACAACGGAAACACCTCTTTACCTCAGCAATACACACATTACTCTTATGACCAGGTTTCCCACATTTGAAACAAACTACGTCAGTAGGAGCATCTCCCCCACCAATCCTCTTACCATCAGCCACTTTCTGTTTACCTTTTCTAGCTGGAGCATCATAAGGCTTGCCACGATTCTGCTAGTGTTTTCTCTTCCTCTCATTAATGATCTTATAATGAGCATTGTTATTCTCTTCATAAATTCTGCAACTATCAATCAAATCAGAGAAGACACTAATCTTATGATATCCAATTTCCTTCTTGATCTCTGGGCGCAACCCACTCTCGAACTTGATGTATTTTGAAAACTCAGCAGTATCCCCGTTATAGTGCGGATAAAACTTAGCCAACTCAACAAACTTTGCAGCATATTCAGTAACCGACATGTTTCCTTGCTTCAGCTCAAGAAACTCGATTTCCTTCTTACCACGAACATCCTCTGGATAATACTTCCTCAGGAACTCCCTTCGGAACACAGCCCAAGTGATACCTTCACCTGCCGCTTCTAACCTCTGACGAGTCTCTAGCCACCAGTCATCAGCCTCAACTGCTAGCATATGAGTCCCATATCAAACCTTCTGCGCTGGAGTGCAGTCCATCACACGGAACATTCTCTCCATCTCTTTCAACCAGTCCAACGCTCCATCAGGATCATACTTACCCTTGAAGGTAGGAGGATTCTCCCTCTAAAACGTCGCCAAATTACGAGATCCAGCATTCTCGTCAGCATTCGGTTGATTCTGCATAGCCTGAACCATTGCTTGCATAGCAACGACAATTGCAGCATCGTTCCTTCCAGCCATCTCAACTTATCACTACAACATAAACAAAGGTTAGAACTAGTTAACAATACTCGATTGTTAAACAAAGCTACGACTCGACAACTTGGCCAGAAGGACCGATCTGCTCTGATACCACTAATGTAACACCCCATTTCTACCCAGCGAATATTAATTAAATCAGAGTTACAAAATTCCTACATACACATAGGATGTTACACATACAACTTATAACAACAACATATAATCATATATAACATAGATACATAACAAAATAATCATATATAGTCTTTGAAACAAAATAACTTTTATAATTAAGCAGTCGATTCACAAACTTCAACTTAATGACATAACATCTTTATCCAGCTTAAAACAACCTCAAAACAACAAGTCCTTAAGGAAAACAACTTATAATTCAGCAACAATACTAAAATCAACAATAAAGAAACAAACGTTCATTCCCACCCGAGTGTTACGTATCAGAGCGACGACACCGACCCGAACTAATGAAGGTAGACAGCCTTCACTCTGGATTACCTGCAGGATGGCGTATAAACTGTCACCAAACACAGAAGGGGTGAGATATCAAACAATATAATCGGATATATGATAAATAATATATTAGATTAGATTATAAAATCACCACTTCACAACCTTTCAATTAATATTAATTAACAACATAACAACAACTTTATGCAACGTGGAATGCGACTTGTAAAATGCACATGTAATTGGTACCATTGGAGCAGAACTCCCAACTTAAAATTTGCCAATTAATAGAGGCATCAACAAGGCACAAGCCTTCAACTTAATATTTTGCCAATCCAGGCCAACTTACCGAGCAGCAGCTTCAGCTTTATATGCTATGCAATGCGACTCAACATGAACGTCAGAATAACAACAATGATAGTTATATATCAACACAACAACAAATCAACATTGGCCATAGGCCCACAACTTAACTCTTTCCAATAATTAGGGGAAATGCAACGTATTTTACCCCCTGCAACTTTATAATTACCAATAACAATATCATAGCAACTATAACATACTCTGTACCAACTAAAATATACTACAAGCAATCATGTCATTGTTCGGTAGTTTTCGACTGAAAATCGGTTAATTAATCCCATTATCAATTCTCTGTCCAATACTACTGACTTATATACCAATCTCTCAAACTAAAATTAAAATGGAATAGATCCAAGTGAACCATAGCAGACAGAATGAACAAAACAAAAACAGAAAGAATCACATAGCAGGCCCGTGTGACTCTCGTCACCACACCCTGGCCCTCGTCACATGTGTGATAGTCGTAGCACATGAGTGATGGTCGTCACTCGCACATAACCTGCGTGACGCTCGTCACGCTCTCTGTCACGGTCTCCACATCCCCCCAATTCCCTTCGTCTCAGTGTATTTTGTTCTAGTTCTCCCCAATTCACAGCTTTCTCCTCAGATTCCAGAACAGTTCCAAATTTACCCATTACAGTACAACAGAAACGCAATAAAATTATACCTTAAAGCAACATAGACTAATTTTCCTACAACCAATTCATCAACAGCAAACGTATTTCAATATCCAAGACAGCCATTACAACACACACAGAGGTAATTCTACAAACCCAACCCCACGTATCATTCATCAAATACCCCATTATAGAGTCAGAACCCAACCCTTACCTTGGATTGAAGGTTGCTCTAAATCTCCGATCGACCCAGCTTTGCGTCTTTTCCTCTTCTCTGTAACTTCCACGTTCTCCTCCCAAAACCTTATTTTCTCTTTCTCTGCAACTTCCACGTTCTTACTGCTACTTCTAATTCCTCATTATTTCTAAATGCCTAATATAACAACACTATTATTCTAGTAACTTTCATTTGGGCCAACTTTCTATCCTCCATTATTACTACTACACTCACCATCTAAATAAGCCCAATATTCTCTTATAATTCTAATATATTAACACCATATTATTTCTACAACTTAATTCATCTTAATTAAATTAATTCAACTAAAACCGACATAGCAACTCAACACAATATTTTCGACAACCAACACAAATCAAACAAATAATACGAAGATATTTAATTAAATAATTAATTAAATAAGCGGACGTTACAGCTTCTTTCGGACGGTTCACATAATCTTCCTGTAAAACACAAGACACATACGAAATCAGCCCCATTTCAAGAATTCTAAAACAGTAGGCCAAATTCCAATTTCATGAATATATATAACAGTAGTTCTAGTTGGAATCATTTTGTTCCTACTCACTACTCACCAACCAAACAAAACAACCACTGCCTACATAATCCTCAAAACCCTTTTGTTCCTCTTAGTCATATACAACACAAACTCTACAAACATGACAATAACTAATCCACAGAACATGTATTGTTAGAAAACTGAACAAACCAAACTTCTTTTTTATGTCCAGTTAATATCTGCAGCGATGGAAAAGGAGGACATTCTTATTTGATAAGTAAAACATGTATATATTAAATGTTCAAAGCAAGAACTTTAATTTGGACATTTATCTTCATGGTTTCGAATCTCATCCATGCATTATTGCCACATAAAAATACCCCAAAATAATTAATCTCTTTCCATATGGCCCTAATAGACACCAATTCCGGATAGGGAAACAGACAGACAAGAAACATATTTTTGACAAGCTAATAAGGTACAAGAAAATAGCAATTACGTAAGTGGAAGAATTAGAAACATAAGGATGCTTAACTAGATACACATTATCTCTAAAGCATTTATATTTCACAGAAGTCAATCATTTATGCTTTTTCTAATTTATACACAGTTGGTCATAAGAACATGGAAACAATGTAACTTCCCCTTTGCATCCCTTATTGGAAAATATAGAAATTGAATCTAAGTGCTAAGCCTTTAACCAACAATGACAGAGATTCATTAAAATCACACCTGACAAAACATGCAAACATGATAGTCATTAACAAAAGGCATGCTCAATTTATCCCAAAAACTCGTTTCCTCAACACATCTGCAGCCCAGAAACCCGTTTCCTCAACACATCCAAAGCCAGAGTATCCTTACCCCGTTTCAAATACTCCAAAACACACTGTCTAAAGACAAGAAACAAAGTAGGCTCTACTGATTCACCTAACATATCCCTAATAGAATCAAAAAAACCAGCACATTCATCCCAATTTCCATGCAAGACATGAGCTATTCAAGTAACTGTCAGACGGTTCAAAATACAGATCAAAATACAGATTAACTGCTACCACCCCTCTTAAAAACGGCTCAGACTTACTTTTATTTTGCTAATGCTGCACATTAACCATAGTCTACAGCTACCAACATCTTTTTTTTATCTTAATTGAACAAGAAAAACGTTGCAGGATATGAGCATGACATAGGAGAAAATAATTGCTTTGATTCATATAATTGGTCTTCGACACAAACTGAACATACACAAATTGCTACCTAAACTTTTCCACACTTCATACAACATTCCAAACAACAATAACAGCCATGGAGTTATCATTCAAAACAACAATACTCCGGAGTTTGCTAATGTTCAAATGAACAACGACATGATGAACAATGATGGACTTACAGGTATTACAAGTAGCTATATATCAAGAAAGGACTTACATGTGTTTTTTCTGCACGACGGTCAACCCACTGCCCATTCTTCTTTTTGTGGGTGGCCATGAAGAGCTCGTCAGGATATGGTGGTCGGTCTAACTTCTTCTCCTAAAAATAAAGACAACATATATATGGTTACAATGAATATCAGATATAAATATTTTGCCGCATATTATAATTACAATTAGAATACACACCAATTCTAGAGCAACATCATGATGAGCTCTACGTCCTGTGGTATGGACCGCTCCACCTCTAGTTGATGATAGATTAATCTTATTTTGTTCAGAGAGCTTTTTGAATTAATCTTATTTTGTTGATACGCATAATCCTTTTCACCCATCCAAGACGACTTTGTCCCATTTTGCCTAATCTTACCAAATATATCAATTATACTTTTACCACAAGCTTTGTGAAACAAATCTTCCATTTTGCTGTCATCACACGGGTCCCACTGAACAAAATCCTGGCAAAAGAAATAGGATTAGTTTTGCATAATAACTTTTGAATAATATAAGGAGCATGAAGAAATTACGTCTTGCTTTAAAAATTTTAAAGTATTCAGCTCTCTCCTTTGTTCTACCATCTCTTTTAAGCTCACTATACCGCATGAAATTTCCCTTATAATTTTTTATTAAAACTTTTCTAATAGCTGCAGCAACAATATCGCTTTTGGATAACCTACAAAACATAAATCAAACAGAAATCAAACATAAATTACAATATCAACCTAACAATACCGCATGAGATTGTGATTTCAACCTAACAAATAACAATACCGCATGAGATTGTGATTTGAGAAGCTGAGGATTTTGAGAAATTATTTTATTATTTTATTCTATTTTATTTAGTTTTATTTTATAATTATAATTATAATTATAACTTTATTTAGTTTTATTTTATAATTATAATATTGGTTTAATTTTATTGAGTTTAATATAGTTTTGATTTTATTTTATTAATTTTTAATTTTATTTTATACATTAAGTTTTAGTTATAATTTATAGTTTTATTTCATAAATACTTTTATGAATTTATTTTATTTTATTAATTTATATTATTGATTTATTTTATTTTAAAGCAATAATCAAAATGAACGAAATTGGTGGGTAAATAAAAATAATTTGGCACCAATATTAGCGTCGGCTTATATCGTCGATAGAACCCTAAAATATAATAATTTAAAACAATATATATAAAGGAGGCAAACAAAAATTGTGGGGGGAAACGAAATTATTTCGCAGCTATTTTAGCGTCGGTCTAAGTCGTCGCTACGGCTAAAATCAAATAATTATATATAACAAAATAAATAAAAAGGAGGCAAATAAAATTTGTGGGGGGAAACGAAATTATTTCGAACCTATATTAGCGTCGGTCTAAGCCGTCGCAACAGATAAAAACAAATAATTATATAAAATAAAAAATAAAAAGGAGGCAAACAAAACTTGTGGGGGGAAACGAAATTATTTCGCACCTATATTAACGTCGGTCTAAGCCGTTGCAACGGATAAAAACAAATAATTATATAAAACAAAAAATAAAAAGGAGGCAAACACAATTTGTGGAGGAAACGAATTATTCAACACCTATATTAGCGTCGGTCATAGTCGTCGCTCATGATAAAAACAAATAAATATATAAAACAAAAAATAAAAAGGGAAAATTTATGTATCTTAGCGTCGGTCAAAGCCGACGCTACAATTAATGACCTAATAAAAAAATTAAACAAATGATTTTCCTCATATAGCGCTGATTTAGAGAGATGCAATGGCGTCGCTACTAGCGTCGGAGTCGTGGCCGACGCTAAAAATTTGCAGCTAAAATATGATTTTCTTGTAGTGTCAGCTTCCTCACGTTTAAGATCTACGACAATTCCTTTTGTTGCTAGGCTCAGTCTCGCTTGCTATCAAGTTTTGAATTGCGTGAGTCAACTGATCAATCTTGCTCCATCACCTTCTTTTGGCGGGCTCGAGTTTGAGGTCAGAAAGTCAAATTATTATGCTGAGAAAAGATGATGAAAAATGATTTTTGTTTCCTTTTTTTAATAAATGCATGCTAATGTATGAATGTATGAATATGCGAAAAAATATTTCTTTTAAGGAATCTTAACCATTCATTTATTATAAGTGAGCCGAGAATATTGAAAATTCAAATACTTTATTTATTTCATAACTTCAAGGACATAAAAAGGGAAACCCCCCAACTTGTTCATAATTATTGGAATGGGAAGAGAACACAGAAATTGAAAACCATTACAAAGGGGAAAATCTAACAACACTTCCTAATTCTAGCCCTAAACTCGTCCACGGTGTGACGACATAATTTGAGAAAATCAATGATATGCTTTTTAGGCTTGAAATTAATCATCATGTATTCAACTGCCTTTAGACTTCGGGGAATCTCCTCGATCAGATTATTGGACAGTATGACTAATTTTACTTATCTCTCCCTATAGTACTCATTCTTCTCTTGAAGCTTCATCATGATAGCCTTATCTTTCTCAATGATGTCAGCCATCTCTTGAATGTGCATCTCCATGTAAATGCCTCACACTTTCATTTCCTCATAAGCTTCTTCAAGGAGAGTCATTTGTCTCTTGAGATCTACCATCTCTTCATAAGCTCCTCTCCATTTGGATGAACGTTTGGCAAGAAGTTCCTCAACAACTCTTCTTTGCACTATTGATCCATGGCTTGACATTTGGCTTCACAGAGAGCACAGCTTAGACTTTGGTTCTCAACTTCCAAGTGTAGGATACGAGTCTCTAGTTCTTCCATTTCCCTCATTTGTTCTTGGGTATAATTCATTTTCCTTCTATGGAATTCCATTTCCTAGCTTACTTGTTTAATGGATGATTAAGATTCATGTGGATTGAATGTAAAAAACATGATTTTAATGATATGATGATATGAATGCCTTTTTTTAAGGTTTAAGGTAAGGATATTATGCAAGCATGACTAGTAAAGGTAAGCTCTCTATGACATGGTCAGTTCTAAGTTTAGACTACTCAATCCCCTCACTTGTAGCATATAAAGTTTTTGTAAAGTGATAGTCTTAGAGTCATGGACTATACCCTTGTTTTACCATAAGAAGAAGCAAGCCTTCCTACGATAATCCTTTGGGATAAGTCTCATCTTGGAGGGACCCTAGTAACGACCCTTGCGGGTTGATAACATAAGGTCGCCATGAGTTGAAAGGGGTTCTAAAGGTTCCCAGCGTCATGGGCCACATCCAAGCCATCAGCATGCTGAGGGGTATACCCTACCATGAAGATAACTTTGCAGGATCTATCATGAGTATAACTTCCATGCATCATTGAGATGGGAATCTCGCCGAAAACATTTCAGTTCTACTTCCTAACTTAGGTTTATTCTCAAGCCATGGTTTTAGCTTCACACATGAATATCCCAACCAATATAATATGACAATATAATAAATAATAAGAAATATTAAAATAAAATAACTAAAAGGGAAACCATAAAACCAATAAATAAATACAAGCAAACCAAAAACCACATAAAACCCTAATTTTAAAGGTTAGGATGGACTCCTTTAGGGAAGTATAATAACGTCCCCAGCAGAGTCGCCAGCTGTCGCGGCCGGCAAAATGACAGAGTCGCTAAGGGGTAAGAATCATATTTTATTCGTCCTAAGAGACAAGAACACAATGATAAAACCTAATGACTAAGGGGTGAGAAACTAGGTTCAGGAGTCAGTTAAGTGAGTGGAAGGTGTTAGGCACCCCTCACCTCCATTGTACTCAATGGGACCCTCCTCTAAATTTAGGGTTAGTGTGCTCTTAAGGGTGTTTGCTTATTATTACCAATTATGGATTATTTATTTATAAAATCATTTTTTATTATTTACAAGAGGGAACCTAAAATATTTTTTTATATAATTGTACTCTAGAGTTTACAACTCTACGCCTATTTACCCTCATATTAAATGAAGAATCAGAGTACCATAGTTCTTCTAAAAAATGTTGGTGTGTTGGTTGTTTTTATCCCTTGAAAAATTCTCAGGCATCCGGGGTAGATAAGTCTTTGACTTTGAAAACTGACTCAATGTACAAGGGCATAGCACTTACGATTTAGGTGAGTGAAGTTTATTTTATACCATCTATTTAATTGTAAAATATCCAATTTAATTTGATTATAAAAATAAGTTGATGATGATATTTAAATATTATAAAAACCCATGTTTTATCCCTTGATCCCAAATCTCAATTTTATACCCCTTGAACCGTAAGAGTTTTATCCCAAAATTATCCCATGAACTATCCCTAATTTATTTGCAAAAAGAAATAATTTTTAATTTATTTAAGAAAATTAATTAAGATTATATTTAAACCCTTATCCCTGATTTTACTCCCTATTTTTATCCCTTGAAACCCTAATATTTTATCCTTAATTTTTATCCTTTAAAACCCTAATGTTTTATCCCATATCCTTATTTAGTTATCCCAAATTATATCTCAAAATATTAATTAAACTAATTAATTACAACCTTAATTAATAATTATCATAAAATATTAATTGACTCTAAATATTTTATTTACATCCCTAATTATTATCAAATATTACTTAAAAACCCAATCAATTAATTAGATTTAATTATCCTAATTTAGTTATGCTCTATAATGAATCCCAAATATATTTTATTCTGCGTATCATTAACCTATTAAAAATTAATCCCTAATTTTAATATGCTTATTTATTCTTTAAATTCTCAATTATATTTTGGTATCTTCTAAATAAATATCTAATTATTTTATGTTAATTAATCTATTTATTATATTAAACTCTAATTAATATTAAATTATGACCTTAATTAATCATTATTTTAGAAATCAACCCTAGTTATCCTATTTTAAATTAATTCATGTAATTAGTTAAAGTATATTATTAGCTATTAATTAAATAAAATAGTTGAATTAATTATTAGTAAATAATATAACACAATGCGAAAGAAGAAATACAACGGAAGCGAGGATGAGTGTTACCGCGGCTTCCACGGCGGAAGGCATCACGGATTCACGGTGGCTCGCCAGTCGGTCGCGGTTGCATGGCGGAGGGCGATCGCGGCAGATTCATGGTGGAGACGGACGTGGCGGAGACCAGGGCGACGCGGTTATGATTCCGGTTTTGTTTTCGTTTCATTTCAATTCAGATTTGGTTCGAGTTTTGGTTCTATACTCGATTTCATTTCTGAGTTTATAGATTGATTTTTTGGGTTTGATTCAGAATTAATTCCGACATTGTTTCGATTCGTTTTGTATTAGATTATTTTTTCTTGTTCCAGATTCGAAATGGTTGAAAGTTATTGAGTGTTTGGATGGTTGAAGGCTATACTGTAGTGAATGAAAAAAATGAGGTTGATGGTGGGTTGAAGGATAATAGCATGATGTTTTATGTTGAAAGATTTTTATATATTTTAGCATAATAATTAAGAATTAACAATAAGATAAGAACTCAGTTGTATAACAAGGACTTTTTCATGTGACCATTTTCATACAGATAATTAGATGAATTTACTAAAACAAAATAAAAATAATTATTAAAAACAAAATTAATAAAAACAAAACTCAACTGAAAATCAAAACTAGAAAAATAAATCAAAACTACAAGCAAAGAGATCATGCACTGTATCAATATAAGAAGCTGCATACGACCCACCATCCTTCTGAAAAGAGGTCATAGAGAGAGTGTCCGTCCTCTCTCTAGAAGAGGAGGTATGAATCAAAGTAGAGGCAGTGATTTCGGTTGGACTAAGGTGGAAAATAGGAAGAAACCATCTGCGTGGAATAGATGGGATACCTCTAGAGAGGGGAAGAGAGGATTTGAAGATACTACAACAGTCTTTTTCACGGAGTACCCGGAGAGGCTAAGAGCAAGAGACATGTATAAGGTATTTGAAGACTTTGGAAAGGTGGATGAGGTAGTAATACCTCCTAAGAAGGATAAGTTGGGAAGGAAGTATGGGTTCGTTAGATTTTTCGGGGTGGAGGACGTTAGGATGCTTGTTTTGAAGTTGGATAACTTGCAACTGGAGGGTAAAAAGCTGCATGCGAATCTCCCTAGATTCAATAGAGTAGCAGAAGCTCTTTTCCCTAAAGTGACGGATAGGGACGACGAAGAGAGGAGGTTCAACAACAATTCTGGTCGTAGGAAAGGTGTGCATGCCAACTGTGGATTCAAGGAATCTGCAAGGAACAGAAGCTCCTACGCGGATATTATGAGGACCCAAAAGCAAGCAAAGGGAGGTGTTTCAGAAGGGTCCAAGGGATCACCCAGTTTGGTTTTTACGGCGGGGAAGGAGGAAGTGGAGAGACTTAACAGAGGTTACGTAGGGAAAGTTCTAAATCCGGGGGCTACTTACAACATGCAGAGGGCGATGTTTTCTGAAGGATATTTCGCGTTGAGGGTAACTCCTCTTGGGGCCAATCTTTGCCTTTTAGAGGAGGATGAGCCAGGAGAGATTGAGGCGCTGCTAGTTGATGCCAAGGGTTGGTTGGATCAGTGGTTTGAAGAGGTTAGAAAGTGGGATGAATCTGTGGTGGACGAGGAAAGGCTAACATGGATAAGATGTTACGGTATCCCCTGTCACGTTTGGACGGAGGAATTCTTTACGTTTATTGCCTCCAAGGTGGGAAGATATGTGTGCTGCGAAGAGAACTCTAATAATAGGACTAAAATGGGCGTTGCTAGTATCATGATCAGAACTAGTTGTGGCTTCCTCATCAATGAAGTCTTCAACATCTGCATTAATGGCAACTCTTTTAGGGTTAGAATTATGGAGGAAACGCTTGGCCCTCTTGCGAAGATTGTGGAGAAAGAGAGAGTTAAAGATGTGTCTATTTTAGGGTCGTCGTCCGATTCTCTGGTGCCGGCAACGAAATGGTGGGAGGAAGACGAAGGGGAGTTAGGTAAAGAAGAAGATGCAGTTTCTCGAGGCATTAATGATGATGTGATGGATCATGTCGCAGGTACTAGGAAGGAGTTTGTAGGGACTCGTGATTCAGAAGAAGGTGCCACAGTGGAGGTCTGCGCATCTAGGGAGGGGGAGGGCGTAAAGGCTGTTTTTTGACCTTTGTTATGTGAAGTGTCAGATGATGTGGAAAGGTGTTGGTCAACAGGTGATAGTTTTGGGGGTGGTTTTGAGAAACTATTGAATAAGGTGGGCCAGGATTTAGTTTTGGAGGACGTTGTTCGAGTTTCTGGAGGTGTAAACCCTTTAAAAGGCTCTTTTGATAATTTGGTTTTGGGCCATAAGCTCAAAGCCCAAAAGTCTCGTAGTCTCCTTTGTTCCAAAACTAGGTCCAACTACAGTTTGGAAAACAAGTTGAATGGATCTGATAGCATCTCTGTTTTCTCTTCTGGAGAATCGTCTACCTCTAAAGATAATTTTTCTTTCCATTCTTCTCCGACTAGTAAAGCATTGTTTTCAACTCCAGTTAAGTTAGGAGGTAGGCCAAAGCAAGACGAAGTGCTGAAAGGAGATAATGCGGCGTCTCGTGGCGTAGATCGCGGGGAAGATACCATTTTTAGGCCTTCCTTGCTTGACGAGACTCAGGGTTCTTTTGCTAAAGAAGAGGTTTCAAGATGCTTTTCAGTCACAGATTCGGAGGTGGGGCAAGGCAATTGTTGGTTCTTGGATTAGCTAGAATTTTGGTAAAACATAGGTGTTCAATGTTGATGTCACATGGGTGATGTCTTAACATTGAGTCTTAACAATGGTTTATGTTAAGAAGTTAAGTTGCTGAAGTTGTGATGTCTGATGTTACATGCGATGTTGTGACATCAGGTCTGCAGAAGATTAATAACATCATGTTTAGTGATGTTGTTAGGGTTTGCGTTTTAGCTGGATTTTGGGAGAGCTGTTAGTCTCATTGGTTGCGGATATCTTGGGATAGATATTTTCTGTTACAAACAGATTTGATGCAGATTTGTAGGGAGGTTTAAAAGCTGAAGATTTAAGAAGATTTTGAGAGAGAAAATCTGTTTTGAAGATTCAGTTTTAAATAACAAATCAGGTCAGATATTGTAGCAGGTCCAAGCCCAATTCAAATAGCTATATAATGCGCATCATTCCTGAAGGAAAAGTAACGAAAAAAGAGAGCTAAAGACTGTGAGTCTATTGAGTCTTCGTGTTTGTAACCATTCGAGTGTGAATTGGTATTGTTGTTTTGAGTTGTTCTTGATCAAAGCTGTGAAGCAGAATCAAGTTGTGTTTTTCAAAGTGTGTGATCTTTGAATTTTGTTACTGAAGTGATTTAGGGATTGAGTAGTGTTCTCATACTTAAGTGGTCTCTTAAGTAGAAGGTTCATTAAGTAGTGATTAAGTTTAGGAGATGTCAACTGGGTTGTTGAGTCTGTAAATTAATACTACTGATAGTGAAATTCATCCCTGGATTGGTAGCCCCCAGACGTAGGTAGTTAAAACCGAACTGGGTGAATAATTCATTGTGCTGATTTATTGTTGCTTTACATTGTCCATTGCAGAGTGTGTTGTTGTGACATCACACGTAACATCACACATCTGGTACCAGAATTTCAATTGGTATCAGAGCAGGCATCCTGTCTGTCTCTGGGTGAGATATAGGGAAGTTACTTTCTGGTGTAAAGATGGACAAAGAAGTTGGAGGATTTGTTAACAGACACCCTATTTTGGATTGCTTGAATTATGATTATTGGAAGCCAAGAATGATCACCTTTTTGAAATCCTTGGACAGCAGGGCTTGGAAGGCTATCATTAAAGAATGAAAAGCACCTGTTGTGTTTGAAAAAGATGATGGTGGGAAAGATAAAGAGGGCACCTCAAAGCCGAAGCCTGAAGAAGAATGGACCAAGGAAGAAGATGAGCTTGCCCTTGGTAATTCCAAAGCTTTAAATGCAATTTTCAATGGAGTGGATAAGAACATATTCAGGTTAATCAATACCTGTGAAGTTGCTAAGGAAGCTTGGGATATTTTGAAGGCTACACATGAAGGAACATCTAGAGTTAAGATGTTAAGACTTCAACTTCTAACATCGAAGTTTGAAAGTCTGAAGATGAAGGAAGATAAGACTATCCATGACTTCCACATGAGTATTCTTGAGCTGTCCAATGCTTCCAGTGCTCTTGGAGAAAAGATGTAAGAAGAAAAGCTTGTAAGGAAAATCCTTAGGTCCCTTCCTAAGAGGTACAAGATGAAGGTGACTGCAATTGAAGAAGCTCAAGACATCAGCATAATGAGGGTTGATGAGCTTATTGGATCTCTTCAAACATTTGAGCTAGGGTTAAGTGAAGAAGAACCTGAGAAGAAGTCCAAGAGTATAGCTTTAGTTTCCAGTTCTGAAGAAGCCAAGAAAGAGAAAGTAGATGACTCTCATGAGGAGCTGTCTCAGGCTATTGCTTTGCTGGGTAAATAGGTCAACAAAGTTATGAAGAGGATAAATAGGAGTTATAATCCCAATGTCAAGAACATTACCTCTGACATCAACAGATTAGGAGAACAAGGGAAGAAGTCTAAAGATGAAGAAAAATCCAGTAATGACAAAGGGATACAATGCTTTGAGTGTGACGGGTATGGACATGTCAAGAAGGAATGTCCTACTTTTCTAAAGAAGCAGAAAGGGTTATCAGCTTCTTGGTCTGACAGTGAGAGTGAATCTGAAGAAAATTCTGCTAAACTTGTTAGAGCTATGGTTGGGGTTTATGAGTCAGATGATGAGTCTTGGAATGATGAAGTTACTTATGATGAACTTGCTGTCACTTATAAAGATCTTTTCATGAGAAGTGAACAAGTGTGTCTTGAAGGAGAAGAGCTGAAGAAAACCATAGTACAGTTAAAAGCTGAAAAGACTGACCTTGAAGCTGAAGTCAGTATACTTAACTATAAGCTGGACTCTATGACCAAAACTATCAGAATGTTGAACAATGGTACTAATGCGTTAGACAACATTCTTAGTATTGGGAAGATGGCTGGAGACAAAGGTGGTTTGGGATTCACCAGTGATGCTGGTTCTATCACCCTAAAACCAGTGATGTTAAAACAGATGTTAAAACATCATGACAAAACTCCATCTAAGAAATACAGACGCTGGAGGTGTCACCATTGTGGATGCCTTGGACACATTAAGGCATATTGTTATAAGCTACATGGGTATCCACAGAAGGCTCATCAGGTTGTTCCCAAACAGAACTGTTATAAAGGAAGGCAGGTTTCCAAGCCTAAGAAGCAGTGGGTCCCTAAAGTTGAGGTTACCAGCTTGATAGCTCACACATCTTTAAGGATTTCTACCAAAGATGATTGGTACTTTGACAGTGGGTGTTCGAGGCACATGACTGGAGTAAAGAATCTGTTGGTAGATGTGAAGCTTCATTCTTCAGGCTATGTTACATTTGGTGATGGGGTCAAAGGAGAGATCAAGGGGATTGGTAAACTAAACTGTGCTGGTGCTCCCAGACTGGAGGATGTCCTTCTTGTTAAAGGACTGACTGCGAACTTGATTAGCATTAGTCAACTTTGTGATCAAGGATTCAAAGTAGACTTTACTCAGTCTGAATGCATTGTCAAAGATGATAAAGGAGAAGTCATTATGAAGGGAGCCAGGTCTAAGGACAATTGTTATCTTTGGGTGCCACAAGAATCAAATTCCTCCACTTGTGTTTTTTCTAAAGAAGATGTGTCAAAATCTGGCATCAGAAGTTGGGACATCTTCACTTGAAGGGAATGAAGAGGATCATCTCCTAAGAAGCAGTTAGAGGAATTCCCAAACTTAATATTGAGGAAGGAAAAGTGTGTGAAGACTTTCAAAAAGGGAAGCAGACAAAGATGTCTCATCCGAAGCTTCAACATGACACCACCTCCTAGGTCTTGGAACTACTTCATATGGACTTGATAGGACCTATGCAGGTTAAAGGTCTGGGTGGAAAGAAATATGCGTATGTGGTTGTGGATGACTATTCAAGGTACCCTTGGGTGAACTTCATCAAAGACAAATCAGAGGTGTTTGATGTTTTTAAAGATCTTTGTCAAAGACTCCAAAGAGAGAAGGAGAGTAATGTTATCAGGATAAGGAGTGGCCATGGAAGGAAGTTTGAGAATAGCAAGTTTGAATAATTTTGCTCTGCTGAAGGTATAAGTCATGAGTTTTCATCTCCTATTACTCCTCAGCAAAATGGAGTAGTTGAGAGGAAGAACAGAACTATCCAAGAGTCTGCTAGAGCTATGATCCACGCCAAGAAACTTCCCTATCATTTCTGGGCTAAAGCCATGAATACTGCCTGCTACATTCACAACAGGGTTACCCTGAGAAGAGGCACTTCATCCACTCTGTATGAACTATGGAAGGGAAGAAAACCTAATGTTAAATACTTTCATGTTTTTGGAAGTAGATGTTATATTCTGGCTGATAGAGAACAGAGAAGAAAATTGGATTCCAAAAGTGATGAAGGAATATTTTTGGGATACTCTACTAACAGCAGAGCATATAGGGTTTTCAACACTAGAACCAAGGTGATGATGGAGTTAATCAATGTGGTGATTGATGACAATGAAAAGAAGGAAGATGATGATGTCCTAGATGATGTTGGAACATCAGTTGGTGAAGTTGCACCAGAAGCTGAAGACAGAAGTCCTACTGCTAGTGTTGCTACTGCTGAGCCTGAAACTGAGCAACCTCATAAGGATGCCTCAATCAGAGTGCAGAAGGACCACCCGAAGGAGCTCATTATAGGTGATCCAAACTCTAGAGTGAGGACTAGGTCAAGATATGTTATAGCAAGTTCATGTTTTGTCTCCAAAATTGAGCCAAAGAATGTCAAGGAAGCATTGACTGATGAGTTTTGGATAAATGCAATGCATGAAGAGCTGGAGCAATTCAAGAGAAATGAAGTATGGGAGCTTGTACCTAGGCCTGATGGAGTTAATGTGATTGGCACCAAGTGGATCTACAAGAATAAATCTGATGAACAAGGAGTGGTCACCCGAAACAAGGCCAGATTAGTTGCTCAGGGATACACTCAGGTTGAAGGAATTGATTATGATGAAACCTATGCTCCTATGGCAAGACTGGAATCTATCAGATTGCTCTTAGGTGTGGCTTGTAATTTCAAATTCAAGCTTTTTCAGATGGATGTTAAAAGTGCCTTCTTGAATGGCTACTTAAATAAAGAGGTGTATGTCGATCAACCAAAAGGATTTATTGATCCAACATTTCCTGACCATGTGTACCAACTAAGGAAAGCTCTATATGGTTTGAGGCAAGCACCAAGAGCTTGATATGAAAGACTTACTGAATTCCTGGTTGTGAATGGCTATAGAAAAGGAGGGATTGACAAGGCCTTGTTTGTTAAAGAGGAAGGAGGAAAACTGATGATAGCTCAAATCTATGTTGATGACATAGTGTTTGGTGGGATGTAAGATGCAATGGTGAAACATTTTGTGGAACAGATGCAGTCTGAATTTGAAATGAGTCTTGTTGGTGAGCTGAACTATTTTCTAAGTCTACAAGTTAGACAAATGGAGGACTCCATATTCATTTCTCAGAGCAAGTATGCAAAGAACATAGTGAAGAAGTTTGGTCTAGAGAATGTAAATCACAAGAGGACTCCTGCTCCTACTCATCTAAAATTATCCAAGGATGAACATGGTGTCAGTGTGGATCAAAGTTTATATAGAAGCATGATTGGGAGTCTATTGTATCTCACAGCTAGCAGACTTGACATTGCTTTTGCTACTGGAGTTTGTGCCAGATATCAATCTGAACCTAAGGCTAGTCACTTGAATCAAGTGAAAAGGATCTTGAAATATGTTAATGGCACTAGTGACTGTGGGATGCTGTATAGTCATGGTTCTGGGACGGAGTTAAGGGGATATTGTGATGCTGACTGGGCTGAGAGTACTGATGATAGGAAAAGCACCTCAGGAGGTTGTTTCTTCTTAGGGAATAATCTGATATACAGGTTCAGTAAAAAGCAGAACTGTGTGTCTCTTTCTACTACTGAAGCTGAGTACATAGCAACAGGGAGTAGTTGTTCTCAACTTGTGTGGATGAAGCAGATGTTAACAGAATACAATGTCAAGCAAGATGTCATGATATTGTACTGTGATAATTTGAGTGCTATCAATATCTCTAAGAATCCTATTCAACATAGCAGAACTAAGCATATTGATATAAGGCATCATTTTATAAGAGAATTGGTTAAGGACAAAGTTGTTGCATTGGAACATGTAGCTACAGATAAACAGTTAGCTGATATCTTCACTAAAGCATTAGATGCAAACCAATTTGAAAGTTTGAGAAGTAAATTGGGAATTTACATTTATGAAGATTAAATGTGCTAGAGAGTGTATTATGCAGTTGTATTATTAAAAATTGATTTTATTCATCTGCTGAACGCATACAAGTTTGAAGCACATCATTAGTTACAGATTTTCCCAACCCCCTGCATCTAGAAAAGCTTTCCAGTCTTCATCCCAATCATCATCAGTAGCTTGTTGTTGCACAGGAAGCTTTTTGCTTGGTTTCATAGTTGTTTCTGAGGTTCTGCCTGTCTTTGTGGATCCTGAAGGTGTTTGAGTTGTAGTTAGTGTTTTGCTCCTCTTCTGAGGTGGATCTGAAGTCGTGTTCTTCTGCTTGAAGTTTTTTGCTGCACCTTTGCTGTTTGACTGGCTCATTCTTGGTTGCTGAGTGGTGCTGCTAGAGGAAAGGTTGTGTTTATAATGAAAAACAAGGAGCTTCGTTTGTATCGACTGGACAGTCAATGTGTTGGAACTTGTGTTTTTGGGAAGCATGATGTTTGACCATGACTTTATGTCAGGACATTGTAATTGTCCAATTGTGGCTAAAAAGGGGGAGAGTTAGCCTGGGTGTGTAGAGTGTTCCCTATTTCTGGTGTGGTGTAGATGTTGAGGGGGAGTGTGCATGTTGAACACCTGGTTATGCTGGTTCTGGTTTTGAGGGGGAGTTTGCTCTTTGTTGAAGGGAGCTGTTTGTTGGTTGTTGTTCTGGTTTTGAGGGGGAGTTTGCTCTTTGTTGAAGGGAGCTGTTTGTTGGTTGTTGTTAAATTTTTTTATCCGCTGCTGAAGTCTCTGATGTTGCAGAGATTGTTTTAGCCAAAATTAGCCAAAGGGGGAGATTGTTGGTTCTTAGATTGGATAGAATTTTATTAAAACATAGGTGTTCAATGTTGATGTCACATGGGTGATGTCTTAACATTGAGTCTGAACATTGGTTTATGTTAAGAAGTTAAGTTGCTGAAGTTGTGATGACTGATGTTACATGCGATGTTGTGACATCAGGTCTGCAGAAGATTAATAACATCAGGTTTAGTGATATTGTTAGGGTTTTTGTTTTAGCTGGATTTTAGGAGAGTTGTTAGTCTCATTGGTTGCGGATATCTTAGGATAGATATTTTCTGTTACAAACAGATTTGATGCAGATTTGTTGGGAGGTTTAAAAGCTGAAGATTTAAGAAGATTTTGAGAGAGAAAATTTGTTTTGAAGATTCAGTTTTAAATAACAAATCAGGTCAGATATTGTAGCAGGTCCAAGCCCAATTCAAATAGCTATATAATGCGCATCATTCCTGAAGGAAAAGTAACGAAGAAAGAGAGCTAAAGACTGAGAATCGATTGAGTCTTCGTGTTTGTAACCATTCGAGTGTGAATTGGTATTGTTGTTTTGAGTTGTTCTTGATCAAAGTTGTGAAGTAGAATCAAGTTGTGTTTTTCAAAGTGTGTGATCTTTGAATTTTGTTACTGAAGTGATTTAGGGATTGAGTAGTGTTCTCATACTTAAGTGGTCTCTTAAGTAGAAGGTTCATTAAGTAGTGATTAAGTTTAGGAGATGTCAACTGGGTTGTTGTGTCTGTAAATTAATACTACTGATAGTGAAATTCATCCCTGGCTTGGTAGCCCCCAGACGTAGGTAGTTAAAACCGAACTGGGTGAATAATTCATTGTGCTGATTTATTGTTGCTTTACATTGTCCATTGCAGAGTGTGTTGTTGTGACATCACACGTAACATCACACATCTGGTACCAGAATTTTAGCAATAAAAGGTTTTGGAAAGAAATGGAGCTCAAAGTCTCAAATAAGGTGTTGGAGATTATAAATTCTCTGGGCATCTCAGGAGAAGAGGGAAGAGAAGTCTATGTTGCACAAATCAGGGACATGAAGTTGAGGGATAAAGAAGGTAAGAGTAAGAGGCGTCCAAAGTTACGTGTTCCCGATGAATATTGTTTCACCTAACATAAGGGGGGGGGGGGAGGTTCGTCAGCAAAAAGGAGAAGGGTGGCTAATCTTATTCAGTCTGGGAACTTTGATGTTTGTTTTCTGCAGGAGACTAAGCTTAGTGGTTTGGGTGTCCGATACGTTGCTGCTTTATGGGGCAATCTTGAGGTCGAATGGTCTGAGAGTGGGGTTGTAGGCGCGGCAGGGGGAATGTTAATTCTTTGGAGGAAGAGCTTCCTCAATCCTGTTTGTAGTTTTGTTGGGAGTGGTTTTGTCGGAGTCGAAGCTGAATGGAAGGGGCAGGTTATTTACTTGGTCAATGTCTATGCACCTTGTAGCTCTAACCTTAAGAAGAACCTTTGGAGGGATTTGGTGGCGGTCAAGAGGAAATTTCCTATAGGGGAATGGGTGATAGGGGATTTTAACTCAGTTTCTAGAAGAAGGGAGCGCATAGGTAAGTTTGGTAGTAGCAGAACAGCTGATATAGAAGAATTATGTGGGTTCATTGCAGATGTTGATTGTGTGGATGTTCCTTAGTTGGAGGTAGCTTTACTTGGTTTAATAGGTCTGGGTCTGCAATAAGCAGATTGGATAGGTTCTTGGTCACTGAAGGGCTTACGGATTATTGGAGTATCGTGGGCCAATTTGTGGGTAGAAGGGAGATCTCCGATCATGCCCCGATTTGGCTGAAAGCGAGTACTGTGGACTAGGGACCAAAGCCATTCAAATTCAATAATGGGTGGTTTGCGAATAAGGAGTTTTATTAGTTTGTTTTAGGGGTGTGGGGCTCATTGGAAGTTTCTGGCAGGGGCGATTTTATACTCAAGGAAAACTTGAGATTGCTGAAGATTAGGTTGATGGACTGGAACATAGGTGTGTTTGGATGGTTGGACATTAGGATTGATGAAGCGGTCAAAAACCTTCATAGTCTTGATGTCGAAGTCGCCGCTATGGAAGCGGACCCGTTGGAACAGCTTGCTGGGAGGAGGGAGGAGGCTAGTGGTGTCGTGTGGGAGTCCATAATGGCTAAAGAGAGGTTCATTAGACAGAAGTCCAGGATGTTATGGCTTCAAGAGGGAGATCGCAACTCTAAGTTCTTCCACAGGGCGATGAAGGCGAGATTCCGCAGAAATCACATTAACTTCGTCAGGACAGAGCAAGGTATCAAGGAGGGAGTCTTTGAGGTCAAAAGTGAAATTTGTAAGTTCTTTAGGGATAATTTTGTCGAGGTGGAGAATCACAGACCGGTGCCAAGTGGAGTGATATTTAAGTGTCTTTCACAAGAGATTAGTATGTCTTTGGTTAGGGAGTTCTCTGTTGAAGAAATTAAGGCAGCAGTGTGGAGTTGCAACGGTGATAAGAGTCCGGGGCCGGACGGGTATTCCTTCTCGTTTTTTCAAAAATGTTGGGATATAGTTAAAGAGGATATTGTAAAGTTTGTTAATGATTTCCATTCCAAGCCTAAGTTGTCGAAGGCTGCAGTCGCCTCTTTCCTCGCCCTTATTCCCAAGGTGAGCAGTCCTGCTTCCCTCAAGGACTACAGGCCTATCTGTTTGGTTAGCTCCTTACAGAAGATATTGGCTAAGATCTTGGCGAACCGTCTAAAGGAGGTCATTGGGATTTTAGTGTCTAAGGAGCAATCAGCTTTCGTGACAGGCAGAAGCATGTTTGACGGAGTGGTAATTGTCAACGAAATCCTGGACTTTGCTAAGAGGAGTAAGAAACTGTGTTTCGTGTTGAAGGATGATTTCGAAAGAGCGTACGATTGTGTTAGCTAGAATTTTTTGAGGTATATTCTTATTAAAATGAACTTTAGTTTGAAATGGCTATGCTGGATGGAGGCTTTAGTGTTCAGTGGATCGATGTCCGTGTTGGTTAACGGGAGCGCAACAAATGATTTTCTGGTTGGTAAGGGTCTTAGGCAGGGCAACCCTTTGTCGCCTTTTCTGTTCACCCTTGTTATGGAAGGCCTTAACAGGCTGATGGCTCAAGCCTGTCAAGCTTCTCTGTTTAAAGGTTTCAGAGTGGCAGATTCTTTGTCTTACAGCCTTGTGCAATTTGCAGACGACTCGGTTTTCTTGGGAGAAGGTGGTTGGGAAGATTTGTGGTGTCTGAAACCTGTCCTAAGGGGTTTTGAGCTTATTTCTGGTCTCAAGGTCAATTTCTTTAAGAGTCGAATATTTGGTGTGAACATGAAAGAAGGCTTCTTAAATGCAGCAGCAGAATTCCTTTCTTGCGAGGTGGGTTCTATGCCTTTTATCTTCCTTGGGATTATGGTAGGTTGTAACCCAAGGAGGCTGCAGCCATGGAGGCATGTGGTGGATAAGTTCAGAAATAGGTTAGCAGTGTGGAAAGGCAAGAGTCTTTTGATTGGAGGTAGAGTTGCTTTAATTAATTCTTTGTTGAATGCTTTACCTATTTTTTCTCTGTCTTTCTATAAAGCCCCAGCTAGGATCATCAAGGAGATCACGAGAATTCAATCTAATTTCTTATGGGGAGGTTTGGATGAGAAGAAACATATCCATTTGGTTAGTTGGCAAAAAAGTGTGTAAGACGAAGGCAGAAGGGGCGTTGGGTGTTAAGAATGTGGCAGTTTTCAACAAGGCCCTTTTGATGAAGTGGAAGTGGTGGTTTATAACTGACAAGAACGCGTTATGGTACGAGCTCCTCCAGTGCAGGTACGGGCATAAGTATGGGAATATTTCTTAGTTCACCCTTTATCACGCTGGTTATTATGTTAGCAAGACGAATTCTATGTGGTGGAAAGATATCATGGCAGCTGGGGTGAGCAAAGACAATTCTTCGGACGTGTTCTCTCTAGCTCTCGAGGGAAGAATTAGGAATGGTAAGCTCATTTCCTTTTGGAGGATGAAGTGGTCAGGCAATGTGGTTTTGAGGGATCACTTTCCATTGCTGTTTAGGTTAGACGAAGGGGGGAGGAAGGTTGTAGCTGACTATGGGTGGAGGGTTGGTGAGGACTGGTTTTGGAAGGATTGGGGGGTCAAGATGGAGGATTGGACGGGTTAAAACACCTGCTTCGTGAGGTCAAGTGTGTGGAAGGTAAGGAGGATGAGTTTATATGGAGCCCAGATCCCAAAGGAGTTTTCTCAGTCGCTTCGTGTAACACTGGCTTACTCGAGGACGACATGGTCCATGGCTCGGAACCTGAGTTGGAGGCCCTGAATTTTCTGTGGTTGTTGCCTATTCCTTCCAAGATCCAAGTTTTCGTTTGGCGTTTTGTTTGGAATAGGGTGGCAACGATGGATCAATTATTTAAGCGAGGGATTCAAGTTAGAGGCAACTGTGGGAAGTGCATGTTTTGCGATCATTATGCTGAGACTTCAGTGCATTTGTTATTGGAGTGTTCTCACGTAGTGGAGGTTTAGGGCAAGATTGAGAATTGGACTGGTGTGGTGCTGCATAGAGAAGTTAACTGTCATGAGGTTTTTCTTCACTTTGGCTTGTGTTTTAGGAAGTTGGGGGGAAAATATGTGGGGTTTGTTATTTGGGCTTTTGTAGTTTGGAGTTTATGGAGTAGTAGGAATAATTTTATTTTTAGGAATTCTTTAAATAGCATTGAGGAGGTTGTGTATGCTGTTAAGGAGCAGACTTGGTGTTGGTTAGGGGCTCACTCTATCCTTGTGAAACCTTGTTCCTTCTATGACTGGGTTCATAACCCGGTGTTATGCGTAAGGTAGTTTTGTTGTGCTCTTTTGTAAGGGTTGAGTACCCCTTGTACTCTTGTTTCTTAATTCCATTGCGTTTTAAAAAAATATATATAATCCATTATAAACCAACACAAGCCAAATTCGAAAAGAACATAAATATCCTATAATAACTGAGGCAGAGAGAAAATACCAACCTACGCGGAGGAGTTGTCCCTGGTTAAAAGATAATGTTCGTTTTTTTTATTCCCTCTTATTCTTTACGTTTTTTATTCCGGCTTTCTCACAATTTTTCTTCTTTGCCCGCGCCCCCTTTTTTTGAAAAAAGATCGATGATGATGATGGAGCTTTAGGGTTTCAGTGTTGTTGTTCTTCAGTGTGAAGAGCAATAACTTTTTTAGGGTGTGATTTGTAAATTGTGGTTCTCTCAAAAGTGTGGAAAACATGTTCTATTTATAGGTAAAAATTAGGTCAAAGAATTGAATGAAATTTGTCAGTTTACGAAGATTTACATTTGACCTAGTTTACATCTGGATGAATGCATGGCTTGGTGAATTTAGATAAAAATATATTATAAAAAAGAAAATAATATGATAATTTTTTTTTTTTAATCTTTTGAGATTTTATTAATAAAAATATGATTTTAATGAAAAAGTAATATTTTAATATATGCATTAAATAAAATACGAAAATTAATAATTAAATAATAAAAAAAATACTATTGTTTGATTTTTTTTATGATTTAAAAATGAAAAAAGAAAAAGTAAGAAGTAACAAATAAAAGGGAAGAAAACACTAAAAGTGAAGAATGTGTGATTCGAACTCACAACCTCTCACACTCACAACTCCTTACAAATGCTCTCTTACCAATTGTGTCATGCCATTTATTCGAAATAAAGTGGCACTAGAAAGTATATGAATTGTAGGCAAAATTTGGGGTACGACACTAGCCTTAATCTTTTCAATATCTTCACCTAATATAGGCTCAGGTTCGGGAACTTGAGGAAAAATAGAAGGATCAAGTGGAAAAGAAATTTTAACCACTTGAACTTTCTCTTTCACCCAAGGAGTGTAAGGTTCCCTAGCAATAACATTTCTCTTTCCCAATTCCTTACCCTTTCTGATGATTTTCTACCAGGATCTCTTAACCTTCTTCACAACCAGATTTCTTCACGACCAGATTATCTACCCGAATGTCATGTAGGATGAAAGGCTTTAAAGCTTCAGCGTCTGGAGGGCAATTCATGGGATAACCAAGTTTCCTTGAGGATAACACAAGGTTGTAAATGATACATCCACTGGTTCCTATCAAAGGTACATTAGGGAAATCCCCAATTCTACCAATAATATTTTTAGTTTCCCTGTCCCTTATACACCACTTAACATGACTAGAAATAAGAGAGGCTAGATTTTGGGAGGGTTTGAGCTCTTTAGAGATGAAGGGACCTTTCTTTGGCATGTGGGTCACAAACCAAGCATTCAAGAGAGGAGCACAGTACAAAAGGGTTCCTCCTTTTTTCTCATGACGCTCATGGAGAGCGTAGTAAATTTCAGCTAAGAGGAAGGGCACCGAATTGCTAGAGAGGAAAATTCTCACGGCCAAATAATCTACAAAGTTGTAAATGTTCAGGAATAGTACAATCCCATAAACCAAAAGTGCTAGGACGACATATAATTCTTTCCACTTTCTATCTTTTTTGAACTTCAAGGCTTGACTTTCAAAAAAATTTCTAGAAAAACCATTAAAGATTCCGTTTGTATCCCAATTTGCTATTACAACATGGAAATCCAAACCCAAACCCAAAGTTATTCTCTTGGGAATGATATCTTCATCAAGCTTGGGAAATGGATCATGATCCTTCAGATTTCGGCCCACAATCCTCTCGAATTCTTCCAATGTAGGGACCAATTGGAAGGTGGAGAAATTGAAATAGCGCAGAGGCTGATCGTAGAATGGGGCTATAGTCACGACAGTCATCAAATCCATCTTTCCATTCAAAATGTTCAAAATATTCCCATGGCCTTTCACGAAGTTGATGAGCTTGATCGGCGTCAGTTTGGAATTCAAGTCCTTCAAACTATCAATCTCTAGTTTCTTGTACTTGAACTAAAACATGTTTCTCCTTTCAAGATTCATTTTCTTTGTTTGCAAATGTGTTAGATTCCTGAAATAAACGAAAAACAAATAAGAGCTTTTCTTTTTATATGCATAGAAAATGCATGTAGATGAATGCAATGCATTTTTTTGTTTTTTTATAAGTTCAAAGGTTCGAGGTATGGATGTTAGATAAATCTGATTGCTTGCACAAAAAAGGTTCTCACCGGGTATGATCTAGGGTTTACAAAGGACCCTAGAGTCATAGATCCACAAGAATGTTTGTCGATTACGACAAATACTTGCCAGTCTTCAACTCCTTCAAGGGAATCTATTTTGTGTGAGGTTTATATACTGACCCTTACGAGGTATCCCCCTCGGGGATCTGCACTACCAACCATTGAATTCGGTTCCAGACATGGTTTTTATAGTCATGGATTCGCAAGAATATTTTCCACTTGCGAAAAATACTTGTTGGATGTCAACTCTTTTGAGAGAATCTATTTTTAGCAAGGTTTTCGTATCGACCCTTACAAGATATCCACCTTGGGGATTCACACTACACAACCATCACTCCAAGTTGGATAAAGGGGTTCAATGTTCTACAAAGGTTCTTAAAGTCACTGACCCATATGAAACATCGAAGCTTACGACAAATACTTGTTAGACGACAACACTTTCAAGAGGATCTACTCTAAGTGAGGTTTTCTTGTCGAACATTACAAGGTATTCACCTCGAAAATTTGCACTACTCAACCATCGTCATATCTTATGTTTGTACTATAGACTCGGGTAAAGAGTCTTTCTCAAAAGGTGTTTGCAATCAGAGAATCAATTTAATACCACAACATAATGGAACCATACAATATATTATATAATATAATAGATATGATAATAATTAGATAAAGAAAAGTCACACAAGTAAACAAACGTAAGCATACAACAATCAAACCAGGCTTTACTCACTTAGAGACCCATGCTCCCAAACGCACCTCGGAAAAAGAGAACACGGCGCTCGCGAAGCGCAATCGCATGCTCGCGGGATGGACCCAACATATTCGCCACCGAAATTTATTTATTCTATAAGAGGGAAAGGGAAAATATCAGTAAAGCCCCTAAAAGAATAACAATGATATGTTCGTCGGAACCAAATAAGGGTTTGGGAGTCGATTACACAATGGGAAGGTATTAGCACCCCTTACATCCATTGTAACCAATGGGAACCATTTGGTTAGTTGTGCGCATTAGTGTTTGCTTAGAAATGTTAGGCTTCTCGATTTATTAAGGAAAGAAGAGGATAAAAAGGTTTATTTTTAATTAGGGTGTATGACGAGACTTTAAATCTTTCTCCTATGTATCTCCATGTGCGATGGAGAATTTAAGGCTTACGTAGTTCAGGGTAGAAAATGTTTCATTTTTGGTCGATTTAGCGAAATCTATTTTGTCACAATCGACAAAAAAAAACATTGTTTTCTACCCAAAATAGTGGAGAAGGGAACGTTTGCATCACGAAAGAATGGATAGACATATCAACAATTGCGGGAAAACGTCGCTAGCATACTCACACATTTAAGTGGACGAAGCGTTGTTTTGCATCGTCTTGAGACGAAACACCTTTTTTTTTGTGAAAAGGGTTTGAAACTTGCGTGGCAGCGAAGAAATAGGTTTGATGTTTTTTATTCTTTTTTAGTGATGACAAGAGCTTGGATGGGAGAGATATCCATCTCGTATCCTAGCCTCTGAAGCTTTTATTATCCACCATGTATCTTTTCCAACTTATTTGCAAAAGGTTTTGATATTTTTAAATGTTTTTGAGGTTATTAATTGAGAAAAGGTTTGTGAAAGTTGCATTGAACGTTTTTATGGGATGACGAGAGCTTAGATAGGCGAGATATCCATCTCATATCCTAGCCTACGGAGCTCGCGGTATCAACCACGTTCCTTTTTTATCCTTATTTGCAAAAAGGTTTTTAGTAATGATTAAATGTTTTGATTTTCGTTTGGGAAAAGGGCTTGACGTTGATTCAAGCATTTGATTAGCGTTTGCAAAATGGTTCAACAAAATGGTTTGAAATGGTTAAGAAATGATTTTGAAAATTGCTTGAAGTTGGATCAAGAATTTAATTTTCATCGCAAAAAAGTTTGAAAAGTGATTTGAAAAGTAATGCCCTGTATAATATATACCTAAAATAATACAATACAAGCATTTTATTTGGTACTGACACCATCATAAGTGCCTAATGGCGTAATTCACATACTTGACCATTTCTAAAACATAAATACAACCCATGGTACAAGGCATGGAAATTAGCCAAAACAGTACAAATCTAAGATCAATATACAATATTCCTCATTGTACAAGAAAATAATACACAACAGAATAAGCTCAACTAAGCTTCTCTTGAAACATCCAAACATAGCACCACTTGTAAATCATACCTGCAATCGCTTCTTGAAAATAATCAACAATAGTGGGGTGAGATATCAAATCTCAGTGAGTTCCCTATCTTATAGATTCTCTCGGCTTTACAAGGTTCTAACCATCCTAACTCAAGTCCAAGGGAAAAGGGAAAGGACTTCGAGTTCACAATCTCACTTCTCAGACTATATGGCAACATGTTCATGAGTTCACCAACTCAAAATATCACTAATCGATAACCTGTACCAAGGCATCCCCTTTTCCCATCCTCTTCTACTTCTAGAAGTCGACCCAAGTCAAGGATCCTTGTAGTTACTTGACATACAAAATGGATTCGGGAACATCGGCCTGTTAACCGTGAACCGTCACTTCTCATGGCCTGTTAACCATCGCAAGTCTCTTTACCATATAGGCTCCATTCGTACTCACACGCGGGAATCAAACCTGTCAAGTAATTGTGCACATGGTTCAGAGGAGCTCGAGACTCATGAAACCGCACCCAAGTGAAACGGTTATGATTACTTGATCACACACACAAACGTGATTGTATTCAACAATTACAAGGCCACAATGCCTTAAGGCCACATTCGCCTTTTCTCATATTCACAAAAGTTCAACAGGTTCCAAACTAGTGTTTCACTCTCTCCTAGACCAATACTCGTCACGGATGTTCCATACTCTCTCGATCATGTTTAACAGTAATTAATTACACATAGCATAATACAATTTGCATAATAGAATCACATATAATAATTCAATCATAAGTTACATAACTCTTGGTTCCCCTTCGATCATTTAATCGGGTATCAAATCAATATTTCTCACTCTTATCCCGTAGGATATTTTCACAACTTTGCATCGGCTATAACCATGCCTCGATCGGATTTACAATTCAAAAGATATGGAATTTCAACATATCATAAAAACATTATTTTCGTTCATTTTTCCACTAAATAATTAATCCCACATCATACCCCTTATTTTCCCTTTTTATTGGGTAGAGGATCGTCATAGCTTTCCAACAGTATAAAGAACGCTTAAATCGGGTATAGGAATAAAAAGTTATGGATTTTTAAAGAAAAGGAAATTATTTGAAAAACTCCCAGGAGCGCCCCGCGGTCCATGCTTCGCCCGGCGGTGCCCCCTGCGCCTGCTACTTCGCCCGGCGAAGCAGCGGCGCAAGACCCATGCAAAAAACTAGAAGTTATAGAATCAAAACATGTTGCGCCTCTTGACTTTCGGCCGGCGGAGCAGCGGCGCAAGCCTGCGTCGCCCGGCGCTCAAAATGCCGCCCGGCGGTACGTATCAGAAACAAAATTTCTCAGCTGCGTTTTTAGGGTTCCATGAGCTTCAAAAACCCATCCTTTCCACACCATATAATTTCCAAACATCAAAATAAGTATCCTGAATTGATCACATGCATATTACGACCACACTACGCAGTTTATATCGAATTTCATCCGTTAGATTCTATTGATTTATCCATTTAATCATTTTCTCTCAAATCTAACCTATGTTCTAAATCCTTAATTCTAGAACTTAGAGTTTCTAACTAGAACCCACCTGGTAATCGAAGAGGTGGTTAAAGAAGATGATGAATCCAAGCTTCTTCTTCTTCTTCCCAGACTTTCTCTTATTCTTTCTCTTCTTTCTTGTTTTTCTACTTTCTCTTCTTCTTACTATCTTTTTTTCTTTTCTCTTTCTTCTCTTAACAAATATATATATATATAACTTATTATATATTATAGATCCAACAGGGTAAAATATCTCCAATTGACATTTTGTCGTCTAACACCAATTGATCAATTATTAGAGTTACCTTAATATACTCTCTTGAACTAATAATTATTGGTCTGTCTCTTTCATAATGTGGGGTATTACACTCTCCCCCCTTAAATTGAAATTTGCCCCTGAATTTCCTCTACTCAATAATAACCGTACTGGTATAATTGTCTTAGATTCACACTTATCTTTATCTCCGTTAAAATTTCTGACATAATCCGATTCCAACTTGACTTCACAATTCATCAAACTCCACGTTCTTAACTGCACTAATGATCTAATATTGAGTTAACTTCTAACTTTGCTTTTCCTATAACTCAGCTGTTGTTCCATACCAAACACTTTGTCGCATCTTACTTCGGAAAGAACATACCATTCTACATTCCTTTACCGAGTCACAACAAGACTGTACCATCTTATATTGGATCAGGGTAACAAATACTCAACACATCTTCACGATGTAATTCAGTGATTTCTTAACTTCATGTAATCATCGACGATTTATCTTTTCATAAATCTTTCAACGTCCAAAACCACTTCATAAATAGTCAAACGACTTCTTTACCAGTTCCATCTAGTTTGATACTGTACACTGTACCCATCACATCCGGTATTTCCTTTCTTTCGTGTCACACCAAAAGCTAACACACTTAAAACAAGATCTCCTTATTATTCTGACATAACTCTTTCATCTGTCACCTTCCACTGTGTAACCCAAATTCTGACAGTGGAACACCACGGATTCTCAAGCACTACCAAGTAGTTAACAGTTTGCGGAGAAACACACTTATCCACTGGGATCCTTACTAACCAACGGTACAAGAAACTTACTGACGTCCTATGGTAGAACAATTTCTTTGCCAACACACAATATTATAACATCTGTCCAACACTCTCCATGAAATTGTTGTGTGTGGGTTGATTGGGGTTTTGGGGAGAACTCATGAATATATGATTGGAATGGATGAACTGTTGTGTTGATTTGTTAGGTTGGAATGCAATTGTTAGGTGTAGACTATAGGTACATAATCTGTGTGAAGTTAGTGTTAAAAATCGAACTTAGTGCAGAAAATCGCAAGTGAGAAGTTGCTGTCATCGCAGGGTTTGGACTGCAGAAATCGTGGTGCCCGCTTAGCGCGGTCTCGCGCGTTTAGCGCGATCTGAAGAAATTTCGCCTCTTCGAGGCAATTGGTAGCTCACTTAGCGCGGGTGGGGCGCGCTTCGCGCGACTTGGGACTGAAAAATATTATTTTATTTACTTAAAATTCATGAAAAATATCTGTCTTATATCATATTAATGTTGTGTTGTTGTTGTTGTATGGTAAGCATGTATTGAAGTGTTATGTGCTTGTTTTGTTGATGTTGATGTGAAATGCATGAATAGATGATGCAAAGATGTGTAGTTGCTATATTGGTGCAATGATGTATGTTTAGATGAACGCATGTTGATTGTTAATTGATGTTGGTAGGAAGATGAGTATGCTATGTGTATGCATGAGTCGTTGTTGCATGTTGTCATTGATGGTGCATAGCATGTGCATAGTTGTGGGATGGCGTGCCCAGGTGGGGTGTTATCGTCTATCCGAATTCCTCGATGGAATCATTGTTGTTGGCATGATTGTGTGCCCAGATAGGGTGTAAGCAATCACGGTTGTTGGTGCGATCATGAAATAGGGGTCGTACGTGACCATGAAACAGGGGTCGTTGGTATGATCATGAAATAGGGGTCATACTTGACCATGAAACAGGGGTCAAGAGTTCTGACGGGAACTGTGATCATGAAACAGGGATCGATTTTGGTACCACATGCATTGAGTCTAGTCGAGTCTCCTTGCATTCTCTTGTTGGTTGGGTTGCATGATGATTGGTATAGTTGTCGGTGATGGTTTGTTCATAACTTGAGATGTGTGATTCTTGTTGGATGTTATGATATGGTGAATAACTTAATGACGTATGCTTTTCTATTTATATCATCTCTCTCTTTTGTTGATTTAAGGATCTCACCCCTTCTGTTTGAATGTTACCTCTAAGTGGGTAACGTGCAGATAAGCAGGAGTAGTTCGCAGGTGGAGTGTAGAAGACGAGGTCTTCGGGTGTGCGTTATTGAGTCACGTCTGCTCTGAATTTGTAACACTGAGGGTGTCAGAACGCTAGAGTCTTTTATTTCCTGTTATATGTATTACTATTTTAATTAAGGATTTTATGTATGATCAAACATGTTTCGTTGCGTTGACTTTTCCGTTGTGCATAAGTGTCGAAATGCTATGTTTAATATTAATATCACCAAAAATATTATTGTGTGCATGTTAAGTTGTGTAGTAGAAGTAGCATCCTAAATCCATGTATGCTATTATTACTCTGATAATTTATCATTATTTGTCGCGGGGATTTAGGGTGTTACACTAGATCTCAATCAATCACATGTAACACCATCACGGAACTTCAATCATATGTGAGTCACCACTTATCAAAACTTAACCCATCCAAAGCCCAATTGTGAGTTTCCATATTACTCACCAATTCACATACAACACTCCACATATACTCACACTTTCGAAGACCATAACACGCTTCCCAATTGAATCCACCTCTCTCCATCGTTCTGTTCCATAAACGATTCCAAGTTACACGCTCAACTTCAGAATGTCCAATTCTTACTCGTACTTGGAAGGATAACCTTCAAATTCCTCTATGGATAAAGTACAACTGTACATATCTGGTACCACTCTCATGGTCTAAGTCTGATGCCATGAACTCAAGGAAGTTAACAATTACTAATTCTGATCAACCGTTAGTTCCTTACTAACACCATAAATTAAAATACCAAAATGATCTCTACAAGATCAATACTTCGTGAGTATTATCTAACTTCGTCCATAAGACTCTCTCACATTCAACACAATTCACAAGATTATTTCTCAAAAAGTTAAACTCCCTTGTCGTCTAAACAAATGACCAATTACGCAACACCTTTCCAGAAGTATCAATTTCAAAAACACAATTCTGTCTTTCATTTACTTACAATACCATTTTCCTTTCACACAATACTCTCCAATCGGAGCATCATACGGCAACAAAACACAGATGATGGTTCCCAAGGGATTTCACAATTTACATACATGTTAATCGATTACTCGTCTGAGTTAATCGGTTAACTCCTCAAAATTCAATGCAAAGCACCATCCTTGCACATGTTAATCTGTTAACACTGCTGTAGGAGTTGAAAACCAATTCCTTTTAGTTCAAAGCCCTCTCTACTCAAAACCATCAATCCGGCATGCTCTAACCCATAATATCATTCTCAACTCACGACCTCTTTAACTTATATAACATTCACCAACCATGATCCACTCAAGGTAAAACCGACAAAGTCGACGACACACTTCGACCAAGTGACAAGGCAAAACTCCAACTTCTGACGCGGTCATACAAAAAATCTTCAGCATGATAATTCATTCTCTGCTCATACAACAATACTAACGGGAAGTAAATAATGACGACATTCTAGGGTTTCAGCCACAACTCGTACTTGATTCGTCCACAAGCAAAACCCAACACACAACCGTTACACGGTACCACGAAAGCGATGGATATATCATGTCGAGCATACTACCTTGTTCCCTTACTTGAACTCCTTGGTGAGAGTTAAAACAATAATGTTCTTAGTCCAACAAAAGGTAGATTCCGAATATTCTGATTATTCACAAATACGGGAGTTTCTCTATACTTGAAGATAAATCGGGGCAATGCATTCTCTTGAAGAATCTTTCCATCATTCGTACACATTAACCGGGGTTTCTTACCCTTCACTATCCATTGAACCTTCCACTTACACCAAAATACTTAATGGAAGATTCGCAACCGACAATTCTCATCAACTATTTACAAAACTCTTTCCGGTATAAATCGTTCCATGATTTACACTTAGTCCGTAATAAGTCCTGATTTGCTTCTCATTGTTTTACCACAATCTTACTCCTTAAAATACAATATTCATTGTTCCACTGAGTACGTCCCTTCACATTTGCCTCAAGAATAAGAATCCATCACGTATACTTGTGAACACGATGCTACTACTACGTTTGTTCTTAATACCAAGGTGTAACTTTTCCCATTCCACGTCATGCTAATAGGGTTCTCATGGGTGAACCATCCTTGAATACACTCCCTTAACTTTAGCCTCAACAACTACTCAATAGCTCTATTGCACATTCGTCCAAAATACATTCCATTGTCACTTCCTCTTAATATACCGTTAATACTGTTTTCCACACTGCATTTACTTCACCCTCCATGGTAATCCTCTTAGATCCTAATATAAAACCATCTTACTAAGATTTCCTTGAATCCAAGGTACTTACTCTGTTTCTTAATACAAAATCCTTCCGGTCCGTATCACTACACTTTTCGTTACTAAGTGAAGTTCATTCTTTCTCCTACACAATACCTTATACTGTTCCTTGGGTGATTAGCAATTCCAAAAATGGTCTCTTACTGAAAACATAAATCCTGATGTATCCTCTCTGTCATACCCTAATTTTTGACCCTAAGATTTTGTTTTCATTTCGCATCGTCTGCATAGCATATCACATTATTTCTAGGTCAATCATCCATGCATAGCTAACCAATTTACCAGACTTGTGTTTGTTTATTTTTCTTTGTGAATTTAGGGTTGCTATAGAAGGTTCAAAGGTCATGGAAGTTGTATGCGTTCTCATGGTGATTCCGGTCCCTTGCAAATTGTGTTGGATTCTTGTGAAGATGGAGGAAGAATATGCTCTTATTATTATGGCCCCTTAGTCAATACAAGGTTTTTTTTATTCTCAAGGTTTCTCAGAGGTTTCTCTAAGGAGGATCAGGGTTTTCTATTCATTGATGTGGCACGTGGTCAGTTAAAAACTAGTCATGGTTGTGTGGCAAATTGTGTCACAAATTGTATCTGGGGGATTCTTCAAGGCGTGTTTTCTTGTACCAAGTTCATTTGTGAATGAGTGGGTGATAAATGTCGAGCAATGCTTTATTTTTGAAGGGTAGATCATGGTTTAAGTTCCTTTGATTATTAAGAGAAAGTATGTGGATTTTTTTTTGTTGGTAGTGAGCCGTACACTTTGAAGTGGTAAAGCTTAGATAAAGATCTTGAATTAATGAAATCCTCAAAGTGGAGTTCAAGATTTGTCTTCTTTTACAAAAAAAATTCAAGTTGATTCATGACATTCAAATCCAAATTCAAGGATCATATGTTCTTTATAAAAACTCAAATTTGATTCATTGTTTTTCTACAAAGAATTCAAGATTCATTGTTTTTTTCTACAAAGTGCAAAATTCAAGACTTTTATTTGTTCGTCCAAGTAAAGATTTTTGTGTGTCACTACAAAATTGATACATGAGCTGTAACTTCTAGTGATATTTCTCTAAATAGTTTGATTCTTCTGACGGCTTTGTATTTTTGGCAGATACCACATTTTATGGCATTTGCGTATTTGTGTCGTCATGACTATGCTGCTGGAAGATTTAAGATGTACTCTCTTGTTGATACGAATGGATGCAAAACTGAAGCGGTGGCTTTGAGGAATTCCATATATCTTATGACTTCTGAAAGGTTTTTCCTCGAGTCCACGGCAATTACGCTTGCAATGAGTGCCACAGCATTTTCATTTTATAGGGACTGAACTAAAGATAGAGCTAGGAGAATGTTTCATGCTAGCTTTTTTCTTTATCTCCCCATTTTTATGGCCGGACCATTACACTTCATTGCGTCAAAATTACAAGCAAATTTAAGCCTAAAAAGTTAAACCAAAGCATAAGATGCTGCAGAAACAGAGACTTGGCTAAATATATGTTTATTTTTGTAAAACTGTGAACAAATTAGTCAACCAAACATCACAAAGTTGCTAAAAAAATAGAGAAAGTTACAAGGCTGACGAGGAAAGAAGCTTCATTTCCTAGTTACAACCCAGAATGCTTGAGCTAACAATGTCGTCCTCCGAGACAGATTCGCCAAGGCGGAAATTAACACTGTCAAGCTTTCTTCCCACGTTGATGCACCATTTAGCTGTGCATATGTTGGTGATCCTTCAAAGAGATCATTATCATCAATCATCAATACCATGACGACATGAAACACGGTGAAGACAGAAACGAAATTCTCCAAACAAAGCCATAGCAGCCCCTGTTTTGGTTTAGGCAAGTGCATCAATTGAACATCAAAGCTAGTTTTGACATACAAAATCAACAACTTCATTTCAGAACACACAAGCAGCTCAATGTATATTGTCATGACAAAGTGAAAAAATTATATGTTAGCAGTAAGTTCCTGGCCAACTAACGAAATCGAAATTCAGAGAAAATTCCGTACAAGTGATAACCGTGGACAAGAAAATAAATGAAAAGTATTAGTTTCCAAGGGAGAATCAGTGGAACATGGATGATTTCCAAATACAGTCCAACAGAATCAAAGTACAAACGGAAACAAATCATCATTTCATCAAGAGTATCCAAACATGATCAACCGAGAACAGAAAGTTTTGAATCATCTTAAAGCAGGAATCACAGAGTTATTCTCTTTCCAAAGCCGTAATCGACAAAGAATCGTAATTCATCATTCACGGAATCAGTGGCATTCAATTCAAAAATCAGGAATTAACTGCACATAAGTCTATAAAAGAGAGACACATGGTTTGAAGATTCACAGAGGAGAACACATAGAGGATACACATAGCATCATTCTTAGATACATCGCATACACACATACAGAAAAATACACACACAGTAGTAAAATAATTCATACCACACCAAAGAGATTCACATACATCACAGCTATCATCAATACCAGAAATCAAGCATCACATACGCAGGCTTTGCAGAGCCGAATTCGTCAGGGTAACATCACCACGCACAAAGCCACCAGAACATCACTAATGTGTAAAGAGTGACGCAGGTTGGAGAGGTATCAAAGAGTCTACCTGAACATCGTGTAAGCATTGGAAAGAGTTCACACAAACATACACCAGAATATCAGTGAGCAACACAAACACTCACACGGGTCAGAGATCGCAGCAGAGACGACACCATTCACTTCGGTTTACACGTAGTCAAAGGAGGAGGAAAGTTCAAACAAATTCAGAGCAACAACGCACATACCAGAATACAACACACTTTGGATCGGAAAGGAAGAGCAGAGAGTACCTGAAATCCATCGTTGTCGAATTTCCATGACGAAACCTTCAAAGACAAAGTTCAGAAATAAACATCGTGTATACTCCTGATTGGAGAAGAGAATAGCAGCAATTACCTTCAAAGTTGACGACATCGTCGATGCTACCGCAACGTCCCGACCAACCGCGAGAATTCCAGTTGCAAGCGTCACACTTTAGAAGCTCACCAGCACACCGCGCATCCCAAATTGACGGCGACGACGCCAATTCACAGCCTCACGCCAGAGATGACGTTGTAGCCGCCCTGCTGACACCGTGAAAGCTTCAAATTTGGTATCTTTTCTTCGATTCCTTTCAATTGCCTTGTGAGATTCTAATTGTTGTTGTGTTGATTTTGATTAAATCTAATTGTAGTGTGAATTGTGGTGTGAATCGTGTAGATTTCTTTCTTTAGGGTTTGATCATTAGAGGGAGGGATATTAGATGTGGCGAGCGAGAGTTGAGACGCGAGCGGCAATTCTCGAGAGAGAGAGAGGGTTTGGGGGACGGAGATTAGTGATTGAGAAGAAAGGGTAAACGAGAGAAAAATACAAAAATTTGGAAGCTGAGTTTTTTCAGTTTTTTATTTGGAGCTTTATCCTACCCTCATGCTTGGATCGGAGAAGAAGAAGATGAACTTATGTTCATCTGTTGCGCATGGATGATTGGACTTTCGTTTACATTTATTTTTTTTTTCCACCTGTCATGATTGTAATAGATCAATTAGTGATAAGTACCAGTTGATTATATGATGCATATATTGATTTGACCTGTATGGATGTACACCCCAGCACCGTACGACCTATTTTTTCTCGCCACACCCATCTTTTGTTTACACTTTCCTTTGTTTATTTTATTTACTTTTTTAGATTTAATTTATTAGTGTTAAAGTTATTTTAATTAGTTTTTATTAGAATTAGTTAATTAGTTTTAATTGTAATTAGTTAATTAATTAAATAGATTTTAATTTGAATTTAATCTAATCAACTTTAATTAGAGTTTATGTTTAGCTTTTAATCAAAATTTAGTTCATTTAGTTTTTAGGGTTAAATTGAAATTTCATTTTTAGTCCCTATAAAATTTGAAATTTCATTTTTAGTCCCTCCCTACCTTTTGGCAACGGTTTTAGCAAAAAAACCGTTGCCAAAACCAGCTAAAACCGTTGCCAAAACCCACGAGGGACTAAAAATGAAATTTCAAACTTTATAGGAACTAAAAACTTATTTAACCCTAGTTTTTATTTGGATTTATTTAATTAGTTAGTTTTTAATTTAGATTTTTAAGTTAATTCGTATTTCCCATTTCAGTTAATTCTTGATGTCATTTTATAATTTAGCTCGATATTTTGACTGTGATTAAGTCCTGTTACTGATACCCTTTCTCTTGTGGCCTTCAATTTGTCTATCTATTTCCATTCCAAAGAAAAAGATTTTCCCTGTTGACTATGCCATAACTTAGGAACTTTTAGATCCTTCCCTTTTCAACTTAAACCTTAACTTTAGAGTCATCAAACTCTACATAGTGTCTTGCCATAGACCCTATCTCCCCCCGGAACCTTGACCGCAGTCAAGAGTTCCTCACCCTCATTGAGGGGAACTACGAATACTCTGATTCCACTCCCGTCAGGATACGTATGCACAAGATGCGATGTCTTGGCGAGTATACTTAGATACTAACCCCTAGGTTTTTACCTTAACAAATACCCTTAGCAAGCAAGCAATAGATAACATAATAAAACGAGAGGCTCCCGTAGAGTACTACGGACGTTTAGGATGCTAATACCTTCCCTAGGCGTAACCAACCCCCGAACCTTAGATCTTCCCCTTTAGGTTTTTGACCTTGAACCTTTCCTTTGGATAAATCAAAGTCGGTGTCGAAATAAATGTGATCCTAGTTCATTAATAACTATGGTATCTAATTTTCACCGCGACAGAAATGGAGACTTCACTGGGGATATGATAATGTTTTATTGAGGGTTTCCCCTAACTTGTTTATTCGTGTTATTATATATATATATATATATATATATATATATATATATATATATATATTATTTGCTTGCTTGGTTTTCTTTTTGTGCAGGTTTGGGTACTTAGTGTGGTGAGACAAAGTCCTACACCCGGACAAGAGTGAAATTAAGATAGGAAAACGGTGAGACTTCAATGATACTTTGAGGGAGTCGATTCCTGAAAAAGTAAATTGAGACTTCACCACTCAGTCTAGGCCCTCTCGAATAAAATATTTGTCCAACGAGTTCATTCGTGAAGACGATATGGTTTCGATCTAAAGGCCCTCGGGACTGGGGACCGTAGTTACCTTTAACCCAACTTGGCCTATTAGGGCGTAGTGCGGGGACTATGCGGGAGTCTATTTCTGCGATAGTTGCTACGCGATACTACACTCAAACGAGATTCTCTTGAGAATATTATTGACTACCAAGTGATCTGGAAAATCGATAATATCCGAAAGATGGATTGTAGACTCTGGGAACTTTGTAGAACCCGTTTGGCAGGTAGATTTAAAACTATAGTGCACACCTATTGGGGTGGGTAGACCTTGGCTCCATGATCGCGACCTTTGAACCTAGGACCGTTGTCTGTGTGTTTGTGAATATGTGTATACCTGTGTTTGTGCATTAATGCATCCATGCAATCATGCACCATCTTTCTAACCCTTTCAAGGAACTTGGAGTTATCTTGCAAGCATCATAGGTTTTACCATGGATTTTGGAAGTTGTACTTTATTTTGTAACCCTTCAAAAAAATATTCAATAAAATGAGACCTTTTCAGTCATTCAAAAGTTTTATCCACTTTATGGTGTTTGTAACATAACCTTTGAGTTTCTTGAAATTCATTTGCATTCTGCATTTGCATACATCATTAGCATCACATCCTTTGCATTCCAAGTTCTCACTTTTGTTTCTTCTACCAAAGTCGAGTCATCATAAGCACGATACTCAAGCCAAGAAGATGGATCATTTGGAACAAGAAAACCACACACTTTGAGCAGAGATTTCCGCTTTGGAAGCTAACATGGAAACTTTTTCTACCACGATGAAGAATCTGAGGGAAACCTAAGAATTGGAGAATCAAGTACTTCGCGACAAAGTTGCAAACTTGAAGGCTACCAAGAAGAGCCTGATGAATTGGGTCAAAGATTTGGTCATATCCCAACACCATGATATCAAGGAATGTTATGTCTTGAAGGAGAAAGTGAAAAAGATGATTCAAAAGGGAGTCTTGTCCTTTGAATTGTGCGAACCCCAAGTTGAGATCCATCTCTTACTTGAACAAGAAGTAATCCCCCCTTGCACATGTTGGATTGATAAAGAGGACGGTTTTCTCTAGGCTATGTCTCTCCATATTTTAAGCTTATTGGCTGTTTTCATATGTAATTTTCTGCGTTCGTTAATGCACTTGTTTTGCGTGTGAGGACTTGTTATTTTGAATAATTAATGCAATGAATAATGTTTGTCTTGAAGAAATCCATTCGTTTCACTCATTTTTAAATGCTTTTTCTATTTTATAATGCCAATGCTACCCGATCTCTTGCTTAGGCAGAGAATTGGAGGGAGGATGACGAATCAAAAACACAATATCTCTTTTTGTATGCTTTTTGAATAAGACTCTGCTGAGGATGTAAGGCATTGTTTCAAATCCCAAACACCGGAGATATAAGGGAGATAGACCCTCGTTAACCCCTTTGAGCCTTGAAGTAGGAGTTTTCTTTTCTAAATAAAAAAAACCCTCAATTTTAACTTAGGGCAGGGTAGTGTTCAGTTAAGCTGATCGAGCGCCCAGACTTTCCAAAAAAAAAAAAGAGGAGTGAACATCCGAGAATCCACTTTATCTATCCCTCACACATTAGGAGGCTGGCAGTAAAATTCACAATGATTATCCTTGACTATCTAAAGAGTGAGGCAGTCACAATCCTTTCAAAAAGGTCAAAATGACTTAGAGTCACACGACTTGTTCATAAATCAAAAAGAAAAAAGAAAAACCCGCTAAGTCAAAACCTATGAAAGAGACTTAGGCAAAATTGGGGCATCCCGCTGGACTTCAATTTCAAAACCAAAAGATTTCGTCCAGGCAAAAGTTAGGGAATAAAACAAAGAACGTGAAAACGAAAGCAAAGGATTATAAAGAAAAATCCTCAATGAATAACAAAGTCGTGTGATCAAACACCAAAAGCAAATACGTGAGTGACTGTCATGTCCAAAGTCTCAGTGGTTTCTCAACCATATAAAAAAAAAAACTCCTTTTGAGAGATGAGTGTTCGTGTCAGGTTAACTGAATGTATGACCGAAGAACATCACGAAGAATGGGTGGGTACAAATAAACTTTGAGCCTTTATCCTTTGTTTCGTAAATCGTGAACCAAGCCACGATACAACCCTTAAAAGACCTAATTGAAAAAAAGTTTATTTCGAAAGCATACTTAATGAGATAACGTTTCCTGACTCCTACGAGCTATGCTCAAAATTGGTGTTGGCTTTGTAAAATTAATTCATATCCTAACTAGTGACTCGGTCACAAGTTATCGCGATATCTTTTCAAAAAAGTTCAAGACAAACATGTGTGCTGCATTACCCACTTCAGAATTAACATTTTCTACATGCTAACGTTGCTCGACATCATAGAAGCTTACATATGAGCATCAGTAATGAGCTCGGTCTTTTTAGAATTGAAACTCTAATGAGTAAATGGAAAATTATTTCAGAAAGATGATCGTATCCAGGGGCATGTTTCCTGAAGACTCCGCTAAACAAGGGCAAGTTATTCTCAGTTGCTGCTTCCATAATCTGACCCCAAGGGGCAAGTTTGAAGACTCAGTTACACAGAATACAGCCGACCTGGGGCAATTACATCGAGATTCTACAAATCTCTCTAAGAGTTTAAAGACGTTGGAACATCTTAGATGCCAAGTTTTCTGTAAAATCCTCTTGGAACGACTTGTACAGAACACCATCAATCTGGGGCAGTTACGTCGAGATTCGACAAATCTCTCAAAGAGTTGGAAGACATTGGAACAGTTGGATGCCAAGTTTTCTGTAAAATCCTCTTGAGATGACTTATTCCCATAAACCATGTGATATGGGGCATTTGAGAACTGAAGACTCTTTATCCATTCACGACTACCGTTGTTCAAAATGGCGACTACTACACAGTTCATCAATGGAGAGCTACATTGTTCTCACAATATTCTTCACCCATACTCCAAAGAGTTTCTGTCTCAAGTGGCGTGATGATTCCCCAACAAATTTCTACTTCAGTCAGTCACAACTATTCCCCGGTGAATTTCCACTTCAAGAAGTTATGGTGTGTCTGATGCAAAGTTCCCCAATTGGTGACCTAAGAATTCCCCCTAGTGGATTCCCTTGGCTTCAACCTACCCTCAATGAAGTAACTGTTACTTCACTCAACGGACTTCTTACAACTTCAATCTTCCACAGCGAAGTGGATGTTTATTTCATCCCCATGAAGTCTCAACTCTTACATCTTCAATTTGCAACTTTGATCCGAGCTTCCCCCAATGAAGAGGATATTTATTTTATTTCCTGTGTGGCCTCATCTCTGGCATCTCCAGTTACAACTTCCTTTCAGACTACTTCAGTTCGCAGTGGATATTTATTTTATCCCCTATGAAATCTCTCCAATCATAAGTTTGATTCTTTACCCAGTGGATCTTTCTCATTCTCAACAGAGTGACCGGATTCATCTTGACAATTCCCTAAGTGAAGTCATGATGTTCATCCCCAAATGGAGTGCACTCCTTTCCTCCGAGAAGTTTGAAGCCTTGAAGCAAGACTTTGTTTCTATATGTGGTTTTCCATTCATCCCCGTGATGATCTATCTTGTGAAGTTTGGCTGAGTATCCATGTTGAGATGTTTATTTCATCTCCAGTTTACTTCTCTTTGTCTGTTTTGTCAGCATAAGCATAAGCATAACATACATTCATTCATATAGATACATGGCATCGGTGCATTTTGCAATTTTGTGCTTGTTTGTTTGTTCTTTCACATTGGTTGTGTTTATCCCCAAGTGACCGGGTTTGTCTTCTCCCTCAAAGTAGAGTCGTCAGCCCTAAGCAGAAATAACACATCATTTCCAATTCCCCATTGAGCTCGATCCTCGTGGAAGATGGTTGCTTTAGTTTTCTTTTCCATTTTTGGATAAAGATAAACCCCAGTTGAGTTCATTCCTCACTGGATAGAGTCTTGTTTGACCGTTTCTTTTCAGTTATTTCCTGAATTGAACTTTGGTCCCTGACAATCACAATTTTTAAATCTCTCTAGGCTGTTAAACCTAAATTGAGTGTGTATTGATTTTTCACTTTGTCTCCCTAGGAAGAATCTAATTGATCACCATTGAAGACAAAAATATTTCTTCGGCAGTGTTGTTACAGCATTTTCTCAAAAATTATACCCAGACAACAAGTGGCAGCCTCTTTATTTGAGCAACTTGTTTTGTTTTCAGGTTTTCTATTTGGATGGCAAATGTCAGTCTCTTTTCAAGACAGTTTCTCTATCCCCAGAAGTTATCAAGATCATCAACTTGTTCTCCATCAAATGGCATCTCTCCGAAAATCCGTCAGAGAAGTTTGTTGAAGACTTTACAGGTTTTCTCTTTATTTGAGAATTCCTGTTACAATTTTAAACTACAGCAATACTGCTCCTCAGTGATATTCTTCCAGTGAGTCCACTATTCAAAGTTACTTACATCAAATGGCATCTCTCCGAGAAGTTTGGTGAAGATTCTTACGGTTGATCTTTCTCTTTATTTGAGAAGACATGTTTTGCAAATTAACTGGCCTCCATCTCTTTTTGAAGATCCCTGGTGATATTTTGTAATCTCCAGTAAGTTATGGATTCCCACTGAAGTCTTCAATCTCCAGTGAAAATTCCATCCCATCTGAAGATGCTTCCCTACAAGTATTCACCTTTCCTGGAGGAATTCAAGACTTTGCTCGAGGCAGACAACCTCGTAGCTTTTATTTCAAGACTTTGTTCAAGGCAGACAACCTCTTAGCTTTCATTCAAAACTTTGCTCGAGGCATACAACCTCGTAGCTTTCATTTCAAGACTTTACTCGAGGCATACAACCTTGAGGCGTGGGGAAATATCTACTCTTTCTAAACGAAACACTTAAAGAGAAGCTGAATCATATTTTGATCATGGAAGCTTATTTTGGTTATTACCTTTGCTTAGGCTATCATATGTTTGATAGTAGGTAATATACCATATCTTTCTGGTCAGATACCTTTGCTTAGGTGACCAGGTTTGGTAGTAGGTCATCTTTCCTTTTGTGTTTACCTTTGCTCAGGCTATCATATGTTTGATAGTAGGTAACATATCTTTTCTTTTGGTTGGACGCCTTTTCTCAGGTTGCCGCAAGTTGGTAGTAGGTGATCCTTCTCTTTCCAGTCTGTTACCTCTGCTTAGGCTATCGTGGGATAGTAGGTAATATGTCTGTATTTTGGTCAGATGCCTCTGCTTAGGCTACCGTGGTGGTAGTAGGTCGTCTTTCCTTTTGTGTTCACCTCGCTTAGGCTATCATATGTTTGATAGTAGGTAATTACCATATCTTTTTTGTCAGATGCCTCTGCTTAGGCTACCGTGGTGGTAGTAGGTCATTTTCTCTTCCGTGTTCACCTCTGCTTAGGCTATCATGTTTGATAGTAGGTAACACACCTTTCTTTTGGGTCAGACACCTTTGCTTAGGCTACCGTGTTTGGTAGTAGGTGATCTCTTCCTTTCAAGTCAATTACCTCTGCTTAGGCTATCATATGTTTGATAGTAGGTAATATGTCTATTGGATTTTTGGTTAGATACCTTTGCTTAGGCTACCATGCTTGGTGGTAGGTCATCTTTCCTTTTGTGTTTACCTCGCTTAGGCTATCATATGCTTGATAGTAGGTAACACACCTTTCTTCTGGGTCGGACAACTATGCTTAGGCTATCGTGTGTGATAGTAGGTAATATACGCCCTTTCATTTCAACTGGATACCTTTGCTTAGGCTACCAGCTGTTGGTAGTAAGTTATCCTTCCTTTCAAGTTTCTTGCCTGTTGTAGGCAATACACACCTTTGTCCTATTTGAAGATACCTTGTGATTGTTAGTTGGTAGTCTCTTCCCTAGTGGAGTTGGGATCTTTCCCCGTGGAGTCTTGCTTTGCTAAGTCGTCCTCGTCGGGTCTTCCATTCTTTAATTGTGTTTCAACATTTTCTGTATTCGATTATCCCCTGTGATGTTATTCCTCACAGGTTCCTTTTTCTTGCATTCATATCATTTCATGGCATATCATGTGCATCTTGTGGCATCTTAGGGCCAAAAATTGTGCATGTTTGTATTTAAGTCTCTCCTATCTCGTCGAGACAAAGATTTCAATCTCCATATCTCTGGATAGGATAAACTTAAATAGGGGCATCTGTCATACCCTAATTTTTGACCCTAAGATTTTGTTTTCATTTTGCATCGTCTGCATAGCATATCACATTATTTCTAGGTCAATCATCAATGCATAGCTAACCAATTTACCAGACTTGTGTTTGTTTATTTTTCTTTATGAATTTAGGGTTGCTGTAGAAGGTTCAAAGGTCATGGAAGTTGTATGCGTTCTCATGGTGATTCCGGTCCCTTGCAAATTGTGTTGGATTCTTGTGAAGATGGAGGAAGAATATGCCCTTATTATTATGGCCCCTTAGTCAAAACAAGGTTTTTTTATTCTCAAAGTTTCTCAGAGGTTTCTCTAAGGAGGATCAGGGTTTTCTATTCATTGATGTGGCACATGGTCAGTTAAAAACTAGTCATGGTTGTGTGGCAAATTGTGTCACAAATTGTATCTGGGGGATTCTTCAAGGCGTGTTTTCTTGTACCAAGTTCATTTGTGAATGAGTGGGTGATAAATGTCGAGCAACGCTTTATTCTTGAAGGGTAGATCATGGTTTAAGTTCCTTTGATTATTAAGAGAAAGTATGTGGATTTTTTTTTTGTTGGTAGTGAGCCGTACACTTTGAAGTGGTAAAGCTTGGATAAAGATCTTGAATTAAGGAAATCCTCAAATTGGAGTTCATGATTTGTCTTCTTTTACAAAAAAAATTCAAGTTGATTCATGACATTCAAATCCAAATTCAAGGATCATATGTTCTTTATAAAAACTCAAATTTGATTCATTATTTTTCTACAAAGAATTCAAGATTCATTGTTTTTTTCTACAAAGTGCAAAATTCAAGACTTTTATTTGTTCGTCCAAGTAAAGATTTTTGTGTGTCACTACAAAATTGATACACGAGTTGCAACTTCTGGTGATATTTCTCTAAATAGTTTGATTCTTCTGACGGCTTTGTATTTTTGGCAGATACCACATTTTATGGCATTTGCGTATTTGTGTCGTGATGACTATGCTGCTGGAAGATTTAAGATGTACTCTCTTGTTGATACGAATGGATGCAAAACTGAAGCAGTGGCTTTGAGGAATTCCATATATCTTATGACTTCTGAAAGGTTTTGCCTCGAGTCCACGGCAATTACGCTTGCAATGAGTGCCACAGCATTTTCATTTTATAGGGACCGAACTAAAGATAGAGCTAGGAGAATGTTTCATGCTAGCTTTTTTCTTTATCTCCCCATTTTTATGGCCGGACCATTACACTTCATTCTGTCAAAATTACAAGCAAATTTAAGCCTAAAAAATTAAACCAAAGCATAAGATGCTGCAGAAACAGGTACTTGGCTAAATATATGTTTATGTTTGTAAAACTGTGAACAAATTAGTCAACCAAACATCACAAAGTTGCTAAAAAAATAGAGAAAGTTACAAGGCTGACGAGGAAAGAAGCTTCATTTCCTAGTTACAACCCAGAATGCTTGAGCTAACAATGTCGTCCTCCGAGACAGATTCGCCAAGGCAGAAATTAACACTGTCAAGCTTTCTTCCCACGTTGATGCACCATTTAGCTGTGCATATGTTGGTGGTCCTTCAAAGAGATCATTATCATCAATCATCAATACCATGACGACATGAAACACGGTGAAGACGGAAATGGAATTCTCCAAACAAAGCCATAGCAGCCCCTGTTTTGGTTTAGGCAAGTGCATCAATTGAACATCAAAGCTAGTTTTGACATACAAAATCAACAACTTCATTTCAGAACACACAAGCAGCTCAATGTATATTGTCATGACAGAGTGAAAAAATTATATGTTAGCAGTAAGTTCCTGGCCAACTAACGAAATCGAAATTCAGAGAAAATTCCGTACAAGTGATAACCGTGGACAAGAAAATAAATGAAAAGTATTAGTTTCCAAGGGAGAATCAGTGGAACATGGATGATTTCCAAATACAGTCCAACAGAATCAAAGTACAAACGGAAACAAATCATCATTTCATCAAGAGTATCCAAACATGATCAACCGAGAACAGAAAGTTTTGAATCATCTTAAAGCAGGAATCACAGAGTTATTCTCTTTCCAAAGCCGTAATCGACAAAGAATCGTAATTCATCATTCACGGAATCAGTGGCATTCAATTCAAAAATCAGGAATTAACTGCACATAAGTCTATAAAAGAGAGACACATGGTTTGAAGATTCACAGAGGAGAACACATAGAGGATACACATAGCATCATTCTTAGATACATCGCATACACACATACAGAAAAATACACACACAGTAGTAAAATAATTCATACCACACCAAAGAGATTCACATACATCACAGCTATCATCAATACCAGAAATCAAGCATCACATACGCAGGCTTTGCAGAGCCGAATTCGTCAGGGTAACATCACCACGCACAAAGCCACCAGAACATCACTAATGTGTAAAGAGTGACGCAGGTTGGAGAGGTATCAAAGAGTCTACCTGAACATCGTGTAAGCATTGGAAAGAGTTCACACAAACATACACCAGAATATCAGTGAGCAACACAAACACTCACACGGGTCAGAGATCGCAGCAGAGACGACACCATTCACTTCGGTTTACACGTAGTCAAAGGAGGAGGAAAGTTCAAACAAATTCAGAGCAACAACGCACATACCAGAATACAACACACTTTGGATCGGAAAGGAAGAGCAGAGAGTACCTGAAATCCATCGTTGTCGAATTTCCATGACGAAACCTTCAAAGACAAAGTTCAGAAATAAACATCGTGTATACTCCTGATTGGAGAAGAGAATAGCAGCAATTACCTTCAAAGTTGACGACATCGTCGATGCTACCGCAACGTCCCGACCAACCGCGAGAATTCCAGTTGCAAGCGTCACACTTTAGAAGCTCACCAGCACACCGCGCATCCCAAATTGACGGCGACGACACCAATTCACAACCTCACGCCAGAGATGACGTTGTAGCCGCCCTGCTTACGCCGTGAAAGCTTCAAATTCGGTATCTTTTCTTCGATTCCTTTCAATTGCCTTGTGAGATTCCAATTGTTGATGTGTTGATTTTGATTAAATCGAATTGTAGTGTGAATTATGGTGTGAATCGTGTAGATTTCTTTCTTTAGGGTTTGATCATTAGAGGGAGGGATATTAGATGTGGTGAGCGAGAGTTGAGACGCGAGCGGCAATTCTCGAGAGAGAGAGAGAGGGTTTGGCGGACGGAGATTAGTGATTGAGAAGAAAGGGTAAACGAGAGAAAAAGACAAAAATTTGGAAGCTGAGTTTTTTCAGTTTTTTATTTGGAGCTTTATCCTACCCTCATGCTTGGATCGGAGAAGAAGAAGATGAACTTATGTTCATCTGTTGCGCATGGATGATTGTACTTTCGTTTACATTTATTTTGATTTTTTTCCACCTGTCATGATTGTAATAGATCAATTAGTGATAAGTATCGGCTGATTATATGACGCATATATTGATTTGACCTGTATGGATGTACACCCCAGCACCGTACGACCTATTTTTTCTCGCCACACCCATCTTTTGTTTAAACTTTCCTTTGTTTATTTTATTTACTTTTTTAGATTTAATTTATTAGAGTTAAAGTTATTTTAATTAGTTTTTATTAGAATTAGTTAATTAGTTTTAATTGTAATTAGTTAATTAATTAAATAGTTTTAATTTGAATTTAATCTAATCAACTTTAATTAGAGTTTATGTTTAGCTTTTAATCAAAATTTAGTTCATTTAGTTTTTATTTGGATTTATTTAATTAGTTAGTTTTTAATATAGATATTTAAGTTAATTCGTCTTTCCCATTTCAGTTAATTCTTGATGTCATTTTATAATTTAGCTCGATATTTTGACTGTGATTAAGTCCTGTTACGGATACCCTTTCTCTTGTGGCCTTCGATTTGTCTATCTATTTCCATTCCAAAGAAAAAGATTTTCCCTGTTGACTATGCCATAACTTAGGAACTTTTAGATCCTTCCCTTTTCAACTTAAACCTTAACTTTAGAGTCATCACACTCTACATAGTGTCTTGCCATAGACGCTATCTCCCCCCGGAACCTTAACCGCAGTCAAGAGTTCCCCACCCTCATTGAGGGGAACTACGAATACTCTGATTCCACTCCCGTCAGGATACATAGGCACAAGATGTGATGTCTTGGCGAGTATACTTAGATACTAACCCCTAGGTTTTTACCTTAACAAATACCTTTAGAAAGAAAGCAATAGATAACATAATAAAACGAGAGGCTCACGTAGAGTACTACGGACGTTTAGGATGCTAATACCTTCCCTAGGCGTAACCAACCCCCGAACCTTAGATCTTCCCCTTTAGGTTTTTGACCTTGAACCTTTCCTTTGGATAAATCAAAGTCGGTGTCGAAATAAATGTGATCCTAGTTCATTAATAACTATGGTATCTAATTTTCACCGTGACACTCTCGAACTTAATCCCCCTTCATAACTGAAGATACACAATTTATCTCCTACTCATCGTCCGACACATACTTATTTCACTTGAAGTATGTAAACACATCCTTGTGCTCCTTCACACATTTCTCTACTACTTTAGGTTCCCATAGAACCGAACTTCCTTAACTCTCGACTTTTAACCAGTTGGACGACATTGTTCCGAACACATTCCTTAAGGTAATCTCGTCCATTCAAGATACCATAATGACCTTAGAAACTGAAGCACCAATACTTATCTCACTTCCGGACCTTAGGTCACACATTCCACAAAACAACATTTCTTTTTCACGGAATGAGATTAATTGAAATCCTTGTCCACACTAGTGATCAATCCAGCTCCACTAGCGACTTTACATATTCCTCAATACCTTAACCAATCATCCGATAGAGGTCCTCAACATTCAGACTCCATCCATTCCAAAGGATTACTTGAACAACACATCACTCTTTAATTCCATGCTACCCAAAGCACAACCTCTACGAAGACCTCAACTGAGCTGACCAAAACTCTTCACTACTAACTCTTGGCTTGAGCCTACCCTCACAGCACAAGTTTCGACAACACTTCGGAATCCTCGTGGTCGCTCAACCATGACTCTACCTATCACATACATAGCATTAGGTTGATCAGGCCCAACACTACATAGTATGATATTAAGATTCATGCTGGCAAGACACACTTAAGAGGCAGAAATAGATTTACTTATGATATTTCGAGGCTAGGTCGAGGACACGACCTGCTCTGATACCAACTGTAATGCCCTGTATAATATATACCTAGAATAATACAATACAAACATTTTATTTGGTATTGACACCATCATAAGTGCCTAATGGCGTAATTCACATACTTGACCATTTCTAAAACATAAATAGAACCCATGGTACAAGGCATGGAAATTAGCGAAAACAATAAAAATCTAAGATCAATATACAATATTCCTTATTGTACAAGAAAATAATACACAGCAGAATAAGCTCAACTAAGCTTCTCTTGAAACATCCAAGCATAGCTCCACTTGTAAATCATACCTGCAATCGCTTCCTGAAAATAATCAACAATAGTGGGGTGAGATATCAAATCTCAGTGACTTCCCTATCTTATAGATTCTCTCGGCATTACAAGGTTCTAACCATCCTAACTCAAGTCCAAGGGAAAAGGGAAAGGACTTCGAGTTCACAATCACACTTCTCACACTATATGGAAACATGTTCATGAGTTCACCAACTCAAAATATCACTAATCGATAACCTGTACCAAAGCATCCCCTTTTCCCGTCCTCTTCTACGTCTAGAAGTCGACTCGAGTCAAGGATCCTTGTAGTTACTTGACATACAAAATGGATTCGGGAATATCGGCCTGTTAACCGTGAACCGTCACTTCTCATGGCCTGTTAACCATCGCAAGTCTCTTTACCATATAGGCTCCATTCGTACTCACACGCGGGAATCAAACCTGTCAAGTAATTGTGCAGATGGTTCAGAGGAGCTCGAGACTCATGAAACCACACCCAAGTGAAACGGTTACGATTACGTGATCACACACACAAACGTGATTCTATTCGACAATCACAAGGCCACATTCTCCTTTTCTCATATTCACAAAAGTTCAACATGTTCCATACTAGTCTTTCACTCTCTCCTAGACCAATACTCGTCACGAATGTTCCATATTCTCTCGATCATGTTTAACAACAATTAATTACACATAGCATAATACAATTTGCATAATCGAATCACATATAATAATTCAATCATTAGTTACATAACTCTTGGTTCCCATCCGATCATTTAATCGGGTATCAAATCAATATTTCTCACTCTTATCCCGTAGGATATTTTCACAGCTTTGCATCGGCTATAACCATGCCTCGATCGAATTTACGATCCAAAAGATATGGAATTTCAACATATCATAAAAACATTATTCTCATTCATTTTTCCACTAAATAATTAATCCCACATCATACCCCTAATTTTCCTTTTCTTTTGCGTAGAGGATCGTCATAGCTTTCCAACAGTATAAATAACACTTAAATCGGGTATACAAATCAAAAGTTATGGATTTTTAAAGAAAAGGAAATTATTTGAAAAACTCCCAGGAGCACCCGGAGGTCCATGTTTTGCCCGGCGGTGCCCCCTGCGCCTGCTACTTCGCCCGGTGAAGCAGCGGCGCAAAACCCATGCAAAAAACCAGAAGTTACAAAATCAAAACATGCTGCGCCTAAGCCTGCGTCGCCTGGCGCTCAAAACGCCGCCCGGCGGTGCGTGTCAAAAACAAAATTTCTCAACTGCATTTTTAGGGTTCCATGAGCTTCAAAAACCCATCCTTTCCACACCAGATCATTTCCAAACATCAAAATAAGTATCCTAAATTGATCACATGCATATTACGACCACACTACGCAGTTTATATCGAATTTCATCCGTTAGATTCTATTGATTTATCCATTTAATCATTTTCTCTCAAATCTAACCTAAGTTATAAATCCTTAATTCTAGAACTTAGAGTTTCTAACTAGAATCCACCTGATAATCGAAGAGGAAGTTGAAGAAGATGATGAATCCAAGCTTCTTCTTCTTCTTCCAAGACTTTCTCTTCTTTCCTCTTTTTTTCCTTTCTCTTCTTCTTACTATCTTTTTTTACTTTTCTCTTTCTTCTCTTAACAAATATATATATATATATATATATATATATATATATATATATATATATATATATATATATATATATATATATATATATAACTTATTATATATTATAAATCCAACAGGGTAAAATATCTCTAATTGATATTTTGTCGTCTAACACCAATTGATCAATTATTAGAGTTACCTTAATATACTCTCTTGAACTAATAATTATTGATCTGTCTCTTTCATAAAATTATTGATCTCTTTAGAGTTCACGAGTTGCTCTATTGACCCCAATTGAGAATACTTAAAGTACTTAGAGGATTCCATAAATCCAATTAATCAAAGATAGAGTACATAGATACTCATTTGATATCCAATTGAGCATTTAAATAATATGGGGTATTACATGAAAATGTTTGAATCGATGGTTAAAAATGATGGATATGAATAGTATGCAAAGTTTACGAATTTGATCGCAAGGGGTGTGACTTCAAGAATAGTGACGCAAACTCAAGCACAAGGTGTAATCAAACGCCACAATCGAATCAAATATACATACAAGAATATAAACAAGATATAATAGAATACACAATATCTACATCACACATCCATAATAAATGAATCGGGAAAGTAAAGTGGAAAGAAAACGTGCACAGATTAAAATCATGACGCAAATCAAAGCCGCGTACGCAAAGACGTGAAAGGTTACCAAAAGTAATTAAAATCGATCTAAACATAACGACGTTGGATCATTGAATATTAGCACAAATTGAACGGTAAATTGCTAACATGTAAGCGGTCATTGCAAGTCGAATCGAGAAACATCAAGATAATAAAAATCAAATGAAAGCACAAGTTGCAAATAGAAACGTGAATTGGTAGGAGTACAAATGTGGATTGTCGCCATCCTAACCATCAGATGCGTGTATAAAAATCGAAATGCAACGATAACTAATTAAAGAATTGCACGTAAAATAATAAAATCAACCATTAGCTTGTTACACTTAATGCGATCATTGCAAGATAGATCACAATTGTGCGAATGCCAAACTTATTGAAATGAAACGCAAATCAAAAGTTAAATTTAATGAGCAAAGGTATAACATCATGTAAATTAAAGTTACCGTGTACAAATTAAGACGTAATGCAACCAATCGTGCAGAACGTAACGCTGAAATGCAATTGAAAACCCACGCGTAAACTCATCAACATGTTATTAATATATCAAATGAAAAAATCAGCGGTATGATGACATATCAATGATGTCGATTCCATGGATTGTATCTGATTTACGCAACAGAAAAGCAAAACAACAACAGCACCCAAGTAGTAAATATTTTACAACAATATTACGACATCAAAATACAGTCCAGCAAAGTCCATACAATACAAATGAGAAACAAAAATAAACATAGAAAAAATAAAGATGGATCTGAATCGAAATCGTTATCTAATACCAGGAGTTGTTGTTGAGTCAAATGAACCGAGCTTCTGACTTTGTAGAGCTGTGATGTTGTTGCTGTGATGTGTAGGTGATTATTTGGTTGTGTTGTGCTTCTGCCGACAACCGTAGTGAATGTGTGAGGTTCTTTTCACTAGGGTGGCGTTGAAGAGGCAAACATAAATGAGTATGGAGCCAGGTCGTGGTTTTGTATGGAGTTTGTTCCAAGAATGAGAGTTTGATTTATGGTTGTGAGTAGAGGGTGGAAGAGTGGAAGAGAAAAGAGATAGAGGTGGTTATGGTGAGTTGAGGTGTGGTTTTTAGGTGAAGTGAGGTCATCGGAAGAGGTGAATATGGTGATTTAGGTATTTTTGTGTTGGTGGTTGGATAAGTGAGTGAACGACAGTGACAAAAAAGATGGAAGGTGGAGGGAGTATATAAACGAGGAAGACGGGTGGAAGAGGTTAGGGGAGTGTGAACGCATCGTGTTTTATTCGGATTTAGATTAACTGCAGTTGAAAATTCACACAGTTACCCACAGTCACATATATTTGTGAGAGATTGGTGTAGTTTTGAAAAGTGAGAGAATACAAATTTTCAAACATAAAAAATTGGGAGATTCAATTTTGTGAGTGAACTGCAGTAACTGCAGGATAAACCAACTGCAGTGAGTCTTAATCCATTTCTGTTTTCGAAATATCTCCCCCCCTTAAATGTTGTTTATGCCAATTGAAAAAAGAAGAAAAAACAGCTGTCACCGCGTGTGCTTCTTAATTGGTAATTCCCTTCTCTTTTTCTATAGATTTCAAATAAAATAAAATAAGCACAAAAGGAAATGCGTCGCTGGTGATGTTTTCAATTGGGCTCCTCCTCTTAACTTAATTTATCATGTGTGTGTTTGTAATTTTCTATTTGTCAACAATGCCCTAAATGTATATTTTAGAGGCAAAACAAATAAATTAGTTAAAACTAAATAAAATAACACACTAAAAAATTAAAATAAAATCGAAATTAAACTACCATTAATTCTATTTAATTATTTTGAACATCTAAAATAAAATGACTCAAAATGAATAAAAATTGTGCGCAAAAATGCATAAAAAATTAAAATGAGTTCACTAAAATGATCAGCGTGAAATTAAAGTATAAAAAAACCGACCAATTTTGATTAAACTTTGAAGTAAAAAATGACTGGTTAAAAGGGCTATGACTGATTAAAATACGACCGAAAAAGGAGTAAAATAAAATAAAATAAGCATGTCAGGTTAAACTACGCGAACTGTAGATTAATAAATATAGCGTCTGCAATCTCGATTTCAAAATTTTTCGCTCGCTAATTTTACGAACATTTATAAATCAATTCAACTGGTCTATCAGTAAACCAAAAATTTATTTTGGTCAACATTTTAAGCATTATGCGGGGTGAAATGTATGTTATGCCATGCAGATGATTTAAATATCGTGATGTATGTATTGATTTATTGAATGAGGAGCGAAATTGAAGTATGACAATGATTATAACCTCAATTTTGGGGAGTGAAAGTGGCTCACTCCAACAGGCTTGACTTGCACTAATTTGGTTTATATTCTCTAGTACAAAATAAAAATATTCTAGTATATATATGGTCTCCAACTTTCACCTATAGGTTAAACATATATTTTCTTTTAATAAATTTACATTCCATTTATTAATATATGTATTGAAGGAAAATCTTTTTCACGAATTTGACGGCAAGAAGAATTATTGAAAACGATCACGATAAGGTGTGTATGTTCTGTTTTCAAGAGGTTGAGTATTCTAATCATCTTTTCTTCACGTGCTATAAATCGCATAAGGTTTGGAGTAAAATATGCGAGTGGGTGGATATAGGTAGAATATCGGAACCAAAATGTACCCTCCATGCTTTGGCTAGGTTCACGAGACTTCAAGGTCGAAGCATCGTGAGAAAGTTATATTTAATTTGGATTATCACTTGTTGGAGTATTTGGAGGACTAGAAATAGAATTTTGTTCGATGATGCGGTTTGTAACGTTGATGATATTGTTGTTGATATTAAAGTCACTTCGTGGAATTGGTTGATACTTGGTCATAAGAATAGCAAGAAGTGAAGCTTGTACGTGTGGTATAAGTACCCGCTCGATTATTTGTAATCGTTCTTTTCATTGGTGTTTGTAATTCTTTGGTTTGAGATTCCCTTAATCTCCTATTAATGAAGTTGCAATAAAACAAAAAATAAATAAATGTGTCATGTTTTTTTTTATATTTAAATAAATGATTGCTTTGCAGTTTTTATGTAGAATGATAAATATTTCTCTTGTAATTTTTATAACTATTAGTAATAAATATTGAGTATGTATTTTTATATTACGTGATAAACATTTATTCCGTTTTATTTAGAACTAGTGGGATACCCGTGCGTCCGCACGGGTTCCGCTGCGGACCTTTGAAATTTGACCAAATATATTTTGACAGGGAAAAATTTAAATTCACAACTTTTAAAGGATTGTGTTAATAAAAAAATGTAATATGAAATAGTGATAAATCACAAAAGTTTAGAAATTTCAAACAAATGTGAAAATATCAAAATATTATTGGAAAAAAGAAAAAATAAACTATTAAACACATAATTTGTAAAAAAAACAATTGTGAAAGAATTAATTGTGATAGAGTTGTAATAATAAAAGGATATCTAAATTCTAATAAATGAGACAAATAAATATACAAAAAAGATAATGATATAAAAAAATTAAGTTTAATGTTGTATTTATTAAAATTTGGACTATGGTTTAAAATATAAAATAAAATGTTAAAACCCGTGCGTTCGCATAGATATTAGTATGATTACCCATGTGTTCACATGATACTGGTGTGTTACCTGTGCGTTCACACGGTTATGGTGTGCTACCCGTGCGTTCGCACTGGTGTGGTATGCAAGCATTTGTTTTTAAAATGTAATAAAATAGAAAATATCAAATTTGAACTCTGCGTCTGCACGGGTATGGGTGTGGACCAATCCGGAATAATATTTATAGTAAATGTTGCATAAAATCAAAATATATAAATTTAAAAATATAAGTGAATTTATAGTAAATATTGCATAAAATAAAAATATATAAATTTAAAAATATAAGTATAAATTTGGATTAAAAAATTTAATTGTCGTTCTTACATCGCAAAACATATAACATGATCAAACGTATTAATTATTTGAAATAATTATATTAACTATATAATATCTATTAAGAAATTAAAACATATTTATAGAATAGAATAATTGTGAAATAATTTTTTAATTATTCGAACAAATCATAATACTATATTATTAAAAACAAAAATAAGTAGTAGGTAAACAGAATAAGAATATATATATCCTAATATATATATATATATATATATATATATATATATATATAACAGAATAATTAATATATTTACAATATTAATTTTTTTAAATAAAAAAACACCTTAAAAGAATAATTTAAAATAGGTATAATAAAATTATAAATTCCAATAATTTAATAATAAATTATAAACCTGATAGTTTTTCTGTATTTTAAAATATATTATCAACGCTAATATCATATTTAATATCCTAAACAATATAGCTTGTATTAAATATAATTAAAATCAATTCATGTAATCAGTTTGGCTCAATTGATCCTCATAGAAAAATGAATTTTAATTCTTAGTTAGTACATTATAATTATAATATAATAAAAAAAATACTTTAAATTTACGTGGCCTTTCAATTATTACTACTACGACAAAGATGTATCGGAAGTATCAAACATTACGACTCCTAGCTGTTTGCCTATCACCTCATAGCAGACATGTCTTTTCTGTCTAGTGATGTTCATGATGAACCTAGAGCAAAATTCAAAAAAATCATACAGCAAAACTTTTCTACTAATAAAATATTATAAATTACAATTAGACTTCAATTTTCCTGTACTGAAATGAGCAAATTCAATTCACTAAGCCAGCAAATTAACTCATAGCTAGCTCATAACATCACAATAAAGCATGATGCTGAAGGAAAACAATTAACGAAAAAGAATAAAAAAAGTACACAAACAATCACAAAGCAAAAATTTCTTATTAATAAAATGATTCTTAATTTGAATTTTTTTTAGAAACAGCCAAACAACATTCTATTAAAATGGGCATAAGACATGCCAAAACCAGTACAGGAAGCAAAATCTGCTAAAGAAAAAGCAGTCCCAATATCAAATACAACCAGAGCCAAGAAAAGTAACAGAAACACTAAAAACCCTCTCCCCCTAGACCCGAATACCATTTAAGTGAACCAATCACTTAGATTTATCCTGCTAAGCTCCAACTCCAAGGAATTCTAACATTCTAAATTTGAAATTGATTCAATGGCACAACTGTAATGAAGGAAATTCAGATCATAAATTCAAAACTCAACCTAGCTTATAGCATCACAAATTCCAAACCAAAAAAAAAAATGAAACTGAAGAAACGCAAATTAAGATGTGCAACAAAAGTGAAGCAATTTCATATCACAAATTCAAATCCTAAGCTAGCTTATAGCATCACATAGTCACAACAAAAAAATAACAGCGAAGAAAAATATAAGAGCAAGGTTCTTCTACTGAAAAAATGTTTCTATATTAGAAATTAATTTCAATGCCACAACTGAAGTGAGGAAAATTCATACCACAAATTCAAAACATAAGCTAGCTTATAGCATCACAAATTCACAAGAAAAAACGCCACCAAAGAAAAGTCATAAAGATACACCTTGGCTTGCACATTGATTTAAACTTGAGTCTATAAGTATTTTCTTTTTTTGTAAAATTTAAGATATGAACTGAACAAAAACATTGATAGTTTTGAACTTACTCCTCTCCAACATCTCTGAGTAGGTTGGTTAGCTGATTTGCAAATCCCAAGGCAAAGGCAACATTGTATACACTATCAGTTTTGACTTAGAGAAAAACTTCTGAGCATGACTTCGAATCTGATCCTGCTTCTTCGGATAGCCATAAATTGTGATGTTATCGCTGATATATCCTTTGGTACAATGTTATAACATAGTTACCTAGTATGCAATACTCTTTGGAATATAGATACAATACATGAATGCAACATAATTACGTTGTATGCAATTTGAGTTAGTTGTAAGCTTTAAAATATTAATTGGTAATGCTTTGAATATAAATTTAATGCACCAGCTATCAAAGAGATTGCAATACTCTTCCTCCACCTACAACACAAATGAACAATTATGAATCATTACAAACAAATGAATCAGTGAAGCCTGGTACAATACCGGAATAAACTGGTGCAGACTAAACCGATGACGGCACTGGAAACAGATTGCAAGAGCATAACAAAAAAGCATGCTTGACGCATTGGGAACGACGAAAGATAAAAATCAGCCATGCCTTTAGAAATCAGAAACAACGCATTCATGCCCATTGGTCCAACCTTCTGTCCACATCTTCGGGTTATAAGCCTTATTCGGAGAGAAAAAATCGCAAAACAAGCCACTGCAAGTGTTAATCTATACAAAACATTGTCTATAATCAAAATTAGAAGATTAAATCCTCGGAGGCATAAAAGAATGTATCAAACAATTCGGTAGAACTTACAACGGGATTAGAAGTATCATCTTGCTTGCACAACAGGTCAAATACTATGTAAGTAAAAAATGTGTTTTCAATAACAAATACTCAAATACTAATTACCAGATCCGCTAGTGCTTCATCCTTCGGTTTTCCACAGTCAATTGATTCTAGCTTCCCTAATTCATTCTTTTACTCTTTTATCTGTGACAAATGAAAAGGAAAAAGGACAAGACACACACAATTAGTCCTAAATTTGAAAGTATCCATAATTTGGTACTGTAATCCATGAAGAAAAAAATAGAAAAAAGAATTAGAACCTTATATTATAAAGGAGCCTATATCACACCATTAATGTTGTAATCCATGATTCCATTCTATCTTATTGACATTTTTTCCTGTAATCCATGGTTAACACCAATTCTAACACAAACATGATAAACAAATTACAAAAGCACAAAATAGAAGCACGATAACAAATTACAGAAGCACAAAATAAAAATCAACCATATGACAATCTTCCAAATAGTAATACTCAATGACATAAAATTGCTTTAAGAAAAACATCAATGAACAGAATAAAGTCTAACCTACATTCAAAAGCTGCAGAAGATATCTTAGTAACTATGAATCATGAAAAAGAGACTTGATATACGCATATCTTAATTCCATTCAATTTCAACATTTGTGAAAATATCTTAGTAACTATCTTAGTAACATTCAATTTCAGTAACCTCATTAACATTATGCTTTACAATATCAAAATATTCAGTGACTATCTATAAAGCACAATCTGCTACATAGACACCACGACAAAACATAACAAAGACACTCCAACACCAATTATGTCAAAAACACAGCACACCAACACTACTAAATATATATGATAGTATTTAACATTTATTTATCCATCTATTATTAAAAAAATGTTAAGAACATTATAATCAAATTTGAAATCTTTAATTATGCATTGATAATAGCTCGAACAACAACATGAAACAGGGAATTATCTTGTTGTAGGAATAAAAAATGAATATTATTCTATTTTTTAAAAAGCTATGGAAAGTCAAATTATGTAAATGTAAAAACATAATATAGTAATTTATAAACCTAGTAAGTGAAGAAATTATCCCAAGTCTTTCAAAATTAGATTTACTTGTGGAAACAGGGTATTTATAAGGTTCACATGGACAACAAACTTTAACTTGCATTAATTTAGTTTTTAGTTTATTATTTCAAACAAATAAAAAATTACATTCTTTTCCACATATGGAGATACAATTTTAAGCAGCATACCTGTGTTTTCGATAGTGCATTTGGATTCATAGATTTCATGATCATTTCCACCCTCCTCAAGATTTTCAACCCGGATTCGAGATGCACGTCAGTTAAAAATGCCTGTATTTTAGTATTAATCAACACATATACAACAGGAGATCAACATAAAACCACGAATCTTCTCCTAGAAATGGGTCGATGAACCAAATCCATTTTTTTCTTCTCACACATATAACCTCTTTTGTGTAATCTGAAAACAAAACTAACAAATCAAAAATAAAAACAAAAACAAAAAAGGTTGACTGTTCAAAGAAACATCACAAATGATTATCAGTGATTCATGTAAATATCAATTATAAATAGTCGAAAAATAGTTGATTGGAGGAAAAATAGAAAGCATAACTCACAAATCTACCATCGCAAAACCGCACTTTACCGTAAAACTGCCAGAAATGTCATAGCTACTGTCGTCATCTCCCCAATTCCGGTTGGTACCCATTTTCTCCTTCTTGATTTCACTTTGATCAATGCTTTTGATTTTTTTTTTCTTGCAAGAGAGATGAGAGTGAGATATGCTGCTAATGATTTATATAGAGAAAATAAGACAAATGGTTTCTTTTATAAAAAATAGAAGAGAAAAGGCAGAAGTGAGAATAGAAAGAGAAGAAAGAGTAACACAGAAAGAGGAGAAAAAGAAGAGACAGAAGAAAGCAGAGACACAGGAAACAGAAGAGGAATAAATGGCTAGGGAGAAAGAGGATACAAGAAAGGGGTGAAAGTGACAGAAAGTAATAATTTTGGTTGGATGTCAACCGGAAAAGAGAAAAGTAGAGTAAAATAACAAACTAAAAGGCAAAATTATAAATTGATGAGTCAGCAAATTACTTTTTGAAAAAATTGGACATAATTTGCCCTCAATTTGAGGATGTGACTTTTTAAGAGGGATGGGCATAATGGTAGTTTTCAGAGCCTTAGATATTCTTATATAGTAGGATTATCAGTAAAAACATATAATGGTTACTAATATATTAAAAAGAACAAATCAAATATTATATCACTAATAAGTATTAAGTTAAACATGAACGAGATAGTTCATTGAATCAAAGAAAGTGGATGTTAAATGTCATAAAATATTTATAAATTTTTTTTTAAATCTTGTTATCCGGTCTTGCGACCGACTAATTCAAGAGGGACCAATCCCACCGTCCACTAGTGGGGATCCCGTTTAAAGCCAGAGCAAAACTCTGTATGAGTTGACTCACACAATGATTGATTGTATCTAGTAGGATTCAAACCTGAAACTTTGAAAGGAGCACATTTTCAAAATCCAAGTCTCCACCATTAGCCCAATTCTTAGGGGTTATATTTATAATTAATACTTTAAAAATTGAGAAAAAAGTTTATAGTTTATTAAAATAATATAAAAAAATATGAAATAACCTATTAAACAAATATTTGTTATAAATAAAATTAAAGAAATACAGAAATATATTATAACATTTTTTTGTATAACATAATTTATAATACTTTTGACTACATTTTCCTATAATGACATTTTAAATATAATACTTTTGAAATACTTTTTTATAAAACTAATGGTAGGTTTATTTAATATTATATATTATTATCTCTATTTCTTTTAATAAGAGACAATTTAATTTTTAAATTCATTAAATATTTAATGTATATGATCTATATATAAAATCAAATACATTAGTTTTTCAATGAATATAAGAATTAAGATGTCTCTTATAAAATGGATTGAAGAAGTATTAAAAAAATTTATTTATTTGGTCAAGAAGAAATTTAATTTATTTTCATAAAATAAAATTAAATGAAATTTTTTATTTATTTCCACAAATAAAAAAATTATCTTACCATTGCATAACTTATATATACATATTCCACCAGTTCACAAAGTGTAACTCACACCATCTTTGTTTCTCAAGCTTGAAGAAATACCAAACCATCATCATGAGATTTCAATCTCTTGTTCTCCTCTTCCTTATTTTGTTGGCTTCTGCCACCATGAATCAAGCTATACCAAGTGGTTGGAGACCCATAAAAAACATCAGTGACACATATGTGAATAATATCGCCCTATTTGCAGTTCGCGCGTACGAACAACAAAAAAGAGCAAAATTGAAGTTTGAGAAACTAATCAAGGGTGAATTACATGCTCTCAGGTTGGATGGGATCAAATACCGCCTCACTCTTTCTGCCAAAAATAGTTCATCTTATAACAATTATGAAGCCGTTGTGTGGGATCAGCCAGAGAAACACTTACGGACCCTCACTTCCTTTAAACGCACTTGAACTATTAGATATTGCTTATGTTGTGTTCTAATAGAATCGTACTCATGTATGCCTTATTAGCATATCAATAAAAGTTTATATTTCTTATATCATAAATGATTGTGGATCTAGTTATATCTATGATATCATCGCCTAATTTTCTTTGTGCAAACTAGTTATGATTATTATCTTTGTGCAAACTAGTTATGATTATTATCTTTGTGCAAACTTGTTATATGAATTTATGAAAAATTCATTCGATTTGTATTGCCATTTTATTTTAATAATCAAGTTTCATTAATAGCGAGAACAATGGGTTTTCGAACCCACTTACAGAAAAAGACCGAGACGAGGGGCGATGAAGAAAATTACAAACCAATTAATCCTTAGGACAAGAATAACAAAGAAAATTTGCTAAACTCATAAAAACTAAAATTGGATCGAGTAATTTTCCTGATAAAAGACCACATCCACACCAACGCTTTGATAACCCACACCATATCCAAAACATTCCACCCATCATTCCTAAAAATAATTCAATTCCTCAAAGACCAAATATAACAAGAGGTTGTCAACCAAATACTTCCTTCCTTCCCTTTCGACACCTTATTCCTCTTACAAAAATTGAACCACTTTATGAAACTTTTTTTAATATTACTAGTGAAAAAATCCACAAAACCAATCCAATCGGCCACTTCCTTCCACATTAATTTAGCCACCACACAATTAATTAAAATATGCTCCAAGGATTCATTCACATTTTGACAAAAAACGCACTTCGAATCGCTATCCGAAAAATATTTGTTTGTCTTGTGTTTTTTACTAATAATAAATATTTGTTGTGTATTTTTATAGTATTAGTAGAAACTATTTATTGTTTGTCATGTTTTTTTATATTTGCATAAATGATTGTTTTGCACTTTTTATGTATAATGATAAATATTTGTCTCGTATTTTTTTAACTATTAGTAATAAATATTGAAAGAGTTTAATTACTATGCACTGACAGTGTAAAAAGTTTTACACTGTCAATATATCACCATCATCTGTTTGAGTTACTTTACAGATTATTAAATTAAAAGTCAAACTCCTCTTTACATCCAACGGTTATAATTAACTGACAGTGTAAAATCCTTTTACACACTGTCAGTGCATTTCAATTAATTCCATATTGAAAATGTATTTTTATTTTAAGTGATAAATATTTATTCCGTTTTATTTAAAATTATCAGTAAAAACATATAATAGTTAAATACATTAAAAAGAACAAATCAAATATTTTATCAATAATAAGTATTAAATTAAACATGAACTAGGTAGTTCATTGAATCAAAGAAAGTGGATGTTGAATATTATAAAATATGCATGACAAATATTTATAATCAATACTTAAAAAATTTGAAAAAAAAGTTTATAGTTTACTAAAATAATATTAAAAAAGTATGGAATAATCTATTAAACAAATATTTGTTATAAATAAAATTTAAGAAATACGGAAATATATTATGACATTTTTTTATAACATTTTGTAACTTTGTAATTGATATAATTTTGTAAACGATGTAAGTTACCAACTATACAATTTTTTAAATTATATTGTGTTATTTATGTAAAAAGAAAGGATAGGATATTTTTAGAACAAGAGTAGGTCAGTTCAAAAGTATATATCCTCTTTATATAGATGTATAGATACCATAATTTATAATACTTTTGACTACATTTTCCTAGAATGACATTAAATATAATACTTTTTAAATATTTTTCGGTAAAATTCATGGTAGGTTTAATTAATATTATATATTAATATCTCCTTTTCTTATTTTTTATATATATATATATATATATATATATATATATATATATACTCCACCAGTTTACAAAGTGTAACTCACACCATCTTGGTTTCTCAAGCTTGAAGAAATACCAAACCATCATCATGAGATTTCAATCTCTTGTTCTCCTCTTCCTTTTTTTGTTGGCTTCTGCCACCATGAATCAAGCTATACCAGGTGGTTGGAGTCCCATAAAAAACATCAGGGACACATACGTGAATAATATCGCTCTATTCGCAGTTCGCACGTACGACCAACAAAAAGGAGCAAAATTGGAGTTTCAGAAACTTATCAAGGGTGAATTACAAGCTGTCGGGGTGGCCGGGGTCAACTACCGCCTCAGTCTTTCTGCCAAAAACGGTTCATCTTATAACAATTATGAAGCCGTTGTGTGGGTTCAGCCAGAGAACTACTCATGGACCCTCACATCCTTTAAACGCACTTGAACTATTAGATATTGCTTATGTTGTGTTCTTATAGCATCGTTCTCTTGTATGCCTTATTATCATATCAATAAAAGTTTATATTTCTTATATCATAATGGATTGTGGATCTAGTTCTATGATATCAACGCCTAATTATCTTTGTGCAAACTTGTTATGATTTTATGAAACATTCATTCGATTTGTATTGCCGTTTGATTTAGGGTCCGTTTGTTTTGGCTTTTTTTAAAAATGATTTTTATAGTGTAACAAAATTTTGTGAAAAATAAGTTTACAAAGAAACTTTTAATAAAAGTTTCAAATGAAAATTTAGTTTGAATAGTTATTCTTAAAATGTTATTTTAGATATATCAACATTTTATCGAAAAAAAATTTGGATATCAAAATTTCAAAAAATCACTTAATTTTGAAGCTATTTCAAATAGTTTTTCATAAAAATCATTTTTTAGATACAAATTTTTTCAAAAATTAAGATTTCGACTATGTTTTGATCTTCAATAATGTATATTTATGTTGTATGATATTAAAAAATTAGTCTTGCAATTTAAAAAAATTAATATAGAAAAATTTGTAATATTTTGAAAAACGGTTTTACAAAATCCATTTTTGAAAATACAAAGAAAAAATTCAGTTTTTTAAAGCTAAAACAAACAGGCCCTTAAAGCGGACTTAGTTTTGTCGTTGAAATATTTATCTCGAGCTTTTTATACATTAATGACAAGTATTTTTCCTTTATTTTTTTTTTTATATTTATCGATTAAAAATATTTGCCTCCTATTTTTTTTCCAATGATATATATTTATGTCGCATTTTTTTTTTATATTTATAGCCAAAAATATATGTCTTGTACTTTTCATGTATGAGTGATATATATTTGTCTTGTGTTTTTTACTAATAATAAATAAGGTTTAATGGTAGTGCACTGTCAGTTAAGTCAGTTTTACATATACAACCAAATAAAATGTTTACAATTGTCATGCAATATCAATATTTTTAAAATAAAAATATGTTTTATTCTGATACATGGTTATGATTGGTTGACAGTGTAAAATATTTTACATTGTTTTTTTTTAATAAGAAAAATATATATAACTAGGATACTAGGGGTATCCTAACCCGCTTACAAAAATAGCACCGGCCCGACACAAGCGTAAATCCTACAAAAAATCGCACGGTGCCTTGTACCAATCGTAGTAATTACAAGTAAATGATTTTGTAAATTTTTTCCCTATCCACCACCAAGAAACTAGAATAATCTTGTGAACTAACTCATCCAAATCCCACAAACCATCGTTAAACATAATGTTGTTTCTGCAATTCCACAACACCCACCCCACCACCAGCCACAGCCCCATAGCATTTTTCGAGTTGACGCCACGAGAAGAACAACCCTGTATCCATCTTCTAAGATGACTAGATATGTCGTCGCTGTGAAAAAACGTCAGACCCGCCCAATTGAAAACTTTAATCCACACCGACTGACTTTTATGATATATGAACATTAAATGAAACGCACTCTCGTCTGCTACAAAACAAAAGGGGCAAATTATATCATGGATGTTGGAAAGGATACCTCTGTTGGCCAAATTATAACGAGACGGTAATCTATCGTGAAGAAGATGCCACCCGAACAGGATTATCTTTGGAGGAGCAGTGGCAGCCCACAACAATTTGAAAATCGCCCCACCTCTGGAATAAACATTGGCTGGCAGCACAGCCATTTTCAACAATTTATAACCAGAATTTGTCGTGTATGTCGAAGAAGGATGAAACGGCCAAACCAGACTGTCAATGGCTTCCCTGTTCAAAGAAAAAACAGCCAGGCGATGCAGCAGCTCAGCTAGATCCCGCTGCTGACCGACATCGAAACTGTGAATATCACACCCAACGCTCCAAACCCACTTATCACCAGCCCACGCTCCGTTATCCGCAATGAGGGAAAATCTTTGGTGTGCAGATCGATAGAGGTTTGGAAATATATTTGCTAAACAGTCATCACCTAACCACTTGGATTGCCAAAAAGAAAGGCACCTCCCGTTACCAACTTTAACATCTAACAAACCGAAGAACGATAAAGGGCCGAACGATTGAGAAATGGACCGTAAATCACGCCACCACAGAGAAGCCGGAACTCTATAAGATTGGGGTTCACTTATACTCAGATGCTGAATAAAATTGAAACCGTATCTAGCCACCAAAACGTTATGCCACAAGCTGCCGATATGATGAGCACACTTCCATAACCATTTAGAGAGGAGTTCCGTGTTGAAATATCGTAAGTCGAATATTCCTAGACCACCATCTTCCTTATCTTTGCATACAATACTCCAATTAATCCAGGCCATACCTTGCTTGACAGTTGAACCCGACCAAAGGAAACGACGCTGAAGAGATGTAAGGATACGAATTACTTTACCTGGCATCTTGTAAAAAGACATGTAGTGGATTGGTAGATTGGCCAAGACCGATTTGATAAGCGTAGTCCTTCCCCCCATAGACAAAAGTCTGCCTTTCCACGATGAAAGTTTCGCTCGGAACTTCTCAATAACTGGCTGCCAAAAGGAAACACGATTATGATTTCCTCCTATTAATACACCAAGAAATTTGAACGGGGTCTCTTGCGTCCTGCACCCCAAAAAACACTCCGCAGCCCTCAACCATGTTTGATCTAATCCAAACCAAACTAGACAACTTTTGCTGAAGTTGATATCCAACCCTGACAGAACTTGAAAATCTTTAAGTAAGACTTTGATTGCCCACAAATTATCCCAAGAAGGGTCACCTAGAATAACTGTGTCGTCAGCGTATTGCAGAAGATTGAATGAAATATTATCACTCAGCCGAAAACCAGTGAAAAAGTTAGAATCAGAAGCTCTTCTAAATAACACCGCAAGACCTTCGGCCACAATCGTAAAAAGATATGGCGAAAGAGGATCGCCCAGCCTTAATCCTCTCGAAACTTTGAACTCGCGAGAAGGACTCCCATTGATAAGAACTGACATTCAACACAATTGCCCTCGATCCAGTTCATCCATTTATCTCTGAACCCCGTCAGTTTCATGATGTTCCGAAGGTAGTTTCATTCAACACAATTGTACGCCTTTGCGAAACCCACTTTGAGAATCAACCCTTTATTCTTACTCCTTTTCGCAAAGTCCACCACTTCATTTAAAACTAGCACGCCGTCTAATAAATTCCTACCCGGTAAAAACGCAGTTTGGGATGATGATATAATAGTACCTAGAACAAGCTTAAGTCTGCCAGCCATCAGTTTGGCTACTACTTTGTACTCACAGCCAATGAGAGTTATAGGTCTATAATCGTCAAGGTTATCCGGCTGGTTGTGTTTAGGAATCAGTACTAAGAAGGATGAAGAAAGGATCTTGGGGAGTTTTCCTAATTCGAAAAACTCCTGAACACACTTTGTGAACTCCAAACCTACAATATCCCATCACACTTGGAAGAACTTCATATTGAAACCATCCGGTCCTGGGCATCTGTCACCGTTGCATTGAAACACTGCTCTCTTAATCTCATCTGCACCAAACTCAGCTTCTATGGCACACCTATTGGCATCGGAGAGGCATTGCAAATGGACTTTTCCAATAGACGGTGTACACCTGAAGACAGATTGAAAACGAGATTCAAAGTGATTAGCCACAGTGTTTTTCACCCCTTCCACATCTTCTACCGTTTGCTCTCCCACTATCACCGATGAAATGATATTCGAAATGTTGCGATGTTTGATGGCAGCATGGAAGAATTTGGTATTCCTGTCACCCTCCGCAATCTATTTGAAATGAGATTTTTGATGGAGAAGGCTTTCCTTAATCCTCAAATGCTTCCACAACTCATCTTTTGCCGTTCTACGATTGAGGAGGTCTTGAGATCCACCCAAACACTGTAACTCAGCTATACCCTCTTCTATGTTATTCAATGTTTCAGTATACTCCACAATTTTTGTATCCACCCAACCGAACGTGTCTCTGTTCCAAACCCGCAATTTTGAGCGAAGCACTTGGAGTTTGTTCGATAAAACAAAGGAATGACTACCGTAAAAAACTTCAGAATCCCACGTCTCTTTGACGAAACTGATAAAACCCGGATGATTAAACCAGCAGTTAAGAAATCTGAACGGTTTTGGGCCCCAGTTGGTATTTCTAACTGATAACCACACCGGCCGATGGTCGGAGATATCTCTCGAACCAACTTTCTGACATGCCATATTCCACTCCAATAGTAGACCGTAAGAGACTAAGAACCGATCAATTCTGCTGCAATAATTCCCTGATGGACCAAACCACGTGAATTTGCCCCCAGATAAAGGTAGTTCAACGCAACCTGATAATTGAATGAAATCTGTGAATTCAACCATCAACTTTCTGTTGAAAGAGCCCCGTCCTATCCTTTCTCTAGTATTTTTTACCGCGTTAAAATCGCCACCGATAATCCATTCGCCCACCTCCAACTTAGATTTAAGCTGCAAGATATTGCTCCGTAGACTTCTTTTCTGACTATTGATACAAGATGAATACATATTAAAGAAATAACATACTTTCCCCTTCCACATAACTTTTAGACCAAGGTAACCTTCTCCTTTATAATTGCATACCGGTTGAAACAAATCTGCCTTCCATATAGTAAGTATACCGCCTAATAAACCTTCCGCGTTAGAAGCTGACCAGGAACACTTATCATTACCCCACAAATTTCTGACCAAAGTAACATTCATCATAATGCATTTAGTTTCTTGTAGAAATACAAGATTAGCTCCCCCAGTTGTTAACAAGTTCCGAATTTTTCTAACTTTAGCCCTACTACCGCTTCCTCTTATGTTATATGTGACAAAATTCATGGAGAAACCGTAGCTGCCACCTTCTGGACATTTCGTGCTTTCGAATCCTCAACTTCCATAGACCGTATAATCGATTCAAACACTTCGTTGTCTTCGTCTGCCTCTATCCCCAAACTTTTAACAGCCTTCCAAACACGACTAGGTAAGTCTGCCAGTTTCTTCTTTATCCTGGAGTTACTCTTGATGACCTCTTTATCCCCTATGGAGCCAGAATATACTCCAGGTGTATCCACAGAAAAATTAGAGATATCCTCCAAACTATCATCCTCTGATCTGTTAGTTTCCTCCGACCGTGAAACCCCTCTATTATATGACGTCTGAGGAATATTATATGCCTTTAGCAGAGTTGCGTAGAAGGATGGGACAAACGGAATTTTAAAGTTTTGATATATTTCTTCTAACGCCTTCTTTTTCCTCAAAGGTCTGCTGCTCTGGCCAAGGTCAACCTGGTGTGCCTCAATCCCCTCTTTCTGCCTCAGTCTTCGTGACACAAATTTTTTTTTTCCCATAATGTCTTTGAACCCCACGCCTTGCTTGTTGCAAATATCCAAGTCAATCGCCTTCATGGGACCCTCACGCGCAGAACCACTTGACTGTGACATAAGAACACCCATGTTTTCAACGGTCTCCAAGACTCTGCTATCTGACCTCCTACTGCTAATGTCCTCCTCATTGCACACCTTTTGAGAACCAACAAAAGCAACCTCAGGACCCATTGTAGAGTCATTCTCAATAAAACCTAAATCTCCGAGCGAAATGTGATCCTCAGCACGTGATATGTCAGTACCCTTTACATCAGACCCCACAATTTTTAAGGATTGGCCAGCTGCGCTATCTTCTTTATCACCCACATCTAAGTTATTACCCCCTGAGTAATCACTACCTCCTAGATTATCCTCCAAACCAACTGATGATGAATCCACCTCCGAGCTTTCAAAATCAGACGAAGCAATAAAAGAGCAAGACTTTCTAGAACAGACGTTAAAAGGTTCCTCCACAATTTTTATTCTGAAGATATGATTATTGACTTCTAGGTTGAACACTTCGCTAAGATTCAAGGCAAACTTGGTTCTGATAAGAATGCGAGCCACATCCAACTTCAAATTTTTTTGAGTTTCTTCATCCGCTTTGACAAAAGAACCAATTCTACCTGCCAAAAAACTAAAGAAAGTTTCATTCCAAACATGACATGGTAACCCAAAAATGTTCACCCATGTCATTCTCTCCTCATCAACATCATCAGGGGACCACGGATGAACATCTGAGAACCAGCTGGACACCTACTCCACATCCTCCTCTATCAATTTCTTAATATCTCCCAGAATTTTTTCCTTTAACAATACCAGGTTGGCCCCTAATGGGGTGTCTTTAATTCTGAAGTATCCCTCTTTATGAAGAGCCTCTTAAAATTCGTACGAGGAACCCGGTCTCTCTACAACCCCGACAAAGGCCTGTTCGAATCTCTCAAGATCTTCCTCTTTTAAGTTGAATCACAGATGAGCAAAATTTGGTTTCTCACCCATAAGCACTTGATTAGAAACCTTCTTTTTCTGAACTCCTAAAGAAACTTCTGCATATGATCTCTTTCCCAGCATATTTCCTCCACCTTTGAAATCTTTAACATTCATATTGTTATTGTTGTATGTTAACTTAGCTCTATCAGTCTGCGCCTCTAATCTTCCTTCACTAACCTTTAACTGGAATCTAGGTGTATTTGCAAATATCTTTCTGCCATTAATGACAATGTTGTCAAGTTTAATGGCAAAGAGATGTTCGTCCCACACCTTCTTAAATCTCACGAAACCAAACCTTCTGCCTCTCCTGTCTAATATAGCTGGAATGAACACCTCAAGCACTAACCCCTCTTCTTTGAATACTTCGAACATTCGTCTCGCATCGTACGAATCTGGAAATTCTGTGAAATAGAAGGATGAAGCTTCCTCTAAGTCTTTCAATAACCCTTTACCACCATATGCCTTCCAAATAGATCTAATGGCGTTTGCATATCTATTGGTACGCCTATTCTTAACGTATTCCCAATCACCTTTGTTCTGAAAATGGTTGCCCATTCGAAACGACTACCGGCCCTTCCCTAATCGACCGGACCCTAGCAATACCCAGCGACAACCGGAAAACCTTGAGCAAGGAAGGTCCCTAACCCGAAGATTAGGACTTTAAACCAAATCCAACAAAGCTTAAGTTGTTACAGGATGGACCAGAACCCGCCGAATCTAGAAGCGAAAAAACCAGAACTGTGCCAAAGCTAGTGTACCTGATACATAATGAGATGTTGAGATGAAGAAAAACTGAGAGTGAAAGGTTGAAAACGAAAGGGTGGAGGAGCTCCTCTCTCAATTCATATTTTTGAATGATGCTTGCTGAAGAAATGGTTGGGAATGTGAACAGTTTCGAAGGACAAAACTAGAGAGAAGGCAGAGTCTCTCTCTCTAAAACTTGATATGTTGTATGCAATTTTGTGCAATATTTTACATTGTTAGTGCATTTCTTTTTTTTTTCTAATAATTATTAGTTGTGTTTTTTTACTAATAATAAATATTAGTTGTATTTTTATTGTATTAGTAGAATCTATTTATTTTGCATTTTTTTAAAAATTGTAAGGGAGAAATGTGCCACTGGAAATTTTTTATTTAAATAGTGAGGAGAAATATGTCCTGCATTGATTTTATATTTTGATAATATTAAAAAATGTTAATTATACCAATTGTTGAAATTAACCCAAAACCTTTTGGAAATTTCTATTCAATCTTGATCTCAAGATTGTTAACAAACATACAATGGCAATGAAAAGAAAAGGGTTGAGAAAAAAAAGAAAGAGAAAATGAACAATTTTTTCTGCAGAGAACTCTCTGCCCACAATCTGTGGAAAATCTATTATTTCAATTGCAACTGCAAACTGTGAATGCAATTTCTTAATTCTAAGCTTGTTACAAAAAATAAGGGTTTCTTCCTATTTATAGATTTAGGTTGACTTGCACCCTAAGCCAAGGTCTAAAACTATAAAAGCCCAAAATAGTTAACATTACTAAAATAGGTCTAAGTCGAAATCCTGTGTGAAGGAAGTTTCTTCGACACTTCGACACAAAAAATTACAACTCAACACCTATTTCTTCAATGTTAAAAAAAATTAAATTTTAAATCCTAAATATTTTTCCTATGTATAATTTTATAGTATATTAAAATAAATATACTATAATTATTTTTATTTTTTAATAAAAATAATTTTAAAAAATTAATTAATTGATTAGGGACAAACAAACATTTATTCAATTAATGAGATGTCGGCCCCAACGCCTTTTTTCCGAAAGAAGTCCAACGTCTTATTTAATAATTCATTTTCAAATAAAAGAGCCTTACAAATTTTAAGTATGAATAAAATATTGTTATTATGTTAAGTGTGAATATAATATGAGATGAAAAATATATTTTCTTAAGAGTAAATTTAAATTATTTTTTTGAGATAAACTTGAATTATACTTCTCCCTCTTCTCGAATGTTAAAAAGATATTTTATTGGCGAAATTATCTTTTGTGATTTTGAAGTAGATTTAGTTTTATAATTCAAATATTTGTCTCATAGCAATAAATGGGTTTTCTTTATCTTTATTAATATATTTATCAACAACAACTACTACAAATTTTGTCATAATAATTGATCCAATATTATGTTTCTATCCAATTCGTTAATATTGAGATCTTTTTTAATAGTTTATATTATGATTTTTATAGGTCTTTTTTTACCTCCAGTTGTTTGATTCTTTTCCGTCTAATTTATTCTCTTTATAGTAAAATTTACAAGTCTTTTTCCCACACCGAAACCAGTCAAGCCTATTTTTCAACATCCTTTTTACTATAGGAGTTATTCCAACATTCTTTCTAATATTACTAATTTTAATTTTATCAAGTCTAATCTCATCATACATCCAATGCCACACTCTCATTTTCGCCACACTCTCGTTTTCGCCACACTAATTTTACTCTCGTGTTAATTCTTAACTGTCCAACACTTTCTCTCGTACAACATTGTAGTTATTACCATTGTCCGATAAAATTTTCCCTTCAGCTTTAGTGATCACTACTACGGAAAACATATATAATAACGCTCACGTTACTACGAAAATTCTATCAACCATTGTAATATGTGATATTGAGGTGCATTATATTTTATTTAACCACCTATAACCATGGTTGATTTAATATCCGTGGTGAAAAGTGGCGTATGGTCATGGGTTCAAATTTCAGCACCAACATTTTTGGTTATTTACCTATTTTTAAAAAATGCTGACATACCTTTCACCATGGGTATTTAAATCAACTGTGGTTATTGGTGGCGCCTTCTTTTTTTAAGATGTATATAACGCTCTTAGTTCATTCACTTTTACCCTAAACGTACTTAGACAAACTTCAACTTCTACCTTCAAACTTCTTCCATTTACCAAACATTATTCATCCACTAAACCAAACTTTAAAACATCATTTCTTCCCCAAACCAACTCAGAAACATTGCTTCCATTAAAGTGTTACAGTTTGTTCCTGTTTAACGATTCTACAGGTAAAATGTTATTGTTTAACGATTATATTTATTTATTTTATTGTTGTTCGTGTTGTTCTTGTTGTTGTTGTTGTCGTTGTCATTGTCGTTGTTGTTGTTCTTGCTTTTGTCGTTGTTCTTGTTGTTTTTATTGTTGTTGTTGTTGTTGTTGTTCTCGTTGTTGTTGTTATTGTTCTTGTTGCTCTTATTGTTCTTGTTGTTATTCTTATTTTTGTTCTTTATGTTGTTATTGTTGGTGTTATTGTTCTTGTTGTTCTTGTTGTTCTTGTAGTTGTTGTTGTTGTTGTTGTTGTTATTGTTCTTGTTGTTCTTGTTGTTATTCTTATGTTTTTTCTTATTATTGTATTTGTTGTTGTTATTGTTCTTCTTGTTCTTGTTATTGTTGTTGTTGTTCTTATCGTTCTTCTTGTTGTTTTTGTTGTTCTTGGTGTTCTTGTTGTTATTGTTATTGTTCTTGTTCTTGTTCTTCTTGTTCTTGTTCTTGTTATTCTTGTTAATGTTGTTGTTCTTGATGTTGTTGTGTTAAAATATTTAATATTGTATATGAAAGTTATAAATGTAGTCAAGCAAAATATGTGGCAAAAATAAAAAAATGATGACAGACCTTTCACAACGGGTACTTAAAACAACTGTGATTATAGGTAGCGCGTTTTTCAATTTTCTATAATGGTCATACGACCGTGATTGTAAGTAACGCATATACAACCACACGCTACGTAACAATGGTCGGTCCTACATGATAATATATCTCTTTTAACCGTTGCTGTATATGTTTTTTATAGTAGTAGATATTTTTGTGTCACATGAAATCCCTGAGACCCTCCTGTATTTCAGCAACATAGCTTGAATTTTATGGCTTACATTCCCTTTCATTTCTCCTTAATTTTGTATTACTGATTCAATATATTTAAACCACGTGACTTAAGGGATGATATGGTCTTCAAATTTAACCTCTAGGTTAGAAAAACTTCTCCTTTTGTTGAACTTACATTCCTTATACTTCGTCTTATTTCTACTTTGGCGGAAGTCATGCTTTTCTAAGTCTCATCTCAAAATCTTCAACCTCTCAATTTAATCCCTCTTTAACTCTCCAACTAGGACTATATCATCTACAAAAACCACACATCCAAAATTAAAATAAAAAGATAAGGAGACCCCCCTCAATTTTAATCACTCGTCTGGAATTCAATGGTTTATATCCCCTTCTATTTTTTCATCATTTTCTAATATGGACCAAAGATATTTAAACTGTGTGATTTGTGTGAAGATATTGTACTTCTTTAAAGTACAATGAGGGATAACTCAAAATTGTTTATCAATGTCAAAGGGTTTTAGGGTTGTTGTTAATGTTAGAGCAAACTCACACAGGGATGGTAAGAAGTTTTGTTTCTATATGGTTTATGAATTAATTGAATCCCCTCCCTTATTAACCTCGTGGTTAATGTATTTATAGAGGTTTATTAGGCATGGATTCTGGAATCCAAGGGGTGATTATTTTTCCTCTCTTATGAGCGTGGAATTATTTTTTTCCTATTCTTTAGAAAATACAGACTTTTTTCTTTGACTAAGCTTCCATACCATTGGTGCCCTAGGACACGTCAACTCTCACGTTTCTTGAGTGCGCATCATGTGGTTTCAAATAAGCCCAACATAAGGTGAGCGGTGCGGCCAAAGGGGAAAATTTTGTGACTACTGAATGCACATTTTGATCATTGGGCGACTATAACCACAACTTTTGGCAGCAATAGGCGACCGCCTTAAACCAGTTCTTTATGGAGTGTTTAGTGGAAATTAGAAGCCAAGCTATTAGTTCTTTGTGGAGGAATTTAGACACTCAAGAGCAAATTCCCATTCAGAAATATAGTTTGAATTGGAGAAGAGACAATAATGTGAATATCGTTTTCTTTCATAACTTCTTGAAAGGGAGGCGTAGAAGCAACTTTATCAGTTTCATCTTCTTGGAGAGCAGTTTAATTGAATTGGTAGAGGAGGTTAAGAAAGAGGTTCAGAGACATTTTTCTGCTAAATTCTTATAGCCTCATCATTGCAGGCCGATTTTAGATGGAATCGGCTTCAAATCTCTTTCTGGTGCTGATTATGCTTTTCTCGAGATAGAATTCTCTAACTTGGAAATTAAGGAGGTTGTATGGGATTATGAGGGTTCAAAAAGCCCTAGCCCGGACGGATTTAATTTATTTTTCATCAAGAAGTGCTGGCATTTTTTGAAGGAGGATATTTCTTGTTTCATCAAAGAGTTACACAGCAAGGTGAAGCTTTCAAAAGCTATTACTTCTTCCTTTCTGACTTTGGTTCCTACTAGTTTGGAAGAATATAGGTCTATCTGTCTATTTGGAAGCTTGTACAAAATTATGAGTAAACATTTGGCTGGCCAGATGAAAAGAGTTTTGGGTCGTTGATTGCGAATTGCCAATCTTCTTTCGTGCTTGGAATGCAACTGTTGGACGGTGTGCTTATAGCTAACGAAACAATGGACATTGCAACCCTTGAAAATAAAGATTGCCTTCTTTTTAAGGTCGATTTCGAAAAAACGTATGATATGGCCAGCTAGGACTTTCTTATATACATGATGTAGAGAATATGGTTGGAGCTATTTAGTTGAAATGGATGGAAGCTTTGGTTTTCTCTAGTTAGATGCCGGTCTTGGTTAACGGAAGCCCTACAAAGGATTTCGAAGTTGAAATGGGTTTGCGACAGGGCAAACCTCTTTCCCCTTTCCTCTTTGCTATGGTTGATGAAGGTTTGACAAATTTAGTTAGGAAGGCTTCTGAGATTGGTGAATTCATAGGTTTTTCTTTTCGTGGTTTTTGCATAGTTGATTTACTGCAATTGGAGGTTAAAACTCTTTTCATAGGGGAAGGAAACTAGAAGAATGTATGGGCGATAAAATCTATTTTGAGAGGTTTTGAGATTGTTTTAGGGCTAGGGGTCAACTTCCACAAAAGCAAAGTATTGGGCTAAATTTAAATTAAAAATTTTTGGTTGCAGCAACTAACTTTCTCTCTTGCAGGGTTAAAGATAGAGCCTTCTCTTTCCTAGGAATTCCAATCGAGTTTAATCCTAGGAGGATTGTCACATGGAAACCGTTGATGGAAAAAATTAGAGCTAGGCTTTCTAGTTGGAATGGCAGAATGTTGTCTATTGGTGGGAGAGTGATGTTGATTAAGTCTATCTTAGGTAGCCTCTTTATTTTCCTTATGGATTTTTATAAAACTCCGGTAATAGTGTGGAAAGAGATCAGAGTATTCAAAACAGGTTTCTTTGGGGAGGTTTGGAGGGAAAAAAATAAGATTTATTGGGTTGCTTAAAATCAAGTTTGCAAACCTCTTCGGCTAGGAGGTTTAGGTGTGAAGAAGATTAAAGAGGTAAACATTGCGCTTATGTTGAAATGGAAATGAGGGATATTAATGGAGAAAGAGGCTTTTTGTTTAGACATTCTTAAGGCTAGATATGTGGACTTAAGGAAAGCATTCCTGGTTGAGAGAAGTAAGGGAACAAAGAAGAATTGTTCTACCTGGTGGAAGGATTTGTTATTATCTAATTATTATAAGGCAGGTTCATCTTTCTCTTTTTCCAGCGATGTTAGTTTGAGTGTTAGTGACAGATCATTTATTTCCTTTTGGTCTGATAATTGGGTGTGTGATAACCCATTTAAAGGTTATTTTACCTGACTTGTACTCGATTAGTAATCTTAAAGGAGCTTTAATCTGTCATATGGGTTATCGGACAAAAGGTAATTGGGTTTCAGGTGATTTCGGTTTGTCGAAGCAGAAAGCTTTTTGTTCAGTTGGTAATCTGAGCCAACTTCTGCAGGTGTTGGTTAAAGGAGTTCCAATGGTAGGAGCTTTAGATTTGGCCATTTGGAAACCTGAATCGAAGGCAGGATACTCGGTTAAATCTAGTAATACTGTTTTTGAAGAGGTTAGGGTCTTTGATGGCATCGGTGTGGCACTGAAAGAGGCTTTTTGTTCTGTTTGGATAACTAACTCTCCTTTCAAAGTCAAAACCTTTGTTTGGAGGTGTTTCCTTAACAGGATCCTGACGAAGGATCAACTTGTTCGAAGAGGTATTCTTCATTTTCCTCATGATCTTCAGTGGGTTATGTGTTTCCAGGTTGAAGAAGATTTGAGCCACTTCTTCTTCAATTGTAGGGCGGCGGAGGTTATTTGGAAGAAGGTGGTTGATTGGCTTGTGATAGAGTGGGTGAATAAGTCTTTAGTGTGGAAGAGTTTCTCGACCTGGGTTAGTGTCGAGAAGTTCAAATTGTTGAAGAAAGGGAATGTAGGTATCATTTGGATGGCGATGGTTTGGAATCCCTAGAAGTTTAGAAATGCTATTTTATTAAATGGAGCTCTTTGTGTAGTTTCAGATCTGTTTTGGGACATTAAGTTGACGACTTGAAAGTGGTCTTTTGTAGGAGAAAATTCTTATCTTAATTGTAACTTTTTCGTTTTTGTCAGGCTCCTTTGACTTGCATGTCTTAGTTTCAGTTGATCTGGATTCTCTATTTCCTAGTTATTTTAATAGGATTTCTATCTTGTAAGAAGGATTAGAGTACCCCCTAATACTCTTTTTATATAATTCCTTGCTTAAAAAAATATTTTTTTTATATTTACATAAATTATCGTCTTACACTTTTTTATATATGAATGATAAATATTTGTCTCCTGTTTTTTTTAACTATCTATAATAAATATTGAATATGTATTTTTATTTTAAGTGATAAATATTTAGTCCATTTTATTTAGAATTATCGGTGAAAACATATAATATTTAATAATACATTAAAAAGAACAAATCAAATAGTTTATCACTAATATGTAGTATTAAATTAAACATGAAATAGATAGTTTATTGAATCAAAGAAAATGGATGTTAAATATTATATACGTGACAAATATTTATAGTTAATACTTTAAAATTTGGGAAAAAAAGTTTATAGTTTATTAAAATAATATTAAAAAATAAGGAATAACCTATTAAACAAAAATTTGTTATAAATAAATTTATGGAAATACGGAAATATATTATGACATTATTTTGTATAACTTAATTTATAATACTTTTGACTACATTTTCCTAGAATGATTTATAAATAAAACACTTTTGAAATATTTTTCTATAAAAGTAATAGTAGGTTTATTTAATATTATATATTAATATCTCCATTTCTATTTTAAAAGACAAATTAATATTTAAATTCAATAAATAATTAATGTATATAATTTATATATAATCCAAATACATTAATTTTTTAATGAATATAAGAAATACGATATCTCTTTTAAAATGGAAGAGTATTAAAAAAATTATATTACCATAGCATAACTTGTAAAGAATATATATATACTCCACCAGTCCATAAATTCTAACTCACACAATCTTGATTTCTCAAGCTTGAAAAATACAAAACCATCATCATGAGATTTCAATCCCTTGTTCTCCTTTTCCTTATTTTGTTGGCTTCTGCCACCATGAATCAAGCTATACCAGGAGGTTGGAGTCCCATAAAAAACATCAATGATCCATATGTGATTGCAACTGCCGAATTCGCAGTCTTGCAGTACAACAAGCAAAAGGGAGCAACATTGGTGTTTGAGAAACTTATCAAGGGTGAATCACAGGTTGTCAAGGATAAATCACAGGTTGTCATCAAAACCTACTACCGCCTCACTCTTTCTGCCAAAAACGGTTCATCTTCTAACAATTATGAAGCCGTTGTGTTGGAACAGCCATTTGAGTACTCAAGGAACCTCACTTCCTTTAAACGCACTTGAATTATTGCATATTGCTTATGTTGTGTTGTTATAGCATCGTTCTCATGTATGCCTTATTATCACATCAATAAAACTTTATACTTGTTATATCATTATGGATTGTGGATCTAGTTCTACGATTCCATCGTCTAATTATCTTTGTGCAAACTTTCTTGTTATGAGTATATGAAAACTTCATTTGATTTGTATTGCCATTTCATTTAAACCTGTTCTTGAAATATTTATCTCGAGTTTTTTATACATTAGTGACAAGTAATTTTCCTTTATTTTTTTATATTCATCGATGGAAAACATTTGTCTTTTGTTTTTTATGTTTTAATGATAAATATTTGTGTCGTGTTTTTTATATATTAATAAACAAAAAAACTTGTCTTGTGTGAGTGATATATATTTGTCTTTTTTTTTACTAAAAATAAATATTGGGCCTTAAGAACATTAGTCTGTTTAACAAAGCTTTGCTGTCGAAGTGGCTGTGGAAGTTTTTGAAAGGTGGTAACGAAATCTGGCGAAACTTTTTGACCGAAAGGTATGGGAACCTAGCTTACTGGGCATTGAATTCTGAACTGAACATTCTTCCCAAGGATGCTTCTCTTTGGTTGAGGGATATACTTAACACTAAGAGTTTGGGGGCTGCAACGAGATTCAAGTTTTGTGTTAAACCAGTGGTAGGAAATGGTCGTAATATTCCATTCTGGAACTCTAACTGGTGTGGAACCCAACAGCTGAATATCTCTTTTCCCAACTTATTCGAAGCTGCCAAGAAAACGGACGGAGTGGTAGCAAATTTTGGTTATTGGCTTGACGGACGGTGGACGTGGGATTTTCATGATTGTTGGAAAGATAGGCCCTCTGTTGCTCAGGATATTAGTTCTTTCATGCAGGTTATTATTAATGGCAGCCTCTTGAAGAGGGACGAGGAGGATTCGTGGGATTGGAATATGGAATAGAGCAAGGTTTTTTCGGTCAACAGTTATTATGAAGTGTTGTCTCGATCTGTCCAAGGCCCTCTTTTGCAACAGTCGGAGTCCTTGTTTTTGAAAGTAATTTGGAAGACTAAAGTCCCTTTGAAGGTTCAAATTTTTGCTTGGAGATTAGCTCGTGATATATTACCCACCCGATCCAATCTTGAGGTTAGAAGAGTTATTTCTTTTATTGATAACAAAGAGTGTGTGTTGTGCTCCCTTGTTGAAGAAGATGCTCTGCATCTTGTCCTTAATTGTCCGAGAATCCATTCCCTTTGGTTGAAAATTTCTAGTTGGATAGACGTTCAACCGATTGTTGCGGATTCTATTAGTAGCAATGCGTTGCTTTGGTTTTTGGCTCTTTTTCATAAAGGGAAGGATGACATGAGTTGTTTTATTTGGATTGTTTCTACTTGGTGTATTTGGAACACGAGGAATAACATCATTTTCAAAGGCCTTGCGTGGGATGAGGGCGAAGTCTTCAACCGTATCGTTACTATTTCTTGGAGTTGGTTAGAAATAGGGCGCAAGAGATGTAATTTTTATGATTGGATGTACCATCCTCTTGATTTCTTGTAGTTTCCGTTTCCTTTTCCTTTGGGTTTTTCTTTCTTCCCTTTAACATTTGATTGGCTTTTTCTATTGGGTTGGAGAATCCCTTTTTCTCCCTTTTAATTCAAATTGCTTATCAAAAAAAAAAAAAAAAGTTGTGTATTTTTCTTGCTTTAGTAGAAACTATTTATTTTGTATTTTAGTGATAAATTAGTGGAATATATGCCCATTCTTACGGATACTAGTGTGTTATGTGCATTTGTTTTTAAAATATAATAAGAAAGTAAAAAAAAATATTTTTTTTACCAAAAGAGTTTATTATTTTTAAAAGAAATATATATTTTAATTTATTTATATATTTATCACAAATATAATATTTCTATATATAAAAATATTTGGATGAACATTATATTTTCTTGCATGTAATATTATTTTTATTTTGACATTATTTATAAATATATTTGGATAAAAAATTATTTCCCATTTAGAAAAAAGATATTAAGATTCACTCATTCATTTAAAAATAACATTTTCCATTAATAAATATATTAGTGAAATGATTACATCAATAATATATAGCTCAGATTTTCATATTAGAAACATAAATAATAAAAAAATAACACATTTTTCTAGTGTTTGGATCCATACATTATTTTAAATATATTTACTTTTATTTTCTTTAATTGAACAAAAAAACGTAATAAGCAGCGGGTTCACATGAATTCTGATATGGATATCTGTGTGTTTGCACGAGTATTGGTGTGCGACACGCATTTGTTTCTAAAATGTAATAAGAATGAAAAAATAGAAAAATAAAATTATTTAACCGAGAAAGTTTAATATTTTTTAAAGAAAAACATTTTTTTTTATATTTAGAGCATAAATATAGTTTTTTCATATATACAAATATTTGGATCAATTGTATATTTTTCCATATGTAAATATTAATTTTGTTTTGACATTTTTTATTAAAATATTTATGCAATCATTAAGTTTTACAAATATCAACTAATAATATAGTATTTTTAAATATTATTTTATTGTATAAATAAATATTAGTAAAATACATAAATATATTTTACTCGTGTTTGGATTCATACATTATTTTAAATATATTTACATTTATTTTATTTAATTGTACATAAATTGTAATAACTCGTGCGTTCGCACAAAGTCTGGCCTTATTCGCACAAATTCGTATATAAAAATATTTTAATCAACCCTGTATTTTTTCCCGTGTATAAAATATTATTTTAGTTTTAACATTATTTATAATTTTTTTTGAATTAATTGTATACATGTTCCCATATATAAATTTTAATTAAACATTCTTTTTTAGATATTCAATCATAACTAATTATAAATTAATTAGTACCATAATGTTAATAAACCAGAATTGAATGGTATGATAACATAAAAATATTATATAAGATATTATAAGATATTAAAGTCAAAACCATATTTTTAATCGGGTCCATATATCCTTGTTAGAAAAATTGATTTCAATCAAATGGATCGATACTAGAATTGTGAACGAAATCATTTTTTTTTTAAGTATTTCAAACACTCTCAAATGTCTTAGAGTTGGAACGCAGTAATACCCCCTAAGATGTGTGTCTCTTCATTAATTGGTGAAGCTTGTAACGACAAAGTCAAACTTTTGATGTCACTATTTCGTTGCTTGTTTTAATCCATACAAGGATTTTACAAGATGTCACACCTTTTGTTCATTATCAGGAAGCACATAACCTTCTAATTTTTTTCATGTAAATCTCCTCATAGAGATCTCTAATTAAGAATGTTATTTTGACAACTATTTGATGAACTATAAGGTCATGCAAGGAAGTTAATGCAAACGAATCTCTAATTTTCTTTGTGCTTGCTTCTAGTGCATATGTGTCGAAATATAATTAACACATTCCTTTTCTCTAAAACCCTTGGTTACGAATTTATCCTTATAGGTGTTTAGTGTACCATCACTATGATACTTCCTTCTAAACACCCACTTGCATTCAATTGTTCTTGATCCTTTAGGTAGATTGACAAGTTACTAAGTATGGTTTGACATTATTGAATCCATTCTGTTATGGTGTATGAGGTGCAGAACATTCATGTATGATCGTGAAGGCTGGATCAGATCCTGTAGAATCAGGCCGCCAAGTGCGTCAGGGATGCTGGTCGTATGGAGAGGAGGGGGTGTACCTGCAAGGCACTCCGATGCTCAAGTGAGAAAGGGTCGGAGAAAAGGGGCAAGTACAAAGTATGAATTCTTAGGCGAATATTGGATACCTGACCCTCTCAAGCAAGAGGGTTTATATAGAGCCCCCAGCGCGTGGCCAGCGGTCCTATTTTCAGGGCGAAATAACTGTTTTCCCCAAAGAATAGGTAACTACCCAAACTAGCCGTTACATCGGGCAGGGTGCCCGAAACTAGCCGTTATGTCGGGCATAGGCATAGTTCCGGGCACCTGCCCATAGCTATTCGGGGAGCAATGGAGCCGTGCGTGACGGGCAGTAATTCTGGGGAGGAATGTCATATTCTTTGTCAGGCTGGAGGGGCAGAAATGTACCTTTTACCCCTCTGTGGATTGGACTTAGGCAATTTGGGCCGCTCTGGAACAGAGGCGGATTGGGCCAATTCTAGCCATTGGTCCAGTCCAGAACAGGAGCCCCCCAAGTCGTTGCTCCCAAGCACGGGAGTGATGACTTAAGGACAGCTCGTTGCTCCGGGGAGCCGGAATGAAGTCGTCGTTTGAATACGAGGAGGATCGTCTCAAAGTGCTCGTGACTTTCTGTGTCCGTGAGATACCTGGTCGTGACCTTGTTGCCCGGTATTCGGTGAGATCAAGGGTCAGACAGAATTGGAAACGTTGGGTTGCCACGTGTGCCTCGAGCTCTGTGTAGCAGTTAATAGGCAATGATGGCTAGTGGGTAGTCATTATGGCCTACGAGCGCGTGTTTGCACGTGCCCTTTTGTATAAAAGGGGGAAAATCGTTCCATTTGGAACTTTTCCTTTCTGGTTTCTCTTCGCTCTCTTCAAGCTCTTGCCCGTCACCGCCTTCTGCCTTTCCGAACACCGTTGCAAGCTTCCGAGCAGCACCTTTCTCCTACTTAAAACAAGTAAGTTTTTCGATCCTTTGCTTGTTCTGCTTCTGTTTGTAGTTAGTGGTAGATTGCATGTGGTTAGGGCTAGCTTTAGAGGACAAAATAGGTGGATTTCTGGTGACTGTTGGTGGTGGACGGTGGTTGTGCGACTTTTCCACTTCTGACATGTCGCCGGACGTGTCTGCGTGCTCCGGTTAGGAGGGCGATTGACGGTGTTGTCGCGATGACGCTTGCATAACCGTCGTGATTTTTCATCTTCAGAACGAATGATGAGTTTTCCAGTGGAATACCTCCAGATTCCGGTGAAGCTTCGTGATTTCTGGTGGAGCTTCGAACGGAAGCTGGGATTGAGTGCGGGGAAGCTCCTCGCCAGGGGGTGATATGTTTCGAGCGTCTCCTCGCGGGGAGGTTTTAGCCTTTCTTTTGATGTTAGGGCTTAGGCCGGGGACGTTGTCCTCAGCCCTTTGCGCGCCCTTTCACTTGACTTAGCAGTGGAAGGGTGGATTTGATTTGCTGTTGAATTCACTTTCTTCTCTGCTTTTCAGGTGATCGTAATGGCGATGGGGCCAGAACGAGAAGTTATTATAGAGACGTCCGAGGAAGAGTCGGGCTCCGAAGATAGAAGCAGCTCGACGGCCCCAAGTTCGGCGACTTCGAGTTCCTCTAGCATTGTCGGGGAGGAAAAAGAGTTGGACGTCATGGAGGAGGACGTCGAAGGATTCTCCGCGGAGGAGTGGGAGGTGGCCGAATCGTCCGAGCATGTGTCCACGTTCGCAAAGTCCTTGGTGGACGTTTTCACCGAGGTAGGGCCGGAGGGAGAATGGAAGGTGCATTTCCCTTTCTTGGACGAGCGGGTTTGCACGAACTACGGGGACCGCTTTGTGATGTATGAGTACGCCTTTAAAGAGCTGGGTCTGCAGCTGCCGTTTACTGATTTCCAGCGGTCAGTGTTTGAGCATCTGAAGTTAGCCCCTACACAACTGCACCCTAATTCGTTGGCCTTCATCCGGGCTTTCGAGTTGGTATGCGAGCATCTTTCTTTGGGGGCTACTCTCCCTCTGTTCTTCGCTGTTTTCCATCTCCAAAGGCAGTTGATGGGGAAGAAGTATGGCTGTGTTTCTTTGAAGCAGCCTCGCAAGCTGTTCAAGCCGATTTTGGAATCAATCTGGACGTTCAAGGAACGGTACTTCTTTGTTGAGCCTGTGTCCGAGGTCGCCCAGGATAGCACATATGTCTGGGAGATCGAGGTTGACGAGGACAGAAATGAGCTGCTCAACAAGGAGGGGAAGTACATTGGGCGGAGGCTCTACAGGTTCCCCATCCACTGGGCACCCGACTATTTCGCCAAGAAGCCCAGCGATTACGTCTTTCAGCCGAGTGACCTGCGCGGGCAGGACGTCGTGGCTTATGAGGTGTTGGTGAAGTGGGTCAACTCCTTCAGTCTTGCTTAGTGCTGGATGAGCAAGGGCAGTCCTATCTTTGAGGAGGATGGGAGCCAGAGGGTCGAATGCCGATTTATCAACGTTAAGGGACTGCTGGAGTGCAAGAATCCCGTGGATGCTGAGAAATTTCTTGGTAGTCTTAGTTATTTAGATTTTGTTCATGTTATTTCTTTTCCTCGTCTCTAACATGTTCGTGTTTTGCTTGTGCAGGTGAGATGCCTCAGGCTCATGATCGGGTTGTAAGGAATGCTTTGGCGAGGAATAAAGTTGGAACGGCTCCTCCGAAATCTCGGTTTGCTGGTGCCCGTGTTCCTCCTTCGGCGCAATCTGCTGCGGGGACCTCCACTTCTCCAACTCCTAGTCCCCGGGGATCTCCCTTGTCTTTGACTGGGCGACCTAAACGGCAAAGGACTGCTGATGTCGTGGACCTTACTCGGGTAGCGGAGAGAGGGAAGTTCGAGCTTCCTCCGTGTATCCTCGATAGGAGTTTTTTCGAAGGTAACTCTTTGGTCGTTCCTCGGGCGGAATCTCTTCGTTTGGAAGGTATGGATCGCCCGAACAAGAGGGCGCTGGTGGCCCAAGACGCTTCTGCCTTGGTCAGGATGCTAGAGATGGCGGCGGTTTATGCTGAAAGGGACCCCGCGAATGAGATCGAACTCAATGCTGCTCGTGCTTCTGTGGCATCCCTCAAGGAAGAGGTCAAGATTACCGGAAAGGCTCGGAAGAAAGCTGAAGGGGAGGCGGCCCGGCTGAAGGAGGAGAACTCCATGCTGGCGGCAGAGAAGAAAGCTGCCGAGGAACTGATTGGGGAGCTGAGGGAGGTCAATGCCCCGGGTGCCGACGAGCCGGATGACGTGAAAAAATTGAAGACTAGATCCGAGCTGGTTGCTCGCATGCTGCTGGCCGAAGATGTTGGCATCGCCGTGGCGGAGGAGTCCTTTAGAAACGTTGTGGCTCAGCTGCGGGTAATGAACCCTGGGCTTGAAATCTCTGCCGAGGGTACTCACTACCTGGCTCGTGTTGAGGATGGTCATATTGTCGTGCCTGACGGTCTTCTCGAGAGTACCCCCAAGGATCAGCCTGCAGAGGACCAGGGACCCGAGCCAGAGCCTGCCGAGCATGATGATCAATGAGGAATTTGTTATTTTGATGCTGTTGTAATCTGTCCGGCCTGCGTGCCGTGGAATTATTGTAATTTATTTTTGGGGGGCGTGGCCCCCGTTTTATGTAACAAAGTACAATTGTGGCCCTTGCGGCCACTCATGTTAATTTATTACATGCTTAATTCTGTTACTTGCATGATTTTACTTGCGTTTATTTTTGCTAAGTTTTGTATGCATGCTCGCTGTGAATGTATGTCTGCCCGTGATAGGGGGTACTTGACTTGTGTGAATATTTCAGGGGGATTGCTCGTAATAGATGTGCTCGACAGTGTTGGGAACTGGTCGAACTGCCGGAGAATGTCCTAGCGGGGATGCAGAGCTCAGGTCACGTTTGAGGCCTAAGTTCACGGCGTGAACGTCCCATCGCGAGCTGGGGTTCTGCCAATCATGGTACTTTGACAACGGCGATGCTCGGTCGAGGACCGCTGTCGAGCAGTTACCCGACTCGTTCCTGAGTGGGGTTATGCTTTAATTGTATGCGACGCTTGTACCTAGACGCGTGTTGGTTGCAGAATAGGGCAAGCAAGCAAAAATATTTATTTTCGGAAAGAATTCCCTCCGGGATTTATGTCGTGTCCACAGAGATCGGTTCGAGGGAAAGAATGTCGTTCGACAATCTCTCGCATTAATGAGTTTGGATTAAAATAGTTTCAAACAAGAGAACATAAAAGTAAATATTAAAACAAAAAGAACTTCATTCTTCAACAAGAAAAACTCGTCCGGCAATGCATACAAATCACTCCTCACAAACTTAAACTTACCGACCAGTTATATTCCACTTACAATACTCATCAATATCACCCAGCATCGCTCACAACACAGGTTATGTCTAACGCAAAGTTGAGAAAACAACCGTGTTACTCTCTTCGTCACTCTCGCGAGCGAAGCCTCGAAACACGGAAGGCATTAAGCTTCGACGCCTATTAAAGATTGTTAGCTCCTAAATCTATCTCTAGAGTCCAGCAACCAACAGACAATACTCCCTAATCGACGTTCGTGAAGGTTATGTCTAACGCGACACAAACCCCGCGCATAAAGCAAAAATTAGAGACAATTACCAATAAAGATTTGTAAAGCAAGTTTTATACAACGCCATGGGCGACAAATATACATGAGTTCATAGCAAATACATATGCACAACCCAACAAGAAAGAATACACAAAGAGGAAGAGAAATGAACCAAACACTTCACGGATTGTCGGAGCCGATCGATGAGAAATCCACCTCGGATCATCCACATGCAAGCTTCCATGTTGTTTTCTAAGCTAATCTACTAAAAAAATGAAGTTTGATGGAGTTGGAGCAAGAATCCCCAAAACCATAACATAAAAAGTAACTAAAATGAATTATATACAAGTTGAAATCTGACACGTTCGCTAGGCGAACGTTTTACTCGCTAGGCGAGCCTCCAAAAATGGCACATAAGTGCCTCTGAAATGTTAAACCGCCCTTGCTTTCCTTCGTGGGTTCGCTTCGCGAACGTTTTATTCGCCTAACGAATGCTCGTTAGTACGTTCGCGAAGCGAACAATGGTCTTTTTCTCCTTCGCAACTTTCTGCCTCTACTCGCTGGGACCTTCGCCAGCCTTCGCTAGGCGAACCTTCGCCATCACACTCGCTAGGCGAACATGACAGAAAAATAACCCCTTATTTGACCACAACATCTGCACCGTAGCTCCGATTTACGCACGGTCAGAAGCGCTGGAAAACTTATTCAATGCTCTTCAAAACAATGGCACAATGGCCTTTATTAGCTACCTACAAAAATGAGATAAAAATCAATTAAACAACGTAATATTTACACAATACGCGATATATACACTAAAACGTAAAATAACCGTATTTATAAACAAAGTGGGGTTTATTTGAACAAATATAGACAAAAAGTATCGATAAGTGCAACAAAACTTATATACAATAATAGGTACATTTTGCACTTATCAAACTCTCCCCAACTTACCTAATTGTTTGTCCACAAACAAAAATCAAACAAACTTGAAAATACAAAAGCGATATCCAAAGAAAGACGAATCAACAGGTTTTGAAAAACGGAAACGAATGAATGGTTCAAATGACAACGGTACACACAAAAAGTAAATACTTACCACTAAACTGCAACGATAACATAGTCACGAAACGAAAGCAAAATACAAAAATCATGCCAAACATTCTAAAACAACACAAGTTCAAATGTGAATCACACCTAGCAAAAACAATCATCGGTAGATGAAAAACACAAAATGAGGTTCTTTCACTCACACAACAATCTTGCAAACAAAAGACTAAATTATGCATACATCCACAAATTCACATTGAACATACAAAGGCAAGAATCACAAGGACTTTCAAGGTTGTAACGTGGTCGGGTAAACGAACAAGGGGCAATTTCTAAAGGTAATTGAAACAAAAACTTGCCTAAACCTAAGGGAGTGAAAAACTCACAAAAGTTCAAACACAAAATTTCAATCAAACTTCTTCTTTCATCCCGAGTGTTACACACAACACAATACTTATTTAGCACAATTATTGAAACTCTTTTTGTTTCCTTTTTCAAGGATTTTTCTTTTTTCCTTTCTTTTTCACTTTTTTCTTTTCTTTTCTTTGTCATATTTTTCTATTTTTTCTTTTCTTTTTCAATCCTCATAGAATCCAACCAATGAGTACACACAATCATCCTCTCCCCAACTTGAATTCAACCGCACCATCATGTGAATACTCCCTACTTTCTAAGGCAAGGAAAAAATCCATACAACAACACATAGTTGAGGTCCAAGAAAAAACAAAATCCATTCAAAAATAAGTGAACTAAATACTCATAGACAAGCATTAAGTTCAAATAAAAACATGGATCAAAAAGCTCAAAGGGGTTACGAATTCTCACACACTCACAAGGTGAATTGACTATTTGGCTAAGGTAGTTGTGCCCAAAATGAAACAATTGCCTTGATCACTTTCATGCATTCATATAAACAACACAAACAACAGATTCAACATAATAAAATCCAGTTATAACAAGAATGTTGGTTCTCCGCGCATATATGAACAATAGAAGGCTACCTCACAAAAAGGTGGGAACTAAAGTGATTCACAATAGAACAAGTATACAAAAGAATGGATGGCATGGAAGTTTGTAAAATGCCTAAGTATCATGAATATGCTAAAGTATAGAAAGCGATAAATACATACCTCAGACGTGTACAAAACTTAACAAGATCATTACCATACATTCGCAAGTTGAAATGAACCAACTTGGAAAATCACCAAAGCATCCTCAAATAAATCAATCAAAATTTGCGAGCAAACAACAACCAAAAACCTTAGAAATGAAAAAACAATAAAAACATGCTTGTTTTACGTCGTAAGCTCGACGCCTTTACAATGCTTAGCTAGCAAACTTCCTTCCTTCATGCCATAGTGATGCCTCACCGCGCAACCAAAAGCAAGCGTCCTAACCAAACACTTGAACAAACGTCAAAATGTACAAGTATCAATATAAACAAGTGAAAATATACAACATGTACGATATCTACAAAACTCAAAAACAAAGAAACTATCGCAATACGATTCAATATCAAAACCAATCCCCGGCAACGGCGCCATTTTGTTGGTTGCAGAATAGGGCAAGCAAGCAAAAATATTTATTTTCGGAAATAAATTCCTCCGGGATTTATGTCGTGTCCACAGAGATCGGTTCGAGGGAAAGAATGCCGTTCGACAATCTCTCGCATTAATGAGTTTGGATTAAAATAGTTTCAAACAAGAGAACATAAAAGTAAATATTAAAACAAAAAGAACTTCATTCTTCAACAAGAAAAACTCGTCCGGCAATGCATACAAATCACTCCTCACAAACTTAAACTTACCGACCAGTTATATTCCACCTACAATACTCATCAATATCACCCAGCATCGCTCACAACACAGGTTATGTCTAACGCAAAGTTGAGAAAACAACCGTGTTACTCTCTTCGTCACTCTCGCGAGCGAAGCCTCGAAACACGGAAATGCATTAAGCTTCGACGCCTATTAAAGATTGTTAGCTCCTAAATCTATCTCTAGAGTCCAGCAACCAACAGACAATACTCCCTAATCGACGTTCGTGAAGGTTATGTCTAACGCGACACAAACCCCGCGCATAAAGCAAAAATTAGAGACAATTACCAATAAAGATTTGTAAAGCAAGTTTTATACAACGCCATGGGCGACAAATATACATGAGTTCATAGCAAATACATATGCACAACCCAACAAGAAAGAATACACAAAGAGGAAGAGAAATGAACCAAACACTTCACGGATTGTCGGAGCCGATCGATGAGAAATCCACCTCGGATCATCCACATGCAAGCTTCCATGTTGTTTTCTAAGCTAATCTACTAAAAAAATGAAGTTTGATGGAGTTGGAGCAAGAATCCCCAAAACCATAACATAAAAAGTAACTAAAATGAATTATATACAAGTTGAAATCTGACACGTTCGCTAGGCGAACGTTTTACTCGCTAGGCGAGCCTCCAAAAATGGCACATAAGTGCCTCTGAAATGTTAAACCGCCCTTGCTTTCCTTCGTGGGTTCGCTTCGTGAACGTTTTATTCGCCTAGCGAATGCTCGTTAGTACGTTCGCGAAGCGAACAATGGTCTTTTTCTCCTTCGCAACTTTCTGCCTCTACTCGCTGGGACCTTCGCCAGCCTTCGCTAGGCGAACCTTCGCCATCACACTCGCTAGGCGAACATGACAGAAAAATAACCCCTTATTTGACCACAACTTCTGCACCGTAGCTCCGATTTACGCACGGTCAGAAGCGCTGGAAAGCTTATTCAATGCTCTTCAAAACAATGGCACAATGGCCTTTATTAGCTACCTACAAAAATGAGATAAAAATCAATTAAACAACGTAATATTTACACAATACGTGATATATACACTAAAACGTAAAATAACCGTATTTATAAACAAAGTGGGGTTTATTTGAACAAATATAGACAAAAAGTATCGATAAGTGCAACAAAACTTATATACAATAATAGGTACATTTTGCACTTATCAAACTCTCCCCAACTTACCTAATTGTTTGTCCACAAACAAAAATCAAACAAACTTGAAAATACAAAAGCGATATCCAAAGAAAGACGAATCAACAGGTTTTGAAAAACGGAAACGAATGAATGGTTCAAATGACAACGGTACACACAAAAAGTAAATACTTACCACTAAACTGCAACGATAACATAGTCACGAAACAAAAGCAAAATACAAAAATCATGCCAAACATTCTAAAACAACACAAGTTCAAATGTGAATCACACCTAGCAAAAACAATCATCGGTAGATGAAAAACACAAAATGAGGTTCTTTCACTCACACAACAATCTTGCAAACAAAAGACTAAATTATGCATACATCCACAAATTCACATTGAACATACAAAGGCAAGAATCACAAGGACTTTCAAGGTTGTAACGTGGTCGGGTAAACGAACAAGGGGCAATTTCTAAAGGTAATTGAAACAAAAACTTGCCTAAACCTAAGGGAGTGAAAAACTCACAAAAGTTCAAACACAAAATTTCAATCAAACTTCTTCTTTCATCCCGAGTGTTACACACAACACAATACTTATTTAGCACAATTATTGAAACTCTTTTTGTTTCCTTTTTCAAGGATTTTTCTTTTTTCCTTTCTTTTTCACTTTTTTCTTTTCTTTTCTTTGTCATATTTTTCTATTTTTTCTTTTCTTTTTCAATCCTCATAGAATCCAACCAATGAGTACACACAATCATCCTCTCCCCAACTTGAATTCAACCGCACCATCATGTGAATACTCCCTACTTTCTAAGGCAAGGAAAAAATCCATACAACAACACATAGTTGAGGTCCAAGAAAAAACAAAATCCATTCAAAAATAAGTGAACTAAATACTCATAGACAAGCATTAAGTTCAAATAAAAACATGGATCAAAAAGCTCAAAGGGGTTACGAATTCTCACACACTCACAAGGTGAATTGACTATTTGGCTAAGGTAGTTGTGCTCAAAATGAAACAATTGCCTTGATCACTTTCATGCATTCATATAAACAACACAAACAACAGATTCAACATAATAAAATCCAGTTATAACAAGAATGTTGGTTCTCCGCGCATATATGAACAATAGAAGGCTACCTCACAAAAAGGTGGGAACTAAAGTGATTCACAATAGAACAAGTATACAAAAGAATGGATGGCATGGAAGTTTGTAAAATGCCTAAGTATCATGAATATGCTAAAGTATAGAAAGCGATAAATACATACCTCAGACGTGTACAAAACTTAACAAGATCATTACCATACATTCGCAAGTTGAAATGAACCAACTTGGAAAATCACCAAAGCATCCTCAAATAAATCAATCAAAATTTGCGAGCAAACAACAACCAAAAACCTTAGAAATGAAAAAACAATAAAAACATGCTTGTTTTACGTCGTAAGCTCGACGCCTTTACAATGCTTAGCTAGCAAACTTCCTTCCTTCATGCCATAGTGATGCCTCACCGCGCAACCAAAAGCAAGCGTCCTAACCAAACACTTGAACAAACGTCAAAATGTACAAGTATCAATATAAACAAGTGAAAATATACAACATGTACGATATCTACAAAACTCAAAAACAAAGAAACTATCGCAATGCGATTCAATATCAAAACCAATCCCCGGCAACGGCGCCATTTTGTTGGTTGCAGAATAGGGCAAGGAAGCAAAAATATTTATTTTCGGAAAGAAATTCCTCCGGGATTTATGTCGTGTCCACAGAGATCGGTTCGAGGGAAAGAATGCCGTTCGACAATCTCTCGCATTAATAAGTTTGGATTAAAATAGTTTCAAACAAGAGAACATAAAAGTAAATATTAAAACAAAAAGAACTTCATTCTTCAAAAAGAAAAACTCGTCCGGCAATGCATACAAATCACTCCTCACAAACTTAAACTTACCGACCAGTTATATTCCACCTACAATACTCATCAATATCACCCAGCATCGCTCACAACGCAGGTTATGTCTAACGCAAAGTTGAGAAAACAACCGTGTTACTCTCTTCGTCACTCTCGCGAGCGAAGCCTCGAAACACGGAAGGCATTAAGCTTCGACGCCTATTAAATATTGTTAGCTCCTAAATCTATCTCTAGAGTCCTGCAACCAACAGACAATACTCCCTAATCGACGTTCATGAAGGTTATGTCTAACGCGACACAAACCCCGCGCATAAAGCAAAAATTAGAGACAATTACCAATAAAGATTTGTAAAGCAAGTTTTATACAACGCCATGGGCGACAAATATACATGAGTTCATAGCAAATACGTATGCACAACCCAACAAGAAAGAATACACAAAGAGGAAGAGAAATGAACCAAACACTTCACAGATTGTCGGAGCCGATCGATGAGAAATCCACCTCGGATCATCCACATGCAAGCTTCCATGTTGTTTTCTAAGCTAATCTACTAAAAAAATGAAGTTTGATGGAGTTGGAGCAAGAATCCCCAAAACCATAACATAAAAAGTAACTAAAATGAACTATATACAAGTTGAAATCTGACACGTTCGCTAGGCGAACGTTTTACTCGCTAGGCGAGCCTCCAAAAATGGCACATAAGTGCCTCTGAAATGTTAAACCGCCCTTGCTTTCCTTCGTGGGTTCGCTTCGCGAACGTTTTATTCGCCTAGCGAATGCTCGTTAGTACGTTCGCGAAGCGAACAATGGTCTTTTTCTCCTTCGCAACTTTCTGCCTCTACTCGCTGGGACCTTCGCCAGCCTTCGCTAGGCGAACCTTCGCCATCACACTCGCTAGGCGAACATGACAGAAAAATAACCCCTTATTTGACCACAACTTCTGCACCGTAGCTCCGATTTACGCACGGTCAGAAGCGCTGGAAAGCTTATTCAATGCTCTTCAAAACAATGGTACAATGGCCTTTATTAGCTACCTTAAAAAATGAGATAAAAATCAATTAAACAACGTAATATTTACACAATACGCGATATATACACTAAAACGTGAAATAACCGTATTTATAAACAAAGTGGGGTTTATTTGAACAAATATAGACAAAAAGTATCGATAAGTGCAACAAAACTTATATACAATAATAGGTACATTTTGCACTTATCAAACTCTCCCCAACTTACCTAATTGTTTGTCCACAAACAAAAATCAAACAAACTTGAAAATACAAAAGCGATATCCAAAGAAAGACGAATCAACAGGTTTTGAAAAACGGAAACGAATGAATGGTTCAAATGACAACGGTACACACAAAAAGTAAATACTTACCACTAAACTGCAACGATAACATAGTCACGAAACAAAAGCAAAATACAAAAATCATGCCAAACATTCTAAAACAACACAAGTTCAAATGTGAATCATACCTAGCAAAAACAATCATCGGTAGATGAAAAACACAAAATGAGGTTCTTTCACTCACACAACAATCTTGCAAACAAAAGACTAAATTATGCATACATCCACAAATTCACATTGAACATACAAAGGCAAGAATCACAAGGACTTTCAAGGTTGTAACGTGGTCGGGTAAACGAACAAGGGGCAATTTCTAAAGGTAATTGAAACAAAAACTTGCCTAAACCTAAGGGAGTGAAAAACTCACAAAAGTTCAAACACAAAATTTCAATCAAACTTCTTCTTTCATCCCGAGTGTTACACACAACACAATACTTATTTAGCACAATTATTGAAACTCTTTTTGTTTCCTTTTTCAAGGATTTTTCTTTTTTCCTTTCTTTTTCACTTTTTTCTTTTCTTTTCTTTGTCATATTTTTCTATTTTTTCTTTTCTTTTTCAATCCTCATAGAATCCAACCAATGAGTACACACAATCATCCTCTCCCCAACTTGAATTCAACCGCACCATCATGTGAATACTCCCTACTTTCTAAGGCAAGGAAAAAATCCATACAACAACACATAGTTGAGGTCCAAGAAAAAACAAAATCCATTCAAAAATAAGTGAACTAAATACTCATAGACAAGCATTAAGTTCAAATAAAAACATGGATCAAAAAGCTCAAAGGGGTTACGAATTCTCACACACTCACAAGGTGAATTGACTATTTGGCGAAGGTAGTTGTGCTCAAAATGAAACAATTGCCTTGATCACTTTCATGCATTCATATAAACAACACAAACAACAGATTCAACATAATAAAATCCAGTTATAACAAGAATGTTGGTTCTACGCGCATATATGAACAATAGAAGGCTACCTCACAAAAAGGTGGGAACTAAAGTGATTCACAATAGAACAAGTATACAAAAGAATGGATGGCATGGAAGTTTGTAAAATGCCTAAGTATCATGAATATGCTAAAGTATAGAAAGCGATAAATACATACCTCAGACGTGTACAAAACTTAACAAGATCATTACCATACATTCGCAAGTTGAAATGAACCAACTTGGAAAATCACCAAAGCATCCTCAAATAAATCAATCAAAATTTGCGAGCAAACAACAACCAAAAACCTTAGAAATGAAAAAACAATAAAAACATGCTTGTTTTACGTCGTAAGCTCGACGCCTTTACAATGCTTAGCTAGCAAACTTCCTTCCTTCATGCCATAGTGATGCCTCACCGCGCAACCAAAAGCAAGCGTCCTAACCAAACACTTGAACAAACGTCAAAATGTACAAGTATCAATATAAACAAGTGAAAATATACAACATGTACGATATCTACAAAACTCAAAAACAAAGAAACTATCGCAATGCGATTCAATATCAAAACCAATCCCCGGCAACGGCGCCATTTTGTTGGTTGCAGAATAGGGCAAGCAAGCAAAAATATTTATTTTCGGAAAGAAATTCCTCCGGGATTTATGTCGTGTCCACAGAGATCGGTTCGAGGGAAAGAATGCCGTTCGACAATCTCTCGCATTAATAAGTTTGGATTAAAATAGTTTCAAACAAGAGAACATAAAAGTAAATATTAAAACAAAAAGAACTTCATTCTTCAAAAAGAAAAACTCGTCCGGCAATGCATACAAATCACTCCTCACAAACTTAAACTTACCGACCAGTTATATTCCACCTACAATACTCATCAATATCACCCAGCATCGCTCACAACGCAGGTTATGTCTAACGCAAAGTTGAGAAAACAACCGTGTTACTCTCTTCGTCACTCTCGCGAGCGAAGCCTCGAAACACGGAAGGCATTAAGCTTCGACGCCTATTAAATATTGTTAGCTCCTAAATCTATCTCTAGAGTCCTGCAACCAACAGACAATACTCCCTAATCGACGTTCGTGAAGGTTATGTCTAACGCGACACAAACCCCGCGCATAAAGCAAAAATTAGAGCCAATTACCAATAAAGATTTGTAAAGCAAGTTTTATACAACGCCATGGGCGACAAATATACATGAGTTCATAGCAAATACGTATGCACAACCCAACAAGAAAGAATACACAAAGAGGAAGAGAAATGAACCAAACACTTCACAGATTGTCGGAGCCGATCGATGAGAAATCCACCTCGGATCATCCACATGCAAGCTTCCATGTTGTTTTCTAAGCTAATCTACTAAAAAAATGAAGTTTGATGGAGTTGGAGCAAGAATCCCCAAAACCATAACATAAAAAGTAACTAAAATGAATTATATACAAGTTGAAATCTGACACGTTCGCTAGGCGAACGTTTTACTCGCTAGGCGAGCCTCCAAAAATGGCACATAAGTGCCTCTGAAATGTTAAACCGCCCTTGCTTTCCTTCGTGGGTTCGCTTCGCGAACGTTTTATTCGCCTAGCGAATGCTCGTTAGTACGTTCGCGAAGCGAACAATGGTCTTTTTCTCCTTCGCAACTTTCTGCCTCTACTCGCTGGGACCTTCGCCAGCCTTCGCTAGGCGAACCTTCGCCATCACACTCGCTAGGCGAACATGACAGAAAAATAACCCCTTATTTGACCACAACTTCTGCACCGTAGCTCCGATTTACGCACGGTCAGAAGCGCTGGAAAGCTTATTCAATGCTCTTCAAAACAATGGTACAATGGCCTTTATTAGCTACCTTAAAAAATGAGATAAAAATCAATTAAACAACGTAATATTTACACAATACGCGATATATACACTAAAACGTGAAATAACCGTATTTATAAACAAAGTGGGGTTTATTTGAACAAATATAGACAAAAAGTATCGATAAGTGCAACAAAACTTATATACAATAATAGGTACATTTTGCACTTATCAAACTCTCCCCAACTTACCTAATTGTTTGTCCACAAACAAAAATCAAACAAACTTGAAAATACAAAAGCGATATCCAAAGAAAGACGAATCAACAGGTTTTGAAAAACGGAAACGAATGAATGGTTCAAATGACAACGGTACACACAAAAAGTAAATACTTACCACTAAACTGCAACGATAACATAGTCACGAAACAAAAGCAAAATACAAAAATCATGCCAAACATTCTAAAACAACACAAGTTCAAATGTGAATCATACCTAGCAAAAACAATCATCGGTAGATGAAAAACACAAAATGAGGTTCTTTCACTCACACAACAATCTTGCAAACAAAAGACTAAATTATGCATACATCCACAAATTCACATTGAACATACAAAGGCAAGAATCACAAGGACTTTCAAGGTTGTAACGTGGTCGGGTAAACGAACAAGGGGCAATTTCTAAAGGTAATTGAAACAAAAACTTGCCTAAACCTAAGGGAGTGAAAAACTCACAAAAGTTCAAACACAAAATTTCAATCAAACTTCTTCTTTCATCCCGAGTGTTACACACAACACAATACTTATTTAGCACAATTATTGAAACTCTTTTTGTTTCCTTTTTCAAGGATTTTTCTTTTTTCCTTTCTTTTTCACTTTTTTCTTTTCTTTTCTTTGTCATATTTTTCTATTTTTTCTTTTCTTTTTCAATCCTCATAGAATCCAACCAATGAGTACACACAATCATCCTCTCCCCAACTTGAATTCAACCGCACCATCATGTGAATACTCCCTACTTTCTAAGGCAAGGAAAAAATCCATACAACAACACATAGTTGAGGTCCAAGAAAAAACAAAATCCATTCAAAAATAAGTGAACTAAATACTCATAGACAAGCATTAAGTTCAAATAAAAACATGGATCAAAAAGCTCAAAGGGGTTACGAATTCTCACACACTCACAAGGTGAATTGACTATTTGGCGAAGGTAGTTGTGCTCAAAATGAAACAATTGCCTTGATCACTTTCATGCATTCATATAAACAACACAAACAACAGATTCAACATAATAAAATCCAGTTATAACAAGAATGTTGGTTCTACGCGCATATATGAACAATAGAAGGCTACCTCACAAAAAGGTGGGAACTAAAGTGATTCACAATAGAACAAGTATACAAAAGAATGGATGGCATGGAAGTTTGTAAAATGCCTAAGTATCATGAATATGCTAAAGTATAGAAAGCGATAAATACATACCTCAGACGTGTACAAAACTTAACAAGATCATTACCATACATTCGCAAGTTGAAATGAACCAACTTGGAAAATCACCAAAGCATCCTCAAATAAATCAATCAAAATTTGCGAGCAAACAACAACCAAAAACCTTAGAAATGAAAAAACAATAAAAACATGCTTGTTTTACGTCGTAAGCTCGACGCCTTTACAATGCTTAGCTAGCAAACTTCCTTCCTTCATGCCATAGTGATGCCTCACCGCGCAACCAAAAGCAAGCGTCCTAACCAAACACTTGAACAAACGTCAAAATGTACAAGTATCAATATAAACAAGTGAAAATATACAACATGTACGATATCTACAAAACTCAAAAACAAAGAAACTATCGCAATGCGATTCAATATCAAAACCAATCCCCGGCAACGGCGCCATTTTGTTGGTTGCAGAATAGGGCAAGCAAGCAAAAATATTTATTTTCGGAAAGAAATTCCTCCGGGATTTATGTCGTGTCCACAGAGATCGGTTCGAGGGAAAGAATGCCGTTCGACAATCTCTCGCATTAATGAGTTTGGATTAAAATAGTTTCAAACAAGAGAACATAAAAGTAAATATTAAAACAAAAAGAACTTCATTCTTCAACAAGAAAAACTCGTCCGGCAATGCATACAAATCACTCCTCACAAACTTAAACTTACCGACCAGTTATATTCCACTTACAATACTCATCAATATCACCCAGCATCGCTCACAACACAGGTTATGTCTAACGCAAAGTTGAGAAAACAACCGTGTTACTCTCTTCGTCACTCTCGCGAGCGAAGCCTCGAAACACGGAAGGCATTAAGCTTCGACGCCTATTAAAGATTGTTAGCTCCTAAATCTATCTCTAGAGTCCAGCAACCAACAGACAATACTCCCTAATCGACGTTCGTGAAGGTTATGTCTAACGCGACACAAACCCCGCGCATAAAGCAAAAATTAGAGACAATTACCAATAAAGATTTGTAAAGCAAGTTTTATACAACGCCATGGGCGACAAATATACATGAGTTCATAGCAAATACATATGCACAACCCAACAAGAAAGAATACACAAAGAGGAAGAGAAATGAACCAAACACTTCACGGATTGTCGGAGCCGATCGATGAGAAATCCACCTCGGATCATCCACATGCAAGCTTCCATGTTGTTTTCTAAGCTAATCTACTAAAAAAATGAAGTTTGATGGAGTTGGAGCAAGAATCCCAAAAACCATAACATAAAAAGTAACTAAAATGAATTATATACAAGTTGAAATCTGACACGTTCGCTAGGCGAACGTTTTACTCGCTAGGCGAGCCTCCAAAAATGGCACATAAGTGCCTCTGAAATGTTAAACCGCCCTTGCTTTCCTTCGTGGGTTCGCTTCGCGAACGTTTTATTCGCCTAGCGAATGCTCGTTAGTACGTTCGCGAAGCGAACAATGGTCTTTTTCTCCTTCGCAACTTTCTGCCTCTACTCGCTGGGACCTTCGCCAGCCTTCGCTAGGCGAACCTTCGCCATCACACTCGCTAGGCGAACATGACAGAAAAATAACCCCTTATTTGACCACAACTTCTGCACCGTAGCTCCGATTTACGCACGGTCAGAAGCGCTGGAAAGCTTATTCAATGCTCTTCAAAACAATGGCACAATGGCCTTTATTAGCTACCTACAAAAATGAGATAAAAATCAATTAAACAACGTAATATTTACACAATACGCGATATATACACTAAAACGTAAAATAACCGTATTTATAAACAAAGTGGGGTTTATTTGAACAAATATAGACAAAAAGTATCGATAAGTGCAACAAAACTTATATACAATAATAGGTACATTTTGCACTTATCAACGCGCATTGTGTTCGGTAGCTGACATTCGTCATTGTGACGGGTCGAACCGAGAATTAGCTGTAATATTGTTTCAGCTTTTCAGCGTTCCATGGTCGAGCAAGTTCTTCCCTAGTGAGATGTTCTAGGTAATAGGCCCCATTTTCCGTTTTTGCTCGGACGCGATAGGGTCCTTCCCAGTTGGCTGCTAGTTTGCCTTCGCGAGAGTCTTTGTGGTTTCTTATTAGGACAAGGCTTCCCACGTCGAACTCTCGCCGTATCACCTTGGCGTTGTGCCTGATGGTAATTTTTTGTTTTAGCGAGGCTTCGCAGAGGGCTGCCCCGTTTTTGATTTCCTCAACGAGGTCAAGCTCTTCCCTTAAAGATTCGTCGTCCATCTCCTCGTCTAGAGGCGACTCTGTCCGCCTAGAGGGAACGTGAACTTCGACGGGAATTACGGCCTCGGTCCCATATGCTAGACGGAAAGGTGTTTCCCCGGTCGTTAAGTGGGGAGTCGTACGGTATTCCCAGAGTACGCTGTGTAGCTCCTCGACCCATGCCTTCTTTGTTTCGTCTAGCCTTCGCTTGAGGCCTCGAAGGATGACTTGGTTAGCTGCCTCAGCCGGCCCGTTTGTTTGGGGGTGCTCGACGGATGCGAAGTGTTGCTTCGTGCCCAGCTGGGTGACGAATTCCTGAAACTTCCTGTCCGTGAATTGCGTCCCATTGTCCGTTACTATCGCTTGGGGAATACCGAAATGTGCAAGGATGTTTCGTTTATAGAAATGCAGAATGTTGAAGGTAGTTATTTTGGCTAGAGCTTCTGCTTCTATCCATTTCATGAAATAGTCCGCGCCCACTATGAGATATTTGTTCTGACTTGATCCTACCACGAAGGGTCCTAGGATGTCCAGGCCCCACCAGGCGAACGGCCACGAGGAGGACATAGACTTGATCTTGTTAGGTGAATCCAGGTTCATGTCCCCGTGCCGTTGGCATTTGTCGCATTTCTTCACGTGTTCTTTCGCGTCGTTTTGCATGGTCAGCCAGTAGTATCCTGCTCGGAGAGCCTTTCGAGCAAGGGACCTTCCTCCTAGACGTTGGACGTTGATTCCCTCGTGGATTTCGCGTAGGATGTGTGCGACCATTTCCTCCTCGACACATTTGAGTAGCGGAATGGAGAATCCCCGTCTATAGAGTTCATCTTCGACCAAGACATAAGAGCAGGCTCTTCGCCTGACTATGCTGGCCTCCTTTGGGTCGGATGGGAGCTCGTCTTTGGTGAGATAGTTGTAGACTAGGGTCATCCAGCAGTTGCTATAGCCGATCACCTGCACGTCGAGTGTCGGGGAAGTTTTATCGATACTGGGTCGAGGTAGTACCTCCTGTACGACGGATTTGTTTCCGCCTTTCTTCTTTGTGCTGGCTAGTTTGGACAACACGTCTGCTCACATGTTATGTTCGCGGGGAACGTGTTTCACTTCCACTGTTGTGAATTTCGCCATTTCCTTCTTTACTAGGGCCAAATATTCGATCAGGTTGTCGTTTTTGTCTTGGTATTCTCCCCGGACCTGGAGGGCCACGAGTTGTGAATCCGTGCAAATGACAACTTCCTCTGCGCCCAGGTCCTCGGCTAGGTGTAACCCAGCGAGGAAGGCTTCATATTCAGCCTGGTTGTTGGAGGTTGGGAAAGATAGTGTGAGCGATACCTCGACGATAATTCCTTCGTCGCTCTCCAGTATGATGCCCGTGCTGCTTCCTGCCGAGCTTGAGGCGCCATCGACGAAGATGGTCCACTTGCGTGCTTCACTCGCGGGGAATTCTACGAATGTCTTCTCCGCGACGAAATCGGCCAGAGCTTGGGCCTTAAGGGCTTTTTTGCCTTCGTATTGGATGTCGAATTCGGACAGTTCCAGCGACCATTTAAGCATTCGACCGGGCATATCTGGTCGTCCGAGCAGGTGCTTTATAGGCTGATCTGTTCGAACCACGATCGTGTGAGCCAGGAAGTAGTGTCTTAATCTTCTCGCTGCGTTGATGAGGGCCAGTGCCACCTTCTCTATTTGTTGGTATCTTAACTCTGATCCTTGCAGCGCTTTGCTCGTGAAATAAATAGGCTTCTGCCCGTCAGGCGTCTCGCGGATGAGAGCGACACTCACTGCTTCGACAGCTACGACCAGGTATAGGTACAAAGTCTCGCCATTGTCTAGGCGAGAGAGTACCGATGGCTCTGAGAGTGCTCGTTTCAGATGGAGAAGGGCCTTGTCGCACTCCTCGGTCCATTTGAATGCAGCCTCTTTGCGGAGGAGCTTAAAGAATGGTAGGGCATGCTGGGCGGACTTGGCCACGAAACGAGATAGTGACGCAAGCATCCCGTTGAGGAACTGGATGGATTTTTTGGACTTGGGCGTAGGGAATTCGGAGAATGCCCGGCATTTGTCGGGATTGGCTTCGATTCCCCATTCTGTTAAGTAGAAGCCGAGGAATTTGCCTGCTCGGACGCCGAACGTGCACTTCTCCAGATTAAAATGCATTTTGTATTCCCTGGCCTGTTCGAAGACCTTTCGTAAATGGGCGGTATGATCGGTTTCCTCGTGGGATTTTACGATCATGTCGTCCATGTAGACTTCGAGCATGTCGCCTATTTCTCCCCGGAACACTTTGTTCATCATTCGTTGGTACGTTGCTCTGGCGTTCTTCAGGCCGAAGGGCATTATGTTGTAGTAATAATTGCCCGATTCGGTCATGAAGGCCGTATATTTTTTGTCGGACATTGCCATTGGGATTTGATTGTAGCACGAGTAGGCGTCCATGAAGGATAAAAGTTTAAAACCAGCAGAATTATCAACGAGTTTATCAATATTGGGGAGGGGGTAGGCAAGATCTCCTGGGACAACGGGCCGTGAGGCTCGTCGTCGCTGCTAGAACTGGTGTATGATGGTGACCGGACCAGATGCTCGCTTCGGCAGTTCTTTCGCGGAGAAGGTGAGCGGTTCCTTCGAGGAGAGGGTGAGCGGTTCCTTCGAGGAGAATGTGAACGGTTCCTTCGAGGAAAAGGTGAGCGTGCCCGTCCTTTGGACTTGATCGGAGGGGATTCCTCGTTCCTTCGAGTCCTTTTGTGGTCATGAGCATCCTGGTCACGCGGGGAGATCTGGTCGCGTTTTTGGGCCACGCGAGGATCAGGCTCTCGGCGCAGTTTTCGGTCGATTTCTCTCCGTGGCTGCGGGCTTCTTGACCGTCGCTGGTTCCTCCGCGTAGGAGGGGATCTTGGACAGTGAGACTCTTCTAGTGCCCTGATCCTCTCGTTCTGCTGCAGGATCAGGGTGTCAGTTTTGTTGATCGCCTCCAGGAGGGCTGCCACGGCCGGGTCGACGTAGGGCGGAACAGGAACGGGCTGGAGGTCAAGTGCAGGTTGATCGTTGTTGCGATCAGCAAGTGTAGGGGAAGGAGAAGCAGTGGCTCTATCCCTGAAGAAACGGGCATCTCGGAGGAGAGATGACTGGCCGTCAACGTCAGATTTATTGACGGGGAGGATGGTTGATTGAAGAGCATCCTTGGTGCGATCTTGGGAGGCCATGATCGTGATGATGTTCGAGAATTATTTTGATCTTCGGTTTCCGAGGAAAGAAAGAAGGGGAGAACAAAGATTTCCCACAGACGGCGCCACTGATCGTGAAGGCTGGATCAGATCCTGTAGAATCAGGCCCCCAAGTGCGTCAGGGATGCTGGTCGTATGGAGAATAGGGGGGTGTACCTGCAAGGCACTCCGAGGCTCAAGTGAGAAAGGGTCAGAGAAAAGGGGCAAGTACAAAGTATGAATTCTTAGGGTGAATATTGGATACCTGACCCTCTCAAGCGAGAGGGTTTATATAGAGCCCCCAGCGCGTGACCAACGGTCCTATTTTCGGGGCGAAATAACTGTTTTCCCCAAAAAATAGGTAACTACCCAAACTAGCCGTTACGTCGGGCAGGGTGCCCGAAACTAGCCATTATGTTGGGCATAGGCATAGTTCCGGGCACCTGCCGATAGCTATTCGGGGAGCAATGGAGCCGTGCGTGACAGGCAGTAATTCTGAGGAGGAATGTCGTATTCCTTGCCCTGTTGGAGGGGCAGAAAGGTACCTTTTGCCCCTCTATGGATTGAACTTAGGCAATTTGGGTCGCTCTGGAACAGAGGCGAATTGGGCAAATTCTAGCCATTGGTCCAGTCCAGAACAATGTATAATGCCATATTCTTCACAATGTGCGTCAAATTCGCCCCTATCACTCATAAGGACTTTAACACTTCTATTTAATTTATTTTTTACTTTCACTTTAAAATTTTAAATGCATTAAAGACATCGTATTTATGATTTAAAAGATATACACATGCGGATCTAGACCGATTATCAATAAATATGATAAAATATTTATTTATCCTATAAATTAACATGTCATTAATCTCTTCACTAATTTCAAAAAATATCGCAACTAATAATCATTATTTAGAAGAAACACAGTTAGTTACATTTTTTTATTACAAGATACAAACTATATTCTAACTTTCATACCGATGACATGCATGTGAGAATGCCGTATTATCCAATAAATGGCACAACAACAACATAAATTCAAAAATGTTTGATTAAAATATAGTGTAAACAAAACGTATCATACAAAAACATGGTGATGTTGGAACTCGAATATGTTGAATCAATTATTTATTTATTTATTTTTAATTTTAGTGTGAAATATCTGCTAAATACTTGAACCAAACAGGCAACCTTTCTATATTCCCGTGTCACTTTTTACTCACAAATAAAAATTAAAATTGAGGCTATAATAACTTGGATTTGCATCATTACATGTATTTGTTTAGACCCTAAATTGGTGTAAGTAGGCATAGTGCAATTCTATTATATTTTATACCAACAATTCATACGTATACTATGAATGGAGAAAGCTCGCAATCCAACGTAATTATTTCTATATTAATTCCTTTATTAACCCCAAAATTAATCCACATTCCATTTATTGCCAAGAATATTCTTAATTTTCTCTGCATTCTTCTCTTTCACTCTAGAGTTTCCAATAAGATAGCAATCTCAGGATTAAGCCTAGAGAGTCTGGAGCTAATCTCTCTACTTCTGGTTTTCTTATTAAGCCCCCTAACATTCCATGATATGATTATGGGGCTCCCTCATGAGTCACTTTAGAGTATTCCTAAACACCAAAAGCGTTAAAACCGTTTGAACATTAAAGATTATTGATTGGCGTTTCAGTTAGTACCTTGTTTCCCGTGTCTCTTCTTTTTCTATTAACTTCAGTCCACTTGCTATAATCTTGTAGGGTTTACATATCTGCATCAACAATAGGTATGTATGGTACTTTTACCATATCTCCCTTTTCTCCTTGGATCTCCTTCCTATGACTTGCTGAAGGCTCATCCTGTGTGTGTTTGGGTTTTCATTTTTTGACTGGTATCTTCCTCTCATTGCTATACACATGTCCTACCTTTTGCCATCTTTCACAAAATTTAGGTCTCCATTCGTATTCCATTTTTTGCTTCCTTTTGTTGCCTTAATGGTCCCTTGTTGTGATTTCCTCACAAAGCATTTGCGTAACGTCAACCTCCACCCAAATACGAGCATAGGTGACCCTCAGCTTCCCCACCGTGCATTCATTTGTGAACATAGGATTACCTATCGCGCTTCCAATCTTCCCCAAACTATTTCCTCCCCATAGATGTAAAGGAAGTTAAGGGAGCTTAATTGTAATACCCCGTATTATCTAAACGCTCAATTGGATATCATATGAGATCAGATGAGTGTCTGTGTGCTCTATCTCTGATCAATTGGAATAATGGAATTCTCTATGTGCTCTATGTATTGTTAAGTGGGATCAGCAGAGCAGCTAGTGAACTTTGAAGGGATCAATTATTGATGAAAGAGACAGATCAATTATTTTAACTCGAGAGAGAATTTTATGGTAATTCGAATAATTGATCAATTGGTGTTAGACGACAAAATATCGATCGGAGGTATTTTACCCTGTTGGATTATATTATATAATATTGGTATTATATATACATATATATATATATATATATATATATATATATATATATATATATATATATATATATATATATATGTTAGAAAAGAAATACAGAAGAGAAGAAGAAGAAATTTGGTAAGAAAAGAGAAAGAAGAGAGAAGGAAGAGAAGAGAAGAGGAAAATCTTAGGAAGAATCTATGGATCATCGTTCATCATCTTCTTCAACCTCCTTTTCGATTATTAGGTGGGTTCTAGGTAGAACTCTAAGTGTAGAAGTTGGTTGGAAATCGAGAATAGAAATTACTAGGTTATGAGTGATTTTGTTGGAATCCATTGTTTTAACGGTTCAAAAGTGAAATAAATTGCATAGTATAATCGGGTTATGCATGAATTTAATTGATGATACTTGTTGTTAAGTTCCAACATGTTTTGGTTGAGATTGAATTGGAAAGTATCCATTTAAAACAAGCATTTTTTATTCTGCGCCCAGAGTAACCGGTTACCCTTTAAAAATTTGTGTTCTGCGCAGAAAATGAACGAAGTAGCCGGTTATCCTATATCGAGTAACCGGTTACCCAAAAGTGTCTCTAACTCTCATTTTGGCTCTATTTCAGAGTAACCGGTTACCCTATATTGAGTAACCGGTTACCCTATAGAGGTTTTGGTTCTGATTTGAAAAATGATAGAGTAACCGGTTACTCTATATAAGGTAACCGGTTACCACTGTTAGCTGATGAAAAATATTTTAGAAAATTCATAACTTTCGAACCGTGATTCTGATCAAAACGTTCTTGGTATCGTTGGAAAGATATGACGATCCTCTACCCAATAAAAAGTGAAAATTATGGGTATGATGGGGAATTAATTATTTAGTGGAAAATGAATGAAAATAATGTTTATATGATATGTTGAAAATCCATATCTTTTGGATCGTAAATCTGATCGAGGCATGGTTATAGACGATGCAAAGCTGTGAAAATATCCTATGGGATAAAAGTGAGAAATATTGTTTTCGATACCCGATTAAATAAATCGGAGGGAACCCAAGGGTGATATAACTTGTGATTGAATCATTATATGTGATTCTATTATACAATTGTAATATGCTTTTGTATAACCTATGATTGAATTATTATATGTAATTCTAAAATGCAATTGTAATATGCTTTGTCTAATATTGTTGTTAAAAATGATCGAGAGAGTATGCATGTTAAAATATGGAATAGAAAGAGTGAGGAAACTTTACCCCATAACAACATGATAGCGGAACCTAGTAATGGCTAGGAATTGATAGAACTCTAGATGGCGATGCTCGTGCATTCGATGTAGGAAGGTGCATCCTTGACGAGTAATGGCCTAGAGTAGACAACCTAGATGTGATGCTCGTGTATTCGATGTAGAAATGTACATCTATGACGAGTAATGGTCTAGGTGAGAGAGAAACACTAGTATGGAACATGTGTAGTCTATGGTAATTATTGAGAAAGGAAAATGAGGCCTAAAGGCTAATGTGGCCTAGGATTATTGAATATAATTATGGTTGTATCTGAAATCACGAAATCGTAACCATTTCCCCATTATGTGCCATTTCATGAGTAACGAGCTCCTCTAGAATGAATGCACAATTACTTGGTAGGTTTGATTCCCAATGTTATAGTACGAATGGAGCCACGGGTAAAGAGACTTGTGATGGTGTACGGACCGTGTGAAGTGAAGAATTAAGGTGATAACATGTCCCTTAGTTCCGAATCCATCTCGTATGCCAAGTAATCTACAAGGATCCATGACTCGTTCCAACGTCTAGACGTAGAAGAGGACAGGAAAAGGGGATGCCTTGATAGGGTTGACGATACTGATAACTTTTGAGTTAATGGACTCAATAACGAGTTTCCATATAGTGTGAGATTGAGAACTCAAGGTCATTTCCCTTCCCCTTGACTTGAGTTAGGATTTGGCTAGGACCCTGTAAAGCCGAGAGAATCCATAAGATAGGGAACTCACTGAGATTAATATCTCACCCCACTATTGTTGCTATATTTCAGGTGTAGTTTGCAGGTTTGATTTACAAGTGGAGCTATGCTTGGATGTTTCAAGAGAAGCTTGGCTTTAGTATTTCTGCTGTGTATTTGTTGTATACAATTGAGGATATTGTATATTGATCTTAGATTTTTATATTTTTTAGATAATTTTCATGTCTTGTACCATAGATTGTATTTGTGTTTAGCAATGGGAAAGCATGTGAATTATGCCAATAGGCACTTGTGATGGTGTCAGTACCAAATAAAATGCTTGTATAGTATTATTCTAGGTATATATTATACAAGGCATTACATTAATCCAAACTGGAACAGTTCTTAGCATATCTCTTTCCATTGAAATATCCTGTCTCCATTCCATGATTACCATTGACATATTATGGATTGTATATGACCCATTCATCATCACTTTATCCCTATCCTTTCCAAATTTCAATTTTAGAATGAAGTAACCTTCACCTTTATAGTACATTTCCGGTAGCGCAATGAAGTTCCATGTCCTTGTCATGTAATTTTTAACAGCGTGCATACTCAAATTGGTTCCAATAACATACATTATCAGCGATGTTTCCCAGAACTGCACCTCCAATTCGACATATTCTTCTGAAATTTCCACTTCCACTTGTCCATCAACGATATTGGGTGCAACGAATTAGATTGCCATACCATTCATAACATTACGATTACCCCGAATTACTTCCACCCACAACGCTTCCTTACCCTCATTCAGATTCCCCCATCCTCCTTTTTTGGGTTCTCTGCATCCCCTAGCACGTCTTTCTCTTACACTTTCTCACTTTTTTGGGGTTCTCTGCATCCCCTAGTACGTATTTCTCCCTCTTCTCGAATGTTAAAATAAATATTTTATTGTCAAAATTATATTTTGCGATTTTTAAGTAGATTTACTTTTATAATTCAAATATTTGTCTCGTAGCGACAAATGAGTTTTCTTTATCTTTATTAATGTATTTATCAATAACAACTACTACAAATTTTGTAATAAGAATCTATTTAATATTATGTTTCTATCCAATTCGTTAATATTGCGATCTTTCTTAATAATTTATCTTATAATTTTTATAGGTCTTCATCTACCTCCAGTTGCTTGATTCTTCTCCATATAATTTACTCTCTTTAAAATAAAATCTACAAGTCTTTTCCCAACATACCCAAACCACTAAAGCTTAATTTTAACCATCTTTTTTCCTATAGGAGGTATTCCAATATTCTCTCTAATATTGTCAATTTTAATCTTATCCAGTTTAGTCTTACCATACATCCAACACCACACCCTCATTTCTGCTACACTAAGTATATTCTCGTGTTAATTCTTAAGCATCCAACACTTTCTCCCGTTCAACATCATAGTTATTACCGTTGTCAGATAAAATTTTCCCTTCAGCTTTAGTGGAATTTTTGTGTCACATAAAATCCCTGAGACACTCCTCTATTTCAGCCATCCAGCTTGAATTTGATGACTTATATCCCCTTTCCTTTCTTTTTAATTTTGTATTACCGACTCAATATATTTAAACCACGTGACTTAAGGGATGATATGGTCTTAAAATTTCACCTCTAGGTTAGAGAAACTTCTCCTTTTGTTGAACCCACATTCCCTATATTCCATCTTACTTCTATTTTTGCAGAAGCCATGCTTTTCTAAGCCTCGTCTCAAAATATTCAACCTCTCAATTTAATCCCCCTTTAAGTCTCAAAGTAGCTAGGACTATATCATCTACAAAAACCATACATATTGGTGCTAGCTCTTCAATGTGTTCCGCGAGTACATCCAAAATTAAAATAAAAAGGTAAGGAGACCCTCCTCCATTTCAATCACTTGTCTTGAATTCGATGGTTTATATCCCCTTCTTTTTATTTCATCATTTTCTTTTATGGACAAAAGATATTTAAACTGTGTGATTTGTGTGAAGATATTGTACTTGTTAAAATTACAATAAGGGATAACCCATAATTGTATATGGATGTCAGAGGGTTTTAGGGTTGTTGTTGATGTTAGAGCAAGCTCACACAGGGATGGTGAAAAGTTTTGTATCTGTGTGGTTTATGAATGAATTAAATCCCATCCCTTATTAACCTCATGATTGATGTATTTATAGAGGTTAATTGGGCATGGATCCTTGAATCCAAGGGGTGGTTATTTTTCCCCTCTTATGAGCGTGGAATTGTTATTTTTTCATATTCTTTAGAAAAATATGGACTTTTTCCTTTGACTAAGCTTCCATATCATTGGTGCCCTAGGACACGTCAACTCTCACGTTTCATCCGTGTGCATCATGTGGTTTCCACTAAGCCCGACATAAGGTGAGTGGTGCAACCAAAGGGGACAATTTTGCGATTAATGAGCACACCTTATGATCATTGGGCGACTATAACCACAACTTTGGGCTGTGATAGGTGGTCTCTGTTACAGAAACTCTACTTTATATAATGCTTTTCTTTTAAATGGTTTAGAGCAATGGTGTCACATGCAAGTATACATGCTTGGTAATGTAGCAAGTGATAAAGTAAAGGTCGAACCCACAGGGAAGTGTAAAGTATTTGAACTACTAATATTAATTTTCTTTGTTTAAGAAACGTATGAGCAAGGTAACAGAAATATGAGAATAAAGAACAAGAGCACACACAATTAACTAAAATAACTTAAAGCTAAAGAGGGGTTAAAATATCAGAGAGAGTAGTTGATGAGCTAAATCCATTAGTATAGTTGTTGTTTAAAATGCGTTTATGATGTAAAGTGTCGTGCCTCAAAAGGTCAGAACGTGATCTAGTGGTGTATCTCTACAACATCAAAAACATATATAACTAAGGCAAGGGAACAAATCTCTAAGTCTCACTTATTACCCTAAAATACGTCTGGTTTTAATTCTGAAAAATCTTTATGGTCTCAACTTCTTATCTCTAAGCAAGTTGTATTAAGTGAATATCTCTATCCTACTTTATTAACCACTTTTGTTATGAAATCCACTTGTTTATAGGATCTCTCTCAACAACAAGCTTTTACTTTTTTCCTAGTTGATCACTCTAAGAACCAAGTTTATAGCATAAAAACACATAACAAAATAAGACACTAGCCAACACATCATATTAACATAAAAAACAACTTTTATACTAACTTCATTAGTCTCATCAAACAAAGGTTTAGCTCATAGTGAGCTGAGTACAAACTACTGGAATGAAATTAATAGGAAACATCATCTTACAGAGTGTAGTAAAGAAATACAACCTAATAATAACTTGGAGATCTCTTGCGTTGGATAAACAACAACAACTCTCTTCAGTCACGACAATTCTCAGCAGAACGTACAGGTCCGGAGAAGAAAAGAATACTTTCTAATAATACTCTAACTCTTGGAAATGAAAATAACTTAAAAACTAAAAATAAAATATTATTGTGTGTGGATTCTCTTGTCTCTCTGTCTTCAATGCACAAGCTCTCTTTAAATAGTGATGAGTGGAAGTGGTAGTTGCTCCTTTCTTGGATCGTGGGTCTCTTGACAAAATTAAGGTTAGGCCCAAATCAATTCTTCATGTAGGACAGCTGTCCCTCAATCCTTCCTTTGCAAGAAATCTGGTACCGATGTTGGTGGGAGATAAATATGCTTTTTGCAGGCGGCTGTAGCAGGCTGGTTGAGCAGAGCAGACGACTGGTGGCGTAGAGCAGACGACTGGGTGGTGTTGGGCGCCCTTTACTGAGTGGTCCCCACCGTACTACCTTTTGTCCTCTAGCTTTCTTGATCTTATCCATTCCTTTTGCTCCATTGCTCTTCATAATTTTGCCACGTGAGCCCTAGCCATTCTTGGCTTTTCATCATCAATCTTCAACTCCCTTGGTGAAATGGTTGATTAAACCATCAACTCTCTAAATAGCTCCTCATTCTGCTCCAGAATCTGGCAACTGGGGTCATGCCTCTTCTCATCATCATCTAACTTCCTTTTAGAGCATAAACACAAAGAAAACGTAAAAGAAACACATAAAGTGCTTAAAGCTTAAATCATGCTAAAACACCTTAAACTCATGCTACATAAGTGAAATCATGAACTAGAAATGTCACATAAATTGGGTTAAAGTAACACGCTAAAATAGTGTTATCACTCCCCTAAACTTGAATGATCGCCTGTCCTCAGGTGATGTGACTGTGAAAGACATAGGTAAGTGAATTTGGTTCTCAACATCTTCTGTCAGGTTTAGCAGGGTAATGAGGCATAAGAATTGGAAGGGTCAGGAAGTGGTACTGGTGCACTTTGCTCAGCTTTGCAATTGTCCCAAAGTTTTGTTAGCTCAAAGGGGAACTGACGTCTCATGTCACGACCCTACTCTTCTAGAAAACAAGCCATAATTTTTTCTTTTTGATTCCTCCTTGTGTACTTTCTTGAGTGGGGTCTCTTCTCTTTTGGTTTCACTAGGGAATTCTGTCCTGATTCTCATTTGATATTTTTGACTAACACATTTGGGACCACACTTATCCACTTATAATTTTGTTATCTTTTTTTTGGCAAAACGTCTCATCTCAGAATCTTCTCATGTGAGTTCAACTGGATATTATGATGAAGACGCTTGCTGTTCCTCTAGTTTCGGGCTCAGGAACTTAATTGGTGGTCTTTGCCACTTTTCGCACACTTTTGTGTGTCTTTGTGTGAAGTGTGTCCCTTCTGTGGTTGTCTCAATCATTATTTATATCTTCTTGTCCTTCCCTTCGTGATTCCTAGGAATTCAACCCTTCTCTTGATTTTCACAATTTAATTTATTTTGGAAAAAAATTTCTAGCTGGTTTAGGAGACTAGTGTTGTCGTGACGGAGAACATCAGTCTCCTCTGTCAAACTCATTTGGTGAAATTCCTACACCCTGCTTTTCTAACACCTAACAACTTCATTCCCCTTTTTCATTCTTGAGCTCAGAAATTAAAAATTTAAGCTCCTGACTTGGTTGAATCCCAACATTCCCTAGTTCTTCCTTATTCTAAGTTATGATAAACACAAATTTAACACAAGAATTATCACACAAAGTGCCACACACATATCATTAAAACAAAACATAAAACAGCAGGTCATCATGTTCTGGGAGCGTTACAGCATCCCACAAGAAAATTAAAAACATTTGGCTCAAAACACGGCCAACGAAACACAATATCCGAAACATTATCCATGAGTAGAAAATAGGGCAACAGTCAAAGACAAAAACGACAGCAAAAGACAGAAACAGTTGATTGCAGAGGGTTAGAATTGGTAAAAATAGGTTGAGTACTGATGCCCTCCCCCAAACTTAGTAAGGACAGTGTCCTCACTGTTTAGTGATGAGAGGTGGCAAATCAATGCTCGCCTATTTTCACGTTACCACTTAGGCCCTAAGCCTGGAGCTCTTTCTTGGTGCTTGCACAGTTTGCTTCTTTTTCTTCTTTTTGGTCTCCTGCACTCCCATGTCTTTCTTTTCACTGCCCTCTCCAGCTGTGCTAGCAATAACCTCCTTCCTAGCAACTTTCGTTGGACTTTTCACCTTCTGTCGAGGCTGCTCTTCAGTTTCCTCCCGCTGCTCCTCCGCAACAATGTTTTCCTTATTCACGGCAGGTTCCATGACAGGCAGGGGTTCTAGCTCAGCTCTGTTCTTTTCTGTCTCCTAACTATCCGCCTCCTCATCTGCTTTTGCAACTTCCTCTTTTTCTGTTTCTGTGGAGGAGTAATATCTCCTCACTTTCTCTGCTTCCTTGTCTTCAGTTCCACCTTCAAATTGCACTATCTCTTCCACAATATCCTCCTTTTCCTCACTTCTTCCTTCATCCTCAGTAGCTTTCTCCTTGTTCATTTTCAAATCCTCAGCATCCTTGTCTACTTCTGACAACATAGTTTCCAAGATTTCATCTTTTCCTGATCCTTCATCCTCTTGGTCTGATTTGTTCAAGTCAAATTTGTTGGCATTTGTTACACAGCTGGCAGGTGGTGTCACGACTGCAACTGTATCTTTCTTTCTCCATTCAGCTTTCAACTTCTTTTTCTTAGGGCGTTCCTCCATTTCTGAAGGTGGAGAAGAATATGCCTTCCTTAGTTTTTTCTTCTTTTTGACTTGGCTTTGGCTGGTTTCCACAGACACACCTTTGATGGTCTCTTCAACATCCTTCTTCTTTGACTCCTTGTCTTTTTTCTTCTTTTTAGCCTTCTCCTTTTTCCTGAATTTCTTTTCCTCCCCTTCATCAGCAGCAACAACTGGTTCAACAGTCCCTAAAATATAATCTGGGAATTTTGGAGCCTCCAGCACATTAGATGGGGCTTTCATGGCCCACATTTTCTCTAGCCATTGCGTCTTGGCCTTTTGGTAAGCAAAGTATGCTTGCTGGTCCTTCTGCATCTCCCTTAAGATCTCCATTGCTGGGTTTGGTTGCTCCTTAGTTCCATATAAGTTTTAACTTGTTGTAGCTGCTCTCTTCCTTGATCCCCTGGGCTTTATGAGTGTCATGACTAGTGTCTTGTCCAATGGCTATTGTGGGGAGCCAAAATTGTCTGAGTCATACTCAGACACACCATGTCTTCGACACAAAGTTGTAATCAAGCAAGGGAAATAGAGTATCCCTTTCTTTTTGGAACAAGCATGGATTTCCTGTACTATTATCTTCCCAACATTGACGGGTCTCAACCCAATGATATAGTGTAAAAGTACTAGATTTTCCCTAGAAACCGTCTCATTGTGAGCGGTTGGCTTGATAGAGTGCTTAAAGAACTGATACCATACTTTGACCTCTGGCCTGAGATCCATTCTCTTAACTGCTTTATCAACCCATTTGGCGCCCGGGACACACAAAGATTCCAGATATGCATCATACTCGTCTTCTTGAGAACTTAGTACCAAGTTTTGGTACTCATCCTCCATTGCTTCCAGTTTGAAGTAGTAGTTGATGTTGGACTCAGTGTAGACAACTTTTGTTTCTCTTATGATAACCTCTAATCTTTTGTGTCCTGGATCGGTGAGATTTGCATATAACTCCTTGACTAGGCTCGCATTGTATACACCAGGCTGCTTGCACAACTGTTCCCATTTCAACTTTGAGATTCTAGTTCCAATATCCCCTGGTAGTCCCAGGTCTTCATTAGTAGTATCCATTATGAAACCACGTTCAACAAAGATACTCATCTTGCTGAAGTTCTCCATGTAACGTCTGTGTGCTTCCACATTGACAAAGATCTCGTCTTCGTCCTGACTTGATATGTCAATAGTAGGGATGACATTCTTCTTTGCAGTTGACTTGTAACGGCGGCTGGTTTGTGGGTCGCGTGCCATTTTTCTTGAGTGAAGGAGGAAAAAGGGTGTCAGAATTTTTTTTAGGGTTTCAGAGAAGAAGTTGAAATGAAAGGTGAAGAGGTTTTTGTCTGAAGGTTTGTGTATAGGTAAAAGTGAGGGGAAGTTGTAAAGATGGTTGGAAAAAGTTTTTAGGAAATAATAAAATAAAATGTTTCTTGAAAGGTGGAGAAAGTGATTTTTCCGTTTTTGTGTTTCGTAGGGCAAGGAGTGGAGAGCCCTTGGTCTGACACCTGAAAAAACATATTTTAGTGGGTTTGCGTGTTTAGGTGGTTGAAGTGTCTGACGTGGCAAACCTGGCCATCATAACTCTGCTATCTCACTAAGCCCAAGACGCTTACTTTCTATGATGCGTTTCATTTCTCTCTCTTCCTCCTTAAACACAACGTTTCAATTCTTTTCTGATTTTCCAAAAGAAAAATAATTAACGCCAACTTCACATTGATATTAATCTCATTGGACTTAGAAAATTTTTTGATTCCTTTAATCTTTTCCAATACCCCAACTCCACTATCTTTGTGTCTGTTGCTGGCATGTCTCGTCTTGTCATGAGCTGACGCCACTAGAACACATCATGATCTTGTATAAAATAAAACAAAAGAAAAAAAAATTACATAAAGCTGGGCTGCCTCCCAGTAGCGCTATTTTAAGGTCTTATCGCTTGACCAACACAAAAATCCATTAATCAATAAGATGGAGAAAATCCCTTGTGTTACTTGAGGACTCTCCAAGGTAAGCTTTGTCCCTTTGGTCGTTAACCTTAAATTTCTCTCCATTTTTCTCATTCAACAATTCCACAACACCATGGGGGTAAATCTCCTCTAAGATAAAGGGTTCAGACCATCTTGATTTTAATTTTCCAGGGAATAGCTTCAGCCTTGAGTTAAAGAGTAAAACTTTTGGCCTTTCACTAATTCCCTCTTCTGGCATTTCCTGTTATGCCACCTCTTGGTCTTTTCCTTGTACAATTCAGCATTCTCGTATGAGAATAACCTATGCTCATCTAACTCGTTTAATTGGAGCATTCTAGCTTGGCCAACATTTTGAATATTAAAATTTAATTGCTTCACATCCCAAAATGTCTTATGCTCCAATTCAATGGGTAGATGACAAGCCTTCCCATAGACAAGTCTATATGGAGACATGTCTAAGGGGGTTTTATAGGCTGTCCTATACGCCCATAGTGCTTCGTCCAAGTGTTTGGACCAATCCTTTCTTATGGGGTTAACCACTTTTCCAAAATTCTCTTGATTTCTCTATTGGACAACTCCACGTGTCCACTAGTTTGTGGATGGCAGGCTGTAGCAACCTTGTGCTTAATCCCATACTTTTCCATTAGGTTTTCAAAAAGTTTATTGCAAAAAAGGGATCCACCATGACTGATGATAGCTCTAGGTGTGCCATGTCTTGTCAAGATGTTCTTGAGCAAGAACTTAGTCACAACCTTAGCATCATTGGATGGCATTGCTACTGCCTCAATCCACTTGGACACGTAGTCCACAGCTACAAGAATGTAAAGATTTCCAAAAGAGGGAGGGAATGGTTCCATGAAATCAATGCCCCACACATCAAAAATTTCTACTTCAAGAATACTAGTGAGCGACATCTCTTGTCTCATGGACACATTTCTAACCCTTTGACATCTATCACATATTTTTGTAAATTCATGAGAATCTTTAAAAATGGAAGGCCAAAAATAACCTGATTGCAGCACCTTTGCTGCAGTTCTGACTCCCCCAAAATGTCCACCATATGGGACTTTGTAGCAGGCTGATAAGATCTGGTGCGCCTCCTCATAGTCAACACATCTCCTTAGCAACTGGTCTGCACACTTCTTGTACAGGTAAGGCTCATCTCAGAAATAGTTCCTGACTGTGTGAAAAAACCTCTTTCTCTGTTGAAAGTTGAATTCTGGTGGCACAACTCTCCTGACTAAGTAAATAACAATGTCAGCGTACCAAGGAGTCATGCCATAAGTAATCACCAACAACTTCTCATCCGGAAAACTTTCTTTAATCTCTCCACTGTCTTGAAAGATGATCAGCAACTGAGTTTTCTACCCCTTTCTTATCTCTTATCTCTAGGTCTTGTAGGAGAAGCACCCATCGTATGAGCTGTGGCTTTGCATCTTTTTTGGCAATCAAATATTTGATTGCTGCATGATTCATGTACACAATGACTTTGGTTCCTACCAAATAAGGTCTGAACTTATCAAAATCAAACACTACTGCCAGCAGCTCCTTTTCCGTGGTTGTGTAGTTGATTTGTGCTTCTATCAAAGTCTTGCTTGCGTAGTAAATGGTGTGAAAAAATTTGTTATGCCTCTGGCCTAGAACAACACCAATGGCAAAGTCACTTGCATCACACATTAACTCAAAGGGCTTGGACCAATCTGGAGTTTTGACTACAGGTGAAGAAATAAGAGCCTTCTTCAAAAGATTGAAAGATTTAAGGCACTCTTTATTGAAGACAAAATGTGTGTCATGTTGCAGCAGCTGGCATAGGGGTTTAGTGATTTTTGAAAAATCTTTTATAAACCTCCTATAAAATCCAGCATGCCCCAAGAAACTCCTAATGCCCTTGATGTTAACTGGTGGGGGTAGCTTTTCAATTACCTCCACCTTTGCTTGATCTACCTCTAATCCTTCTCTTGAAATTCTATGACCAAAAAAAATTCCTTCTTTTACCATAAAATGGCATTTCTCCCAATTAAGGACTAAGTTGTTCTCTTCACATCTGGCCAACACCATCTCCAGATTATTTAGACAATCATTGAATGACTCACCAAAAACTGAAAAATCATCCATGAACATTTCCATGGAATTTTCTATGATATCCGAGAAGATAGCCATCATGCAACATTGGAAAGTGGCTGGTGCATTGCACAGTCCAAACGGAATCCTTCTGAAGGAGAAGGTGCCATAGGGGCACGTGAATGTGGTTTTTTCTTGATCTTCCGGAGCTATTGCAATTTGGTTGTAGCCCAAATATCCATCTAAGAAGCAATAATACTCATTTCCAGCCAATCTATCCAGCATCTGATCAATGAAAGGCAAAGGAAAATGATCCTTCCTTGTTGCCTTGTTCAACTTCCTATAATCCATGCAGATTCTCCAACCAGAAACTCTTCTAGTGGGAATGAGCTTATTCTTCTCATTGACTATCACTGTCATGCCTCCTTTCTTCGGTACACACTGGATTGGACTTACCCATACACTATCAGAGATAGGGTAGATAATTCCTGCGTCTAGCCACTTGATAATCTCCTTTTTTACAACCTCCTTCATGATGGGGTTCAGCCTTCGTTGACTCTCAATGCTATTCTTAGCACTTTCTTCTAACCAAATTTTGTGCATGCAAATTGCTAGACTGATTCCCTTAATATCAGAAATCTGCCATGCAATTGCCTTCTTGTGTCTCTTCAGTAGTGAAATCAGTTGCTCTTTTTGCTCCTCTTACAGATCTGTAGATATGATAACTGGCAACTTCTGTCCCGCCTCCAGATATGCATACTGTAAATGCTTCGGAAGTTGCTTAAGCTCCAATTCAGGGGGTTCTTCAATGGAAGGTAGCTGATGTTTATGAGCAACATAGGTGGATTCTATCACTTCCACATACTCTTCCTCTTGCTTTGTCATTGGACCATGGATGATTCCATCTTTTAGCCCTTCATCTTCCACTTTTCCTAACTCAATTTTCAACACATCATTAGTCTTTAGAAGGTTTTTATGAATTAAACCTTCCCAGCTAGATATCATCGAACACTCAGCCACCTCCTCTTCTGGGTATTGCAAGGCATTATGTATGTTGAACACTACTTATTGCCCGTTCACCCACATAGTGAGTTCTCCTCTCTCTACATCAATTAAGGTTCTACCTGTTGCTAGGAATGGCCTTCCCAACAAAATGGGTGTCTCCTCATCAGCTTCAAAATCCATAATGACAAAATCAACAGGGAAGACAAACTTGTCAACCCTTACCAGCACATCTTCAATCTTCCCTTGTGGGTAGCAAATACTCCTATCTGCCAGCTGCAAGGTGATGGTTGTAGGTCTGGCAGCACCTATCCCCAGCTTCTTGAATATGGATAGGGGCATGAGATTAATGCTGGCCCCTAAATCACATAATTCCTTTCCACAAAAGGTATCTCCAATGGTGCATGTAATAGTGAAACTTTCAGGATCCTTCAACTTGGGGGGAAGTTTGCCTTGAACTAATTGGCTACATTCTTGCGTAAGTGCAATAGTAGAAAACTCTCCCACCCTTTTTCGATTAGTAAGTACATCCTTCATGAACTTTGAGTAGTTTGGCATTTGTTGAATAACTTCAATCAATGGTATGTTGAAGTGAAGCTGCTTCAAGATCTCCATGAACTTTGAAAATTGTTGCTCTTCTTTTGCCTTTTTTATTCTTTGTAGAAAAGGGGGTGGTGGTCTTTCTTGCAAAAACTTTTGCTTCTTGTTGGCTTCAGTGATGACTTCTTGATTATCTGGAGGAATGTAATCTTCAGTGAGTACATTATCTTTGTGCTTTTGCTGTTTGGATGAAGACGGTTCTCCATCATTGTCTTTTGCTCCAGGACTGTCGGGCTTAGACACAGCAGTACTTGACTCTTTGCTCTTTGTAATGGTCTCTTCAATTTCCTTGCCACTCCTTAGCTTAAGAGCTTGGCAAGTCTCAACATTCTTTACTCCAGCTTGTGTGTTAGGAGTCTTAGTTGAGAGGGGAAGATTTCCTTCTTGAACTTAGAGCCGTAGCAATTTGGCCCACTTGGTTCTCCATGTTATTGATACTCACTCCTTGTGCTTGGAATTGATTCTTTGCTTCTTGAATGAAGGACTTGAGAACCTTTTCCAGATGGTTGTTTCCTTGATTACCCCCAACATAAGTTGGGTTAGAAAAACCAGGTGGAACTTGTGGTGTAGTTGCTTACGGTTTAGGTTGATTTTGATTGTTACTCCAAGAAAAATTAGGATGATTTCACCATCCTGGGTTGTAAGTGTTGCTGTAGAGGTTGTTGTATATGCTATTGTTGTTGGGATTGCCAACATAGTTAACTGAAACAGGATTTGCAGAACATTCTTCAAATAGATGTGGTCCTCCACAGTAAACACGGGCAACCTCAGAAGCGTCATTAACCACCTTAACAGGGTCAGGCTTTGTCACTTCAGGATTCATCAGATTCTTCATCATTTGTTGGATCTAAGCCACTTAAGCAGTAAGAGTTGTGGTCTTAGTGACTTCATGAACTCCAGCAGGCTTCTTTTGAGTTGAACTTGCAGTGGCCCTTGTGACTGGCCATTGATAAGTGTTGGTTGTAATGCTCTCAATCAACTTGTAACCATCGTCATAGGATTTAGACAATAGAGCTCCACCACTGGATGAATCCAACATATTCCTTGAGGATGGAATTAATCTATTATAGAAAGTCTCAAGTTGTATGCAGATGGGAATCCCATGATGTGGACATTGTCTCAGCAGCTCCTTAAATCTTTCCCATGCGTCAAACAACGTTTCATCATCTCCTTGCCTAAATGATGTGATTTCATTTCCCATTTTTGCATTTTTGGAAGGAGGAAAATACTTGGCCAGAAAATTTTCTGCCAAGGCGTTCCATGTAGTAATGGAATTTGGTTCCAAAGAATTAAGCCAGCTCTTGGCTCGATCCCTTAGAGAGTATGGAAACAGCCTTAACCTAAAGGTATCCACTGGCACATCAAGGATCTTGAAGTTGTCAGCAACATCCAGAAATTATTTTAAGTGCAAATGAGGATCTTCATGAGGAGAGCCTGAATATTGACCAGCAACTTGCAACATTTGGAACATCATAGGCTTGAACTCAAACTGTGGTGCTATAATGGTTGGCCTAGCAATGCCAGTATTCATAGCATTTAGGTCAAATACAACATAGCCCCTGATGCTGCGCGCGCGGTCATTAGCAATGCCAATGATATCTGGCTCTGCCATGTTTGTCTCGTGCAATGACTCATCTGAAGAAGACGATGAACTTTCTTCTTCCGTGTCCTCCTCGTGCACTACTCCTTCAAGTTCAGCCACAGCTTATATTGAGGAATCTTCAGATATTTGCTGAGCACGTACAAATCTTTTTCATGCTTTGAGAATGCTTTCAGGTTCAGGATAACCACTGTAAACTGGTTGTAACGACCTGCGCATGCAATAGCTTAAGCCTGTCGTATTACCAAAGCACAGTAATCGTTAAAAGCTCAAATACAATCTTAAACAAAAAAATTAATATAGTTTTTCAAACTTTTTCACTTCCCCCGCAACGGCGCCAAAAACTTGTTACAGAAACTCTACTTTATATAATGCTTTTCTTTTAAATGGTTTAGAGCAATGGTGTCACATGCAAGTATACATGCTTGGTAATGTAGCAAGTGATAAAGTAAAGGTCAAACCCACAGGGAAGTGTAAAGTATTTGAACTACTAATATTAATTTTCTTTGTTTAAGAAAAGTATGAGCAAGGTAACAGAAATATGAGAATAAAGAACAAGAGCACACACAATTAACTAAAATAACTTAAAGTTAAAGAGGGGTTAAAATATCAGAGAGAGTAGTTGATGAGCTAAATCCATTAGTATAGTTTCTATTTAAAATGCCTTTATGATGTGAAGTGTCGTGCCTCAAAAGGTCAGAACGTGATCTAGTGGTGTATCTCTACAACATCAAAAACATGTATCACCAGGGCAAGGGAACAAATCTCTAAGTCTCACTTGTAACCCTAAAATACGTCTGGTTTTAATTCTGAAAAATCTTTATGGTCTCAACTTCTTATCTCTAAGCAAGTTGAATTAAGTGAATATCTCTATCCTACTTTATTAACCACTTTTGTTATGAAATCCACTTGTTTATTGGATCTCTCTCAACAACAAGCTTTTACTTTTTTCCTAGTTGATCACTCTAAGAACCAAGTTTATAGCATAAAAACACATAACAAAATAAGACACTAGCCAACACATCATATTAACATAAAAAACAACTTTTATACTAACTTCATTAGTCTCATCAAACAAAGGTTTAGCTCATAGTGAGCTGAGTACAAACTACTGGAATGAAATTAATAGGAAACATCATCTTACAGAGTGTAGTAAAGAAATACAACCTAATAATAACTTGGAAATCTCTTGCGCTGGATAAACAACAACAACTCTCTTTAGTCACGATAGTTCTCAGCAGAACGTACAGGTCTGGAGAAGAAAAGAATACTCTCTAATAATACTCTAACTCTTGGAAATGAAAATAACTTAAAAACTGAAAATAAAATATTGTTGTGTGTGGATTCTCTTGTCTCTCTGTCTTCAATACACAAGCTCTCTTTAAATAGTGATGAGTGGAAGTGGTAGTTGCTTCTTTCTTGGATCGTAGGTCTCTTGACAAAATTAAGGTTAGGCCCAAATCAATTATTCATGTAGGATAGTTGTCCCTCAATCCTTCCTTTGCAAGAAATCTGGTATAGATGTTGGTGGGAGACAAATATGCTTTTTGTAGGTGGCTGTAGCAGGCTGGTGGAGCATAGCAGATGGCTGGTGGCGCAAAGCAGACGGCTGGGTGGTGTTGGGCGCTCTTTGCTGAGTGGTCCCCACCATACTCTCTTTTGTCCTCTAGCTTTCTTAATCTTATCCATTCCTTTTGCTCCATTGCTCTTCATAATGCTGCCACATGAGCCCTAGTCATTCTTGGCTTTTCATCATCAATCTCCAACTCCCTTGGTGAAATGGTTGATTAAACCATCAACTCTCTAAATAGCTCCTCATTCTGCTCCAGAATCTGGCAACTGGGGTCATGCCTTTTCTCATCATCATCTAACTTCCTTTTAGAGCATAAACACAAAGAAAACGTAAAAGAAACACATAAAGTGCTTAAAGCTTAAATCATGCTAAAACACCTTAAACTCATGCTACATAAGTGAAATCATGAACTAGAAATGTCACATAAATTGGGTTAAAGTAACACACTAAAATAGTGTTATCAGTCTCCTTTAACTAGCTTGCCTTGCACTCCTTTGGTTTAACTTCTCTAGATAAAAATAGAATTATCTTAGTATAATCTCTTAAAAACGAGGCTCTATTAAGGGGAAAGGGATTTAGTTTTATGATTCCATGCAAAACTCTTAGTTGAGTCCCTCAAACGATACTTTTAAGTTTAGTCCCTTTGGTGAGACTTTTAAGTTTAGTCCCTCAATATAGACTTTAAGTTGAGTACCTCAGGCAAGACTTTGAAGTTGAGTCCCTTTAGCGAGACTTTTAAGTTAAGTCCCTTAGGCAAGATTTGAAATAAAAAAATGTTTTAAAATAAACCATACATTTGGCATACATGATACCTCACCATAACCAACCCGAACGATAAATTTAAACAAAACAAAACATGGCATAACATATAAATAAAAATATGGACTCTCTTTCTTCCGCATTCACATTCCACTGGAATAGGGCATCCAAATATTCATAATTGAGTGCTACCTTATGTGGCTCTGTTTTCGACTTCAACTCTACAACGTTCACTTCTTGTGTGTTTGGCTTAGGGGCCTGAATCATGGCCATATTTGCCCTCTTAATCTTCAAGTTGTCCAGATAACACTTCCTGGAAGTCTTCTAATCCCCTTGGATAGATCCAACTCGACAATCGAACATCGGGTACTTCAAACATAGGTATGGTGTGGATAGGGAAGCTTCTAGCTAATTGAAAGCAGAAGACCCTATGATCATGTTGTATGAAGAATGTACGTCTATAATAAGATATCTTACTTGATCATCCTTACACTCTCCTCGACCCCAAAAATGGTCTTCAAGGTGATATAAACCTTTACCTCCACTTACTCTCCTGAGAATCCTACCACTGAGCCTTGAAAATCTTTGAGGTCGCCAAGATCCAGGCGAAGCCTTTCAAAAACATCTCTATAGAGGATGTTTGTAGAGCTTTCTTGAGAAATTAACACCCTCTTAATGTCCCAATCATAACGCCTTACCTTTAGGACCATGGGGTCATTATCATGCATATGGATGCCTGATCTATCCCATTCACATTATGTGATCTCAGACTCTAGTGCTTCCTTCTTGCTTGAATTAGGACTACATGGTGAGTTTTCCACAATCAAAATTTGGCATGGGTACCTTCTATGGGAAAATGTAGTATCCCCGCCGCTGATAAACCCCTTAATATGGTGTTAAGGTTGTGAAGCACATGCATGTCTTTCCCCCTTTCTTAGTTCTTTGACCTTCTTGGATTTATGGCTTCCAAAGATTTCTAGCTGCTGAGACCTAGATCTGCCTGGTGTTTGGGTGGAGTTTCATATGACATATTTATAACAACCTTTCTATTTCATTTTTTAATAATGATATCTGTCGCAGCCGGCAAAATGACAGAGTCACCATCATCCTTTATTTGTTCTTAAGGAACGGGAAAATAATGATAAAACCTAAATTTAAGGGTGGGAAACTAAGGTTAGGGAGTCGGTTAAGTGAGTGGAAGGTGTTAGGTACCCCTCACCTCTATTGTACTCAATAGGATCCTCCTTAAATTCTAAGGTTAGTTGTTTGCCTAAGTTGTGTTTGCTTTATGATTTTTTATATTTTATGATTTTTGGTTATTTTTGTGTTAAAAAATGCATAAAATAAAAAAAATCTATTTTTAAAAAATGCCTAATTAATAAATATGAAAAATAAGAATTAAAACCTAAAAAAATAACTTTTGACCCCTTTTGGCAAAAGTGCACAAAATGAAAGTTAAAACGCGAATTCGTTTTTTTCTTTATAAATTAGTAATAACTATAAAAATAATGTGATTCTTATAATACTGAATAATAATAATAATAATAATAATAATAATAATAATAATAATAATAATAATAATAAAAAAAAAATACAAAATAAATAAAAAAAAGTGAGAAATAGAAAAAGGAAATTCACTGGAAAAAAAGTAAATATTTTGAATTTGTATGGTATAAACTATGTGTGTTGATATGCTGCTCTCTTGGTTTTATTGTTTTGATACAATAATTAAGAGTAATGATTTTTAATAATTTCTTCATAAAACCAATTAACTAACTGATATATTAATAATAATAATGATGGAATAAAAAATAACTAATATAATAATAATAATAGTAATAATAACAATAATAATAATAATAATAATAATAATAAGATAATAATGAATTTTTCTATCATAATTAAAAACATTTACTTTACTATTTTTTTTAACCTGTTTTTTATATTTTTAGTAACAATACAATAAAATCATATTAAAACTAAGTTAATATAAAATCAAATAGAATTAATCTAATTATATCTAAATAAGAAAGCATAAGAAACCATATCTTATGAGAATGCAATTTTTATGTAAGAAAATGAGAATGAATCTGAACCATTAGATTTTAAAATAAATGGTGGAGATTATGTGTCAGTTTTTTTTTCTGTCCTCCATCATTTAATTTATTAATGGAGGAGAGAGAAAAACTATAATCACACATAATCTCCACCATTTATTTTAAAATCTAATGATTCAGATTCATTCTCATGTTCTTACGTAAAAATTGCATTCTCATATGATATGGACCATATATATATATATATATATATATATATATATATATATATATATATATATATTATTTAAAACCAAAATTATAAATTAAAAAGTGAAAAAAATTAAAAATTAAAAATATAAAAGTATATATATTAATTAAAACGAAAATTATAAATTAAAAATATATTTTTTGGTAAATAATAAAAATAACAATAATAATAATAATAAATAATTTAAATTTTATAATTAATATTGCATAATGGTAATAATAACAGGGATAAAAGATATTTTTTATTTTTAAACTAAAATACAAAAAATAACCATTATAATAATAATAATTAATTAATTAATTAAAAAAATTTGAACATTAAATTAATAATAATAATAATAATAATAATAATAATAATAATAATAATAATAATAAAACCAAATTTTTAAATATAGAATAATGTTTAATGAAAGTAAAAACATGAAAAGAGAAAAAACTCCAAAAGTGAGAAAAGTTGGATTCGAACCCAAGACTTTCCTCCCTTGTAACGCCTTACACATGTTATTCACCAATTGTGCCGTTTTTTTATTCGAAATAAAGTGGCATTAGAAAGCATATGAAGATGACGATGATGATGGCGATAGCTGCCCCTATTTAATAAGCTTCAAACTGAGATGATGATGACGACGAGTCTTCATCTCCTCGGGCGGAGATGATTAAATATGAAGAGGAACCCTAATTTTGACCACGGAGTAAATAAATTCTTGAGTTGATCAAGGATTGAACATTCCTCCGTGCTCTGTTAGTATTGTAAGTTCTGATGTTTTTGGATTGGGTGCATTTTGGTAAAACAACATGCTGATTGGTAAGATGTTAAACCAGATGTTCTGCCATGACAGTCAGACATCATGTTCTGCATGATGTTGTGACATGTTCCAAGACATGTTGTACCAGATAGTTAGGGCATGTATATTTTGGTATTTTTAGTATGATTTTTGAGTGTGTTCTAATTCACACGTGTGTTTTTCATAGGAGTATATTGTTGGATTTTCTTTTAAGACAGATTCTGTTAATTTTCATAAAAAGGATCATTGAGTCTTTTTAGGAAAGCTTGTATTTTGCTCCTATTATTATGCAGGATGATTTGCAGCCAGTTTATATTGATTGCTGCTATTTGTGCGCCTCATGAAACCCAAGTCCAGTAGGTCTGAAGGCTATTTAAAGTGAAGAAAAACCCTATTGAAGAATAAGAGCATAACGTGGAGAATTTAGGGAATTAAGATTAGCTGTTGTTTTGGTTGGTCTTAGATTTTTCTGTTTGTTAATTGTATGTCACTCGTGTATCTTCGGATGTATTGAGGTTGACTGATTATTCATTATTCACTCTGAAGCTTTTAAGCAAGAGTGTATTGTTCTTGGTTGAAGCTTTTAAGCAAAACCGAGTATTGTCTTGGAAGTGTGCTACTTCTATTGTTTGGTGTTGTTTATACAGTCACTGGGATTGGGACTATTTGATATCACTTAGGTGATTAGAAGGTGAGAGGGGATTCTCATACCTAGAGGGTTCCTAGGTAGATGTTTGGACGGGTAGTGATTAGGTGATAAGTTGTAAAAAGGGGAGTTTAACTTTGAACTAATATTATTAGTGGATTTCCTTCCTGGCTTAGTAGCCCCCAGATGTAGGTGAGTTGCACCGATCTGAGTTAACAATTCTGTTGGTGTTTTTATTTTTCTGTCACTTAAATTTCCGCATCTTTATTTGTGTGATCAATCTGTTTTGATCCCAGTGTTGTGACATTTGTCTCGACACTTGGTATCTGCGTGCCAGAATTTCAATTGGCATCAGAGCAGGTCACCCAGTTCTGTTTTTGGGTGAGCTCTAGGGAGTTTATAATTTTGGTACTATGGATAAGAAAGGAGGATATAACAACAAACCACCTCTTTTGGATGGATCCAGCTATGACTGGTGGAGGAAACATATGATAATCTTCCTAAAATCTATGGACAGCAGATCATGGAGAGCTGTGTGAAAAGGTTGGGATCACCCTAGTGTGAATGACAAGGATGACAATGAGTGCTTGAAACCAGAAGAAGACTGGTCAAAAGAGGAAGATGAATCAACTCTTGGAAACTCCAAAGCCTTGAATGCCATAATCAATGGAGTAGACAAGAATACTTTTAGATTAATCAGTACCTATATTGTAACTAAAGAGGATTGGGAAATCCTCAGGACAACTCATGCATGCACAACTAAAGAAAGGATGTCTGAAGAAAAGCTGGTTAAGAGATTTGATGTGAAGATGACAACTATTGAAGAAGATAAAGACATAAACAACATGGGGGTTGATGATCTTATTGGATCTTTTCTAACCTTTGAACAAGCCATTTGTGACAAGTCAAAGGAGAAAATAAGAGCTTAGAATGTTTATCCAGTATTAAAAATATAGAGACTCAGTATGATCTTGACACTAAGGAAGGAATGTGTAAGTTCTTGTAATTGGCTGAAATTTTGTTAAAACAAGGTTAATGTCATGGTTGATGTTGCAACATGAACTGCTAACAGTTTTGTTATGATTTGTAAATATTGTTGAAGAGTTAAAGTGCTAAAGAGTGATGTCACATGCGAAGTCTTAACATCACTATACCAGAACATTACAATATCAGGTCTGAGATGATTAATTAGGGCTGCACGTGGTTCTGGTGTGAATGAGATATTCTGCTAAAGAGAATCAGAGAATGCAGGCGAAGATCAAGGGAGAGATATATTCTGTTGCAATCAGTTATGAAGATCAGTTTGTTACTAATTTAATGCATAAAGATATGGAGAATATTCAGAGTTAATTATTGAAGATTTAAGATATGATTGAAGATCTAGTTAGAAGCAGGATCTGTTGCAGATCTGTTAAAGAAGATTTGATATGGTTTGAAGGCCAAAATCTAGTTGGGATTATATTATAAATAGAATGCTTGTAACCTAGAATAGGTACGGGTCCAAGATGTAGATCATTAGGGCTTTGTCCAAGTGAACCACTCGGGTTGTGAGATGGTCACTGTGTTTAACTTAGAAACCTGTAGGTAATGAGTTTGATATTGTTCTTGGAGGAAGCTTTGAAGCAACTCCAAAGTTTGTCATGAAAGCGTGTCTTTTATGATTGAACCGTTGTTGGTAATCAAGTTGTTGATGCAGTGGCATTGTAGTTGACTGCTATACATCATTGCTATGATTGAAAGTGAGATGGAGTCTCATACCTAGGTGGTTTCTTAGGTAGAAGGGTCATTGGGTATTGGTTGAAATAGGTAGATTGTCAACTGGTCTGTTGAGTCTGTAATTTGATACTACTAATAGTGGACTTCCTTCCTGGCTTGGTATGCCCCCAGATGTAGGTTGTTGAACCGAACTGGGGTGAACAATTCAGTGCGTTATTTACTGTTACTATTATTGCCTTGTTCAGCAGATTGCGATGTTGTGACATTGCACAAAGACATCACACATCTGTACCAGAATTTCAATTGGTATCAGAGCAGGCATCCTGTCTGTTTCTGGATGAGATCTAGGGGAGATACTTTCTGGTTCAGGAACAAGGAAGAGTATTGTTTGGATGATCCCTTGGAGTGAAGGATGGACTATTGTTGGCATGTGGTGTGCAAGGATTTTTGAGTAGTGCCTAAAGATTGTTGAGGAGGTGTTATGTGTTCCGCTGCATGGTATCTGATGTAACCCTGGTTGATTTTTGTAAGTGAGATTCCAGGAATGAATTCTCTTGGAAATACATTAGGGTTTGGTCTCCTCAGCAGGATATTCTCTGCAGAACAGCTTCAAATCTACTTGAGGAATGAGTGATCAAAAGGTGAATGGATCTTATGACATGGATGTTTTAGTTCAAATCAAACATTGAAGATCAATCTGTCCAGAACAGTGATTCCTTATGGTGACAGAAGAGGGTAGAGCCAAAGCAAAAGAGTATCACTGTCAAATCCTTCATGCGGGAGTGAAGATCTTGATCAGTCATCTCTTAAGCTTATTTGTCGTTTCATCAAGAAAGAAGCTGAGCTTAATATGTCAATTCTAATGTCTCGACATCGTGCTTCACATTAGCAGTTTATGGTAAATGCTAAGTCAAAGACCTATTAGATTGTAGATGTTTTGAAGGATCACTGAAGCTATGAAATTGAACAACTTTTGAGATGCTTCCAAGAGGTTGTGTGCAGTAGCAGGGTAATTCAGCCGGTGGTCAATTGGTGTTTGCTTGAGCTCTTTCTGTTTTGTGCTTTGAAGGATTCAAAGTAGCAGATTGTCTATAGTATGCAGAAGGATGAAAGTTATTACTCTTTGGTCAGGAGGTCTGAACCCTGTGCTTATTAGAAGAAGCCTCTGGAAGAGTGTGTTATGCAAGGTACTACAGTTTTGGAAGATGCTGATATGCTCACTTCTTAGCTCAGAATAGAGTAAAAGATTAAGACACTGACCTTACCTGGAAGCGTTGTGGGGTTTGTGTTGGACAAGATTCAGCAGATGGCGGTTACCTTGACTGGAGTTGAGTATTTATCTGCTTTTTAGGTTGTACTTTCAACTAATGACAAAATACATAGACGGGAGACTATGTACATGTCTGATGTAAAAGTGCAAGACTGAGAATATACTCTTCTCTGTGTGGCGCTTTATTGGTGCTGTTGATGACATCATAATCTTGAGGGTTTCAGCTTGGATCAGTTTATTTCTGATCTAATTGGTTGGGAGCATAGTGTTTGCTCTGGTTGTGAAGGTCGAGGATAAGTGGCAGTTATCTCTGGCTTTCTATTGACGGCTCTACTAAGGGAAGTGGCATTCTTTGGTATTGCTATGAGGTAGTCTTGGACTATCTTTTTGTGAAGATTCAGATGTGGTAGGTTTGAAGTATTTGGAGTTTCTGAGCAGGATGGAGGTTTTTTACTCAAACTTGATTGTTAAATCAAGTCTATGAGAGCATGGAAATCTGTTTATGCAAAGGGAGGAGGTTCTTCTGAGTGGCAGAAGGAGGAGCTGAATTCAACAGTTGGATGTCATAATGTGCTAACATATAGCTTAACATCAGGAGTCTCAACTAGTGATGTGATCTACTGGAATGAACAATAGGATGCTTCAAAAGGATAGTTCTCATGGCAGTTTACGGGAGCTGCAGGATGGAGAAGATGTTACATGACCATGGCTTAGGGAGTCTAAGTGTGTTTGCTTTTGAGCAATTGGAATGTGTGACTTGAAGATCAAGCTTCCTTGGTGGATCGAGATATCTTTGTGAGAGTTCTGACAAACGTGAAAAAGGTCAAAATGTGGCATTTGGCCGAGGATTCATGAATGAAGTGATCAACCTGTGGCATTTGGTTGATCTCAGAAGTGGATTCGAAGAATCAAGATAATCAGAAGGGTGGCAGCTGGTTATTTTTGAGGATTGTCTTGAGTTGAAGACTTAAGGAGATTATTCTTCTTGAAGGTGGACGAGAGTTTAATTCTCTAGCTCTTTGGATTACTATGCTATAGTAAGTCCAGTTGTTGAAGCATATCAAGAATCATGGTGATGATGTCTTGGTGAGAGGTAGATGTTCTAACTTGTGTTGGGACATTATCTGGTTGGAGATCCTTGGTGAAGGATGATTATGCTCTGGTTCAGAAGCGTGGTGCCTACATTATGCCTAAGGAGCGTCTACATAGTCATACGGGAGAATGATGAAGTAGAAGGTCTGCCTTGGATGGAAAATGTAGTTCAGGTATTGTTTGATTGGAAGTCTGAAGGTGAAGAGCATGGTAAGGAATGAATGCCGTTGGAGAAAGGGACATTGGTACCAAAATACCTGTGCTCAACAAGTATGCTCAAATGTTCATCTTCATCTAGAGCATTAGTTGACCATGACAGGGGGAGTACTTGACTATGGAGTGTGTTGCAAAGGTACATATATTATGAATTGTGAAGATTGATTGAATCTTGTGAGGAGTGAGCCCTTGAAGACACAAAGTTACAAAGAAGCACATGCTGCCCTTGATAGGAGGAGATTGTGAAAAGTTTGTGCAGCTAGATGCACCTATTGGGAGGTTGCATACATAGGGAGTTAGTGTCCTGTTAAGGTGTGTTCCTTATTACTTTTGTTTAGATGGAACAGAATTAAAATAGAAGTTTATTGCATTTTTGGAAGCTTACAAGAACAGTAAAAACAACAAGCAAAGAGTCTAAAGATTATCCCAACCCCCCGAATCAAGAAACGTCTTCCAATCTTCATCCCATTCATCATCAGATGCTTGAAGCTGCACTTGGTTTTTCTTGTTAGTCTTCATCCTTGTTTCTGATGTCTTGTGTGGTCTTGTTACTCCTGAAGATGCTCCTGCTTTGGACAGTGTTGTGTCCTTCAACTTCTGAGGATCTGGCTTCTTGTCCTCCTGCATGTGTCTCTTTGCTGCATGCTTGTTAGACTGACTCATGATTCCTTCCTTGGTGTGCTAATAGGAGCAAGGAGGTTTGGTATTTATACTGGATAAAATGTCATTGTTTGTATCGCCTGACCAGTCAGAATAATCTTTGGTATGGGAATCTGTTTTTCTTGGGAACCTGTTTTTCTTGGCACATTGGCTACCAGAACTTCGTGTTTGGTGCCTGGGTAGAAGTGGTCCTAGTAGGATGAGGCTAGGTCGTGTCTAGTTGTCTGATGTTCCTGGTATTACTGCTGATGCTGGTTAAGTGGGGTGGTCTTTTGTCTCATGCTGATGTCCTACATGTTGTTACAACATTATGGTTGGGTATGTACCATACTTATGAAGTTTGAAGAAGCAACATTATCGTCTGAAGTGGCAGTTCTGACATAGTGTGGATTAGAATGGGCAGATTCTAATCTTGATGGTAAGTAGTTCAGAAAATACATGGCTACTTTCATGATGAAGACTTCATTAGGAGCTGGTGAATGTAAGGCTGTTAACTATAACCTAGTGCAGCATGTGTGCTGGTCAAGCTTGTGCAGTGTGATGATGGGACCTATCCTAGCTGTGTGAAGATAGTGCCTATGCAAGTGAGGTCTGAAAAGCAAAAGTGGTGTACATGGGTGATTTTATTGCTCCCTGATGGTTTGAAGGAATCTAGAAGAAGTCGTCTCAATACCCATTAGATAAGAAGATGTGTTGGGTTAATAAGCTAGCAGACAATGTCTGATGCGATGTCAGAACATGTTATAGGACATGTTTCTTGAGCCAAACAAGGAAGTATTTTGGACCGTGGTGTTAGGATAAAGTAAATTACGTGGCTTCGACTAAGCATGGAGCGTTATTGGCCAAATTTATGGTAAGATTCAGTTGTGAAATAATTAAGGCAGTCAAGGCAGTTTTTGGAAGGTAGGCATTGAATTTGAATGCAGTTTTTGGTACCTAAAATAGCATTTGTTTGACCAAGAACATTGACATATTCAAGGCTCGTTAATTTCTAAGTTACTGGTCAGCTATTTATAGGGGTTAGTTTGTTCTCCTTCAGACAGTGAGTGGTCTTATCTCATAAGTCTTATGGCATATATTCGTGTTTGGGTAAGCACTTCTTGGGTTTGGTTCAGTGAGGGGTTCCTTTGCCAATTTGTGGCTAAAAAGGGGGAGAAAGGAAGAGATGGGCTAAAAGGTTTGAGCAGTTGTTATGCCTGGAGTCTGCAGTTCCTGATGCAGCAGAAGAGGATGGTACATCCTTGAGTTGGTGTTGAGTCTTTGTGACTTGTGTCCTGAGTTATGAACACAGTTGTGACTTGTGTTCTGAGTTACCTGGGTTGGCAGAATGGCACTTCTTAAGTTTCCTCTTATGCTATGGACTAAACCCTGTGTCTGATCAATGAAAGTGTGCAGAATTATCTGATGCCACCATTGGTCTTTGTTGAATAGACAAACATTTCTTTTTTGTCGAAGTCTTCCAAAATGAATCCGGGTCTGAGTTGAAAAGAAAAAGAAATGTGTTGTATTTAGGGGGCGTGTTTGAAATCTTCTTCCTCCAGGATTGTTGTTCATAGTAGCTACTGATGGTTACTGGTAGGTTCAGGAGTTGCTGATGACTTCTGACAGTAGTATAAAGCTGTAATTACTGATGTAATCTGAGTTGCAATGTTTATATATGTGTTTTAGCCAAAATTAGCCAAAGGAGGAGATTGTAAGTTCTTGTAATTGGCTGAAATTTTGTTAAAACAAGGTTAATGTCATGGTTGATGTTGCAACATGAACTGCTAACAATTTTGTTATGATTTGTAAATATTGTTGAAGAGTTAAAGTGCTGAAGAGTGATGTCACATGCGAAGTCTTAACATCACTATACCAGAACATTACAACATCAGGTCTGAGATGATTAATTAGGGTTGCACGTGGTTCTGGTGTGAATGAGATATTCTGCTAAAGAGAATCAGAGAATGCAGGCGAAGATCAAGGGAGAAATATATTCTGTTGCAATCAGTTATGAAGATCAGTTTGTTACTAATTTAATGCATAAAGATATGGAGAATATTCAGAGTTAATTATTGAAGATTTAAGATATGATTGAAGATCTAGTTAGAAGCAGGATCTGTTGTAGATCTGTTACAGAAGATTTGATATGGTTTGAAGGCCCAAATCCAATTGGGATTATATTATAAATAGAATGCTTATAACCTAGAATAGGTACGGGTCCAAGATGTAGATCATTAGGGCTTTGTCCAAGTGAACCACTCGGGTTGTGAGATGGTCACTGTGTTTAACTCAGAAACCTGTAGGTAATGAGTTTAATATTGTTCTTGGAGGAAGCTTTGAAGCAACTCCAAAGTGTGTCATGAAAGGGTGTCTTTTATGATTGAACCGTTGTTGGTAATTAAGTTGTTGATGCAGTGGCGGTGTAGTCGACTGCTAGACATCATTGCTATGATTGGAAGTGAGATAGAGTCTCATACCTAGGTGGTTTCTTAGGTAGAAGGGTCTTTGGGTAGTGATTGAATTAGGTAGATTGTCAACTGGTCTGTTGAGTCTGTAATTTGATACTACTAATAGTGGACTTCCTTCCTGGCTTGGTATGCCCCCAGATGTAGGTTGTTGAACCGAACTGGGTGAACAATTCAGTGCATTATTTACTGTTTCTATTATTGCCTTGTTCAGCAAATTGCGATGTTGCGACATTGCACAAAGACATCACACATCTGTACCAGAATTTCAGAATGTCAAATACTATTGGCAATCAAGTACTAGAGAAGATGGAAAGAAGAACAAGACTAAATGTAAAGAACATCTCTCTTAACACCAGCAAGAACTGTGTTCCTCAAGAAAAAGACAAAAGTGTTCAATGTTATGAGTGTCAAGGAATTGAACAGTTTAGTGTAGAATGCCCAACATATCTCAAGAAACAACAAAAAGAAACAACTGTTTCTTGGACTGAGGATGACTCTGAAGATGGAAAAATTAATGAACATATAAAGCTTGTTAAAGCCTTATTGGGAAATGTGAGTCTATAGGAGGAAAGAAGATGTCGTATGAAGACCTAGCTGCCATGTACAAAGACTTATGTGTCAAAATTGAAGAAGTGTGCAAGGAGGGTGAAAAACAAAAGCTTGTCATAAGACAACTTCAAGTTGAGAAGAAGGAATTGCTTACTAAAGTGTTTGATTTTCAGAGTGAAGTATCCCTTGTGACCTCTAAGCTAGAACACATGACCAAGCCTGTTAGAATGATAAATAATGGAACATATGTGTTGGATGATATACTCAAAGCTGGAAGAGATGTCGGAAGTCCAACAGGAATTGGATATAACAAAAAGGAAAAATTTTCTATGTCTAGACATATCTATCCTAAAAAGAGAAATGACACCTTGGTTTCAAAGAGGAAGTTCCAACATCAGGAAGCTTTCACCATACCTAAGTTCCAACCTAAGAGATGTCCCCATTGTGGAAAGCTGTATATAGGTGCCTTCTGTTACAGGTTGTATGGTTATCCTAAACCTTATAGCAATCAAGTAAACAAGGTAAAGGGAAAGTGGAAAGCCAATGATATAAAGCTATATCTCATGGGTCATGGTTCTCTCAAGACTTCTATCAAAGAAGAATTGTATCCTGGCAGAGTTTATGATAAGTGACAAATTGGGAGGGAAATCAAGATGTCACATACTGAGTCACAACATCAGAATGCTTCCAAAGTTCTAGAACCTTTCCATATGGAGTTAATGGGATCAATGTAGGCAGAAAACCTGTGTGTAAATAGGTATACCTTTGTGTGCGTTGATACTTCTGGTTTGAATGTTGTTGTTTCAAATATTTCAAATGTTGTTACCTCTGAAACTGTGAGTCTAGATAACCCTAAAGTGGAAAATACTCTAAGTCAATCTAGTCTGAATGTTGTTGTTAATAGAAGTGTTCATATGTCTCTCTCTCTCTAAGATCTTAGTTACTGATCCTGAGTCTGATGTTGTGTCTGATGTCACAACATCCTTGGCCGGACCTAATCATTATGATGAAACCACACAAGAAAACTTTTAGAGTAAATCTTCTGAAAAATCTCATGAGAATGTGGCTGAAGATGATTTTGTTGGTGGTAAAAGAGATGATTCTGATGATAATAGTATGTTTTGTTGAAGATAAAGAAGAGAGTGCTGGTGTGAAGAAGGATCAGTCTACTGACATTGTCAATGAAGATGGTCTAGATTCTGATTATAAGCCTATAGGAAAGAAATTGGATCCTTTTATTATTAAAAGATTGAGGAACAAAAAGGGGAAGGTTGTTGTGTCTACAAGCAAGACTTCTAAGGCATCCAAGAAAAGTACTAAGGTTGGACCTGACAAAGGATAGAGTAAGGGTATGACCCCTGCTACCAAGAAAAGGTCATTGATAAGAAAAGAAGTGCCCTCAAGTGACTCTGAGTATGATGTCAAACAAGATGTTACAGACATCTTGTCTTCTGCTAAGAAAAAAGGTGTTGATGTGGATCAAAGTTTATATGGAAATATGATTGGTAGTCTACTATATCTTACAACTAGATAATAAATCACTTGTGCTATAGTGAGCCACATTACTCAAGTGAAGAGGATCTTGAAAAATATCAATGGTACTAGTGATTATGGAATGCTGTATTCTCATAGTCCAAATTCCATGCTTGTAGGGTATTATGATGCAAACTTGGCGGGTAATACTGATAATAGAAAAAGTACTTCTTGAGGATGTTTCTTCTTGGGAAACAATCTTATATCTTGGTTCATCAAAAAGCAAAATTGTGTGTCTTTGTCTGAATATATTGTTGCAGGAAGCAATTGTTCTCAGTTGACTTGGATGAAACAAATGTTAAAGGAATATAATGTCGAACAGGATGTAATGACATTATATTGTGACAATTTGAGTGCAATCAATATATCAAAGAATCCCATCCAACATAGCAAGACAAATCATATTGACATTCATCATCATTTTATTAGGGATCTTGTTGAGGACAAAAATGTTACTCTTAAGCACGTGGCCATAGAGGAACGACTGACTGTCAAGTTTACTAATGCCTCATATGCAAATCAAATTAAGGATAAAAGCTATGATGTAGGAACTTGCATTGTTGAGAAGTTGTAGCAATTATAGAAATGGAGGAATGCAACACATATTGCATATTTCCTCTATCCTCTGATGCTTGGGAGGTCTGAGCAAGTGACAGTTGTTAGTAGATGGAGTAAGATATCTTTGAAACATAGAAGGACTGTTTTGAAGAAGACAGTTGACAGCTTCAAGGAATTCAAAAGGATCGTTGATAGAGGCAAGAGTTGGAGGATCATCTAAAAGTGATCTATATTCCTTTTCGTTTCCATCTATTATATTGGTTGTGTTTCTATCTGAACTTATGCTTTATACACTGTGTTTTTTTTGTGCTTCAAAATTTGTGTTTCCATTTATGTTTATTTACATTTACTCTATTTTCTTTTTGTCAATTTTTGTCTAAAAAGGGGGAGTAAAGTGTTGTTTTGTTTACTGATGTTAGATTAGATGTCATGACTTTATGTCATGTTTGTACTACTGCTTCGGAAGAGTAGTTGTTTTTGTTGTTGGACTGTATGCAACTTTTTAGGAGTATGCATGATAATCTATCATGCTTATTGTTGTTGCTGCTACTGATGTGGAACTATTTGCTATGTCTGAGAGAATGTATTATTCTCTGCAGTAGGTTGTGGTATTCAGGGGGAGTGTGCTTGTGCTAGTGATTGTGACAGTGCTTGTGTAGTGTCGTTCCATTGTATGAACTGACATGGGAGTTCATGTATTTTTGTTTTTCCCCTTCAAGGGGAGTACTGGTTATGTGTGACAAGGGGAGTGGTGTACCTGTCTGTTTTGTTACTGCAGGATTGCAGTCTGTATAAAACTTACATGTTCTTCGGTAGCTTGTGTTAGTTTGTGATGTCATACCTAATGTCTTCACATTGTGCAGTCAGGTGTTTTTCTTTATTGGTTTGACAACATTGTGGTTCTTGAGGTTCCTTATTTATATTTGTTTCCGCTGTATACCTCTGATATGTGTGCTAAGGTTATTTTAGCCAAAATTTGCCAAAGGGGGAGAATGTAAGTTTTGAGGTTTTTGGATTGACTGAATTTTGGTAAAACAACATGTTGATTTGCAAGATGTTAAACCAGATGTTCCGCCATAATAGTTAGACATCATGTTATGCATGATGTTGTGACATGTTCTAGGACATGTTATACCAGATAGCTAGGGCATGTTTATTTTGGTATTTTTAGTGTGATTTTTGAGTGTGTTTTAATTCACCCACGTGCGTTTTCATAGGAGTATATTGTTGGATTTTCTGTTATGACAGATTCTGTTACTTTTCATAAAAAGGATCCTTGAGCCTTTTTAGGAAAGCTTGTATTTTGCTCCTATTATTATACCGTATGATTTGCAGCTAGTTTATACTGATTGCTGCTATTTGTGCGCCTCATGAAGCCCAAGTCCAATAGGTCAGAAGGCTATTTAAAGTTAAGAAAACCCTATTGAAGAATAAGAGTATAACGTGAAGAATTTAGGGAATTAGGATTAGTTGTTGTTTTAGTTGGTCTTTAGGTTTTTCTATTTGTTAATTTTATGTCACTCATGTATCTTCTGATGCATTGAGGTTGACTGATTGGTCATTGTCCACTCTAAAGCTTTTAAGCAAGAGTGTATTGTTCTTGGTTGAAGCTTTTAAGCAAAACCGAGTATTGTCTTGGAAGTGTGCTACTTCTATTGTTTGTTGTTGTTTATATAGTCACTGGAATTGGGATTGTTTGATATCACTAAGGTTATTAGGAAGTGAGAGGGGATTCTCATACCTTGAGGGTGTCTAGGTAGAAGTTTCCAACGGTAGAGATTAGGTGATAAGTTGTAAACGGGGGAGTTTAACTTTGAACTAATACTATTAGTGGATTTCCTTCTTGGCTTAGTAGCCCCCACATGCAGGTGAGTTGCATCGAACTGGGTTAACAATTCTGGTGTTATTTTTATTTTTCTGTCACTTAATATTTTGCATCTTTATTTGTGTGATCAATTTGTTTTGATCCTAGTGTTGTGACATGTGTCTCGACATCTGATATCTAAGTGCCAGAATTTCAAGTATCCCACTTTTATGTATCCCTGATAATACCTGTTGCGGTGAGAATCAGATGTCAAGCTATTATATTAACTTGAATCGCAAATCTTTAAATATTCACCATCAGTCTTTGATTTATCCAAAGGAAATGTTAAAGATCGAAAAAACCTAAGTTAAGAGAATCTAGGGTTGGGGGGTTGGTTACGCCTAGGGAAGGTGTTAGCATCCTAGACGTCTGTAGTACTCTACAAGAACCTCTTGTTAGTATTTTGTCATACCCCAAATTTTGACCACCAAGATTTCCATCATTGTGAGGATCATTGCCACAGTATGGATGTACCTTCATGCCTCATCAAACTCCTCAAGGATTGTTGAGCTTTCACTACAATCAAGAATTAGGGTTTCAAGCCCTCCCATAACACTTAGACAAAGGATCAATCAAGAAATGATATGATCTTCAACTTTTCTAACCTCTCAAACATCCATAAGGGATCAAGAAGACTCCCATATCAAGAATCAAGCACAAAGTTGCAACATTCCAAGTGGATCAAGCCTCGAGATCGCCAGTGTCACCAAATTAGGGTTTTGGTCGACCAGGGCCTCTAGATGAAAATCTACATCTAGGCATGAGCCAATACTTCAAAGCACAACCCAAGATACTCCAAGGGACCTCATGGACCCAATCATCAAGTCAATTTAACCTCAGGGGATGCATTTACCAAAAATCAGGAATTAGGGTTTCTGGACCTAATTCACCCCTAAGTTGACTTTTGAGGCAAAGCATGAGCCAAGACCTCAAGACATGATTTGCGGGCCTCCAATACACTACATTGATCCATTTGCAACAATGGATTGATCCAAGAAGCTTGATTCACAAGTTTCAATTTCATCTGGACCACAATTAGGGTTTTATAGAAAAAGTCAACTGTACCTTTGACTTTTGACCAAGACATGCTCCCAAACCCTGGGACATGATTTAATTTACCCTATAACACCTATGGAATCCATCCATTACGTTTGAATTAGGTCAAGGACTTGATTTCACAAAGGAATGCACAATTTGGATTTCAAAAAGTGAGGTTTCACAAATATGGTTCCCCTAAGTCAAAAATAATGTTAATGTATGATATTGATCATCATCCAGCAAGAAAAATCAAGAAAAGTGAGGTTTCTTGCAAAAGGGGCAACCTTGAGAAACCAAAATTTTTTTAAGTTATGGAATAAAAGTGGTTTTGGTACCAAGTTCCAAGGATCATAATTTGAGATCCAAGCAACCATTTTGGGTGATCCAAAGCTGGATTTGTAGGTCTTGCTACAATCTACAAAAGCTTCAACTACCTCAGTCTCCAATTCTTCATGGATTTTGAGTTATGGATTGATCAAAATCACAAAAACATGAAAATGAGACTTTTTCCAACACTTAGTGAAAATCTGCCTAAGTTACCAGCCTTGAACATCAATGTTCATGAGGTTTTTTTAGTTGGATCCAAATAGTTTCAAAACAAACTATGATCACACATGTTTTGTATCATATGAGGGCTTTCTAAAAAGCACAATAGCCTCTCATAACTCAACCTGAGCAGGGAGATATGAATCCCTCAAAATCACCATTTCCAACTGTTCCAAGCAAGGCAGATTTTGTGCATTTGCTCGATTTGCAAAATTTGGATATCTCCAAGCCTTGTCATCCATTTGGACACATCTGAGGATAAAACAAAATGAGAATGATCTGATCCCTAAGCCTCCAAAGTCCAAGAGTCTACATTAGCCATAACAAACCTAAAAAGGCTATAAAGGTGCCAAGACTCCAATTTTGTTTCCAAGCATTCAATAGATGCGCCAAGGTGGCATGGACTGACACATTCATAACTGAATGAGTCCAGGATCAGCATTGAATCAAAGGACCATATGCTTATGCCCTAACCTCAAGGCAATGGCTAGAGGAGACTTAAGATTCCTTTTTCTCAACATTGGCCAAAGGCCTGCTGCACCTGCCATTCACTATTGCTTGTAAAACAAACTTGCTCTATTATAAATAGAGCTCATTTGTGCTTAGTTTGAGTACACCGAAGCACTACAACACTTGCTTTCTTCGAAATCTCTTTCTCTAGGCCAAAATGCCTTCTTTTGCAAGTAATCTCTGAGTTTTTGAGTTAGAGAGCAATTCCACCATAGCTCATGATCCAAACACATCTAATGTATCATATGTAAGTTGTCTAAACACTCACTTGTGACCTGAAACACCAAAATCACAAAGTCCACGTCCAAAACCTCAAAATTGGACTTTTCTGCATTTTTCAAGCCATGCCTTGATTCAGTCACTTCCAAAACTAAACAAAGCCTCAAACACACTCCAAATATCATCCTCAAATTGTCCCAAATGGTTCCCCTAATTTGGAACACCATTTGAGAGAGTTGACATATTGGTCACTTTTGCCCCTTTTGCAAGAAAGTGCCAAAACTTCTTCTTGAGGATTCCAGCTTGTTCCAGTCATCCTAAAAGCTTCTAAGGGATCAATTGAGAGTGTCCAAAGCATCAAATTACTTCTGGCACAAGGGACTTGGCAGATAGCACAAAAAGTTCCAAGAGGTAAGTGCATGACAACTTGAACTCTTTGAATTATGCATTCCTTTGATGTCCACTGATCATAAACATCTCATACATGTTGTATATATTGTGTTTGAACCAATTTTCCATGTAATTCTTGCCTGTACCATGGGATAGCATAGAACATGCAAAGATAGGCCAATTTTGGGATCACTATCGGATTTTGAGTTAGAGGTAATTTCTGAAAATTCGAAGACCACCATTGGATTCCTCATGAAATTCTAGGTCAGATGCACCTAAATTTTGTCCCAATCCATGGAGAAATGAGAAAGTTAGAGACTTCACATAAATTTCCAAAACTTGCCTTGCCTTGCCTTGGCCAGGCCTGAAAACTTGGCACCCCTTATGTATTTATGGGGTGGTTTTGATACACGGATGTATCACCACCCCAGTGGTAGCGCGCATGTGTGTTTGTTGCTAAAGTCGTGGGTTCAAACCCCACCCAGACCTTTTTTTTCCATTTTTCACTTTTGTGCTATTTTTCATTATTTTCATGTTTTGTTAATTAATTGAAAAATTAATTTCTCTTTCAATTTTAATTATTTTTTATTGGTTCTTTTTCTGAAAATTCACAAAAATGTTAAAATATTTTAGTCCATAAAAATTTCACAAAAAAATTATTTATTTAATATATTTAGTATTTTTGTAAAGAATTATATTTTTATTTGTTTTTAAACATTAAAAATATTTCTTTCTCTTGATTTTGAAAAATTCAAATGCTTTTTAAATCATCCAATGAATTAAACTTGATTTTCCAAATATAAATCCAAGATCACAACCTTTTTTCACACATTTGATTATTTTAATTGAATTTTTTATTCAATTAAAATACATTTAAAAACAAAATTAGGGTTTTGATCACTATCACCCTAACAAATCTTTTCAAACATCTTTGGGCCTCTGATAGAGTGTAAGACCCAATCCTTGTTATACAAAAAACTTTTTGGGTCTCTGTCATTATATAAGTCCCACTGCGATTTTAAAATCTCGGCGCGGTCGTCGCCTTTTAAAAAAAAATAACTTAGGCTTACCCTTTTTGTTGTAAGTCCCATTTCTTTTCTTTTCTCAAACTTCTGGGCCTCTCCTTGAGTTGTAAGACCCATCCCTTTGTACAGAAAAACTCTTTGGGCCTCAGTCGTTGTACAAGTCCCGATACAATTTTCAGATCAACGGTACGATTACTGTTTTTTTCATCTGGGCCTCTCCTTAAGTATAAGCCCCAACAATCTTTTCAAAAACAACTTCCCTTTTGATTTAGGTTCAAACTCATAGTTGTTATCAAAACTTTCTTTAATTTCTTGAACAACTAACCATACAGCTGTTACTATGGAAGCTTGCTCGCCTGTAAGTTTTTATCAGCTTTATTTACCTGCTTTCATATATATATATATATATAACTATATTGCTGAAAGCTTGCTCACCTGTAAGTCCTTCTTTCTTATCCTTTTAAATACTTGTCATATATCAACTGTATAGTAGTATATCTGCTTAGAATTTTCCCCGACAACTAAGTCTAGAACTAGGTAAAGCCAGTTGGTCACTCTTTAATACAGTCAAAACTAGATCCCCATAGGATTTCCAGATACAGTCTTGCCTTATCTTGGGCCCCTGAAGACCTCTTAAAGGTATTAGACAGAACTTAGTCATCCTTTGTTAGAGCAGTCTTTCCAGTGTCAAAACTTCAGACCAATTTAGGGTTGATTCTCATCCCTTAAAACACCTGCCTCCTCTTGGGCATCATACAAAGAAAAACTCTTCCATACCAGTAGACTTGGACACTCTAATCTCCTCTTGAGTCTTAAAGACATTCTCAAGTTCCCTATAAATATAGGAGAAACCCTGGTCATTTTTTATCAATCTTCAGTAGAGTTAAAACCCATGGGTTATAAAACCCAGTCTTTCTCCTAAAAATCCCTTAGCCAGGGTCAGTTTCTCATCATTATAACACTATCCCAAATTAGAACCTCAAGATATCTCAACCCTTCTGTAAACCCTCAGCAAGAGTTGATTCCCCATTTGAACCTGCCTCTAGATCTCAATAAACCTCAGCAAAAGACAGCCTGCTCTTAGGCTTTGTATAAAGATTTCTTTCTATGTTATTCCCCAACAAAGATAGCCTCCTCTTAGGCTTCGTATAATGACTCTTCCTTTCCTCAGTATAGCTAGCCTCCTCTTGGGCTTTGTACAAATGATTTTCCCCAGCTGAGCTAACCTTTTCAGACTCTCTGGTTGAGTCAAGTATCTTTCCACACTCTGTTATTGAGTCAATGGTACCAAAAAAAAACACTCTCTTGTTGAGTCAACCCTTTTAGCCTCAATCTTGGGCTTTGTACAAGACAAATAAAGACACTCCCTTGTTGAGTCAATCTTTTTCAGCCTCCTATTAGGCTTGGTATAATGATTTCCCCTAGCAAAAGTTAGCCTCCTCTTAGGCTGTGTATAATGATTTCTCCAGCTTGGTCAGCCTCAATCTTGGGCTTTGTACAAGACACCATATAAATTTCCCTAAGCAGAGTCAATCCTTTTTCTAGTCTCAATCTTGGGCTTTGTACAAGACAGACAAAAACTTTCAGCCTCCTCTTTGGCTTTGTATAATTATTTTCCCAGTAAGGTCAGCCTCAATCTTGGGCTTTGTACAAGACACCTAAAAATCCTCAGCTGAGTCAGTCTCATTTTAGCCTCAATCTTGGGCTTTGTACAAGACAAATAAAGATTTCTTTTCCACCGAGTCAGACTTCTTTCTAGCCTCAATCTAGGGCTTTGTACAAGACACATATAAACCCTCCCTAGTGGAGTCAAAATCTATTTTTAGCGTCAATCTTGGGCTTTGTACAAGACAGACAAAATATTTCCCCGGAAAAGCCAACTTTTTAGCCTCCTCTTAGGCTTTGTATAATGATATCCCCAAAAGAGTATGTCTCTCTTTTAGCCTAAATCTTGGGCTTTGTACAAGACATATATAAACACTCTCTTGTTTGAGTCAGTCTTTCCCAGCCTCCTCTTAGGCTTTGTATAAGGACTTTCCAGTGGAGTCAATCAACCTTTTAGCTTCAACCTTAAGCTTTGATCAAGGCACACAAAAATCAACACCCCCTCAGAGGAAATCAAAATCTCTGTAGGAAGTCATTTCTCTGTTTATCACTCTTCAAAACAGAATATTCAAAACAAATCTTAAATCCCAGATAACTGCTATAAGTGGAACACTTGTTAATTAAAAAATCCAAGCTGTCGTCCATCTCTTATCCTGGCAAACTTCCTATTTCATCTAATTGCTGTAAGCGGTAAGCCTCTAGATTATTTACATCTACACCACTGTCCCTCTCTTAGCATGAAAGATTCTTAAGGAAAAATGGCATTGCTCTAAAATGAGTTAAAGTTTTCTCCTTCAGGACAAATCCCTCATAAAGGAAATTATGGCATTGCTGGATTCACATATCCCAGTTAAAGTAATCCCCCTTTATAAACAATCACCCAACAGTTGTGATAAACAGACGAGATGTCTCCCTTTAGAGATGACAAATTCTCTCTCATTCAAACCTTTAGCTTCAATCTTGGGCTTTGAACAAGACACAAATACACCTTTTAGCTTCAATCTTGGGCTTTGAACAAGACACCAAAACATCTATTTCCTCCCATAGAATAGGAGGAACTACGATTGCTCTGATTTTCCTGTTTCTTTAAACGGAAATACGTAGGCATAAGATTGCAAAATCTTAGCGAGCATACCAAAAGAAAACTTTAGGTCCAGCACCTTCACATATTCATCAAAAACATCGGAAAACCCGATATCAAAAACTCTCTCTCTCATATTTCCCAAGAAACTTTCCCAACCCATCAACAGATAAACACCATCAAGTACAAAGCAGAACCTAAAACTAATAACCTGTGGATAACCACATATAGGATGGGTAACTGACAACTCCCCATTGTATAACCTAACCCTGAACTCCTCGAATCTCTTTTAAGCGTTTGTTCAGTTAAACTTTCGAGTGCAAGGTTAGTTTGAGATAGCTTCCCTTTCCCTTCCAGCTTCACGGGATAAATAAGAAATCAGAAAGTAGCACCCCGCTCTCCTCCTCATTGAGGAGGAAACCACAACGGTACGATAAGGTGGTCACGACACCGACAAAAATTGCACGCTACAGTAAAATGGCAACTCTGCTAGGGATGTCAGTTTGTCTGTTTAGGACTAAGACTAGAATTCTTAAGAGGTCTAGGATGTTAGTTTTAGGAATCATACTATATATATATATATATATATATATATATATATATATATATATATATATATATATATATATATATATATCGCTTTTCCTACTTGATATCCGTGTATATTTTTCTGCTAATGGGAATGCGAGTGATGTCGCATGCGAAAAGTTTGAGTGATACCTAAGATAGGTGATGGCAGAGACGAGCGGTCTTATAGGGAGTGAATCCCGAATAAGCTATCCCAGTAGACCATCAAATCAGTGGAGGTACCCTTTGCTGATTCAATGTCTAACGACTTCGATTGTGAAAACAGATAGTCCGATTGTGGTATCCATGAAACTGGGGATTTAGTAGACAGTAACCATGTGGCAATTTAGTAGTGCGGTAGCTATCGGAAATAGTTGTCACGCGATACTACACTTAATTGAGATTACCCTAAGATGCTACAACTCGCTCGGGTGAACCATCTTGTTGTTGTTATCCCAAGGGGGTCAATGATTTTGAGTACAGGTACAAAAATTCACCATAGTACAATCTTTGGGGATGGGTAGAGCCATGACTCCATGCTCGTGACGCTAAACCTTTGAACCCATGTTTTTTCTATGTTTTTGTGTGCTGCATTCATGCATTCATTTAAAAAACTCTTAAACAAAGAAAAAATCTTCTTTTCTCTTCTCTCTTTTCAAATTAAACTAAAGCAATGATTATAAATATCAGAGAAAAAGATTGCATTATGTATTTCGGTAGAAGGAAGACGTACAAGTACACCTTCAAGGTTCCAAAACTAGAGGATTTACGGGCGTTGGCAAGGATGATCACCAACCCTGATGCTTTCAGAGCTAAGTACGGAGGACTGTTATCCCTGTTAAGGATCCATGTAGTTGAAGGAATCATGTCTACGCTGATTCAGTTTTATGATCCGGTTTATCACTGTTTCACGTTCACGGATTATCAACTAGCACCAACACTAGAGAAGTACTCTCACCTGACTGATTTACCCATCACTGACCAAGCTCCCTTTTCTGGACTAGAAGAAATTCCAAAGGATCAAACCATTGCAAGAGCGGTCTATTTGGATGAGTTAGAAGTCAGGACTCACAAGACCGCTAAGGATGGAATCCAAGGTTTACCGGCCAAGTTCTTGGTAGAGAAAGCCCTGTACTTTGCTAGTATAGGAAACATTACTGCTTTCAAAGATATCTTTGTTCTACTCACATACGAATTGTTCCTTTTTCCCAACATTGATAACTTCGTCGATACCAATGCCATTAAGATATTTCTGATTGGAAACCCTGTACCAACCTTGCTCGCAGATGCTTATCATTCTGTACACTTAAGAAATTTGTACAGCGGAGGAATGATCACATGCTATGTACCCCTGCTATACAAATGGTTCACTTCCCATTTACCCAAGTCGGCTGCATTTTGGGACCATAAGAGTACTCTACGTTGGTCACGCAGAATCATGTCTCTTACCAACTCTGACATAGATTAGTACAATCGAATTTATGATGGGATAAGGATCATTGAAAAATGTGGAAATTTCCCTAATGTACCCCTCATAGGAACCAAAGGAGGAATCAACTATCATCCAATTTTAGTTCACCTTCAACTCGGATACCTGATGAGGCATATTATCATACCCCAAATTTTGACCACTAAGATTTCCCATCATTGTGCAAATCATCATCACAATATGGGGGAACCATCATACTTCATCAGTCTCCCCAAAGATGGGTGAGCATCCACTACAATCAAAATTAGGGTTTCAAGCCCTCTCAGAGCCTTAGACAAAGGATCAATCAAGGAATGACATGATCTTCAACTTGTCTAAACCTCTCAAACATACACAAAGGATCAAAGAGGACTCCCACTCCAAGGATTAAGCACAAAGCTGCTCCCTTCTAGGTGGATCAAGCCTCAAGATCGCCAGTGTTACTAAATTAAGGTTTTGGTCGATCAGGGCCTCCAAAGGGAAATTTTCCTCTGGGCATGAGCCAAGGATCCAAAACACAACCTAATATACTCCATGGAACCTCATGGGCCCAACCATCAAGTCAATTTTTCCTCAGGGGATGCATTCATAAAAAATCAGGAATTAGGATTTCTTGACCTAATTCACCCCTAAGTTAACTTTTAGGGTAAATCATGAGTCAAGACCTCAAGAGAGGGTTTGAGGGTCTCTAATGAACTATATTGATCCATTTGGAACAATGTATTAATCCAAGAAGCTTGAGCAACAAGTCTCAATTTCATTTGCACCACAATTAGGGTTTTAAGGAAAAAGTCAACTGTAACTTTGACTTTTGACTAAGACATGCTCCCAAACCCTAGAACATGCCTCAATATACCCTATGACACCCATGGAACATGTCCATCAAGTTTTATTTAGGTCAAGGACATGATTTCCTGAAGAATTGCACAGTTTGGAATTCATCTGATAAAAAGTCAACTGTGCACAAAAGTCAACTTTGACTTTTTGAGATTTTTCACCAAAATGGATTTTTAACCCTAAAATGATGTCAATGTATAATTTGAATCATCATTCATCAAGAAAAATCAAGAAAAGTGGGATAACTTGTAAAATGGGTAACCATAAAAACTTAGAAAATTTTCTAAGTTAAAAATAAAGTGGCTAGGGTACCAACTTTGGAGGATCATAACTCCTAAACCACAAATCCATTTTTCCTCATCCAAATATGGATTTGTAGCCCTCATTACCCTCTACAAAAACTTTAACTAGACCTAAGTCCAATTCATTAAGGATTTTGAGTTTTGGAGTGATCAAAATGGCTGAAAAATGAAAATGTCACTTTTTCCAACACTTAGTGAAATTTTCACTAAGTCCAAATCTGTATTCATTTTTTTCCAAATGTAGGGGGATTTTTCACTTGGATTCAAAAGAGATCAAAACCAAACATGTTCAAACAGTTGTTGTATCATGTAAGGGCTTTCCAAAATGGCCAAGAACATTGCCAAATTCCATTTGGGCTATGAGTTATGACATTGTCAAGTTGCCTTGTTGAAATCTGTCAAGGCAAGGCAGAATTTACAATTTTGCTCGATTTGCCAAAATTGTGCAAATCCAAACACTCCTATCCACTTGGACACATCTAAGGATTTAATCTAAAGGGGACAATCACTGAGCCAAGCCTCCGAAGTCTTTGGAACAAGAAATAGCATGTTGAACCTAGAATTGCCAAAATAGGGACAAAAATCCAAATTTGGAATGGAGCATTCAATGGAAGCATCAAGGTGGCATGGACTGAGCCTTTTTTATTTGAATTCAGTCAAGACTTATCCAAGACCAAGGGAACCAGCAGCCTGTGCCCTAACCTCTAGTCAATGGCTAGAGGAGACTTGAACTTCCATTGGCCAACATTAAACAAACCTACTCAGCAGTTGCCATTCACTATTCCTTGCAAAACAAACTTGCTCTACTATAAATAGAGCTCAATTGTGATCAGTTTAAGTACACCAAAGGCCTACAACACTTTCCTTTCTCAAAATCTCTTTCTCCTGGCAAAAATGCCTTTCTTAGCAAGGTAGCTATCGGGTTTTGAGCTAGAGGGCAATTCCACTCAAACCAATCACTCACACACCTCACATACATCACATATGAGCTGATCAAACACTTAAACAACAACTGGAACACTGATTTCTCAGAATCACCAGTCAATTGCTCAAGGTTTTAACCAAAATGCAGTTGAGATGCTATGAAGTGATCCAGCCAATTTCAATCAAGTCCAAGCATTCAAACACACTCCATAGGGTGTAGGGAAGCTGTTCAGATCATCACCACTCATCTATAACACCTCCAAATCAAAAATCACATTGCACTTGCTGTCACGGCCTAGAGGTAAGCATAAACTTGGTTATCTCTCAATCTATGCATATTTCCTCGCACAATAATTTTGCCAAATGTTCATAATCATGCATGGAATGTTTCCCTCAATAAATTACATTGTTTGAATCATGTGTGAAATTTCTGAGCCTTCATGCAAAAATTAGGGTTCTTGAGGTTTCTCGTTGATTTCTTGTTTTATGTTTAATTTAAATGAAATTAATTGACATAGACATGATCGTGAGGTTGAGACGAGCATAATGATATGTGGATTACATGATATGATTAAGTATTCAGTGAGATTGGATAGAAAATGCAAATCTGGGCAAAACTGAAGAACGCGCGTGTTCTTCAGCTGTTCTTGGCGCCATTTCTCTCAAATTCAAATATTTGAATTTTTTGATTTTATTTAATTGATTCAAAAATTAATTTCTCTCTGAGTTTTAATGATTTTGAGTTGATTCTTTTTTTAATAATTCACAAAAATGTTAAAATATTTTATTTTCCCAAAAAATCCCAAAAATATTATTTATTTTGTATAATTGATATTTTTGCAAAGAATTAATGTTTTAATTGTTTTTAACATTTAAAATATTTTTTCCACCTTGATTTTGCAACTTTTAATGCCTTCTAATTATTTTGTAGGTCAATACTTAATTTTTGAAGCATTAATCCAAGATCACAATTTGTTTTCCATATGTTAAACAATTTTGATCATTTTAATTGAATTTTTATTCAATTAAATAAATTTTTGAAAACAAATTTAGGTTTTTGGATTAATTCAACCCTCATAAATCATTTTCAAAAACTTTTGGGCCTCTAATAGAGCGTAAGACCCAATCCTTTTTTGACCAAATCATTTTTGGGCCTTAGTGTATTGTATAAGTCCCGATACCGTCAAAAACAAACGGCGCGATCATCGCCTTTTGAAAAATAACCTTGGGCCCCTCCTTGATCTATAAGACCCATTCAAAAACTTTTGGGCCTCTATTAGAGTGTAAGACCCAATCCCCTTTTAACCAAAATAAACTTTGGGCCTCAGATATTGTATAAGCCCCTTCGCGTTAAAAGAAAATCACGGCGCAATCGCCATTTCAAACGAAAAGTCAACTGGGCCTACCCTCGATTAGTAAGACTCATCTCTTTTTTCTTTAAACTTTTTGGGCCTCTTGAGAGAGTGTAAGACCCACCCCTTTGTACATAAAACCTTTTTTGGGCCACAATCACTTGTATAAGTCCCTCTGTACAAATTTAAACAGTGCGCTCACTGATAAAACCCTGGGCCTCCCCTTGAGCTGTAAGCCCCAAATCTTTCTTTTCAAAGCACTTTCTCCTTTGATTTTGAATATACTGTTGTTTTCAATCTTTCTTTGTTGAACAACTAACCAAACAACATGGAAGCTCTACAATCGAGTAAGTGGTTATTGCTTTCATTTACCGCTTTCATATACATATAACTGTATTGTGGGGCTGTTTCACTCTAAGTCTTCTTTCATAAACTCATATCAACTGTGTAATAATAGTATAGATATTTAGAGTTTCCCCGGCAACTACGTATAGCATTTAAGCCCGATGATCACTCTTAGAAATAGTCTAAACTAGATCCCCATAGGATTACCAGACACAGTCTTCCCTCCTCTTGGGGATAAACAATATGGAGACATGAAAGGCAGCATTCTCTGTGAACCCTTTCATAGACTGTCACTCATAGAAGTTGTCAAAGAAACTCTATTCCCCAGAGATGATCTTTTCTCCGTGAATGGCATCTCTTGAGTTTCTTCCAAATTCTCGAACTTTCCTGGCTTGATCTATTCTCGGTGAATGGCATGTCTTGAATTTCTCGGGGTTTGGGGACCCACAGGCTTCTTAAAAGCACTTGTCAAGAAGCTCTACTCCCTAGGGAAGATCTTTTCTCCGTGAATGGCATCTCTTGAGTTTCTTCCAAATTCTCGAACTTTCCTGACTTGATCTATTCCTTGTGAATAGCTTGCCTTGAATTTCTCGGGGTTTGGGGACCCATCGGCTTCTTAAAAGCATCGGCCTCCTCTTGGGCATCGTATAAGGACCCACAGGCTTCCTAAAAGCAACCCAGCCTCCTCTTGGGCTTAGTACAAGGACCCGTCAGGCTTCTTAGAAGTATTCACAGCCTCCTCTTAGGCTTCGTATAATGATCTCTTCCTCCGGGAATGATAGCCTTCTCTTGGGCTTCGTACAAGGACCGATCGGCTTCTTAAAAGTTTCCAGCCTCCTCTTGGGCTTCGTACAAATTGTCCCGACGACCTCCTAGAGGTATAGGAACAGAACTTAATCATCTCCATAGAACAATCTTTCCAAGAGTCTACTACTGTTTCTCAAAGCATAATACAAAAGATAAAACTCTAGACTTGGACAGTCTAATCTCCTTGAGTCTCAAAGACATTCTCAAGTGACCCCTTCGTTAAATAGGAAGAAAACCCGTAGACTCGGACAGTCTCAATACCCTTCGGATTTCCTGCTTCCTTGAAGAACAGGAAATAATCCAGATCCTTGAATCAAATCCTTGAGTACAGTGTTGCTCATATAAGAACTGATTTTCTCTTTCAAAATCAGTATACTGGACCTGTCACTTAACTGAAACAGTAACCATAGCCTCCTCTTGGGCTTTGTACAATGATTCTCCCCAGCGGAGTCAAACAACGTTTAGCCTCTCTCTCGGGCTTTGTACGAGACACGTAAGAGACTCCCTCGTTGAGTCAATCACTCATTTCGCCTCCATCTCGGGCTTTATACGAGATACAAATAGGTTCTTATTGAGCCAAACAAGTAAACAACAGCCTCCATCTCGGGCTTCGTACGAGATACAAAACACTCTCTTGTTGAGTATAAAAGATTCTCTTGGTGAGTCACCATCCTTAGCCTCCATCTCGGGCTTTATACGAGATACCAAAAGACTCCATCGTCGAGCCAAAACCTTTTAGCCTTTCTCTCGGGCTTTGTACGAGACACATATCAACCTCCTCTTAGGCTTTGTATAAGAAAACCACTGGTTGATCCAATCAACCTTTTAGCGTCAAAGCTGTGCCTCATTCACAGTACTCCTTCCCTTTCATCTAATTGCTGTAAGCGGCAAGCCTCTGGATCATCTACATCCATGCCACTATCCCTCTTTTAGCATGAGAAATTCCTAAGGAAAGATAGCATTGCTCTACACTGAGTTAAAGTCTTCTCCTTCAAGTTGGAAATCCCCTATAAAGGAAATTATGGCATTGCCGGATTCACAAATCCTGGTTAAAGTAATTCTCCTTTATAAAACAGTTGTGACAGACAAACCCCTCTTTAGAGATGACAAATTCTCTCTAAAGACAAACACTTTTAGCTTCATATCTTGGGCTTTGAATAAGATACAAATAAACTCTTCAGCTTCACATATTGGGCTTTGAACAAGATATATATCACCTTTCGCTTCACGTCTTGGGCTTTGAACAAGACACCAAAAACACCCATTTCCTCCCATAGAATAGGAGGAACTACGAACGCTCTTATTTTCCTATTTCGGTAAACGGGAATACGTAGGCATAAGATTGAAAGAAAAATCTTAGCGAGCACACTAAACAGAAACCCAAAATCCCATACTCTCATGTATCTATCAAAAAACATCAGTCCTAACATCCTAATCCTTGTTCCCCGCCAGAAAATCCTAGAAAGAAAGAAAACAGTATTGGCGAAAATACAAATAACCAGTACAAAGGCCCCCCCACATTGATAGCATTCGTAACCTAACAGACTGCTGTTTAAACTCAGTATGCAAAGCAAGGTTAATTGGAGACATCTATTTCCCTTCCTTCATCAGCTTTAATAGGATAAAAAATGAATCAACCTGTAGTTAAAACTCAACCGCAGAGAGCGACCAACGCTTAAGAACCGCGTCCAAAATCGCTCGCTACACATATCCCGCGTAATGTTCATCTGGAATGTCTTTTCTTCAAGGAAGGAGAAAATGACAGGGCACTAAAGACAAAAATAGTGCATGCCTGGAAACATGTTCACAGGAAAGGAAGAGAGTCTCTAGGAAAACCAGACTGTGTCTCTGTGGAACCTTATCTCCACTGGGTACAAACTAAAGCTCTCAAGCTGAGGATGCCTTACCCTCGTCAAGATGTTCTTCCGCTAAAGGGAATTTGTCCTTTATTTTATGTCTGATACGGAAAAACTCCAGGTCACTCTCAACAAAGTTCAACGAGAAAAGAAATATTGGAAGAACATGTACTCCATTCTCAATGTGGAGTGTACCAAAATTCAGCAACTGTTAATAGAAAAGGATACTCTGATTAAGATATTAGAGAAACATGTTATAGAAAATTAAGAAGACCGAAGAAATTTGCTCGCTCATTTCACTTAGCAAAGGACTGACAACCCGACAACGGCTCAAGAGCCCCAGTCAAAGAAAAGAAAAATACCAGAACCAGCACCTGAGCTCTCTTCAGAGAGAACTCAGGATCCATAAGTTTAGACATTTCCTTTTACAACACTTTGTAAAATATTGTATTTTCATTTCTGCAATCTTTCAAATTCAATAAAACGGGGTCTCCCCACTGTATGATATTTGGAATCTAATTGTTGAAGTTTCTTTTGATTAAACAAAAAAAAATATTATTAATATATAATCATTGCATATCATTCATCATTTTCGCGTAACGCATTCTTCTTACTTTCGAATCTAACATCTGTGTCTCGATTCTAGAGTTAAACTATCTCATTCGTACAATACTCGGGCCAATCGACAAAAGAAGATGGACGATCTCGAGGAAGAGAACAGAGAGCTGAGAGAAGAAATCGACGCTCTGAAATAAGATCTGAGGAAACTTCACAGTGACATGCAATCCCTGACAACAGCTCAGAGGCAACAACAAAGGACTGTGATTTCAGAGATCACATCTACGCCCATAGTGGAGACATATGATCCTCGGTACAACATGCCTAAAGATCGTCCCTGGGGCATGCCTATCAACCTTATCCCTGAAGGATATATTTCGCCGGTCATGGAAGACCCAGAAACTGCAGCAGGAACCGCTGGGCCTGAAGGTTACAAACTTCGGGAAGGCGAAGATGCAAGGGTCATGACAGTAAATCCTGAAGGTTACAAACTTCAGGATAAGGAAGCACCAAGAGTCACCGCCGTAATGGCTATAGCGCAACCCGTGGTACACACTATCCCGGAAGGACAGATTCCACAGATACCTTCTGGTGGAAACGAAAGTATGTACGACATAATGAAAGAGTTCCAGAAACAATTCCTGGAAATGCAGAAGGAACTGCATGCCATTCGTGACCAGGATCTATTCGGAAAGGACGCCACAGACCTTTGTTTGGTCCCCAATGTGAAAATCCCGCACAAATTCAAGGTGCCTGACTTTGAAAAATACAAGGGAAACTCTTGCCCTCAAAGTCATTTGGTGATGTACGCTCGAAAAATGTCAACTCAGACAGAGAATCAACAACTACTGATCCATTATTTCCAAGACAGTTTAACCGGTGCCACACTCAAATGGTACATGGTTTTAAACCGCACTAAGATCGTCACTTTCAGAGATCTTGGCACTGCCTTCGTTCAGCAGTATAAGTATAACCTGGACATGGCACCAGATAGAGATCAACTCAGAGCAATGTCGCAGAAGAACAAGGAAACCTTTAAGGAATATGCTTAGAGATAGCGTGAAATTGACGCCCAGATTTGTCCCCCTCTTGAGGAAAAAGAGATGACAAAGATCTTTTTGAAAACCTTGAGCTCATTCTATTACGACCGAATGGTCGCCTATGCGCCCAGCGACGATGGTAAACATGGGGGCACACCTTGAGGAAGCAGTCCGAGAAGGACGTCTAGTCAAAGATACAGGACCATCAAGCAGTACCAAAAGATACGGTAGTGCTTTCCCTAAGAAAAAGACCAAGATATTGGTAATATCTCTCTCAGAAAGCAAAGGCGAAGGTATCAACTAGTAGCAGCAGTAACTCCTGCTACCAACCCTACGCCTGTTATAGTGTATCAACCTCAGGTTGCTCAGAGCCAACCGAATCAACAACAGTACCAGCAAAGGACACAACAACCTCTTCAGCACGCTCGTCCTCAATACAACAATAACAACCGTACGACTCGACCACCAAGGTTTGACCCTATACCGATGTTGTACGCAGAACTGTTTCCACTACTACTGGTCAAGGGGCACGTCCAAACCAGGTCTCCTCTTACAGTACTGGAAGATCCGTCTTTTTGATTCAAAGCGGATCAAACTTGCCCTTACCATCAAGGAAGACCGGGGCATAACATAGAAAGTTGTCTCAGCTTCAAATCCGATGTGCAGAAGCTTGTTAGTAATGGGGTCTTATCCTTCAAGGATACAAATCCAAATGTTCAGACAAACCCGTTGCCTCAACACGAAAAGGCAGTTGTAAATTTGATAGAGGAGGAATTTAGCCACAACTATCAAATTTGTGATGTACTCCTATTGGGAACCAATCTGGTCAAAATGCATTGCAGACAGAGCGGATACGGTCATGTACCATTTCACAATTATCACCAGTGTGATATCTACTCAAAGAATAATCAAGGATGTTCCATAGTGCAATCAGCTCTACAAGAACAGATGGATCTCGTATGGATCCAAGATCATCGAATCCGTGAGGTCAACATGACTTATACAAATTCCAACATTGTCCAGAACCACAACATTCTGACAATAAATGTCAACTTGGTGGCAATACAATCAAGGCAAAGCCAACATCATAATCTGCCACGGCACGATTACAATTCTTGTCCCATCTGCTCAATAAACAATCAGGGATGCTCTTTTGTATAAGAGGCCCTCCAGCGTCAGATGGATCTCGGATGGATTCAGGATTACCGTGATAGAAGTCATTATCAAGTGAATATGATTCAAATATTTGATATTCGTTTGATGAATACCAGTCTGGTAGAGTTACACGCTAAGCAAGTCAGGCTCGATTTTCTGGCTTCACATGATTATCAAAACTATAAAGTGTGTCGTAAAGACGACCAAGGATGTGCATTTGTCCAAATAACACCTCAACACATGTTGAACACCTGGTGGCTTCCAATCTACCTGGATGAAGACACACAACAGATCAGTATGACTGAAGGGAACCCTACTAGGCATCAAAGTCAAGATGTGCGATCAATAGAAACAAATCAAGTAAGGTTGCACTGCATACAAAGCGGGCGTGGCCGGGTGCCACCACATAACTATAAGCGCTGTAGAGTTTACTCAGAAAATAACCAAGGATGCTACCTTGTGCGAGCGGCTCTTCAAAATCAGTTGGACCACAAAGAGATCCGACCATGTTCAAGTTCTGGGCGACCAACGAGATGCCCGACTATCTTCTGGATCAAAGCAAAGACGTTGTCTTAATCTCTAAACATGAAATGGCCAAAGACGTATGTGCCATAATCCTTCTACTCTATGAATCAAGAGTTCCTCTTGATAGTAGAAAGATTCTCAACCTCGAACCAATTGAGGCCTGCTACGATGGTCAGAAAATTCAAAGGGCTCCTGTGGTTATCTATCTGTCATGACCAATACCGTACAAATGCGATAAGGCTATCCCTTACAAGTACGGTACAAAAACAATAAAAAATGGAAAGGAAACTCTATTACCCTCCGTCGTGAACATTACAGACGTCAGTCGAGTGACACGGAGCGGTCGGATCTTCAACAAAGGAGTTGGAGAACCCACCAGAGAAAAGGAACCTTAAACAAAAGTTTCAAATAAACCAGTTAGTGAATCCAGTAATCCCGACCTTTCAAAGAACAACGATGAGATGCTAAAGCTTATCCAAAAGAGCGAATACAACTTTGTAGACCAACTGTTGCAAACTCCTTCAAGAATCTCTGTGTTATCTCTTTTGTTCAGTTCCGAAGCTCACAGAAAAGCTCTACAAAAAGTCTTAGAGTAGGCCTTTGTGGAACAAGATGTAACAATAAGACAATTTGACAACATTATCTCCAACATCACTTCCTGCAACAACTTGGGATTCAGTGATGAAGAACTGCCAGAAGAAGGCAAAAGTCACAACATGGCACTTAACATTACAGTCAACTGCCAGGACGACGCTCTACCAGCGTACTGGTAGATACCGGATCAGCTCTGAATGTTATGCCAAAATCTACTCTGATGCGACTATCATTTCAAGGATCTCCGATGAGAGGCGGTGAGGTCATCGTCAAAGCCTTTAATGGATCCAGAAAAACAGTTATCGGCGATTTTGACCTTCCCATAACTATCGATCTTCACACTTTCCAAGTCACTTTCTAGGTCATGGACATCCGGGCAGCATACAGCTGTTTATTAGGAAGACCTTGGATACACGAGGCAGGGGCTGTCACTTCGACACTTCACCAGAAGCTGAAGTTCGTCAGGAATGACAATCTAGTCACAGTCTATGGAGAACAGACATTAATTGTAAGCAACTTATCATCATCTTGTTTAGAGCCAGAGGAGATTGTTGGAACACAGTTTCAATCACTTTCGGTGAGCAATGTAAATCAATCTGAAAAAGGAACGTCGATTTCCTCATACAAAGACGCTCTCAAAATGATTAAGAGTAACAACGCAAAAGGATGGGGACAACTTGTCATTCCTACGGATAACAAGACAAAGAAAGGTCTTGGTTTTTCCTCAACCTGTGCCCAGACTACTACTAACGATGAAAGTTTTCATCCCATTCATAACTTCTTTCACAGTGGAGGTTTCCTTCACCCAGTGTCTCAACAGGTACATATCATCAATAAGGGTGACTCCTCCGATACAGATGAAGAATGGAAGTCCTATCTCAATGAGGACAGTTATATGTCTAAGGAAGAAACGCATACACCATTTTGCTTTCCCACGCAGAGTCCGAGATATATACCAAGATCAGACGTCAAGATGATACACAAAGATTGTGATCCGGAAAGATGTCGTGCTCCACCTAACTCATTAGAGGAGGACACTCTAATGAAAGAAATTTTTGACTATGTCTATTATGACCCAATGGATGACTTGCCTATCTGGAAGCCGTACCCAGGAGACTTAGGGAAAAAGAATCAGCCAAACGATGCTTATCAGCTAAGCATCATTGAAAAGAATACCTACGTCCCCACAAATCATGGGATCATTACTCAGGGCATTCAAAAAATATCCAGCACAACGATGAATCTGCAAGGATCGCAGGACAAGAATTCATTAACTATGCTTTTCCCAAGGTCAACGTCATCGAAAGGGCTAACTCCTCCAGTTGCATTGAAGTATGGGACACCTTAGGATAACCGAGTGGCAAGTATGACTTCTTGGTCAAGTACACCACTCTTGAAAGCTCTCGTATCAGGCTCGAAGACATCCAGCCAACTGGATGGGGAGATCTGCCTGAGAGTGAAAACCCTGTGCAAGATACAACAGAAGAGTTCGCCTACGATAACTCTGCCTAGGAGGAAGACTCCAAGGATCCTGCTCAGCCAAAAATCAGTGTCATTTTTTAGGACAAACCAAGAAAGAAGGTACCAGACTTTGTGATTCATCGAGGAGTTCTCCGCCAATGGTTTGCTGTCGATGTCCCGAAAGTCATCCATAAGTCTAAGTAATTGCCATCTTTGTTTTGACCTTTCACCCTGCCCAAGTGAAATAGATGTTTTGATAGGGCTCACTTTCTGTAAATGTCTCTCTTCGCTTCGCCCAAAGCGACAGAGTTTTGTTTTATAGGGTTGTAGTTTCAAGTATCGACCAAATCATAAATAAATAACGTCATTCTGTAATTTCCGCATTTATTGCTATTTTCACTTTTCGCTTTTTCAGAAAATGGTAATCCTAAAAACAACTCAAAATAAAAACAAGCATTTTTCAGAAAATACACTACACGCACTCTTGCATTCTAAAGACTTCTCAAAGAGTTTCCTGATGTATTTGCTTGGTCCTATCAGGACATGTCAGGGTTGGATACCAGCATCATGGAACATCATTTACCGTTGAAATCAGAATGTCCGCCGGTGAAACAAAGGCTGAGACAGACTCATCCGACATGGCCATCAAAATCAAAGAGAAAGTACAAAAATAGATTGAGGCGGGTTTGCTCGCCACCTCAGAATATCCTCAATGGCTAGCCAACATAGTACCAGTTTCGAAAAAGGACGGAAAAGTTAGAATGTGTGTAGACTACAGGGATCTGAACAAGGCCAGTCCAAAGGATGACTTTCCCCTGCCGCACATAGACATGCTGGTAGACACTACAACAAAGTTCAAAGTCTTCTCCTTCATGGATGGATTCTCGGGCTATAATCAAATCAAAATGGCTCCAGAAGATATGAAGAAAACTTCCTTTATCACCCCATGGGGTACCTTTTGTTACAAGGTAATGTCGTTCGGTTTAAAGAACGTCGGGGCAACCTATCAAAGGGCCATGACTACTCGGTTTCACGACATGATGCACAAAGAAATTAAAGTGTATGTCGATGATATGATTGCCAAATCTAAAAAAAAAGTGGAGCATGTGACCCACTGGTCAAAATTATTTGAGTGTCTGAGGAAATACAAACTCCGATTGAATCCTAACAAGTGCACGTTTGGTGTCCGCTTAGGAAAACTGCTAGGATTCATCGTCAGCCAGAAAGGATATAAGGTTGATCCTGACAAAGTCAAGGCCATTCAAGAAATGCCTTCTCCAAAGACTGAGAAACAAGTCAGAGGATTCCTGGGACGTTTGAATTACATTTTCAGATTTATATTCCTCATGACTGTGACATGCGCGCCAATCTTCAAATTACTCAAAAAGAATCAGGACTGCGTATGGACAGAAGACTGCCAAACCGCCTTCGACAGTATCAAAGAATACCTGTTGAATCCACCTATCCTGTCACCTCTAGTGGAGGAAAGACTACTGATCATCTATTTAACAGTCTTGGAAGATTCCATGGGCTGTGTACTTGGCCAACAAGACGAAACAAAAAGAAAAGAGTCTGCCATCTACTACTAGAGTAAGAAATTTATCGATTGTGAAACTTGATACACTATGCTTGAGAAAACTTGCTGTGCTCTGGCTTGGGCAGCCAAACGTCTTTACCAGTATATGATTTGTCACACTACTTGGTTAATCTCCGAAATGGATCCAATCAAGTACATCTTTGAAATGCCTGCTCTAACGGGAAGGATCGCCCGTTGGCAGATGTTGTTATCAGAATACGACATAGAGTACCATACTCAAAAAGCCATCAAAGTAAGCATTTTAGCCGATAATTTGGCTCATCAACCAATTAATAATCTGGAATCAGTCGGATTTGACTTCCCGGACAAAGATGTCATGTACTTGAAAATGAAAGATTGTGATGAACCGCTACCCAGTTAAGGGCCAAAACTAGGTTCCCAGTGGGGACTAATCTTTGACGGAGCTGTCAATAATTATGGAAACGAAATTGGGACAATCATTATAACACCTCAGGGTACCCACATTCCTTTCACTGCCAGACTGACATTCAAGTGCACAAACAACGAGGCCGAATACAAAGCTTGTATCATGGGTCTCGAAGAAGCGATTGACTTGAGAATTAAGAACTTGGATGTATATGGAGACTCAGACCTGGTTATCAATCAAATCAAAGGAGATTGGAACACATACCAATCAGGACTGATTCCTTACAAAGACTATGTGAGAAGGTTGTTACCATTCTTCAACAAAATCGAGTTTCTCACATCCCTCGTGAAGAGAATCACATGGCTGATGCATTAGCCACTCTCTCTTCCATGATTAGTGTAGGTCAATGGAACGACTTACCTAATATTAACATAATGCGCCTGTCGTACCTCGAAAAATTCTCGAAAATACGACCCTCGCGCAAAAGGCGCGAAAGAAAATGCAGTTCGACAGAGTCACCACCGAACTTTATTTATCCCAAAAGAGGGAAAGGAAAATATCGAGAAAACCTTTAAAGAGATAAGAACATGGTCGTCACAACCATATTCTGGGTTCGGGAGTCTGTTACGTGAGGGGAATGTACGCGCACCCCCTCATGTCTGTTGTACTCAACGGGAACCTCTTAGTTCGAATTATGAGAAACGTTAGCTAAGCTTGTTTGTTTTCTTCTCAACGTTAAATGCGGAAAGGCAATGTAAAAGGATTCGATGCTAAAGGAAAATGGGTGGTTTTAAGATAGGGTGCTCGCCAAGGATTGGGACCCTTGTGCCTACGTTTGCTCATTCAGATGAGAATGAGTAATCAGAGCAATCATAGTTTGACTACGGGAATTGATAGAGGGAATACGGAAGATAGATAGAAGTGTGCTCGCCAAGATCATCGCAATCTTGTGCCTACGTATCTTTATTCGGACGAGAATAAAGAATCAGAGCAGTTGTAGTTCATGGTATGCCCACAAAAAGAGGGAAAAGTGTTTTAGGAGATGAAAGATTGAATGACAAACAACCAAAGGGGCGTTCCTCGAGAGCAGTCACTCAAGAATCCAAGGAATGCGAGACTCAAGGAACTCAGTTCTTTCGTGAGTTAATTTTGAAAATGTTTGATAATGATTAAGTGTTTTAAGATGAAAGGTTGAATGAACAACAACCCAAGGGGCGTGCCTCGAGGTCCATTCATTCAATGGTCCAAGGAATGCTAGATCCCAAGAATCTCCTCCTTTCGTAAGTTGATTAAGAAAGCATTTGAAAAAGATTGGGTCGAATTGGGTTGCGACAAGAGGTGATGATTGATGCTAGTCCCAAGAGTGCTCCTAGTAACGAAACCACGAGATGAAATGTGAGAGTGTATGAGTTTGATGTCGAGGAAAAATGCGCTCGACTTACAAGTGGCTCGATGACGAATCAAGGATCGTTTTGGAAAAGGTTTAATTTGGAGGTCGAAAAGGTTGAATGAATGACAACCCAAGGGGCGTGCTTTGAGAGCCATTCATTCGAAGATACAAGGAATGCTAGATTCCAAGAATCTTCTTCTTTTGAAATTTGATCGAGAAAATGTTTGGGTACGCGTTCGAAATGGAATAGGTTTCTCGAAGAATTTGTTCACGCGGGGCGAGAATGTGAGATTTAATTTGTTAAGTGTTTTAGGGAGAATGACGATTATTCGATAAATGAGACGTCGACCTCGTAACCAACTAATCGGGACATTATTGGGATGCTAGATCCCAACGACACCTTTCTCATTTGATTGATTATGAAATATTGTTTGATGAACAATGAAAGTACCACTTGGAATGCTAGACTCCAATGGCATTCCTTTGTACAAATAATTAAGGCGCGTGTCTTACAAACGAAAGGTCGAATGACACACCACCCAAGGCGTGCGCCTCAATAGCGATCACTCAAGAACCCAAGAAGTGCTAGACATCAAGAATTCAGTTCTTTCGCAATTTAATTAAGAAAAATGATTTGATTAGGTGTGTTAGGTATTTTTATCAGAAACTAAGTGTTTAGGCGTTTCGATAGTTTTAGTGAGAATTAGTCGTTTTTTAGAAGCGAGAGATGAAACGGTCACAACCCAAGGCGTACGCCCCAAGAGCGACCGTTTTAGAACCGAAGAAGTGCTAGACCTCAAGAATTCACCACTTTCGTAGTTAGTTAGGGAGAAAATGTTAACATTGCTTTCTAATTGGGAAGGACTTAGATTTATTGTTAATCCATTGATTAATTCCTAAGTACAAATAACTAATAAATTAAACGAGTAACATTAATATTAGAATTAATAAAACTATTTGATTAAAATCACTAAGCGCAAATAATTAGACTCGATCGGGACAATTAATAATCACACAATTTAGTAAAACAATTAAGCCTAAGGAGTGTGTTAGCAATTTGGGCATGCTTGTTGGAGAAGACCCTACACGAATTGGGTCTTCAGCGACCCAATTCTACATAAGTCAATTCCAAGCCCTACTAGAAATAAAAAATAATGAGGGAAAGTTCGCTCAGCACATGGCCGCCCTATCCCTTACCCAACGGCCACGCGTGACATTTATCTGGTCCCAAAAAAATGGCTAGTAATCAATGTTAATAAATGATGAAGCATAAAAGAGTGAGTCAGAAAACCACCGCCTCTATGGCTCTTCTTTTCTTCCGTACTTCCCATATAAAAAACATTGAATAATATATTAAAAGCAGAATGCAAGTTCAAAATCTCTCCATTCTGTTTCAAACAAAACTTTAAAACCCAGATTTGTTCAAAAACCTCAGGTTCTTCATATGAACCAAATCTCATCTCCAGTTAAACATTTAAACCAAACATCACATCTACAAACAAGTTCTATCAAATATCCCGTACCCGAATCAATCACATTGAATCGAAAGTATGCGTAGATCAAATACCAACAGTTTTAAACCCTAGTTTTCAGAATCAAACAATTATTGAGAAGTTTAGGGACAAATCCACGATTCAAGGCATATCATCAGCAGAATAGCAATCATCAAACAAAGAAGCAGTGTAAAAAGACCTCACCTAAGTTTGGAGTCCCGACGAGTTTTTTTTCCTGCGAAGGCGATACCTCGAGTAAGTTCTTATGCTGCTGTTACCACGTTCCGCTCCTTCCTTTCATCGTTGTTTATTTCTTCTTTATTATATCGTTTCTTCACTTGTCTGTTGAAAATGTTACATTCTGAGAGTGGTTTTGGGGCTAAGCTCGCCTTACAAAGAGCTCTGATGTGATTTCTGAGAAGGTTTGAAAACAAAGAGCTTTGGAGTGAGGGTTTATGGTATAAAATTGGTAGAGCTTCGCTAAATTTTTCTCCATCCCTCATGAGTGAATAGTGAGACGTATATATAGGCTCAGATTAGGGTTGATTTGTGAAAACTTGGAGAGGAAGAATATGGTACAGATAGTACCAATTCTGCAATTTGGGTGGAATAAGGGTAGTGAGTAGTGGAGAGTGTCCTCGTACGAATTTTGCAGTTGTGAAATTGCTCTTTTTGCTTGTTTTGTCTATAGTGAGTGAAAATGGCTTTTATAATGTGTGATTTTTTATTGATTTTTTACCGTGTGATTTTTTCCATTTTTACTAATATGTTGTTATTCTTACTGCTTGCAAAATACACACTGACTTTATTGCTGATGTGGTGTCTTTGGCTTAAGTTGACTCTTGCTTTTGGAATGTTTGACTGGTTTCCTTATGAACATTCTTTCCTTTATGTGTTGAAACAGGGCACCTGATATATATGCTTGCAAAAACAATATTCGTTTACCCCTCATCTTGAATTATTCTGCTTGTGTTCATATGATGACATGAAAAAGATCTCAGTATTGCCTCTTTGTGGCAGCCTGAATTTTGTTAGTATTAATGCCTTGCCTTTAATTCTTCTTTATGAACTGAACTTTTCATCTTTTTTTGGTACACGTATTTGAGTTTCATGTTGCAAAACAGTGGCGTATTTTATGTTGAATTGTCCTGTTTGCATTTGCTTCTAACCTTTTATATTTATTTCCATTTCATGTACAACCTTTGGAGCAACTTGGGTAAAGCATGGAATTTGGATTGATGAAGAAGCCATTGGTGCCTTGATGATGGAGCTTGGATAATGAGAGTCGTGGTTTGTGAAACATGATAGCTTTGGCGTTGATCACACTATTTAGGAATTGACCAAGATACTCTTGATGGTATGAGTCTTGTCGCGAGGGAATTGCTTGGGCTGTTCGCAGGTTGTTTCAAAACTGACACTGAATTTGGGAATGGCTTGGTTTCTTTCTTTTACTAATCAACAATTTCACCTTTTGTAGCAACTTAGAAACTCTCTGGTAAATAACAAAATGCTCATCATATTTGTCCTTAGATTTCTCTAATGCATCCAAAATCTGAAGGTAGTCTCCGATGTAATCCAAAAGTTTTGAATTCCATTTGTAAATTTTATCATTGCTTCATGTTCTGGCTCTTGTAACTAGTTGTAGCTAGCTTAGAATAACACATTTCTGTTAGGAATTTGGAACTTTTGTATCAACAGTGTTATGCACATGCCTTTACATTAAGATAGATGAAATTGGTTTGGTGCAGTCGGAAGCAAGTTGTATTCTTGAAAAAATCCATTCGTCTTGTAAAGCTTGGTATTATCTTGAATCCCAGAAATAGAATGTGTCAATATTTGATACCCATTTCGTAACATAGCTTGGACTAGTTTGTAACCTTGGTGTAGAGTCAGGAGTTGTGGTATGGTCTTGGTTTGTAACACTTTTTGAACAAATGTACCAAGTAACTTTGTATACTTCTGTAGCTTTAAATTTCTTATTGAAACTTCGATGAACATCTTGGACCTGTACCATTCTTCCTATGGTTTTTACCGCCTTATTTTGAAACGTGGATGGTTACGGATACGTTTTATTTCACAACGTAAACAAAACATGACTAGTCACCATCTCATGATCTAAGATGGACTAGGTTTGTCCCACTTTAAACCCCAATGGTTTGAGCGTAGACTAATGTTTGCCTTGAAAATCATCCATTCATGACTAAAATTTCCAAATGAGCCCAACAATCTTGCTTTTAGACACAAGTGTCCTTTGAAATAAGCTTGGAAACTATGACTTGAAAATAAGCCAATTGACCTTGCGTCATAATTTGATTATGTATTGGTTATACCAATCTTACCATGCACATGGCCTAAATATGAATAGTTATTACTTAGCTTGTTTTAACCATACCACCTCAGTGTCACACTTGGAATATGGTTAAAAACCTTCTTGATCATAGCTTAAAACTTCAAGCAATTTTATGCCTGGTATTTGAGGAAATAGATTCTAATCATTGTACTTGATCAACTAGAATCATCGTGGACCATAATCTAAAATTAGCTTGAAGCCAGTTGATCATGCCTTGACGGATTAATCATAAGTTGAGTGCCTAATCCTCCTTTATCTCTTCTTGAAAACATAGCCACCCAATAAGAGCCAGCAACCCTCACAAACACATACACGATCCTCATAACCTGGATCTTAGAGAGTGATGGCCAAAGGCCAAATAGAAGTTAGGACAAATTTGGGGTATGAAAGATGCCCCTATCTAATTGACTTGAACCTAGTAAGATGAACTGCTATTGGTGTTCATTCTTTCTAGGTAGAGGTCAATTAGATATGAAGAAGACCACGAATTTGTCCGTAAGAAAGAAAATGCTGGAGAAGTGAAATGATGGATCAATGTCACCCTCGAGTGGACACTGAATGATTTGCAAAGGGCGTTATCACCAAAAGGATGATAACAGAAATCTGACACCAAGAGGATGACAGACCTATCACCAAAAGGATGATAGTAAACTCACACGTACACAGACCCTTCCACCAAAAGGATGAAAATGAGGTCAAAGCCTGCTATTACCCAAAGGATAATATTAAGCCCACAGATTCCCGACATCAAAAGGATGACGAGTCTATCACCACCAGAATGATAGAGAACACACACACGCAGACCCTTCCACCAAAAGGATGAAAATGAGGTCCCAACTCGCTATTACCAAAGGATACACTACAACAAAAAGGACTTATAACATCTCACCTTAGACAGCGCTTTATTACAAAAGCGCTGCTATAGGTCAAAAACACGGAATCTATTAATTTAATAAAGGAAAAGCGCAAAAAAATATAAGACCTTAGACAACGCTTTAGTGAAAAGCGCTGTCTAAGGCCTTTTAAATTTTTAAAAAAATTTAATGGAAAATATTAGACAGCGCTTTCCTTAAAAGCGCTGTCTAAGGCCTTTTAAATTTAAAAAAAATATAAGACCTTAGACAGCGCTTTTAAGGAAAGCGCTGTCTAAGGTCTTAAATATTTAAAAAAATAAAAACAAAAGTGCTGTCTAAGGCCAATCTTAGAAAGCGCTTTTAAAGCGCTGTCTAAGGGCCACCTTAGAAAGCGCTTTGTTGAAAAGCGCTGTCTAAGGTCTAATAAAATTAAAATATATGAATATACTCAGTTTTCATTTTCAGTTTTGCGCTCTTTCTTCTCCCTCCCCTGTTGCGAACGGATACTTGCGAACCTGAGCTAAACCCTTGCCGTCGTCCACCGCGCCGTCGTCCACCGTTCCTCCCTCATTTCGCGACTCCGACGGCCTTTACTCCACCGTGACCGTCTGTTCCTCTCTCATTTCGCGTTTTCGTCACTCAGTTTGGAAGTTTAAGAGTTTCAGATTATTACACATTTTATAAGGTATGCTGATAATGTTGCTGTTGATAATGTTGTTGTTGATGTTGATAATAATGTTGTTGTTGATGTATTACACATTTTACACGTTTCAGAGTATTACACATTTTACACGTTTCAGAGTTTCAGTTTGGAAGTTTCAGAGTTTCAGAGTTTCAGTTGATAATGTTGCTGATAATGTTGATAATGTTGTTGTTGATGTTGATAATAATGTTGTTGTTGATGTTGATAATAATGTTGTTTATGTTGTTGCTAATGTTGGACTGTTGCTAATGTTGATAATGTTGCTAATGTTGTTAATGTTGTTGCTAATGTTGGACTGTTGTTGGATATAAGAATAAAATATGTGCTAACTTCATTTTTGGTGATATAGGAATAGAATCAATATAATGTGTTAGTTTAGTTTGTTCTTGTTAACATTTTTCTACATTGTTAACTATTGCTATATAATGTGTTTGTTTAGTTTAGTTTAGGTTAGTGTTAGTGTTAGTGTTAGGTTAGTGTTAGTGTTAGTGTTAGTGTTAGTGTTAGTGTTAGTTTAGAACATCTATTATAGTTTGTTCTTGTTAACATTTTTCTACATTGTTAACTATTGCTATATAATGTGTTTGTTTAGTTTAGTTTAGTTTAGGTTAGTGTTAGTGTTAGTGTTAGGTTAGTGTTAGTGTTAGTGTTAGTGTTAGTGTTAATGTTAATAATGTAAATTCTTGAGGTTGTTGTTCTAAAGAACCGAAATTCAAAGCAATTTTGTTAATGAAGTTAATTGCTTTGAATTTCTTAGTTTGGACTTGTTATGCTAATGTTAAATTCTTTCTAACTGTTAGGATTAATAAGTAGGAAAACCATGGATAAAAAATGGATGGATGCCGATCGATTGTCCAAAGAGTACGAGAATGGGGTATTGGATTTCGTTAAGTTTGTTGTTCAACACGCTGACGTTGAAGAGCTCAATCGAATAAAATGTCCTTGCTTGGGTTGTTGTTATGTTGGTAGGGTTGACGCAGATGGGTTGAAATCGCATTTACTGATGAATGGAATTGATCGAAGTTATAAGTGTTGGATACATCATGGTGAGAAAATTAACGAGAATGTTGAACCGACGAGGAAAAGTAATACAACCTATGCTTCAGATGACAAAGACACGGAAACATACGATTGTGATCGAGTCGAAGAGATTGCAGAAGCAGTTGTAGATGATCTTCATGATTGTCCCGAAATGTTTGAGAGGTTGGTAAGCGATGCAGAGAAACCGCTCTATCAAGGTTGCACTAAATTCACAAGACTGTCTGCGGTATTGAAGTTGTACAACTTAAAGGCGGGCAATGGATGGTCGGATAAAAGTTTCACAGAGTTGTTGGCCCTTTTGAGAGAAATGCTACCGGAAGATAATGTTCTTCCCAATCGAACCTATGAGGCCAAAAAAATGTTGTGCTCTATTGGCATGAGCTATGATAAAATACATGCTTGTCCAAACGATTGCGTTTTGTTTCGAAAGGAATATGCATCGTTAACTGAGTGCCCTAAATGCGGTTTGTCTCGATATAAGAAAAAATTGTCTCCAGCCAAGGTCTTATGGTATTTTCCTATAATACCGAGATTTAGGCGCATGTTTCGTAGTGAAACCGATGCAAGACACCTGACTTGGCATGCAGATGAAAGAATTATTGATGGAAAGTTGCGACATCCGGCTGATTCACCACAGTGGTCGAAAATTGATAATGATTATCCTGACTTTGGGGAAGAAGCAAGAAACCTTCGTCTGGCATTATCTACTGATGGAATGAACCCACATGGTCTTCAAAGTATCTCACATACCACATGGCCTGTGATTCTTATGATTTATAACCTACCTCCGTCGCTATGCATGAAGCGTAAGTACATGATGTTATCTATGTTAATCTCTGGGCCTAAACAACCAGGGAATGACATAGACGTGTACTTGACACCTTTGATCGAAGATTTAAAGATATTGTGGGAGAACGGTGTGGAGGTTTATGATGGATATAGGAAAGAAAGTTTCAATTTGAGGGCGATGTTGTTTGGCACAATTAATGATTTTCCAGCTTACGGGAATCTATCAGGGTACAGCATAAAAGGTGAAAAAGCGTGTCCTATTTGTGAAGATAAAACAGTTTCGAAGCGATTGGACTTTGGTCATAAGAATGTCTTTCTCGGTCATCGTAGATTCTTAAATGCCAAACATCACTACCGTGGGTGGAGTCAAGAATTCAATGGAGACACCGAAGAAGGTAGAGCTCCACCTATGTTGTCAGGTGACCAAGTTTTTAAAAAGGTGAAAGATATGCGTACTGAGTTTGGCAAACCTTTTGCACATAAGGTTGTCAAAGGTGGGTGGAAAAAGAGGTCGATATTTTTTGAATTGCCATATTGGAAGTCTTTGTACGTGAGACATTTTCTCGATGTTATGCATATTGAGAAAAATGTATTTGAAAGTGTTATTGGTACGTTACTCAATATAAAAGGAAAGACTAAGGATGGCCTTAAAGCAAGAAAAGACTTGGAAGCGATGGGGATTAGAACTGAATTAGCACCCGTGAAGAAAGGAAGACGGACATATCTACCACCTGCTGCTTTTACTCTGTCTAGAAAGGAGAAGAAAATATTGTGTAAGTTTCTGAGTGAAGTTAAAGTTCCAGAAGGATACTCTTCAGATGTCAGAAGACTTGTGTCTATGAAAGATCTCACGTTGAAGAGTTTAAAGACACACGACTGCCATGTTATAATGGAACACTTTCTACCAATAGGTATACGTTCTATTTTGCCAGTGAAAGTAAGAAGCGCCATAACTAATTTGTGTTTTTTCTTTAGGTCAATTTGTAGTAAGGTAATCGATCCCGATATCTTACCAACACTACAAAAACAGATAGTTATTACCTTGTGTGAGCTTGAAATGTATTTTCCTCCCTCTTTTTTTGACATAATGGTACATCTTGTTGTTCATCTTGTGAAAGAGACACAGATGTGTGGACCAGCTTATATGAGATGGATGTACCCTGCTGAACGTTATATGAAAATATTAAAAGGGTACGTGAAAAGCCGAAGTCGACCAGAGGGGTGTATTGTTGAACGATACATTGTTGAAGAAGCGGTTGAGTTTTGTACTGAATATTTGTCCAATGTTCAATCGATTGGACTCCCCAAAGCTCATATTTTTGAAAAAAAGGATGGTAAAAAATTAATTGGAAATAAAATTGTGACAGTATCAAGGGATGAACGGGATCAAGTGCATTTGTATGTTCTGCACAATGATAATGAGGTTGAGCCATATGTTGAGATGCACAAGGATGTACTCCGAAGGTTAAATCAGAACAGAAATGAAAATTGGATAGTACGAGAGCACAATCAAAGTTTCATACAATGGGTAAAGGATCATATTTATTTGAAGCGCTCTTCAGATCCTGCTTCAGTAACAGAAAGGTTGAGATGTTTGGCATATGGTCCAACTTTGCATGTGTATTCTCATAGCGCATACGCAATTAATGGATACACATTTTATACCAAAGAACAAGACGATAAAAGTACTATGCAAAATAGTGGTGTCACCGTCCTAGCTGAAGCAATGCACATATCAAGTATGAAGGACTTAAACCCCAAATATGCAAATCTGTCATATTTTGGAGTTATTGAGCACATTTGGGTGTTTGATTACGAGAAGTTTCAGATTCCAATCTTTGGTTGCAAGTGGGTAAATAGTAGTGGCATACGAATGGATAAGTCTGGATTTTTGCAAGTGGATCTTAATAGGGTGGGGTACAAAGATGAGCCTTTTATTCTAGCATCGCAAGCTAGACAAGTGTTCTATGTCACTGACCCGACGAGTATGAAATGGTCTATAGTGCTTCTATCTAACAAAGTGGTTGATGATAGCGGTGTAGATCAATGTGATAGCGGTGTAGATCAATGTGATATTGATGTTGAGAATGGGTTGAATAGAAATGATCAAGATGAGGATCTTATAGCGGATGGGTCATATATCAGAAATGACCATAACGAGGGAATTTGGATCCATTCATCCGTCCGCATTGATAAGAAACAAGTAATTCATATTCCAACCAAGAAAAGAAAGAGATGTTAGTGAAAGAGGTAAAATTTGTTATATACTTAATTCATATTGACCAGAATGTTGGTAATGAAGACTTCGAGCAAGTTTTCCAACATACAGAATTGGGCGTCACTGTTGTCAATATATACTTGAGGTATATCCGATCTACTTTGGTAATTGAACAACTTATTTACTTTATTTTTCAAATGAATATTCTAATGTTAATGATGTTTTTATTTCAGGTTTCTGTATGACAGTTTTATGCGCCCCCGGGGATTGGAGCAAAGATTTGCATTCTTATGCCCCAGCGCTGTCAACTTAACCGAAATATTGACGAAACCAAATGAGGTCCATGCGTATATACGCAACGTCTTTATGGACAACCAAGAAACGGAAAAGTTGTACTTTTTACCGTTTAATACTGGGTTAGATTTTCATTCTAAATTCATCTATTATATTTTTTTTTGTATTTTGACTTCGTGTAGAAAGTTTCTATCTAACACTTGTTTAATCTTACAGTGGACATTGGTTGTTGGTTGCAATCAATCCTATCCGCGGAGTAGTGTATTATCTGGATTCCTTAGGAAATGATTGGACCACATACCCGGATATGAAGGACTGTATTGACACGTAAGTGAAATTGTTCTAAATAGAAATGTGTATATTTATTTATTTATGTGAATTGTTCTAAATATTCATTTATATTTTATTAGCACTATACAAGCATTCCTAGAACATCGGGGAATCGACCACACCATTACATGGAATTATGTGAAGGTATATTAATTATCACATGTTTTATTATATTAGTGATGCTTACTTGATAAAACTTAGAATTTATCCATATTTTATTTTCATTTGTAGTGTCCTCGGCAACGCAATCAAATAGATTGCGGCTATTTCATGTTGAGATTTATGAGAGACACTATTTCGTTGGATCGAATGGAGATTCCACCCGATGTATGTATTTCTAACTTATGAGTTATTTTAACACATATCTCTCATATTGTCTAATGAAATAGTTAAAACTAAATCAAACTATATGTTATATTATTATGTAGTATTTTGAAGAATTCAGGAGTGCTACTTACACAAAGGCTCTATTGGATGAAATCAAAGAGGAGTGGTGTCAGTATATTATGGAGCTCGGAATTTTACAAACTTAAGGTATAATATTATACTCTTACTTTAATTGATGAGAATTTTAATATGTGTAACTTTGGTTGGAGTAATGCTTTGGTTGGATGCAATTTTGGTGTATATACTTTGAATTGCAATTTTGGTGTATATACTTTGAATTACAAACTTTGAATTACAATTTTGGATGCAATTTTGGTGTATATACTTTGAATTACAATTTTGGTGTATATACTTTGAATTGCAATTTTGGTGTATATACTTTGAATTACAAACTTTGAATTACAATTTTGGTGTATATACTTTGAATTACAATTTTTGGTGTATATACTTTGAATTTTAATACTTTGAATTACAATCTTTGTGTTTTCAGGACCTATAATGTAGATTGAAGCAATGTTTTGGTTGGATGCAATTTTGGTGTATATACAATTTTGGTGTATAAGTAATATGTGCATTGTAGAAAAAATGCTTTGGTTGGAAGCAATAACTTTGGTTGGAAGCAATGCTTTGGTTGGATGCAATTTTGGTGAATAAGTAAAATGTGCATTTGTAGAAAAATGTAATGATTTGTAATTATAAATAGGTGTATATACAATTTTGGTTTGTAATTTTAAATATATATATTGGTATGAAATGTCAATTTTGGATATATAATTTTGGTGTAGAAAGGCCAATGGTTTGAATTGCCAATTCTGAAAAAAATTGCTGGTTGAAAATTACAGGTCAAATTCTGGTTGAAAAAACCTGGTAAAATTGTGGTTAAAAAAAAATTATATAAAATTTTTCGTACACCTTAGACAGCGCTTTTGGTGAAAGCGCTGTCTAAGGTCCACTTTAGACAGCGCTTATGGTGAAAGCGCTGTCTAAGGTGTACTAAAAAAGTCAAAAATGGAAGGTCTTAGACAGCGCTTATGGTGAAAGCGCTGTCTAAGGTGTACTAAAAAAGTCAAAAAAGGAAGGTCTTAGACAGCGCTTTTGGAGAAAGCGCTGTCTAAGGTGTACCAAAAAAGTCAAAAAAAGGTAGGGCTTAAACAGCGCTTTTGACGAAAGCGCTGTCTAAAGTAATCCATATAATGTGAAAAAGCGCTGTCTAAAGGTACCATAGACAGCGCTTTTCATTAAATACACGCCCCTTTAGACAGCGCTTTTGGTAATACCATAAGCGCTGTCTAAACCTATAGCGTCGCTGGTTTATACAGCGCTTTAAAGCGCTGTCTAAAGGCTAAAAAAGCGCTGTCTAAAACCGTTTTTGCGCTAGTGATAATAGTAAGCCCACAGATTCCCGACACCAAAAGGATGACGAGTCTATTGTAATACCCCAAAATTTGCTCTCCCTTTTTGTCATCATAGCATGGCATTATCATTTATCATATCATATCCATCTCATTAGCATTGCATTGCATTTAACATAGAAAAATGAAGCATGGCATCCTTCTTACCATCAGGGCATGTGATCAGGTGGAAGGTGGACAATCAAGGGATCATTCAAAGCACAAAAAGGTCAGTCAAGTTGCCTCAAGGCAAGCCAAGAAGTCTTTCATGTATCATACTATCTCAATTGATCATCCAAAACCTCAAGGAAGTGAGATTCAATGGGAGATTGAAGCACTACATCTTGCACTATGCAAGAGGTTCAAAAAACTGAAGGAAGACCCTCAAAAGAGATAGTTCATTGATCCAAAATCATCCTCAAATGGTATATCTCATCATCCTTTAAGGGGATACACAACATACTCTGAGGAATTTGAAATTGAAGACTGCACATTTTTCTCCTAGAAGGTGGGCACCAAAACTAGGGTTTCTAATAAAATCAGGGAATTTTTGATTTTTTGGACCAAATTTGATGTCATGGTATTTCATATGTCCCTAAGTGTATGGAGGTGGAAAATTGCTTCTCAATTGGTTTTGGAAGTGGTTCAATTAGAAGAAAGATCAGAAATCAGGAAAATTGGGGCCAAGTCAAATAATCAGAGGAAAAAGTCAACTCTTGACTTTTTGAGCCCAAAATCATGAAATTCATGTTACATATGTCCAATGTACAAAATTTGGTCAAGAAATTCCAAAGGAATCATGAAAAAATCAAGATGTAGAAAGTTGCCATTTTTGGAAGAAGAAGGGTTACTAAAAATAGCAAGTTTTGGCCATTTTGCATCAGAGTTTGAACCAAGGCCATTTAAAATTGAAGCACCAAATGAAAATTCCACCAGGCCACAACAAAAGGTCTTGCTTTAAGCTTCAAATCCATGTGTAGAACATCTCCATTGGATAAAAATTGAGTGAGATATGATTGATCAAAGTTTGAGCAAAGTAGGTTCAAAACCAGGTCATGACCCAGATTTTCAGGGCACGCGCGCAGTCATTTTCTCAAACACTTGGTGGGCCAAATGTATTGATCAATTACTCATGATTAGAGGCTTCAAATGGAAAACCTTTCAACATCAAAGTTGTTCCTCTATGTGAGATCTTCAAAGTTGGTGTTTATCAATTTTTCATCTGATCAAAGGTTAAGGAGTTATGATGGCTCAAAGAATGGTCATTGCAACTGAAATTTGACCAGGTCACAACCAGGTCATGCCGCAAGTCTGCGCACCCATGTACCAGTTTCTTTTTCCATCTGTTTGTGGTCATTTTTAGGCATGTTAGAGACCTCATTTCACTTCAATTTTCAAACCAACATTGTTCTTCAATATCTCCTCTTTCAATTGACTCCAAAAGCATACCAAACCATTCATTGAATAAAGAGAAAAACTTCAACAAACTACCCTATGTTGGCACTGGTACATTGACAGTTCAGTTCATAATTTGGTTCACTCACACACCAAACACTTCTTCACTTCAGTTTCCTCTTTTGACCAAGCATACACTACTTACACTAGCACAATGGCACGTGCATTGCATGAGAATAGAAGGGACAAAACTTGCTTAGCAAGTTTTTTGATGAACAAGCTTCTATTTCACAAACCGTGCCATTTAGTTTTCCCACACCATAGCATGTCATGAGCCCTCTTTACCATAGCACTGCTCTCCCTAACTAACTTGACTCAGTTAGTTAGGGATGACTCAGTTTAACTAACTTGACTCACTTAACTCCACTCACTAAACCATGATTAGAGCTCACCATAAATAGAAAACACACACTCCAATTTCATTTTCAGTTTTGATTCTTCTCATTTCACTCCAAAACACTCTCTTCTTCTCTCTCAATCTCACCATTGAACTGATCCTCGAGCTTCACTTTGTTCCTCTCAGTTCAGAATCTATCTGATTCTCTCTCAATTTCTCAACACTGCAACTTGTTTTGAAGATTGGTTTCAACCTTTTCTCCATTGAACCATCATCAATTTCTACATCTCAGCCTTTATTTGGCCAAGTGAAGATTGTAGAAGAGACAAGACCTCTGGTTTTCTGAAGAACACTTCAAGGTTTCAAAACTTCAGGTACGAATCTCCACTATTATAGACTTAATGTGAAGTTGTTTTCAGGTTCTTGAAGCTTCTTATAAGCTCAAGAACTTGTCTGGCTAGTTGATAGGCCTTTTGAGGCATAGTTGAAAAGTTAGGGCAAATCTTCCTCTGGTCGATTCTCTCATCTCATGAACATCTTGTGCATTTTGTCTTTGGATTCGTGCTCTCCACTACTTCCTCTTCATTTTGGTGTTTTGTTTGTGAGATTCTGGAAAACTTGAAGTTGCAGACGGTGGTGATATGGCCGGAGAAGGTGACCGGAAGTCATCTCCGGCCGGTGACTGTATTTGCTAGGGTTTTGTCCTGTTTTAATCGTGTCCGTCCATTTTCTATGATCGTGAGGTTTGTATGATGCCAGCACATTAAAAGTCATGTGATCCTTACGTGCGTTTTTCTGATTTCATTTAAACATTATGTGGTGTGGTGCATTGTATGTTGTGTGGTCGTTCACGTGTGTGCGTTGATGTTGCTTACTTGGACTTTTGTTTGACCTTGACTTGATCCAATGGCCATGAGCGAGTCAATTTTGTTGACTGAGTGTACATGTTAATTAATGTGTTCAGCGCAAATTTGGACCTTGGATTAAATTGATATTCACACCCCCTTGCTTAAGGCCCAATGATTTTTGAACTCATTTTTACTAGGCATGCACCCCCATTCATTTTTGCATTGCATTTTATTTTTCCATTTTTCTACACGTTTGTTTTTTAATTTTTAAAAATACTAAATAGCATCATAAAATTCCACAAAAATTCATGAGCATCATTAAAACATTTAGAAAATTTTTGGTGATTTTATTTTCTGATTTTATGACTTTTTACCCCGGTTCTATATTTTTCTTTGAATTTCTTTGAGGTGCATTCTTAATATGGTACATGATCTTGTTTAATTTTGTTCTTGATCATTAAAAATTGTTTTGATGCTCTTCTTTTTGCATTGAGTCATTATCATCTTGAGGTATGTTAAGTGTTTTTATTTGATTTTTTTAGGTTAGTTTATGGCATGTTTGGTGTTCATTTTTGTGCTACTTTGTATGATATGTCTATTTGACCTAAGTGCATTGTTTGACATCATTTTGCCTTGGTTTCTTGCATGCTACTTTGATATTTGATTCATCTCTGATTTGTGAACTTCAATACCAAGTTTTCATAATTTTCATGAGGCCATCCAATTTTTGTTTAAGGCATTACCTTTGAAGCATAATAACATGTCATATCATCCCAATATTGGTGCATGTTTACATGACTTCTTTTGTACATAATGGCATGATCATTTGCATATTTGGTGAACCATTCACTTGACATTATAGGTCATTGGTACATATTGTATGTCATCCTTGCATGTTGACTTTCATTTAAACCTTGTGCACCTTTAACATGTGGTGTTTGTACTTGTGTTTTCTTTTGAGCTTCCATTTCAATTATACTTCTTCTATCACTTCTTAAATGTCTTGATGTGCTTCATGAATACTTGTGAGAGGTTTGTGAATCATTTTTCATTTCGTTTCAATTCTGATCCATGGATTACATGTTCCATTTATGCATTTCTTAGTTTTCCCTTCATCTTTCATTCTCCCTTTTCTTATGGTGGCATGTTCTAGTGCCATGGATGATGTTTGTTGCCTATCCACTTGGACTTGCATGATAATAACCATTTGTTTCCCATATGATGTACATTCTGGTTGTGGTTCTAGGATTTGATTTCTCATTTAATTCTTTTGAGTTTTATGATTCTTTACATGTTCTTTTACTTCTTATACTTCTTATACATGTTTACTAACCATGTAGGGGCTTTAGTAAGTTTCAATTGAGTGTGGATAAGGAATCCACATTCAACTTCTATCCTTTCTCTTTTACAATTCCATTTTGTGTTTTGTTAAGCACTTATGTGCTTTCTTTTAATAACTCATCACTTTCCCTTTGTGAATTACAATTCATCTTCTACTTTAGAAGTGAATTGTTTAATTCATTCTTTCTTTAGACTTTAGGTTGAAACCTCACAAACCTTAGGATCACTCCCTTAACTAATCAATTAGGATTGAGTCTTAGTCCATATAGATTTTTACCTTTTTCCTCTCTTGAGTCTCTTTTCTCATCTCAAAGAAAATTCAAAATATCTAATAAAGGTAGGCATTTATTGCATTTAGGCCTTTCATATAAAGAAAAGATTATAAGGGGTCTTCTCTTGTAATCTTAGAATGTGTAGCATATAGCCCATCTTGGGTCAATGTGTTAAACATTTGATCTTGTGTGAGGGACTTAAATGCAATACTTGTTGAAGGAACAAATAAAAAAAACATTTCTTCATTTCTTAATCAACAAAAACACTTAATAAACACAAGTATGCTAGTGTGTTTGAACCTTGACAATTGGAACTAAGTGTGGGGGTCTTCTTCACTCTTAGTGTGCTTTCTTACCCATTCCATCTTGGAATGTGAGAATGTACACATTCCAATGACTAAGATTTAGATACACTATCATATGCAAACAAATGAAAAAACTTCTAAAAGACAAAAACAAACAATAACGTCTTTCCTTCGGGAATTCTTTTCTCACCTCATTCACTCTCAACGTATGAACGTGCTCCTACTCGTTCTCTTGCAAGATGGTAACGCACTCGGACCAGCGAGCCTGCAACACCTGAGCTAGAACGTAAGCCGTTCTCTAAAAAACACAATCCATCCCTAGTGAGGGGAACTACGTCGCTCTGATTCTCATGCTCCCGATGAGATACGTAGGCAGTGGGGTAGGGCCCATGCGAGCACTTCTTTTATTTTCCCTACATTTGTTTCTCTTTCTCTCTCTTTCCTTTTCCATTCTCTTTTCAGTTCCTTTCTCAATATTCTTTTCTTACACCCTTTGATTGAGACAAGCAAGCGTGGATCCCATCGGGTACGATGGACGCGAGGGGGTGCTAGTACCTTCCTCTCGCGTAACCGACTCCCTTACCCTTTCTCTTGGTCGTAAGACCACGTCCTTTCCTTCCTTCAGGTTTATGCGGTGTTTCCTTTCCCTCTCTTGGGATAAATACACATTGCTGGCGACTCTGTTTCAGTGCCACTTTCGCGTTTGTACTAGGATGAAAATCCCGGAAGCGACAGCTGGCGACTCTGCTGGGGATTGGTTGACCTATTGCTGGTCCATCCTAAGCGAGTCAATCCTAACGCTTGTCTGTTTTTCTTTCATTGGGTGTTTATTGTTGTGCTGTATTTACCGTTTTACTGTATAGTTATTTACTGTTTATTACTGTATATTACTGCATTTACTGCATTTTACCATGTTTATTCCATATGTTATATTATGCTATGCTGGACTGTGCTGTTTTCTGTTTGGCGGGATGGGATTTCTGAGAGATAAGCCCATTACACAGGCTTGAGGATACACTTAGAATTAGAGTGGAGAGTAGTGGAACCTACGTGCCGTTTGGAGTGCGTTGGGTGTTCACGAAATTCACAGCTAGACGAGGCTATCATGGGACACGTCGTGGCATGCGCATCTTGCGTATTCCAGGATGTAGATCTAGAGAGCTGTCGACTCTAGTGACCGATCATGAGGGCCTTAGTGGAAACATCCCTCTTTAGCGGTGACAGTGGCAGACCACATTCCGTGGCAAACCCATTCGCACCCGAGGGCCCACTTTGGAACTTGCATAGGATGACTTTTATTTTCTAAGGGGAGTCAGTGGACGACCTCTTTGATTGGCATAGCATTGTATCCTACGGGCTGAATGTGCTATTGCTTCTCAAACCTCTGAAGCTGACAAGCCTTATTTTCTAAGAACCACATGTGAGTATGGGCGGGATATTTACAGGTTTGCAGGAAACCCAGCCTCCTACCTACCTTACTTGTGATTCTATGATGATTTCAGACATTGTATCCTATGACAGTGATTTAAGTGTTCATTTCAGATATTGCCAGATTCAGTACAGAGACACAGTGCACACAGTTCAATACAGACACAGACACTTGATTACCTGATCACATGCCCTTTTGCATTGCATTATCATATCATAACAGTTATGTTTGTCATTTTCAGGTGCATAATACATTTCTGATTCCAATCCATGGGTTCAACAGAGATCGTTGCCGAGAGAAAGAACAATGTGTCTTACAAGTTTCCAGATCCTGTCTTGGATTCATTGCTCAAAGTTATAGATATGGCTGGTCCGGGTATTCTTGATAGATTTCAGAAAAGCTACGGGAATTTGGTTGGGATGGTCCGTACAATCACCAAGTATGAACATGATGCTTTGCACACTCTGCTGCAGTTCTACGAGCCTTCGTTGAGATGCTTTCTTTTTTCAGATTACATTTTGATGCCAACACTGGAAGAATTCTCATTTATTTTGGGAATTCCGATCACGCCGGCAATACCATTCTTCTCTGGTAGTTCTCCCAGCGTAAAAGAAATTGCTGCTGCGTTACAAATGGATCAGGCAGTGGTAAAGAGTGGTGTGAGCAGTAAAAATGTAGTTAGCGGATTTCATTTAGAATTTCTGTCTGGACAAGCCCAAGAGGCTGCAAGTGCTAAAAATTGGACGGTTTACAATTCCATTCTGGCTCTCTGCATATATGGCCTAGTTTTCTTTCCCAATCAGCAAGACTTTGTGGATATGCAAGCAACGAGAGTTTTCGTCCTTAAAAATCCAGTCCCTACTTTGTTAGGAGATTTTTATCATTCCGTGCATTACAAGAATGAGAAAAGGAGGGGAGGATCTGTTAGTTGTTGTACTCCACTGCTGAGTCATTGGTTTTTCAAACATTTACCTCAGACAGGTGCCTTTGTGGAAACCAAAGATGTGGCGAAATGGTCTAAACGATTGATGAGTTTAACTGCTGATAACATTGTATGGTTTGACCACCGGTTATTGAGAACAGAGCTTGTCACAAGATGCGGAAATTTTCCAAATGTGCCTTTGATTGGCAGAAAAGAAGGGATCAATTATAATCCAGTTTTGGCCATCCGACAGTTTGGGTATGCTTCCAGGGATCCTCCTACAGAGCAAGATGTGGAAGAATCTTTATTCTTTACAGGAACTAAAGATGCGAAAGTGGTAGAAGTAGTGAATGCTTGGAAAGATAAGCACAAAATTGGAAAAGCAGTTTTTGGAAAAGGAGATTGTAGATCTTATCCTGAATATGACAAGTGGATTGAGACGAAAGTAAAGGAATTGCTTTTACCCTTTTCAAGGGGACCTCTTTTATGTTCAGTACGGCCAGAACAACCCACTATGGTGGCTATTGAAGAATGTGAGAAGTGGAAGAAAATGGTCAGAGAGTTGCAGATAGAGAATTCTGGAATGAGCAGATGTCTTCAGAAAGCTCTAGCTGACAACAAAGAGTTGGAAAAGAGAGCCTTGAAAGCGGAAAAAACCTTAGCTGACAAAGAGGAAGATTTTGATGACAGAGCTCGGTACTTTCGGAAACTTACTTTGGGAGCAGATGACACTAGTCAGGCTCACAAGATTACAAAACAGGCTTTAGCCCGAAGCAAGGATTCATTAGCTCAACTTCGTCAAGCTTGGGATGAAGTCAGAATTGAAAATGCCGAGTTAAAGGATCAGTCGAAGACTAAAGACGAGGAGCTTAAAAAGGCACATGAGCAGAGGAGAAAGTATCGGGAAAGTCTCGGTAAAAGTCAAGAACAGTTAGAAGAAGCTAGAAGCCAGCTGAAGAATACCAAGAAAGAGCTTGAAGAAGCCATGATAGAAAGAGAGATACTCAAGACGCAAGCTGGCGTAAAGAGACACAAAGGAGTGCATGATGACGAAGCTCTTATGCTGCATATGTGTTCTTTAACTGAAGCTCTTGAGAAAAGGGATGTCTTGATCAAAGAAATGATTGAAAAGCCGAATCACCAGCGTACCCGTATACTTTTTGAGGAGATCAAATACTCAAGTGACAGGCTGAAGGATGTGGAATTGTCAGATTGATGTTCTTTTCCTTATTTTTTGTTATTAATGGTTACCATCAGGCTTGTTGATGGATCCATTTTTCCTTGTATCGCATTTGCGGTTGAACCTTTCTTAAATGTACTTGAATACTTCGTTGAATGAGTATGAGCAGTTTTATTCAGAATTATTCCTTATCAGATAGTTGCACACAAGCACATGACCACTACACGATTTCTGGTCTTCAGATTTCCGTGGTTTGGATTGGAATCAGGGTGTAAAGCACTTTGGGAATGATAAACATAACATTGCATGGCATTGCATATCATTCTGCATTTATGTTACTTGCTTTTCAGGCACTTGTTGCAGGGTCTCTAACCTTTATTTGGTTTCAGGCAGTATAGCGGAGAGTCATATTCACCGATATTCGACGCGAAGAAATCAAGTAAGAATCATGGATCAAGTGCAAAGTGATTTGGCCGAAATGAGGGCGCGTATGGATCAGTTCATGACCCTCATGACTGGCATGGCGCAAAATCAGGAGAGATTGAGGCTTCTGGTCGAGCGTCCAGACAATGGGCCCGAAGGTGATCAGCATGACAATTCACAGGGACATGGCATCCCTCTTCCCGGTGGCAACCCTCCTCCTGGTGGTAATAATCGGGGTAATGGAAATGGTAGGCATGCTGGTGTTACTCTTGAAGATACTCTGGAAGACCAATTTACTCTACTAGATGCTGATGTGGGTAATCAAGGTGATCGAAGGTATGAGGAGTTAGCAGAAAAGATCAGGGCCATAGAATGCAAGAACTCTATGGGTATTGATGTTACCAGCTTGGGGCTGGTCTCAGGAGTCAGAATTCCCCCTAAATTCAAGCCTCCCACTTTTGATAAGTATCACGGCAATGCGTGTCCCCAAACGCATCTTCAAGCTTACTTTGGGAAGATTTCAGCCCATACGGATGACGAGAAGCTATGGATGCACTATTTTCAGGACAGTCTGGTTGGGGCGTCCTTGACCTGGTATATGAAGTTGAATAGAGCTGCTGTGAAGAGTTGGAAAGATCTGGCAGAAGCGTTCCTGAAGCAATACCAGTATAATATTGACATGGCGCCCAACCGCACTCAATTGCAGGGGTTGTCACAAAATGCCAAGGAGAGTTTCAAAGAATATGCACAGAGGTGGAGGGAAATGGCTGCCCAGGTTCAACCTCCCTTGTCAGACAGAGAAATGGCAGATATGTTCATGGGCACCTTGCAAGGGGCCTATCTTGATAGATTAGCTGCTTGTCCGTCAACTGGATTTGCTGATATTGTGATTGCGGGAGAAAGAATAGAAAGTCTGTTAAAGCTTGGAAAGATCCAGGATGTGAGTGGGGCTGGCTCTTCGGGGACGAAGAAACCGTTTGCTAGTAACCAGAAAAGAAGAGAAGGTGATACGAATGATGTGTTTAGAGGACGAGGCAGAGGGCGTTCTCAAGCTTATTATCAGGTAGATGCTGTAACAATCCCCACACCGTCTGTTCAGAAACAACAACCCCAACAACAAGTTCAACAGCAACAACCTTTTTTCCAGCAAAGGTCTAGGCAGAGGGATCGTAAGATGGATCCTCTCCCTATGACTTATACCGCGCTGTTGCCCCGACTACTCGAGTTAAAGTTGGTAGAACTCCGTACTATGAAAGCTCCGGTTGCTGGAAACCTGCCACCTAACTTCGATGCTAATGCTCGTTGTGAGTCCCACTCAGGTGCTCAGGGGCACTCCATTGAAAAATGCTGGGCTTTCCATCATAAAGTACAAGATTTGATTGATGCTAAAGCCATCAATTTCTCTCCCGCTCCTAATATTACTCAGCATCCCATGCCTGATCATAGTGCAGCAAATGTGTACGCTATTGAAGATGGGAGGAGATTGAATCTGGTGACAGATATCCATCAAGTGAAAACTTCTTTGTTGGTTGTAAAAGATCGTTTATTGAAGGGACAGGTGTTCCCGGGCTGTAATCAAGATTGCTCTGAGTGTATGAATCAGGAGAACGACTGTGATAAGTTGAAGATGGGTTTACAGAATCTGATCGATGAAGGACGTCTACAGTTCGACAGAGTCGTGAAAGACACTGATGAGATATCAACCGTGACCATCTATTACACTCCCGCTGAGATTCAAATGCCGGTCAATGCAGTTCCCGTGGCGAGTGTTGCGCCAGAAGGGCCCAGTCCTGTCACTATCACGGTGCCAGGACCAATTCCATTCACGTCTACGAAGGCTATCCCATGGCACTATGGGGCAGATGTATATTACGAAGGTAAAAAGCAGGAAGTTGAGTCATCAGTCAGCCCAAATATTGATAACGTAGGGGGTGTAGGGGGCTTTACAAGGAGTGGAAGGTTGTTCGCTCCCCAAACCTTGAGAAGTGATAAAGAGGCAGAAGCTGCAGCAAAGGCTAAAGGTAAACAGGTGGTTGAAGATGCGCCTACACCTGAAGCAGAGACAAAGATTACTTTTGATAAGGAAATGGAAGAATTTATGAAGATAATCAAGAAAAGCGATTATAAGATTGTGGACCAACTGAATCAGACCCTTTCAAAGATTTCAATCTTGTCACTATTGATGTGCTCTGATGCGCATCGGCAGGCGTTGTTGAAAGTATTGAAGAGTGCATACGTGCCACAGGAAATTACTGTTAATCAGCTCGAGGGCGTAATCTCCAATGTTAATGTTAGCCATGGCTTGGGCTTTACAAGTAGAGATCTGACTGTTGAAGGAAGAAACCACAATAAGGCTTTGCATATCACGATGGAGTGTAAGGGCGCAGTGTTATCTCATGTACTGGTAGACACTGGTTCATCACTCAATGTCTTGCCCAAGAAGGCATTAATGAAGCTGGAAGTTAATGGTTTGATCTTAAGGCCTAGTGAATTGGTGGTCAGAGCATTCGATGGAACTAGACGATCTGTGTTTGGTGAGGTGGAATTGCCCGTACAAATTGGACCACAGGTATTCAAATCCACGTTCCATGTAATGGACATACAACCTGCATATAGCTGCCTATTGGGACGCCCTTGGATTCACGGAGCCGGGGATGTTACTTCTACTCAACATCAAAAGCTGAAGTATGAGTTTGAAGGGCAGGTTGTGACGGTGTGTGGGGAAGAAGACATCTTTGTGAGTCACTTGTCCACGTTCAAGTACATTGAAATGGATGGGGAAATTCATGAGATGTTGTGCCAATCATTTGAAGCAGTCAATATTGACGATGCACCTGAGTCTTCTTCTGTACCAGCTGGGGCCGGTACCTCCATTTCATCTTACAAACAAGCTGTCGAAGTCGTCAGGGCAGGCAACGCCCAAGGTTGGGGCAGGTTGATAGAGACCCCAATGAAGGAAGACAAATTTGGTATTGGTTATCATCCCTCTACAACTTCAGATGCGGGGAGCAGGGGACCCATTACTTTCAATAGTGGGGGAATTATCTACACGGACCAGTCTTGTGCAGCCACAGAGGATAGTGTTGACAGTAATTGTGACCTAGACAACTGGGTACGCCCTCATGCTCCGGGACAACAAGTGCAAAACTGGTCCGTTGAAGAAGTCATCCGGGTTACTCTTCAGACAGAGTAATTTTTCTTTGTTTTTTTCTAACCATAATGCATGTCAAAATCTTGCGCTCTGCCCAAGGCGTATAGATTCATTTGTAGGGCCACCATGGTTGCATTTGCAATGTTTAATCATTAATAAAGGACGTTTTGCAATCAAATTTTGTTCTCTGTCTTTCAGTTTTTATTTTTGCACAAAAAAATAAAATGGCAATGTTTCATTTTCTTTTGTTTTGCTTAAAAATAAAATTCTAAAATAAGGCATGAACCCGTTCATGCAGACTCGATCCTCCGGATACCACTGATAACGATTTTGATATGGCTATGTATGACTTTGACAATCCGATTTATCAAGCCGAAGAAGGGGATGAGAAAGATTGTGAACTCTCTGAAGAACTGGCCAGATTGTTGAAACAAGAGGAAAGGGTCATCCAGCCTCATCAGGAGACTGTAGAAATCATCAATATTGGTACCAAGGACGCCAAGAAAGAGATCAGGATTGGTGCCAGCTTGCAAGCAGATGTGAAGCAAACTTTGACGGAAATGTTGCGCGAGTATGTTGACATCTTCGCCTGGTCGTATCAAGACATGTCGGGGTTGGATACGGATATTGTCGTGCACAGGCTACCATTAAGAGAAGAATGTCCGCCAGTCAAGCAGAAACTTCGTCGGACTCACCCCGACATGGCTTTAAAGATTAAGGAGGAAGTCCAGAAGCAGTGGGATGCTGGGTTTCTTGCTGTGACAAAGTATCCTCCGTGGGTAGCCAACATCGTGCCAGTACCGAAGAAAGATGGAAAAGTGAGAATGTGTGTGGATTATCGAGATCTTAATAAAGCTAGCCCGAAAGATGATTTTCCACTACCTCATATTGATGTGCTGGTCGATAATACAGCTCAATTTTCTGTGTTCTCCTTTATGGACGGGTTCTCCGGGTACAATCAGATCAAGATGGCACCTGAAGATATGGAGAAGACCACATTCATTACTCCGTGGGGTACATATTGTTATAAAGTAATGCCTTTTGGGTTGAAAAACGCAGGGGCAACGTACTAGCGGGCGATGGTGACATTGTTTCATGACTTGATTCATAAGGAGATCGAATGTTATGTAGATGATATGATTGCCAAGTCGAGAACAGAAGAGGAACACCTGGTTAACCTGAAAAAGCTGTTTGAAAGGTTGAGAAGGTTTCGTCTGAGATTAAATCCAAACAAGTGCACATTTGGGGTGCGTTCTGGAAAGTTACTGGGATTCATTGTGAGCGAAAGAGGAATCGAGGTTGATCCTGCCAAGGTGAACGCAATACAAGAAATGCCTGAACCGAGAACAGAAAAAGAGGTTCGTGGTTTCTTAGGTAGATTGAACTACATTGCAAGGTTCATATCTCACCTATCAGCCACGTGTGAGCCAATATTTAAATTGTTAAGGAAAGATCAAACGGTCAGGTGGAATGACGATTGCCAATTGGCATTCGATAAGATAAAAGAATACTTGCAGGAACCTCCGATTCTAATGCCTCCAGTTGAAGGGAGACCGCTGATAATGTATCTGACAGTGCTTGAAGGTTCCATGGGTTGTGTTCTCGGTCAACATGACGAGACAGGTAGGAAGGAGCATGCTATCTACTACCTGAGCAAAAAGTTCAATGATTGTGAGTCCCGATACTCAATGCTTGAAAAGACATGTTGTGCGCTTGCATGGGCCGCTAAGCGATTGAGGCAATATATGGTTAGGCACACAACCTTGTTGATTTCAAAAATGGATCCTATCAAGTACATTTTCGAGAAACCAACACTGACAGGCAGAGTTGCACGGTGGCAAATGGTCTTGACAGAGTATGACATTCAGTACACTTCACAAAAGGCCATCAAAGGAAGTATCTTGTCCGACTATCTTGCGCAACAGCCGATTGATGATTACCAACCCATGAAATTTGACTTCCCTGATGAGGACATCATGTTTCTCAAAGCTAAAGACTGCGAGGAACCACTTCCGGAGGAGGGGCCAGACCCTGAATCCAAATGGAGTCTGATGTTTGATGGGGCTGTCAATATGAATGGGTGCGGAGTTGGAGCAGTTCTTATCACGCCGGAAGGTGTTCATATGCCTTTCACTGCCCGAATAACTTTCGGATGCACCAACAATGAAGCAGAGTACGAAGCTTGTATAATGGGGATAGAGGAGGCGGTTAATCTACGGATTAAAACCCTTGATATATTCGGTGATTCAGCTTTGGTAATCAATCAAGTGAAAGGGAGTTGGTACACGCACCAAGCAAATCTAGTGCCGTATAGAGATTATACAAGGAGATTGCTGACATTTTTCACAACAGTGAAACTGTACCATATTCCTCGAGATGAGAATAGGTTCGCTGATGCCTTGGCCACTTTGTCTTCCATGATCAAAGTGAAAGGATGGAACCATGTACCTAAGATTGAGGTATCCCGCCTTGACAGACCAGCATTTGTGTTTGCGGTCGATGCAGCGTCTGATGACAAGCCATGGTTTCATGACATTAAGTGTTTCTTGAAAAGTCAAGAGTACCCGTCCGGGGCATCGTCCAAAGACAGGAAGACGTTGAGAAGGTTAGCTGGTAGTTTCTTCTTGAACAAAGATGGCGTGCTGTATAAAAGAAATTTTGACACGGTCCTGCTTAGATGTGTGGATAGACATGAAGCAGACTTGTTGATGATTGAAGTGCACGAAGGCTCTTTCGGTACCCATGCCGGAGGACATGCAATGGCTAAAAAGTTGTTAAGATCGGGATATTATTGGTTGACTATGGAGTCAGATTGTTGCAAATATGCCCGCAAATGCCATAAATGCCAGATCTATGCAGATAAGGTGCATGTGCCTCCAAATCCGTTGAGTATCATGTCGTCGCCTTGGCCGTTTGCCATGTGGGGCATTGATATGATCGGAAAGATTGAGCCTACAACTTCCAATGGTCATCGTTTCATCTTGGTGGCAATTGATTACTTCACCAAATGGGTTGAAGCCGCGTCCTATGCCAATGTTACAAAACAAGTGGTCGCTCGTTTCTTAAAACGGGATATCATTTGCCGATATGGAGTTCCCGAAAGAATCATTACTGATAATGGTTCTAATTTGAATAATAAGATGATGGCTGAGTTATGCCGGGACTTCAAAATCGAACATCATAATTCTTCTCCGTACCGCCCAAAGATGAATGGCGCGGTCGAAGCGGCCAACAAAAATATCAAGAAGATTGTGCAGAAGATGGTTGTCACGTACAAAGATTGGCATGAGATGTTACCATTTGCTTTGCATGGGTATCGAACGTCGGTACGCACGTCCACTAGGGCAACCCCATTCTCACTTGTATATGGTATGGAGGCAGTACTACCAGTTGAAGTGGAGATTCCGTCCCTCAGAGTCATGATGGATGTTAAGCTAGATGAGGCTGAATGGGTACGAGCCAGATTTGATCAGTTGAGCCTTATTGAGGAAAAGCGATTGGCGGCTGTATGCCATGGGCAACTATATCAGCGCAGAATGAAGCAGGCATTTGACCAAAAGGTGCGTCCTCGGGTTTACAAAGTCGGGGATGTGGTACTCAAAAGGATCCTTCCTCCCAATACAGATCACAGGGGCAAATGGACTCCTAACTATGAAGGTCCATTCGTGGTTAAAAAGGTCTTTTCGGGCGGAGCCTTATTGCTTACAACCATGGATGGCGAAGACTTTTCATCCCCTGTCAACTCGGACGTAGTCAAAAAATACTTCGCGTGAATAGACCCGCTGGATAATAAAAATAAAAAATCCAGGCAAAAAAGGGCATCCCGGCGAACCAAAAACAGAATAAGGTTCGGGCAAAAATTAGGGATATAATTGAAAAAAATTGTACACCCGGTAAGTTGAAAACCCGAAAGGGTAACTTAGGCAAAAAAAGGGTATCCTGGTGGATCAAAAACCTGAAAGGGCGGTCCACACAAAAGAGGGATTTAAGCGAATGACTACGGTCTGAGTTATCTGTACCCCATTATCGTTTGAACAACTGACATTCTGAAAGATAAGAATCGGTCTGATCATTCCTCAGAAGGCAAGGTCGGGGAGTTTTGAAGACATACTGGTCATAACAGAATGGAAACTCAGTGGAAGTCCGTTTTTACATTGCCATTAGGATAGTTTCTTTTCTCAATTTTCAGCGATCACCTCTTTCCAGGGATTGCTTCCGGATGTAATTGCCTATTCTGGGCTCTCAGTCAATAAATTGAATTTCAATAAAAAGCCTCCTATTTTTGTTTTATTGCTTTGTTTGCAAAAACGTCCTAATTTTGATAAAACATTGCATTTGAAAACATGGCGGCCTTGCAATAACATGCGCGAAAAAAAAAAACATTTGAAATTACTTTGAATGTTGAATATTCCCGGATGGTGGATTCCAGCCACGCAATATTCGGGGCATGTGGGCATATTCTTTTGTTGCAGGTAGCAGGTGCAGATGATTTTAAGCACAAGACCAGAAATAAATCACCCCACGCAAAAGACTGGGGCAATTACGGGTAAGGAGATCGGCGTTCATCGTTCGGTCGACAATTGTTCATAACGGGTCGATATCAGTGAATTAAGTTCAACTGGGTACCGTTGCATCTTATTAAGTCGATTCTCTCATACAGTACTTCCAACAGCTACAAGCTTTTCTGTGTCGATAACGGTCACAAGTTCCCCCAAAAGAGTGGTCTCGTCGATACCGAAACTGATGGTCATTATCCCCAGCGAAGTCGCAGGAGTTTGAAGAGGCTAAATCTTCTGTAAAATCCTCTTATGACATCTTCTTCAGGGACAAATTGTTGGTTTGTCCAAGCATAGGGCATGTTTGTTTCCCCAGCATGAAGTGTTGATCGTCCCCAGTAGAGTTTGAGGACAGTTGGTCTTCTGTAAAATCCTCTCAAAAGGCATTCCCCAGCACGAGAGGTTTTAAAGCAGTTTCCTCCAGCAGAGTTTGCTATAAACTCGTCATCCCTAACGGAATTGTCTAAAGGGAAGCTCGCCTAACATGGGGCATTGTGGTACTTATCCTAAGCTTGACAGTCATATTCTTCAGCAGACTACTGTGGATTTGCTTTGGGTTTCCCCAACAGATCTCTAAGGACTCCTTCCTAGCAAGTTGCAATGGAATGTTCTAATCAGGATTTGCATATCCCTGGCAGAGTAGCCCTGATCCCCAGCAAGATTGTGTCTCTGGTAATGGTATCCCCACAGAGGTCAGCATCGAATCTTGTCAGCAATACTCCCCAGCTGAGTTGTTGTTCTCCCCGCAGAGGTTTATAAGATCGGCAGAATCTATTCCTCAACAAGGATGGTATAGTCTTTCCCCAGCCGGGCCAGAAGGTGGATAACCCCCGCAAAGGATCTCGGGTTTGATAGATCCCCAAGTAGAGTTTTAATTATTTTTCTTCCCTAGCAAGACGCCATGCAAAGAAATTCTCATCCCCAGCGGAATCGCTGTGACCAGAATTCATTCCCCCAGCAGATGAAGTGATTACTGGCAGATTTATTATTCTTCAGGTCCAATTTATTTTTGGCAAACTTGACAATTCGAAGCAGACGGATTATTCATTTATTCTCCAGCAGAGATACTATCCTCTCAGGAACCTCTAAAGTCAAGTCATTGATCATTGTTTGCTCAGCAAAGTCGGCAGAGATGTCTGACACGGATGCAGAGTGCAATCCGGTATTGGAATATTGCAAAAGTCCAACAGTGGATTGGCAAAAGTCCGTCTTCGGGTGGCAAAAGTCCAACAGTGGATTGGCAAAAGTCCGTCTTCGGGTGGCAAAAGTCCAACAGTGGATTAGCAAAAGTCCATCTTCGGGTGGCAAAGCAGCTAAAAGTCCAACAGTGGATTGGCAAAAGTCCGTCTTCGGGTGGCAAAAGTCCAACAGTGGATTGGCAAAAGTCCGTCTTCGGGTGGCAAAAGTCCAACAGTGGATTGGCAAAAGTCCGTCTTCGGGTGGCAAAAGTCCAACAGTGGATTGGCAAAAGTCCGTCTTCGGGTGGCAAAAGTCCAACAGTGGATTGGCAAAAGTCCGTCTTCGGGTGGCAAAAGTCCAACAGTGGATTGGCAAAGCAGCTAAAAGTCCAACAGTGGATTGGCAAAAGTCCGTCTTCGGGTGGCAAAAGTCCAACAGTGGATTGGCAAAAGTCCGTCTTCGGGTGGCAAAAGTCCAACAGTGGATTGGCAAAAGTCCGTCTTCGGGTGGCAAAAGTCCAACAGTGGATTGGCAAAAGTCCGTCTTCGGGTGGCAAAAGTCCAACAGTGGATTGGCAAAAGTCCGTCTTCGGGTGGCAAAAGTCCAACAGTGGATTGGCAAAAGTCCGTCTTCGGGTGGCAAAAGTCCAACAGTGGATTGGCAAAAGTCCGTCTTCGGGTGGCAAAAGTCCAACAGTGGATTGGTAAAAGTCCGTCTTCGGGTGGCAAAAGTCCAACAGTGGATTGGCAAAATTCCGTCTTCGGGTGGCAAAATTCCATCAGTGGATTGGCGAAAGGTCCATCTAAGGGTGGTAAATTCTAAAAGTCCAACAGTGGATTGGCAAAAGTCCGTCTTCGGGTGGCACGAAGCTGCAAAGTCCACCAGTAGCGTGGCAGGCCAGTAGTCGTCTGGAATTGCATAAAAGACATTATTAAAGTCCACCAGTAGCGTGGCAGGCCAGTAGTCGTCTGGAATTGCATAAAAGACATTATTAAAGTCCACCAGCAGTGTGGCAAGCCAGTAGTCGTCTGGCGTCGTTCAAAAGGACATTATTAAAGTACACCAGCAGTGTGGCAAGCCAGTAGTCGTCTGGCGTCGTTCAAAAAGACATTTCTAAAGTCCACCAGTAACGTGGCAGGCCAGTAGTCGTCTGGAATTGCATAAAAGACATTATTAAAGTCCACCAGCAGTGTGGCAAGCCAGTAGTCGTCTGGTGTCGTTCAAAAGACAGTTTTCTCTGACAATGTTTCATTGAAAATTCAAGCTAGCAATGTCGTGGGAGTTTCTTCCTCATCATCCAGAGCAAAATTTTGGTTATATTTGGTATTCAATCACTATATACCTTGAAAGTCCGAAAGCAATTGCTTTCAGGCATTCAGGTCTACAGCGCTTGAATAGGGGCAGCTGTAATACCCCAAAATTTGCTCTCCCTCTTTGTCATCATAGCATGGCATTATCATTTATCATATCATATCCATCTCATTAGCATTGCATTGCATTTAACATAGAAAAATGAAGCATGGCATCCTTCTTACCATCAGGGCATGTGATCAGGTGGAAGGTGGACAATCAAGGGATCATTCAAAGCACAAAAAGGTCAGTCAAGTTGCCTCAAGGCAAGCCAAGAAGTCTTTCATGTATCATACTATCTCAATTGATCATCCAAAACCTCAAGGAAGTGAGATTCAATGGGAGATTGAAGCACTACATCTTGCACTATGCAAGAGGTTCAAAAAACTGAAGGAAGACCCTCAAAAGAGATAGTTCATTGATCCAAAATCATCCTCAAATGGTATATCTCATCATCCTTTAAGGGGATACACAACATACTCTGAGGAATTTGAAATTGAAGACTGCACATTTTTCTCCTAGAAGGTGGGCACCAAAACTAGGGTTTCTAATAAAATCAGGGAATTTTTGATTTTTTGGACCAAATTTGATGTCATGGTATTTCATATGTCCCTAAGTGTATGGAGGTGGAAAATTGCTTCTCAATTGGTTTTGGAAGTGGTTCAATTGGAAGAAAGATCAGAAATCAGGAAAATTGGGGCCAAGTCAAATAATCAGAGGAAAAAGTCAACTCTTGACTTTTTGAGCCCAAAATCATGAAATTCATGTTACATATGTCCAATGTACAAAATTTGGTCAAGAAATTCCAAAGGAATCATGAAAAAATCAAGATGTAGAAAGTTGCCATTTTTGGAAGAAGAAGGGTTACTAAAAATAGCAAGTTTTGGCCATTTTGCTTCAGAGTTTGAACCAAGGCCATTTAAAATTGAAGCACCAAATGAAAATTCCACCAGGCCACAACAAAAGGTCTTGCTTTAAGCTTCAAATCCATGTGTAGAACATCTCCATTGGATAAAAATTGAGTGAGATATGATTGATCAAAGTTTGAGCAAAGTAGGTTCAAAACCAGGTCATGACCCAGATTTTCAGGGCACGCGCGCAGTCATTTTCTCAAACACTTGGTGGGCCAAATGTATTGATCAATTACTCATGATTAGAGGCTTCAAATGGAAAACCTTTCAACATCAAAGTTGTTCCTCTATGTGAGATCTTCAAAGTTGGTGTTTATCAATTTTTCATCTGATCAAAGGTTAAGGAGTTATGATGGCTCAAAGAATGGTCATTGCAACTGAAATTTGACCAGGTCACAACCAGGTCATGCCGTAAGTCTGCGCACCCATGTACCAGTTTCTTTTTCCATCTGTTTGTGGTCATTTTTAGGCATGTTAGAGACCTCATTTCACTTCAATTTTCAAACCAACATTGTTCTTCAATATCTCCTCTTTCAATTGACTCCAAAAGCATACCAAACCATTCATTGAATAAAGAGAAAAACTTCAACAAACTACCCTATGTTGGCACTGGTACATTGACAGTTCAGTTCATAATTTGGTTCACTCACACACCAAACACTTCTTCACTTCAGTTTCCTCTTTTGACCAAGCATACACTACTTACACTAGCACAGTGGCACGTGCATTGCATGAGAATAGAAGGGACAAAACTTGCTTAGCAAGTTTTTTGATGAACAAGCTTCTATTTCACAAACCGTGCCATTTAGTTTTCCCACACCATAGCATGTCATGAGCCCTCTTCACCATAGCACTGCTCTCCCTAACTAACTTGACTCAGTTAGTTAGGGATGACTCAGTTTAACTAACTTGACTCACTTAACTCCACTCACTAAACCATGATTAGAGCTCACCATAAATAGAAAACACACACTCCAATTTCATTTTCAGTTTTGATTCTTCTCATTTCACTCCAAAACACTCTCTTCTTCTCTCTCAATCTCACCATTGAACTGATCCTCGAGCTTCACTTTGTTCCTCTCAGTTCAGAATCTATCTGATTCTCTCTCAATTTCTCAACACTGCAACTTGTTTTGAAGATTGGTTTCAACCTTTTCTCCATTGAACCATCATCAATTTCTACATCTCAGCCTTTATTTGGCCAAGTGAAGATTGTAGAAGAGACAAGACCTCTGGTTTTCTGAAGAACACTTCAAGGTTTCAAAACTTCAGGTACGAATCTCCACTATTATAGACTTAATGTGAAGTTGTTTTCAGGTTCTTGAAGCTTCTTATAAGCTCAAGAACTTGTCTGGCTAGTTGATAGGCCTTTTGAGGCATAGTTGAAAAGTTAGGGCAAATCTTCCTCTGGTCGATTCTCTCATCTCATGAACATCTTGTGCATTTTGTCTTTGGATTCGTGCTCTCCACTACTTCCTCTTCATTTTGGTGTTTTGTTTGTGAGATTCTGGAAAACTTGAAGTTGCAGACGGTGGTGATATGGCCGGAGAAGGTGACCGGAAGTCATCTCCGGCCGGTGACTGTATTTGCTAGGGTTTTGTCCTGTTTTAATCGTGTCCGTCCATTTTCTATGATCGTGAGGTTTGTATGATGCCAGCACATTAAAAGTCATGTGATCCTCACGTGCGTTTTTCTGATTTCATTTAAACATTATGTGGTGTGGTGCATTGTATGTTGTGTGGTCGTTCACGTGTGTGCGTTGATGTTGCTTACTTGGACTTTTGTTTGACCTTGACTTGATCCAATGGCCATGAGCGAGTCAATTTTGTTGACTGAGTGTACATGTTAATTAATGTGTTCAGCGCAGATTTGGACCTTGGATTAAATTGATATTCACACCCCCTTGCTTAAGGCCCAATGATTTTTGAACTCATTTTTACTAGGCATGCACCCCCATTCATTTTTGCATTGCATTTTATTTTTCCATTTTTCTACACGTTTGTTTTTTAATTTTTAAAAATACTAAATAGCATCATAAAATTCCACAAAAATTCATGAGTATCATTAAAACATTTAGAAAATTTTTGATGATTTTATTTTCTGATTTTATGACTTTTTACCCCGGTTCTATATTTTTCTTTGAATTTCTTTGAGGTGCATTCTTAATATGGTACATGATCTTGTTTAATTTTGTTCTTGATCATTAAAAATCGTTTTGATGCTCTTCTTTTTGCATTGAGTCATTATCATCTTGAGGTATGTTAATTGTTTTTATTTGATTTTTTTAGGTTAGTTTATGGCATGTTTGGTGTTCATTTTTGTGCTACTTTGTATGATATGTCTATTTGACCTAAGTGCATTGTTTGACATCATTTTGCCTTGGTTTCTTGCATGCTACTTTGATATGTGATTCATCTCTGATTTGTGAACTTCAATACCAAGTTTTCATAATTTTCATGAGGCCATCCAATTTTTGTTTAAGGCATTACCTTTGAAGCATAATAACATGTCATATCATCCCAATATTGGTGCATGTTTACATGACTTCTTTTGTACATAATGGAATGATCATTTGCATATTTGGTGAACCATTCACTTGACATTATAGGTCATTGGTACATATTGTATGTCATCCTTGCATGTTGACTTTCATTTAAACCTTGTGCACCTTTAACATGTGGTGTTTGTACTTGTGTTTTCTTTTGAACTTCCATTTCAATTATACTTCTTCTATCACTTCTTAAATGTCTTGATGTGCTTCATGAATACTTGTGAGAGGTTTGTGAATCATTTTTCATTTCGTTTCAATTCTGATCCATGGATTACATGTTCCATTTATGCATTTCTTCTTTTTCCCTTCATCTTTCATTCTCCCTTTTCTTATGGTGGCATGTTCTAGTGCCATGGATGATGTTTGTTGCCTATCCACTTGGACTTGCATGATAATAACCATTTGTTTCCCATATGATGTACATTCTGGTTGTGGTTCTAGGATTTGATTTCTCATTTAATTCTTTTGAGTTTTATGATTCTTTACATGTTCTTTTACTTCTTATACTTCTTATACATGTTTACTAACCATGTAGGGGCTTTGGTAAGTTTCAATTGAGTGTGGATAAGGAATCCACATTCAACTTCTATCCTTTCTCTTTTACAATTCCATTTTGTGTTTTGTTAAGCACTTATGTGCTTTCTTTTAATAACTCATCACTTTCCCTTTGTGAATTACAATTCATCTTCTACTTTAGAAGTGAATTGTTTAATTCATTCTTTCTTTAGACTTTAGGTTGAAACCTCACAAACCTTAGGATCACTCCCTTAACTAATCAATTAGGATTGAGTCTTAGTCCATATAGATTTTTACCTTTTTCCTCTCTTGAGTCTCTTTTCTCATCTCAAAGAAAATTCAAAATATCTAATAAAGGTAGGCATTTATTGCATTTAGGCCTTTCATATAAAGAAAAGATTATAAGGGGTCTTCTCTTGTAATCTTAGAATGTGTAGCATATAGCCCATCTTGGGTCAATGTGTTAAACATTTGATCTTGTGTGAGGGACTTAAATGCAATACTTGTTGAAGGAACAAATAAAAAAAACATTTCTTCATTTCTTAATCAACAAAAACACTTAATAAACACAAGTATGCTAGTGTGTTTGAACCTTGACAATTGGAACTAAGTGTGGGGGTCTTCTTCACTCTTAGTGTGCTTTCTTACCCATTCCATCTTGGAATGTGAGAATGTGCACATTCCAATGACTAAGATTTAGATACACTATCATATGCAAACAAATGAAAAAACTTCTAAAAGACAAAAACAAACAATAACGTCTTTCCTTCGGGAATTCTTTTCTCACCTCATTCACTCTCAACGTATGAACGTGCTCCTACTCGTTCTCTTGCAAGATGGTAACGCACTCGGACCAGCGAGCCTGCAACACCTGAGCTAGAACGTAAGCCGTTCTCTAAAAAACACAATCCATCCCTAGTGAGGGGAACTACGTCGCTCTGATTCTCATGCTCCCGATGAGATACGTAGGCAGTGGGGTAGGGCCCATGCGAGCACTTCTTTTATTTTCCCTACATTTGTTTCTCTTTCTCTCTCTTTCCTTTTCCATTCTCTTTTCAGTTCCTTTCTCAATATTCTTTTCTTACACCCTTTGATTGAGACAAGCAAGCGTGGATCCCATCGGGTACCATGGACGCGAGGGGGTGCTAGTACCTTCCTCTCGCGTAACCGACTCCCTTACCCTTTCTCTTGGTCGTAAGACCACGTCCTTTCCTTCCTTCAGGTTTATGCGGTGTTTCCTTTCCCTCTCTTGGGATAAATACACATTGCTGGCGACTCTGTTTCAGTGCCACTTTCGCATTTGTACTAGGATGAAAATCCCGGAAGCGACATCTATCACCAAAAGGATGATAGTGAATTCACGCACACAGACCCTTCCACCAAAAGGATGAAAATGAGGTCAAAGCCTGCTATTACCAAATAGATAATAAGGTACACACAATTATTTGACACCAAAAGGATAACAGACCTATCACCAAAATGATGATAGTAACACACGCACACAGACCCTTCCACCAAAAGGATGAAAATAAGGTCAAAGCCTGCTATTACCAAAAGGATAATAGGGCACACATACACAGACCCTTCCACCAAAAGGATGAAAATGAGGTCAAAGCCTACTATTACCAAAAGGATAATAGGGTACACACACACAGACTCTTCCACCAAAAGGATGAAAATGAGGTCAAAGCATACTATTACCAAAAGGATAATAGGGCACACACAGACCCTTCCACCAAAAGGATGAAAATGAGTTCAAAGCCTGCTATTACCAAAAGGATAATAAGGCACACACACAGACCCTTCCACCAAAAGGATGAAAATGAGGTCAAAGCCTGCTATTACCAAAAGGATAATAGGGCACACACACACACACTCTTCCACCAAAAGGATGAAAATGAGGTCAAAGCCTGCTATTACCAAAAGGATAATAGGGCACACACACAATTATTTGACACCAAAAGAATGACATACCTATCACCAAAAGGATGATAGTGAACACACACACAATGACCCTTCACCAAAAGGATGAAAGTGAGGTTACAACTAACTACTATCAAAAGGATAATAGCAAGTAAAACAATTATAAAGGTTGTCATTCACCAAAAAAATGATTCACATACCACAGGTTCACGGATCAGCGACACCAAAAGGATGACAGATCAATACAAGCTACTACCACCAAAAGGATGATAGAAACTTCCCACTTGCGAGGACCAACACCAAAAAGATTAAGGTTAAGTTGATTTGACAAGAATGGCTACCACCAAAAGGATGATAGGAAGTTTCTGATTTTGAGGGTTACCAACACCAAAAGGATGCAGGTTAGGTTGAATTGATAAGGTTTGGCTATCGCCAAAAGGATGATAGTGAGGCAATTGACAAAAGGTCAAGTTTGCTGGGGAAATGACGAGTGAGGCTTATTTGGAGACATCAACAAAAGGTTGAGGAAATAAGTAACTGAGGAACACCATTCTAATCAACAAAAGGTTGACAAGGAATCAACTCATTGGGGAGCGTCCAAGAGGAAAGTTGAATTTTGCTTGGAGAAAGACCACTGACTGGTGTGAAGATAAAGACTCCATCAACAAAAGGTTGAGGAACACAACTCAACGAGGAACGCCCGCTGACTTGCTTGGAGATCACAACTTCATCAACAGAAGGTTGAAGACTTCATGAGGAACGCCCATGAACTTGAAGGAGATGCCCCTGACTGGGCTGAGATTGTCTTGAGCTTGATCAACAAAAGGTTGAAAACTTTGTGAGGAACGCCCACAAATTTGCTGAGGATGCCCCTGACTGGGCTGAAGATGCTCTTGTAGTCTTGAGCTTGATCCTGGATCTTGACTATGCATGTATGAATGCTTTATTTTGTAATGATGTGCAATGCATATGCTGACACGTGGAGATGCAAGTGCTGGGGAAGTATGATTTGGTTTTTTGGGTATGCATTTGATGCAGATGATGTTTATGATGACGAATGCGATGCATATGATGCGTAAGATTGCAGACAGGTGATTGGATATTTTGGAGAGGGTTCCAGCATGGTGGACTTTGGGTAGTTGCCAATGCAGATTGGACTTCGGGTGGTGGGAGGGTTTGATTTCCTTGGCACTCAGTTTGTTGAAGACGCCATGATTGTAGTAGATGAAGATGCTCTTGATGCCTCAAGTTTGATCCCTTGGTGATGAGTTTGTTTATAAGAGGACCACAACTATGTGCTTGATGGTCAGGATGGCCTGAAACTGAGCGTAGCGACGTGATCGACTCATGAAGATTGTGCTCTTACTCTGAATTTGATGATTGATAGGGTCTGGAAAGATATGCTTGACCAAGTCAAAAGTACAGAGGATATGTCTTCTGCATCTGGCCTTACCCCAGTCTGAACATGGTAATGGTCTGCCTTTGATTAACCAGTTTTAGGAGTGATTTGATCTGCTGAAGCTGAACTTTGATGTGATTTGAGATGGCTGCCTCTGATCAAGCTGTTGAAGGATTTGCCCTAGACTGTGGGTTTGGAAGAGCCTTGCTTCTGGTCAACACCTCTGAAAAGTCAAGTTCCTCTTTGATTGCCCCTTGTTGGAGTTGTTTTGATGCCTAGCACTGATTTACAGCTAAAATTGTACATTAACAAATGGTAATCTTAATGTGATGCTCATGCAAGTTTTGAAAAAGAGTCATTTATTGGAGTGTAGTGATAGTGTGAGACAAATGGACCGTTAGTCCAGACGTTGTACTGATTTATTGGGGTGATGAAAGATATAGCAAGGAGAATGACACCAATGCTGAAGATTAGCAAATATGTGGGAGTCAGTTGACGCAACCTTGCAATAGTATGCTTTCAGAATAAACCCGCCTCAATTAGGTCTTTCAAGGGTTGTAACGCGGTCTAGTTCACGGTTTAGGAAACAAAGGATATTAGGCTCAAAACTTTGTTTGTACCCATCCCTACTTCGTGATGATCTCCAGTCCTACGTTCAGTTAATTCTGCACAAGTTTGTCTTCCAAAAGGGTTAACGGTATAAGCGTGATATTTCAAGGTATGCTTGAAATGGCAGTCACCTTATTTTGTTCTTGAATGATGTCATTGACCCTTTGGTTTTGATTTGGTGGCCACTGGATCTTATTTTGTTTTTGTTGAGGACTCGGGGGCCTTTTTTGATCCCTAAATTTTGTATGGACTGATTTGCCTTTCAGGTCCATCGAGATTGCCTTAATTTTTTCCTAAGTCTCCTTTTGAGGTGTTTGACTTATCAGGCTTTTGATTTTTTAATTTTGTTTTTTGATTTTGTTGGATGATTGTGACTGCCAAGTCATGGTTATTGATGAACAACCGTCATATCTTTGGATTTTGATTTGAGATTCGAGTGCGTAATTGGATTAACTGAACACTACCCTGCCCCAGGTTGAGTGTAAGGGTTTATAGATCCGAAGGAAACTGCTACTTCTTGGCTCGAAGTGGTTAGCTAGGGATTAACTCCTTGTCTCTCCAGTGTTTGGGGGATTGAAACAATGTCTGTACATCCTCGGGGAGGTTCTGTCTGAAAGCATACAGTTTGCATTTATGGGTATTTCGTTGTCGTCATCCTCCCCCCAATCATTGCTAACAACAGTATGACAAAGAGAGTGAAGTGCATAAATGTGTGTCGGTGATTGCAGTAAATGGAGACAATGAGTGAATACGACATAACTAATTCAAAACATGCATAATCACTACATTAAGAAAACCAAATACGAAAGGCAATGTTTAAAGCATACAGTACTTAAACAAACAAAGACAATATACAAGAATGCAAATGATGGAATGGTAACATGACTGCCTTCTTCGGGGAAACTTTGACTTGAGTTGATTTGACTGCTGGCACTAGCTTGGCGGCGGCGGAGGGTTGTTGATGACATTTGGAGCCTTCCCATTGAACGTGAGAAACGTTGAATCGATCAGGTATTGACCTTTGTGTTTGAAATCTCTACAGTCCTCGATCGTATGCCCTAGAGCACCCTTATGAAACTTGCAATGAGAATTAGCATCATAATCTGGGGGAATGACAGTTGGAGGAGCCAAGTCTCTTGGAGTAACAGACCTCTTCTCCAGCAATTGAGCAAAGATCTGAGCATATGTCGTCGGCAGCCGATCAAAGTCTCTATCTAGCCTCCTTGTCCTCTGTTTGTTAGGCTGACGTTGTTGTTGGGCAGCTCGTTGTTGTTGATTCTGAGGAGGATACTAATACCTCTGCTGATTGTAGGATTATTGTTGAGGAGCCTGTTGTTGAGGCATTGGAGCTTGAATAGCTTGAACTATTGGCTGATAAGGCATTGGAGCGTATTGCGTAGTCGCAACATACAGATACCGGAAGTAAGGGATTTAATAAGGCATTGGAGCAGGAGCAAGTTATTGAGCTTGCCCTTTCTGAGCAGAGACAGCATTTGATTTGCCTTCTTTATTTTTGTATCCATTGAAGGGTTTCTTGGCTGCAGAATGACTACTAGAACCTCCTTGGATCTTTCTGCTCTTCAGACCCTCTTCAATTCTCTCACTGACGATCACCAAGTCAGAGAATCCAGCAGACACAATACCAATCAACTTTTTATAGTATTGTCCTTGCAAGGTACCCATGAAGATTTCAATCAGTTAACGATCAACAAGAGGTGGATGCACTCTTGCGGCTAGCTCTCTCCAGCGTTGCGCGTACTCCTTAAAGGATTCGCTGTCCTTCTGAGCCATACTCTGAAGCTGAGTACGGTTCAGAGCAAGGTCAGTGTTGTATTTGTATTGCTTGACAAAAACGTCAGCTAGCTCAACCCAAGTGTGGACACTACTACGCGTCAGCTGCATATACCATTCAAGTGATGCTCCAGACAAGCTGTCTTGGAAGCAATGAATCATCAGCTTTTCGTCTCTGGCATAAACAGCCATTTGGCGGTAGTACATCTTCAGATGAATTTTGGGACAACTGAGACCTTTGTACTTTGAGAACTCTGGCACTTTAAACTTGGGAGGAATGACAACATCTGGTACCAAACCAATTCCAAAGAATTCAAGGAAGTTGAGTTATGCCCCTCCATGACTCGGAGTTTTTCACCTAGATCACGACACATTTTGATGGCTTCAGAATCCTGAGCAGCACCAGGATTGATAATTGGGATGGCAACATGATAGTTTTGAACCTCATCATACTGATCTAGTATATTTTCTTCAGCGTGAGGAATAGGAATCTTAGTATCAGCAGGTTGGGCTTTAGGGATAGCTTCAACAGTAACTCCAGAAGTTGGAAGTGGTTGAGAAGTAACTACTTCAGCGGCATGAGTGAAATTCATAGGAATTCCATAAGTGAGAGGATTAGGAACAGGAACTGAGAGCCTTGAGGTAGACCCTTGACCAGGCACATTATTGTTGGCGGCAGCAGCTTCACGCAGTTCTTCTTCCTTTATGGCCATCATGATACCTTCGAGAATCTGGTCGATCTTTCCCTTGATAGAGTCTAATTCCTCTCTGAAAACGGCTTGCTCTTGTTGAATTTGCTCCATCATACGCCTTGTATTAGCTCGAGTTGCATACCGGTGTCGAGGAATCAGCTTGATTTACTGGAGAAGGAAGGAAGGTGTAATGAGTCTCTGAAGTTGAAATGCAATGCAAGATGCATAACTAATGCAATGAAATACAATGACATGTATGCAATGCAAGATGCAAGATCTAGGATTGCAAATTCAGTCAGTTCTGAGGTTAGTCACAACAACGGGTAGAAGACCAAAGTTTCTGATCAAAGAAACCCTACAGGTAGGCTCTATGAGGAAAATTCTAGGTTTTTTACCCATAAACCCACTCACAAGATAGTTTCTACGTTGATGGATAAGGTTCCCAAGATCACGGACACTAATCGCATCAACATCACACAACAGGCTAGCTGCATTACGATGAGAATGATGACAAGGTCTCTCCTGAGTGGCGTCCTCATGCTAGGCACACAAGGAGTGAGTCCTTGGAGACTAACACTACACGACCACCAATATAGAGCTCGGTTCTAAGAGTTGTTCCTAGAGTCACAGACCCTTCATGAATCAAGTTGTACGACAGGTTAGCTGCGTTACAACAGGATTTACGAAAAGGTCTACTCTAGGGGACCTTTCATGCTAGGCACGCAAGGAGCGAGTCCTTGGGGACTAACACTACTCGACTTCCAATTCTAAGCTATGTGTTCTCTCAGCTTTTACCAAAGCTCAGGTGTAGAGCTTTAGTCATGATATCATCCCAAGATCCAACACTCAAACAGGATAACAAGTACATAAGAGAAAGCAATAAGAGAACAAATACATAAACGAGAAGAAAACAATCAAACGAAGATAACGCTCCTCACAAATCGCTCTAAGATAGGCTTAACTCTCTCTTGCATGGAGCAGTGTTCCCCAGCAGAGTCGCCAGCTGTCGTACCTCGAAAAATCATTGAAAATACGACCCTCGCGCAAAAGGCGCGGAAGAAATTGCGGTTCGACAGAGTCGTCACCGAACTTTATTTATCCCAAAAGAGGGAAAGGAAAATATCGAAAAAACCTTTAAAGAGATAAGAACATGGTCGTCGCAACCATATTCTGGGTTCGGGAGTCGGTTACGTGAGGGAAAGGTATGCGAACCCCCTCACGTCCGTTGTACTTAACGGGAACCTCTTAGTTCGAATTGTGATGAACGTTAGCTAAGCTTGTTTGTTTTCTTCTCAACGTTAAATGTGGAAAGGTAAGGTAAAAGGGTTCGATGCTAAAGGAAAATGGGTGGTTTTAAGATAGGGTGCTCGCCGAGGATTAGGGCCCTTGTGCCTACGTATGCTCATTCAGACGAGAATGAGTAATCAGAGCAATCGTAGTTCGACTACGGGAAATGATAGAGGGAATATGGAAGATGGATAGAAGTGTGCTCGCCAAGATCATCGCAATCTTGTGCCTACGTATCTTTATTCGGAAGAGAATAAAGAATTAGAGCAGTCATAGTTTATGGTACACCCACGAAAAGAGGGAAGAGTGTTTTAGGAGACAAAATATTGAATGACAAACAACCCAAGGGGCGTGCCTCGAGAGCAGTCACTCAAGAATCCAAGGAATGTGAGACTCCAAGAACTCAGTTCTTTCGTGAGTTGATTTTGAAAATGTTTGATAATGATTAAGTGTTTTAAAACGAAAGGTTGAATGAACAAACACCCAAGGGGCGTGCCTCGAGAGCCATTCATTCGAAGGTCCAAGGAATGCTAGATCCCAAGAATCTCCTCCTTTCGTAAGTTGATTAAGAAAGCATTTGAAAAAGATTGGGTCGAATTGGGTTGCGAGAAGAGGTGAGAATTGATACTAGTCCCTAGGGGTGCTCCTAGTAACGAAACCACGAGATGAAATGTGAGAGTGTATGCATTTGATGTCGAGGCAAAAGGCGCTCGACTTACGAGTGGCTCGAAGACGAATCGAGGATCGGTTTGGAAAAGGTTTAGTTTGGAGGTCAAAAAGGTTGAATGAATGACAACCCAAGGGGCGTGCCTCGAGAGCCATTCATTCGATGATCCAAGGAACGCTAGATTCCAAGAATCTTCTTCTTTCAAAATTTGATCGAGAAAATGTTTGGTTACGCGTTCGAATTGGAATAGATTTCGCGAAGAATTCGTTCACACGAGGCGAGAATGTGAGGTTTAATTTGTTAAATGTTTTAGGGAGAATGATGATTATTCGATAAACGAGACGTCGGCCTTGCAACCAATTAATCGGGACATTATTGGGATGCTAGATCCCAACGACACCTTTCTCGTTTGATTGATTATGAAATATTGTTTGATGAACAATGAAAGTACCACTTGGAATGCGAGACTCCAATGGCATTCCTTTGTCCAAATAATTAAGGCGTGTGTCTTAGAAATGAAAGGTCGAATGACACACCACCCAAGGCGTGTGCCTCAATAGCGGTCACTCAAGAACCCAAGAAGTGCTAGACCTCAAGAATTCAGTTCTTTCACAATTTAATTAAGAAAAATGATTTGATTAGGTGTGTTAGGTATTTTTATCGGAAATTAAGTGTTTAGGCGTTTCGATAGTTTTAGTGTAAATTAGTCATTTTTTAGAAGCGAGAGACGAAACGGTCACAACCCAAGGTGTGCGCCCCAAGAACGACTGTTTAAGAACCCAAGAAGTGCTAGATCTCAAGAATTCACCACTTTCGTAATTAGTTAGGGAGAAAATGTTAACATTGCTTTCTAATTAGGAAGGACTTAGATTTATTGTTAATCCATTGATTAAATCCTAAGAACAAATAACTAATAAATTAAATGAGTAACATTAATATTAGAATTAATAAAATTATTTGATTAAAATCACTAAGAGAAAATAATTAGACTCGATCACGACAATTAATAATCACACAATTTAGTAAAACAATTAAGCCTAAGGGGCGTGTTAGCAATTTGGGCATGCTTGCTGGAGAAGGCCCTACACGAATTGGGTTTTCAGCGGCCCATCTCTACATAAGTCAATTCCAAGCCCTACTAGAAATAAAAAAATAAGGAGGGAAAGTTCGCTCAGCACATGGCCACTGTATCCCTTACCCAACGGCCACACGTGACATTCATCTGCTCCCAAAAAAAGGGCTAGTAATCAATGTTAATAAATGATGAAGCATAAAAGAGTGAGTCAGAAAACCACCGCCCCTATGGCTCTTCTATTCTTCCGCACTTCCCATATAAAAAACATTTAATAATATTTTAAAAGCAGAATGAAAGTTCAAAATCTCTCCATTCTGTTTCAAACAAAACTTTAAAACCCAGATTTGTTCAAAACCTCAGGTTCTTCATATGAACCAAATCTCATCTTCAGTTAAACATTTAAACCAAACAATCACATCTACAAACAAGTGGTATCAAATATCCCGAACCCGAATCAATCATATTGAATCGAAAGTATGCGTAGATCAAATAGCAACAATTTTAAGCCCTAGTTTTCAGAATCAAACAATCATTGAGAAGTTTAGGGGCAAATCCACGATTCAAGGCATATCATCAGCAGAATAGCAATCATCAAACAAAAAAGCAGTGTAAAATGACCTCACCTGAGTTTGGAGTCCCGGCGAGTTTTTTTTTCGGCGAAGGCGATACCTCGAGTAAGTTCGTATGTTGTTGTTACCACGTTCCGCTCCTTCCTTTCGTCGTTGTTTATTTCTTCTTTATTTTATCATTTCTTCACTGAGTCTGTTGAAAATGTTACATTCTGAGAGAGGTTTTGGGGCTAAGCTCGCCTTACACAGAGCACTGATGTGAGTTCTGAGAAGGTTTGAAAACAAAGAGCTTTGGAGTAAGGGTTTATGATAGAAAATTGGCAGAGCTTCACTAAATTTTTCTCCCTCCCTCATGAGTGAATAGTGAGACGTATTTATAGGCTCAGATTAGGGTTGATTTGCGAAAACTTGGAGAGGAAGAATATGGTACAGATAGTACCAATTATGCAATTTGGGTGGAATGAGGGTAGTGAGTAGTGGAGAGTGTCCTCGTACGAATTTTGTAGCTGTGAAATTGCTCTTTTTGTTTGTTTTGTCTGTAATGAGTGAAAATGGCTTCTAGAATGTGTGATTTTTGATTATTTTTTACCGTGTGATTTTTTGCATTTTTACTAATAAGTTGTTATTGTTACTGCTTGCAAAATACACACTGACTTTATTACTGATGTGGTGTCTTTGGCTTAAGTTGACTCTTGCTTTTGGAATGTTTGACTGGTTTCCTTGTGAACATTCTTTCCTTTCTGTGTTGAAACAGGGCAACTGATATATATGCTTGCAAAAAAAATATTCGTTTACCCCTCATCTTGAATTATTCTACTTGTGTTCATATGATGACATGAAAAAGATCTCGGTATTTCCTCTTTGTGGAAGCCTGAATTTTGTTAGTATTAATGCCTTGCCTTTAATTATTCTTTATGAACTAAACTTTTCATCTTTTTTTGGTACACATATTTGAGTTTCATGTTGCAAAACAGTGGCGTATTTTATGTTGAATTGTCCTGTTTGCATTTGTTTCTAACCTTTTACATTTATTTCCATTTAATGTACAACCTTTGGAGCAACTTGGTTAAAGCTTGGAATTTGGATTGATGAAGAAGCCATTGGTGCCTTGATGATGGAGCTTGGATAATGAGAGTCATGGTTTATGAAACAGGATAACTTTGGCGTTGATCACACTGTTTGGGAATTGACCAAGATACTCTTGATGGTTGAGTCTTGTCGCGAGCGAATTTCTTGGGCTGTTTGCAGGTTATTTCAAAACTGACACTGAATTTGGGAATGGCTTGGTTTCTTTCTTTTACTACTAAACAATTTCACCTTTTGCAGCAACTTAGAAACTCTCTGGTAAATAACAAAATGCTCATCATATTTGTCCTTAGATTTCTCTAATGCATCCAAAATCTGAAGCTAGTCTCCGATGTAATCCAAAAGTTTTGAATTCCATTTGTAAATTTTATCATTGCTTCATGTTCCTGCTCTTGTAACTAGTTGTAGGTAGCTTAGAATAACACATTTCTGTTTGGAGTTTGGAACTTTTGTATCAACAGTGTTATGCACATGCCTTGACATTAAGATAGATGAAATTGGTTTGGTGTAGTAGGAAGCAACTTGTATTCTTAAAAATTTCCATTCGTCTTGTAAAACATGGTATTATCTTGAATCCCAGAAATGGAATGTGTCAATATTTGATACCCATTTCGTAACATAGCTTGGACTAGTTTGTAACCTTGGTGTAGAGTCAGGAGTTGTGGTATGGTCTTGGTTTGTAACACTTTTTGAACAAATGTACCAAGTAACTTTGTATACTTCTGTAGCTTTAAATTTCTTATTGAAACTTCGATGAACATCTTGGACCTGTACCATTCTTCCTATGGTTTTTACCGCCTTATTTTGAAACGTGGATGGTTACGGATACGTTTTATTTCACAACGTAAACAAAACATGACTAGTCACCATCTCATGATCTAAGATGGACTAGGTTTGTCCCACTTTAAACCCCAATGGTTTGAGCGTAGATTAATGTTTGCCTTGAAAATCATCCAATCATGATTAGAATTTCCAAATGAGCCCAACAATCTTGCTTTTAGACACAAGTCTCCTTTGAAATAAGCTTGGAAACTATGACTTGAAAATAATCCAATTGACCCTGCGTCATAATTTGATTATGTATTGGTTATACCAATCTTACCATGCACATGGCTTAAATATGAATAGTTATTACTTAGCTTGTTTTAAGGATACCACCTCAGTGTCACACTTGGAATATGGTTAAAAACCTTCCTGATCATAGCTTAAAACTTCAAGCAATCTTATGCCTGGTATTTGAGGAAATAGATTCTAATCATTGTACTTGATCAACAAGAATCATCGTGGACCATAATCTAAAATTAGCTTGAAGCTAGTTGATCATGCCTTGACTGATTAATCATAAGTTGAGTGCCCAATCCTCCTTTATCTCTTCTTGAAAACATAGCCACCCAATAAGAGCCAGCAACCCTCACAAACACATACACGATCCTCAAAACCTGGATCATAGAGAGTGATGGCTAAAGGCCAAATAGAAGGTAGGACAAATTTGGGGAATGACAGCGCCTTGAAAGGCCAGCTTACATCTTCACGATTGAAGCACTCATAGACGACAAACCTTGGTATCACGATATCAAATGCTTCCTTCCGAAACAAGAGTACCCACCTGGGGCATCCAAAAAAGACAGGAAGACTCTCAGAAGATTGGCAGACAACTTCTTCCTAAGCGGTGATACACTCTATAAGAGAAACTTTGACATGGTCTTCCTCCGATGTGTAGACAGACCAGAAGCAAACATACTGATAAAAGAAATTCACGAAGGATCCTTTGACACTCATGCCAACGGACACACAATGGCGAGAAAAATTCTAAGAGCAGGGTACTATTGGTTGACAATGGAATCCGATTGCTATAAGTACATTAAGAGTTGTCACAAGTCTCAGATATATTCAGACAAAATTCATGTACCGCCAATGCATTTCAAAGTTCTCTCTTCCCCATGGCCTTTTTCCATATGGGGAATCAACATGATTGGCATGATTGAACCCAAAGCTTCAAACGGACATCGGTTCATCCTGGTAGCCATTGACTACTTCACCAAGTGGTTCGAAGCAGCATCATACGCCAATATAACCCGAAAAGTGGTGGTCCGATTTATCAAAAACAATTTCATTTGCCGTTATGGTGTTCCAAGCCAGATTATTACTGATAATGGATCTAACTTGAACAACAAGATGATGAAGGAGTTGTGCGCTGAGTTCAAGATCGAACACCATAACTCATCTCCCTACCGACCTAAGATGAACGGAGCGGTAGAAGTGGCTAACAAGAACATCAAGAAGATTGTTCAAAAGATGGTTGTAGCCTACAAAGACTGGCACGAGATGCTACCCTTTGCTCTTCACGGTTATCGCATATCTGTCCGCACTTCAACAGGGGAAACCCCTTTCTCTCTAGTATATGGCATGGAAGCAGTCCTCCCTATAGAAGTAGAGATACCATCGATAAAGGTATTGATGGAAGTTAAGCTAACAGAGGCTGAATGGTGTCAAAGTCGACACGATGAGCTAAACCTAATCGAAGAAAAGCGAATAACGACACTATGCCATGGTCAGTTGTATCAACAAAGAATGAAGAATGCATTCGACAAAAAGGTTCGACCCCGTGTCTTCATAAAAGGAGACCTTGTGCTAAAAAAGATACAATCATTTCTCACTGATTCCCGGGGCAAATGGACTCTGAATTATGACGGCCCCTATGTGGTCAAGAAAGTCTTCTCAGGCGGTGCCTTGAAACTGACAACCATGGATAGAGAGGAGTTTGCCTACCCAACGAATGTCGATGTAGTCAAGAAATACTTCGCCTAAATAAAAAAAACGTCTCGGTGGATTGAAAACCCGACAGGGTGGTCCAGGCACAAATTAGAGACATAAGCTAAAAAAATCATCCCGATTGATTGGAAATCTCAAAATTACAATCCAGGCAAAAATTTAGGATTCATGGCAAGTAACTACATCTGATCAGTTCAACTCCTCAGTAGTAGCGCCATCCATCAGTAAAACTTCCAATCAAGATCATCTTCGACCGAAGCTCAGGATGTCCAGAATTCAAAGTTGGTAAAAGGATAACGGTCGTTATGTTTCAATGTAGCCCTTTTCCCTTAAAATTGCCATTTTCTAAACTTTGTAATGCTCTATGGAATCAAGCGCTTGGATGATCTCCATTCAATCAATAAAATTTGAGCCCTAGCGCTTTTGTTTGTAATTCTTATTTGTTTTAGCTTTATAGAATGATATTTTTAACATGATCAACGATTCTTGAAATAAAACAAAAATGAATTTATTTGTCAAAATTTTGCTGCTTTTAAAATAAAGATGGCAATTCTTTTGACTGTTGGACATCGAAAAGAACATCGATTGCTTCTCCAAAGGTGATTGCGCCCTAAAGTGCAAAATCAAAGTACTCCTTCTAAACCAGTGCACTTGAATGAAGGATCAATTGTTTCAGAGGCCATGTATCGTCTGACATCCCCGACAGAGCTCGTATCTCTTAAGACCGATTGAACGATTCTTTCTCCCCACAGGGAATACTTCTCCTAAGCAAGGAAGAATTGCTATCTTGAACCAATGGTACTTCATCCCTCGCCTTGGCCGAGTATCCAGTCGTGTTCATCTATTAGTCTGTATGTCGTGTCAGTTTTGTCAGCATATACATACATATATCATGCATTATTGATTCATACGCATATTCATATTGCATCACTATCACTCCTGCCAGTCTTATCCCCAAGTGATAAAAATCCTCTCAATCGAGTTGTCAGTCTTTTCTTCGTCAAGAAATGTTTGTCTGAACAATATTTCCCCTAGTTTATTTCCGGATTGGAAATGGTCCTCGACCACTTTGATAACTTGAACCTTTGAAAGGTAAGAAGACATTCAACAAACGTCACTCTTCACCTTTTAAGATGATGTTCTCGCTTTCCCGGATTAAGGAAAATCCCTAAAGAAAGCCTCTCAACAAAAAACTCTCGACAATACATAGGTTTTTCTTCCAAGAAATTCGATGTTAATGAAGTCATTAGCACCTCGAAATTAGATCACATCACATGTCATTTCTCCGAAAAGATCTCGAAGAAAAGTATGATGTAATATCCCAAAGCAGGAAGCAGTCACTCAAGAGACTTGTTTTCCCCAGTAGAGTCAACAAATGGCGTCTCCAACAGAGAAGTTTGAACACCTCTACAACTCAGACGAATGGGTTCCCCAGCAAGTCTGACATCAAAACTTTTTCCTAACAAATGGCATCTTCCCAGTAAAAACTCGGTGAGAATTTTGATGAAAACCGCTACACATAGCGTCCCTTGTCAAAAAAAAAACTAAGACCAGTCCGTGGCTGAAGACCCGGATCGAGGGGAAGTTTATTGACAAAAGAAACTAAGACCAGCTCCGTGGCTGAAGACTCGGATCATGGGGAAGTTTGTCAAAAGAAACTAAGACCAGTTCCGTGGCTGAAGACCAGGATCGAGGCGAAGTTTATATCATAAACTTAGACCAGTTCCTTGGCTAAAGACCAGGATCAAGGGGAAGTTTGTTAAGAAAACTTAGACCAGTTCCGTGGCTGTAGACCAGAATCGAGGGGAAGTTCTTCCCTTTTCTAAGCATCATTGCTTAGCAAAAGAAGATGGATGAGAAAACTGCCGTTCATAACCACCATCAAAATTTTGGGTATTTTGATATTTAATCCTCCTGCACCCCGAATGCCAGAATACCTTCGCCATTCACACCTTCAGGTCCAAGAAGATTAAATAAGGACATCTGTCATACCCCAAATTTTGACCACCAAAATTTCCCATCATTGTGAGGATCATTGCCACAGTATGGATTTACCTTCATGCCTCATCAAACTCCTCAAGGATTGTTGAGCTTTCACTACACTCAAGAATTAGGGTTTCAAGCCCTCCCAGAACACTTAGACAAAGGATCAATCAAGAAATGACATGATCTTCAACTTGTCTAACCTCTCAAACATCCATAAGGGATCAAGAGGACTCCCATATCAAGAATCAAGCACAAAGTTGCAACATTCCAAGTGGATCAAGCCTCGAGATCGCCAGTGTCACCAAATTAGGGTTTTGGTCTACTAGGGCCTCCAGATGAAAATCTTCATCTGGGCATGAGCCAATACTTCAAAGCACAACCCAAGATACTCCAAGGGACCTCATGGACCCAGTCATCAAGTCAATTTAACCTCAGGGGATGCATTTACCAAAAATCAGGAATTAGGGTTTCTAGACCTAATTCACTCCTAAGTTGACTTTTGAGGCTAAGCATGAGCCAAGACCTCAAGACATGATTTAAGGGCCTCCAATACACCACATTGATCCATTTGCAATAATGGATTGATCCAAGAAGCTTGATTCATAAGTTTCAATTTCATCTGGACCACAATTAGGGTTTTACAGAAAAAGTCAATTGTACCTTTGACTTTTGACCAAGACATGCTCCCAAACCCTGGGACATGATTCAATATACCCTATAACACCTATGTAATCCATCCATTAGGTTTGAATTCGGTTAATGGTTTGATTTCATAAAGGATCGCACAATATGGATTTCACCCGATAAAAAGTCAACTGTGCACCAAATTAAGTTTGACTTTTTGGGATTTTTAACAAATATGGTTCCCCTAAGTCAAAAATAATGTTAATGTATGATATTGATCATCATCCATCAATAAAAATCAAGAAAAGTGAGGTTTCTTGCAAAAGGGGCAACCTTGAGAAACCAAAATTTTTCTAAGTTATGGAATAAAAGTGGTTTTGGTACCAACTTCCAAGGATCATAACTTGAGATCCAAGCAACCATTTTGGGTGATCCAAAGCTGGATTTGTAGGTCTTGCTACACTCTACAAAAGCTTTAACTACCTCAGACTCCAATTCTTCATGGATTTTGAGTTATGGATTGATCAAAATCACAAAAACATGAAAATGAGACTTTTTCCAACACTTAGTGAAAGTCTGCCTAAGTTACCAGCCTTGAACATCAATGTTCATGAGGTTTTTTCAGTTGGATCCAAATAGTTTCAAAACAAACTATGATCACACATGTTTTGTATCATATGAGGGCTTTCTAAAAAGCGCAAGAGCCTCTCATAACTCAACCTGAGCAGGGAGATATGAATCCCTCAAAATCACCATTTCCAACTGTTCCAAGCAAGGCAGATTTTGTTAATTTACTCGATTTGGAAAATTTGGCAACTCCAAGCCTTGTCATCCATTTGGACACATCTGAGGATAAAACAAAAGGAGAATGATCTGATCCCTAAGCCTCAAAAGTCCAAGAGTCTACATTAGCCATAACAAACCTAAAAAGGCTAAAAAGGTGCCAAGACTCCAATTTTGTTTCCAAGCATTCAATAGATGCACCAAGGTGGCATGTACTGACACATTCCTAACTGAATGAGTCAAGGATCAGCACTGAATCAAAGAACCATAGGCCTGTTGTAACGCCCCGATTTGTTTAATTGTATTTATTTATTTCATTTATGTGAATTTATTGTATTTTACCTGCAAATTGAGTTAATTGGTTAATTTCCCTGATAGGTAAAATATTTGGAATAAATTATAATTTGTTTTCAATTTTTATTTCCCGAAGTATATTTCATCGCTGTTTATGTTTTATAGCATTTTGAGAGTGTTTGGGATATATTTGAGCGTAAGGGCAAAATGGTCATTTGATTAGTTAGATATTTATATAAAAAGAGATTGGAGAGAAAAGGAGAGAAAAGAAAGAGAAAGGAAAGAAAGGAAGAGGAAGGAAAAGAGAGAAGAGGAGAAAGAAGAAAAATGGAAGAATCTCCGTTTCAATCGCGATTAATCGATAAGGGTGAGAAGTTTCGATTATATCTTGCTTGTGTATGTATATGTGTTGTTTGTTGTAATTGTTTTGGTTGTTTCACAACTTTTTCTCATTGATAAATTGATGAGAAATTGATATAAATCGATGTTTTCATGGATGAAATTTGATATAAACTGCGTAGAATACTTGTCGTTAGGTTTGGATCATGTTTTGGTTGTTATAGTATGATTTGGAAGTGTTTGGATGGAAGAAATGAGGGATTTTGACCCCAAATTACCTATGTTATCGCTGCTGGAAATTTTGGGTTTCGCAGGTTCGCATTGCGAACCAAAGCAAAGGAAACAGTGAAGGTTCGCTAGTAGTTCGCATTGCGAACTTTATGCCTTTTTTATTCTGCCACAGTTCGCTGAGGGTTCGCATTGCGAATAGGAAAGCGAACGTGACAGATTTTTCCATTTTGTTTCTTTCATAACTTTTGATCCGTAACTCGGATTGAGGCACAGTCGGATGCGTTGGAAAGCTATTTCAATGCTCTTTATGATAGTGCAATAGGAACATATGTTTATGCCTTAGATTGATAAGAAAAATATGGAAAAGTAATGTATGTGTGAAAAGTCTGGTTTATGTTTCCACCATAACTCCTGAATCGCGAGTCCGATTTATGTGGGACTTGAGGCATTAGATAGATAACCTAAGATACTATTAAATGGTGATGTTAGACCATGATTTAACCAAGAATATTTGGTAGAGGAAGATTAGTGGTTTGTAGGTTTTGTTGTGTTTGTTTGTGTTTGATGCAATATGCTATTGTCATATAAATGTGGGGCTTTTGTGCTATTTATATGATGTTGATGCATGTTATAATGATGTTGTTGTGTGGTAAAATAAATTTTTTGATTGAATATCAATGTATGTTGTTATGATGTTATTGTGGGTAGCCTTTGTGGCGTGAATCCTAGTGTTGTGAGTATCATTGTATGATTGTAGGATTGTTGTGGTTGAGGGTGAGTAATGCTTGATGTGCATTGATATGAGTGTATGTGCTAAAATGCTAATTGTTATGGTTTGTGGATTATGATGAAATGTATTGTTTATGAGAAATTCAATGTGTGTTATTTGGTGGCCTTATGGAAAGTAAATGCATTGTTTGAATTGATTTTCAATGCATGAATAATGATGATGAGATAATCCATATTGTTGATTTGTGAAGATGCATTTGATTGTCATGAGTCCTTGTATGCCAAGCATCATGATATGCATCTTGCGATGTGTAGCGAGCGATTTTGGACGCGGTTTTTAAGCGCTGGTCGCTCTCTGCGGTTTGAGCTTAAAACTACAGGTCGATTCATTTTTTATCCTATTGTGAGCTGAATAAGGAAGGGAAATAGATGTCTCCAATTAACCCTGCTTGCATACTGAGTTTAAACAGCGGTCTGTTAGGTTACGAATGCTATCAATGTGGGGGGCCTTTGTACTGGTTATTTGTATTTTCGCCAATACTGTTTTCTTTCTTTCTAGGACTTTCTAGCGGGGAACAAGGATTAGGATGTTAGGACTGATGCTTTTGAATTACTGCTTTTGATTGGTTGGGATTTGGGTTTTTTCTTGATTGCGCTCGCTAAGATCTTTTCTTTCGATCTTATGCCTACGTATTCCCGTTTACCGAAACAGGGAAATCAGAGCGTTCGTAGTTCCTCCTATTCTATGGGAGGAAATTGGTTTTTGGTGTCTTGTTCAAAGCCCAAGACGTGAAGTGAAAGGTGATTTGTATCTTGTTCAAAGCCCAAGATGTGAAGCTGAAAAGTCTATTTGTGTCTTGTTCAAAGCCCAAGATGTGAAGCTGAAAGATCTCGGCTTTAGAGAGAATTTGTCATCTCTAAAGAGGGGAGAAGGAGAATTACTTTAACTGGGATACGCGGATCCGAGCAATGCCATAATTTCCGAAGAAAGGGTTTTAACCTGAAGGAGAAGACTTTAACTCAGTGTAGAACAATGCCATCTTTCCTTAGGAATTTCTCATGCTAAAAGAGGGACAGTGGCGTGGATATAGATGATCCAGAGGCTTGCCGCTTACAGCGATTAGATGAAGGGAAAGGAGTTGTTGATGTTTGTATACTGTGAACGAGGCACAACTTTGATGCTAAAAGGTTAATTGGATTAACCAGTGGTTTTCTTATACAAAGCCTAAGAGGAGGCTACTTTCCGCTAGGAAAATCATTATACAAAGCCTAAGAGGAGGCTATTTTGTGTCCCGTACAAAGCCCGAGAGAGAGGCTAAAAGATTTTGACCCGACGATGGAGTCTTTTGGTATCTCGCATAAAGCCCGAGATGGAGGCTATTTGACTCAACAAGGGAGTTTTTTGTATCTCGTATGAAGCCCGAGATGGAGGCGATTGTTTGTTTGGCTCAATGAGAACCTTTTTGTATCTCGTACAAAGCCCGAGATGGAGGCGAAAGGGGGATTGACTCAACGAGGGAGTCTCTTATGTGTCTCGTACAAAGCCCGAGAGAGAGGGTAAACGTTGTTTGACTCTGCTGGGGAGAATCATTTGTATAAAGCCCAAGAGAAGGCTAAGGTTATTGTGTCAGTTAAGTGACAGGTCCAGTATACTGATTTTAAAAGAGAAAATCAGTTCTTATATGAGCAACACTGTACTCATGGGTTAGATCTGAGGATCGGGGTTGTTTCCTTTTCTTTGGGGAAACTGGAAATCCAAAGGGTATTGCGACTGTCCGAGTCTGCGGGTTTCCTTCCTATTTAACGAAGGGTGCTTGAGAATGTCTTTGAGACTCAAGGAAGTTAGACTGCCCGTGTCTAGAGTTTTATCTTTTGTACTATGCTTTGAGAAACAGTAGTAGACTCTATGAAATGACTGTTCTATGAGGATGATTAAGTTCTGTTCCTATACCTCTAGGAGGTCATTGGGACAATTTGTACGAAGCCCAAGAAGAGGCTGGAAACTTTTAAGAAGCCGACGGGTCCTTGTACGAAGCCCAAGAGGAGGCTATCATTCCCGGGGGAAGAGATCATTATACGAAGCCTAAGAGGAGGCTGTGAATACTTCTAAGAAGCCGTAGTGTCCTTGAATAATGCCCAAGAGGAGGCCGATGCTTTTAAGAAGCCCGTGGGTCTATCATCTCCTTTCCATTAGGAGAGATAGCTCTTTTAAAGATAAAAACCACTGGTAAACGTGTGAGGTTTACTATCCAGCGACTTTTAGCTTTTAAAGAGGGTTCCTTAGTTAAGGTCCAAGATTATGACCGTAGTGGGTACCCAAATCCCGAGACATTCAAGGCAAGCTATCCACAAGGAATAGATCAAGTCAGGAAAGTTCGAGAATTGGGAAGAAACTCAAAGATGCCATTCACGGAGAATACATTCATCTTGGGGCGTAGAGCTTCTTGACGATTCCTAAGGAGGACAGCTGAAGAGAAGACTGTATCTGGTGCTCCTATTGGGGATCTAGCCGTCTATTTCTACGAATAAGTGAAACGGCGTCACCTAGTTCTAGACGTAGTTGCCGGGGAAACTCGAAATATCTATACTATTATTACACAGTAGATATGAGTGTATGAAAGGAGACTTACAGTGAGCAGCCCCACAATACAGTTTATAATATGAAAGCAGTAAATGAAAGCGATAACCACTTACTCGGTTGTAGTGCTTCCATGCTGTTTGGTTAGTTGTTCAACAAAGAAATATTGAAAACAACAGTATATTCAAAATCAAAGGAGAAAATGCTTTGAAAAAGAAAGTTTTGGGGCTTACAGCTCAAGGAGAGGCCCAGGGTTTTATCAGTGAGAGCACTGTTGAATTTGTATAGAGGGACTTATACAAGTGACTGGGGCCCAAAAAGGTTTTCTGTACAAAGGGATGGGTCTTACACTCTCTCAAGAGGCCCAAAAAGGTTTAAAGAAAAAGAGTGGGGCTTATAACACGAGGGTAGGCCCAAATGATTTTTCGTTTAAAAATGGCGATCGCGCCGAGGTTTTCTTTTAACGCAGAGGGACTTATACAATAAGTGAGGCCCAAAATGTTTTGGTTAAAAGGGGGATTGGGTCTTACACTCTAATAGAGGCCCAAAGTGTTTTGAATGGGTCTTATAGCTCAAGGAGAGGCCCAAAGTGTTTTGAATTTTTAAACGGGCGACGATCGCGCCGTTTACTTGTACAGAGGGACTTATACAATGAATGAGGCCCAAATGATTTTGTACAAGGGGGGATGGGTCTTACACTCTCTCAAGAGGCCCAAAAAGGTTTTGAAAATGATTTATGAGGGTTGAATTAATCCAAAACCCTAATTTGTTTTCAAAATGTATTTAATTGAATAAAAATTCAATTAAAATGATCAAAAATTGTTTAACACATGGAAAACAAATTGTGATCTTGGATTAATGCTTCAAAAATTAAGTATTGACCTACAAAATAATTAGAAAGCATTAAAAGTTGCAAGATCAATGTAGAAAAAATATTTAAAATGCCAAAAACAATTAAAATATTAATTCTTTACAAAAATATCAATTATATGAAATAAATAATATTTTTGGGATTTTTTGTGAAAATAAAATATTTTGACATTTTTGTGAATTATTAAAAAAAGAATCAACCCAAAATCATTAAAACTCAGAGAGAAATTAATTTTTGAATCAATTAAACAAAATCACAAAATTCAAAATTTTGAATTATTCAAAAATGGCGCCAAGAACAGCTGAAGAACACGCGCGTGTTCTTGGTTTCTCAGATTTGCGTTTTCTATCCAATCTCCATGAATACGTAATCATATCATGCAATCCGCATATCATTATGCTCGTCTCAACCTCACGATCATGTCTATGTACTTTAATTTCATTTAAATTAAACATACAACAAGAAATCACGAAGAGACCTCAAGAACCCTAATTTCTGCGTGAAGGCTAGGATTTTTGATACACGATTCAAACAATGCAATTAATTGAGGGAAAACATTCCATGCATGATTATGAACATATGGCCAAATTATTGTGCGAGGAAATATGCATAGATTGAGAGATGACCAAGTATGTGCTTACCTCCAAGTCGTGACAGCAAGTGCAATGTGATTTTTGATTTGGAGGTGTTACAGATGAGTGGTGATGATCTGAACAGCTTCCCTACACCCTATGGATTGTGTTTGGATGGTTGGACTTGATTGAAATTGGCTGGATCACTTTGTGGTACCTCAGCTGCAACTTGTTTGAAAATTTGAGCAACCAGCTGGTGATTTTGTGAAATTGATGTTTTAGAAGTTATGTGAGTGTTTGATCAGCTCATATGTGATGTATGTGAGGTGTGTGAGTGATTGGTTTGATTGGAATTGCTCTCAAACTCAAAACTCGATAGTGACTTGCCTTAGAAGGCAAAATTGGAGTGAAAGAAGAGATTTTGAGGAAAGCATCTGTTAGATGGCTTTGGTGTACTTAAACTGACCACAATTGAGCTCTATTTATAGTAGAGCAAGTTTGTTTTGCAAGGAATAGTGAATGGCAGCTGGTAAGTAGGATTGGCCAATGTTGGCAAATGAAAATCCAAGTCTCCTCTAGCCATTGACTAGAGGTTAGGGCACAGAGCTTTGGTCCCCTTGGTCTTGGATAAGTCTTGACTGATTTCAGATGAGAATGGCTCAGTCCATGCCACCTTGATGGTTCCATTGAATGCCTCATTCCAAATTTGAAGTCTTGTCCCTATTTTGGCAACTCTAGGTTCAACATGCTATTTCTTGTTCCTTGGACCTTGGAGGCTTGGCTCAGTGATTGTCCCCTTTAGATTCAATCCTCTGAGGTGTCCAAGTGGATTGGAGCAATTGAATTTGGCTGATTTTGGCAAATCGACCAAAGTTGCAAATTCTGCCTTGCCTTGACAGATTTCAGCAAGGCAACTTGGGAATGTTGTATCTCATGGTGTAGGTTGAATTTTGCAATGTTCTTGGCCATTTTGGAAAGCTCTTACATGATACAACAACTGTTTGAACAAGTTTGGTTTTGATCTCTTTTGATTCCAAGTGAAAAATCCCCCTACATTTGGCAAAAAGTGAGGCAGAATCTGACTTAGTGAAAATTTCACTAAGTGTTGGAAAAAGTGACATTTTCACTTTTCAGTCACTTTGATCACTCCATAACTCAAAATCCTTAATGAATTGGAATGACTTGTAGTTGAAGTTTTTGTAGGTGATAATGAGGGCTACAAATCCATCTTTGGATGAGAAAAAATGGCCTTGTGGTTTAGGAGTTATGGTCCTCCAAAGTTGGTACCTTTGCCACTTTATTTTTAACTTTGAAAAATTTCTAAGTTTTATGGTTACCCCTTTTACAAGTTATCTCACTTTTCTTGATTTTTCTTGATGAATGATGATTCAAATCATACATTAACATCATTTTAGGGTTAAAAATCCATTTTGGTGAAAAATCTCAAAAAGTCAAAGTTGACTTTTGTGCACAGTTGACTTTTTATCAGATGAATTCCAAACTGTGCAATTCTTCATGAAATCATGTCCTTGACCTAAATCAAACTTAATGGGCATGTTCCATGGGTGTCATAGGGTATATTCAATCATGTATTAGGGTTTGGGAGCATGTCCTAGTCAAAAGTCAAAGTTACAGTTGACTTTTCCCTTAAAACCCTAATTGTGGGGCAGATGAAATTGAGACTTGTTGCTCAAACTTGTTAGATAAATCCATTGTTCCAAATGGATCAACATGGTATATTAGAGACCCTCAAATCATCTCTTGAGGTCTTGGCTCATGGTTTGTCCCAAAAGTCAACTTAGGGGTGAATTAGGTCAAGAAACCCTAATTCCTGATTTTTGATGAATGCATCCCCTGAGGCAAAATTGACTTGATGCATGGGTTCATGAGGTTCCATGAAGTATATTAGGTTATGTTTTGGATCATTGCCTTGTGCCCAGATGAAAATTTCCATCTGGAGGCCCTGGTCGACCAAAACCCTAATTTGGTGACACTGTCGATCCTGAGACTTAATCCACCTAGAAGGGAGCAGCTTTGTGCTTAATCCTTGAAGTGGGAGTATTTTTTTATCCATTGTGGATGTTTGAGAGATTAGACAAGTTGAATATCATGTCATTTCTTGATTGATCCTTTGTCTAAGCACTCAGAGAGGGCTTGAAACCCTAATTCTGATTGTAGTGGATGCTCACCCATCTTTGGGGAGACTGATGAAGCATGATGGTTCATCCATATTGTGATGATGATTTTCACAATGATGGGAAATCTAAGTGGTCAAAATTTGGGGTATTGCACGATGTCGTGTACCCTTGTGGGGTGTGAGCGACGAAACGATTCCAGAGGGAATCCGTTATAACATCGTGTGCCTTATACAAAGAGGTGTGAACGATGATTATAGACTATCGTGTGCCTTATACAAAGAGGTGTGAGCGATCGGGTCGTGTGCCTTATACAAAGAGGTGTGAGCGATCCATAAATGTCGTGTACCTTATACAAAGAGGTGTGAGCGACGGGGAACATCATTTTCCCGACGGGGAGTTACACTAAGTAACAAGCGATGGTTCCAATAGTTCCTGAGTGAACTGATGATGAGATTGATGGATGGATTGGTACCCGCATTTGCATAGAGTCGTTGTGTCGGTCTCTATGCATTTGTATAAATCATGAATGGATTGATTATGTGTGGAAAATCATGAATGGATTGATTATGTGTGGAAATTGTGAATTGATTAATTATGTGTTGAGCTTGTGATAGCATTGGCGATTTGATATGCAATTGTGATAAATGGATTGGTTATGGATGATATGTTTTATGTATAGACATATACTATGTGATGTGGTGGTGTGTTTTCATATGTTATAACTTTGGTATGCCTTATGTGTGAATAGGTGATTATGTTGGTAGAATTGATATATGCTATGTTGTTGGATTATTAGAAATATGTGATGTATCTGTGATATGCTATATGTATTGGTATGTGATGCTTGTGGTGAGAATAACTATGCATGTGAATTAATATGTGTTTGCATATTATTATGCAATCTTGATTTAGTTGTTATTTCTCACCCTTCTGCTGTGGTTTGTTGCTCTATGAGGCAATTGCAGATTAATGTCTTGGAGGCTTTTGAGAAGATTAGTTCTCCATCTTTTTGTCGGCCTGTCTGCTCTGATACGTAACACGGGAGTCGGGGAACACTTTTGTTATATATGTATACATATGTTGGATCTATTTTGTATTAATATTTTGATGTAATAAAACAATTAATTTTGTAAAACAAGTCAGTTATGGATCTTTCCGCTTTATTCCATAATTGAACTTCCTGTTGTTGGAAAAAGTTTCCCTTTTAGGTTATTCCATTTTGTGTTACGTATCAAATTTATGAGTAGGGATTGTGTTTTCTCTCTTTAAATGTGGCATCCTTGTTTCTGTCGGAAAAATAAATTTTTATTTACTCTGATTTAATTATGTATTATTTATTCGCGATGGGAATTGGGGTGTTACACCTGTGCCCTAACCTCAAGTCAATGGCTAGAGGAGACTTAAGATTCCTTTTGATCAACATTGGCCAAAGGCTTGTTGCAGCTGCCATTCACTATTGCTTCCAAAACAAACTTGCTCTACTATAAATAGAGCTCATTTGTGCTCAGTTTGAGTACACCAAAGCACTACAACACTGGCTTTCCTCAAAATCTCTTTCTCTAGGCCAAAATGCTTTCTTTTGCAACTAATATCTGAGTTTTTGAGTTAGAGAGCAATTCCACCATAACTCATGATCCAAACACATCTAATGTATCATATGTAAGCTGTCTAAACACTCACTTGTGAGCTGAAACACCAAAATCACAAAGTCCACTTCCAAAACCTCAAAATTGGACTTTTCTGCATTTTTTAAGCCATGCCTTGATTGAGTCACTTCCAAAACCAAAAAAAGCCTCAAACACACTCCAAATATCATCCTCAAACTGTCCCAAATGGTTCCCCTCATTTGGAACACCATTTGAGAGAGTTGCCATATTGGTCACTTTTGCCCCTTTTACAAGAGAGTGCCAAAACTTGTTCTTGAGGATTCCAGCTGGTTCCAGTCATCCTAAAAGCTTCTAAGGGATCAATTGAGAGTGTCCAAAGCATCAAATTACTTCTGGCACAAGGGACTTGGCAGATAGCACAAAAACCTCCAAGAGGTAAGTGCATGACAGCTTGAACTCTTTGAATTATGCATTCCTTTAATGTCCACTAATCATAAACATCTCATACATGTTGTATATGTTGTGTTTGAACCAATTTGCCATGTAATTCTTGCCTCTACCATGAGATAGCATATAACATGCAAAGATAGGCCTATTTTGGAATCACTATCGGATTTTGAGTTAGAGGCATTTTCTGAAAACTCCAAGACCACCATTGGATTCCTCATGAAATTCTAGGTCAGATGCACCTAAATTTTGTCCCAATCCATGGGGAAATGAGAAAGTTAGAGGCTTCACGTAAATTGCCAAAACTTGTCTTGCCTTGCCTTGGCCAGGCTTGAAAACTTGGCACCCCTTATGTATTTATGAGGTGGTTTTGATACACGGATGTATCACCACCCCAATGGAAGCGCGCATGTGTGTTTGTTGCCAAGGTCGTGGGTTCAAACCCCACCCATACCTTTTTTGTCATTTTTCACTTTTGTGCTATTTTTCATTATTTTCATGTTTTGTTAATTAATTGAAAAATTAATTTCTCTCTCAATTTAAATTATTTTTTATTGGTTCTTTTTCTGAAAATTCCCAAAAATGTTAAAATATTTTATTAAATAAAAATTTCACAAAAATATTATTTATTTCATATACTTAGTATTTTTTGCAAAGAATTATATTTTTATTTGTTTTTTAAACATTAAAAATATTTCTTTCTCTTGATTTTGCAAAATTCAAATGCTTTTTAAATCATCCTATGAATTAAATTTGATTTTCCAAATATAAATCCAAGATCACAACCTTTTTTCACTTGTTTGATTATTTTAATTGAATTTTTTATTCAACTAAAATACATTTAAAAACCAAAATTAAGGTTTTGATCACTATCACCCTAACAAATCTTTTCAAACATCTTTGGGCCTCTAATAAAGTGTAAGACTCAATCCTTGTTATAAAAAAACCTTTTTGGGCCTCAGTCATTGTATAAGTCCCACTGCGATTTTAAAATCTCGGCGCGGTCGTCGCCTTTTAAACAAAATAACTTGGGCCTACCCTTTGTGTTGTAAGTCCCATTTCTTTTCTTTTCTAAAACTTCTGGGCCTCTCCTTGAGTTATAAGACCCATACCTTTGTACAGAAAAACTCTTTGGGCCTCAGTCGTTTTACAAGTCCCGATATAATTTTCAAATCAACGGTACGATTACTGTTTTTTCATCTGGGCCTCTCCTTGAGAATAAGCCCCAACAATCTTTTCAAAGACAACTTCCCTTTTGATTTAGGTTCAAACTCATAGTTGTTATCAAAACTTTCTTTAATTTCTTGAACAACTAACCATACAGCTGTTACTATGGAAGCTTGCTCGCCTGTAAGTTTTTATCAGCTTTCTTTACCTGCTTTCATATATATATATATATATATATAAAACTGTATTGCTGGAAGCTTGCTCACCTATAAGTCCTTCTTTCATATCCTTTTAAATACTTGTCATATATCAACTGTATATATACTCGTATATCTGCTTAGAGTTTTCCCTGGAAACTATGTCTAGAACTAGGTAAAGCCAGTTGGTCACTCTTTAATACAGTCAAAACTAGATCCCCATAGTATTCCTGGTGAAACTTTTCTCAGACTGTCACTATTAGAAATTGTCAAAGAAATTCATTTCCCCAGAGAGGATTAATTCTCGGTGAAACCTCTCTTGAGTTTCTTCAAACCCTAGAACTGTTCACTAAAGAAAAGATTATTCTCGGTGAAACTTTTCTTGAACTCTTCTTAGGTTGGGACCCGCATGCTTCCTAAAAGCATCCCCACCTCCTCTTGGGCTTTGTACAAGGACCCTCTGGCTTCTTAGAAGTTCCCATACCTTCTCTTGGGCTTAATACAAGGATCTCGAAGACCTCTTAAAGGTATAAGATAGAACTTAGTCATCCTTTGTTAGAGCAGTCGTTCCAGTGTCAAAACTTCAGACCAATTTAGGGTCGATTCTCATCCCTTAAAACACATGCCTCCTCTTGGGCATCATGCAAAGAAAAAATCTTCTTGAGTCTCAAAGACATTCTCAAGTTCCCTACAAATATAGGAGAAACCCTGGTCATTTTTTATCAATCTCCAATAGAGTTAAAACCCATGGGTTTTAAAACCCAGTCTTTCTCCTAAAAATCACTTAGCCAGGGTCAGTTTATCATCAATATAACACTATCCCAAATCAGAATCTCAAGATATCTTAACCCTTCTATAAACCCTCAGCAAGAGTTCATTCCCCATTTAGACTTGCCTCTAGATCTCAATAATCCTCAGCAGGAGACAGCATCCTCTTAGGCTTTGTATAAAGATTTATTTCTTTGTTATTCCCCAGTAAAGATAGCCTCCTCTTAGGCTTTGTATAATGACTCTTACTTTCCTCTGCATAGCTAGCCTCCTCTTGGGCTTTGTACAAATGATTTTCCCCAGCTGAGCTAACCTTTTCAGACTCTCTGGTTGAGTCAAGTATCTTTCCACACTCTCTTATTGAGTCAATGGTACCAAAACAAAAGCACTATCTTATTGAGTCAACCCTTTTAGCCTCAATCTTGGGCTTTGTACAAGACAGATAAAAACACTCCCTTGTTGAGTCAATCTTTTTTCAGCCTCCTCTTAGGCTTAGTAAAATGATTTCCCCTAGCAAAAGTTAGCCTCCTCTTAGGCTGTGTATAATGATTTCTCCAGCTTGGTCAGCCTCAATCTTGGGCTTTGTACAAGACACCATATAAACTTCCCTAAGCAGAGTCAATCCTCTTTCCAGCCTCAATCTTGGGCTTTGTACAAGACAGATAATACTCTTCAGCTGAGCGAAAAACTTTCAGCCTCCTCTTAGGCTTTGTATAATGATTTTCCTACTAAGGTCATCCTCATTCTTGGGCTTTGTACAAAACACCTAAAAATCCTTAGCTGAGTCAGTCTCATTTTAGCCTCAATCCTGGGCTTTGTACAAGACAGATAAAGATTTCTTTTCCACCGAGTCAGTCTTCTTTCTAGTCTCAATCTTGGGATTTGTACAAGACACATATAAACCCTCCCCAGCGGAGTCAAAATCTCTTTTTTTCCTCAATCTTGGGCTTTGTACAAGACAGACAAAATATTTCCCCAGAAAAGCCAACATTTTAGCTTCCTCTTAGGCTTTGTATAATGATATCCCCAAAAGAGCCAGTCTCTCTTTTAGACTCAATCTTGGGCTTTGTACAAGACATATATAAGCACTCTCTTATTTGAGTCAGTCTTTCTCAGCCTCCTCTTAGGCTTTGTATAAGGACTTTCCAGTGGAGTCAATCAAACTTTTAGCTTCAACCTTGGGCTTTAATCAAGGCACACAAATATCAACATCCCCTCAGAGGAAATCAAAATCTCTGTAGGAAGTCATTTCTCCGTTTATCACTCTTCAAAACAGAATATTCAAAACAAACCTTAAATCCCAGATAACTGCTATAAGTGGCACACTTGTTAATTCAAAAATCCAAGTTGTCGTCCATCTCTTATCCCGACAAACCTTCTCTTTCATCAAATTGATGTAAGCAGCAAGCCTCTAGATTATTTACATCCACGCCACTATCCCTCTCTTAGCATGAAAGATTCCTAAGGAAAAATGGCATTGCTCTACAATGAGTTAAAGTTTTCTCCTTCAGGACAAATCCCTCATAAAGGAAATTATGGCATTGCTGGATTCACATATCCCAGTTAAAGTAATACTCCTTTATAAACAATCACCCAACAATTGTAATAAACAGACGAGATGTCTCCCTTTAGAGATGAAAAATTCTCTCTCAATCAAACCTTTAGCTTCAATCTTGGGATTTGAACAAGACACAAATACACCTTTTAGCTTTAATCTTGGGCTTTGAACAAGACACCAAAACATCTCTTTCCTCCCGTAGAATAGGAGGAACTACGATTGCTCTGATTTCCCTGTTTCTTTAAACGGGAATGCGTAGGCATAAGATTGCGAGATCTTAGCGAGCATACCAAACAAAAACTTTAGGTCCAGTACCTTCACATATTCATCAAAAACATCGGAAAACCCGACATCAAAAACTCTCTCTCTCTCTCATATTTCCCAAGAAACTTTCTCAACCCATCAACGGATAAACACCGTCAAGTACAAAGCAGAACCTAAAACTAACAACCTGTGGATAACCACATATAGGGTGGGTAACTGACAACTCCCCAATGTATAACCTGACTCCGAACTCCCCAAATCTCTTTTAAGCGTTTGTTCAGTTAAACATTCACGTGCAAGGTTAGTTTGAGATAGCTTCCCTTTCCCTTCCAGCCTCACAGGATAAATAAGAAATAAAAAAGTAGTACCTCACTCTCCTCCTTGTTAACCACAACTGTGCGATAAGGTGGTCGCGTCACCGACAAAAATCGCATGCTACATACTTATGTTATCTATTATTTGCTTGCTAAGGGTATGTGCTGAGGTAAAGACCTAGGGGTTAGAATCTAAGTATACTCGTTAAGACATCGCATTTTGTGCCTACATATCCTGACGGGAGTGGAATCAGAGTATTCGTAGTTCTCCTCAAAGACGATGAGGAGCTTCTTGACTGTGGTAAAGGTTCCAAGAGGAGGTAGTATCTATGGCAAGACGCTACGTAGAGTATGTAACGCCCCAGTTTTGTTAGATTTATTTAATAGAGTAGATTTAATTGGTTTTGGTCTTATATTATTTTATTATTGACTTTTATTTGGCAATATATTATTTTTCATCGTTGTTGATGTTTTATCGCATTTTGAGAGCGTTTGGGAGATATTCGAGCTGAGGGGTATTTTGGTCTTTTGCTTGGGTAAGTTTATGTTTTTATATAAATAGAAAGAAATAGAGAGAAAATGAGAGAAAGAAGAAAAGAAGAAAGAAGAGAAAGAGAAAAGAAGAGGAAGAAGAGAGAAAAGTGGAGAAAGTGGGAAAAATCGGGAAAAGCTCCGTTTCAATCGAATTTAATCGGGTAAGGGTGTGAAATATTGTTATCCTAACTTTGTGTATGATTATGTATGTGTGATTGTGTGAAGGTTTTCTTGTTTTTCCATAGTTTTCCAATTCTAGGTCGAAATGAGAAAAATGGATAGAAATCGATGTTTTCACGGATGAAATTCGGAATAAATCGCGTAGTAGAGTCGTGTGATGTTGGGCCTTGATTTAGTGTGATCGTTTGATTGAATCGAGTTGAATTTATAACTTTTGAGTTTTTGGTATATATTGAGGTTTTTGTGTAAATTGATGTGGTGATCGAGTAAGAGTGTTTGGATATGTCTGGTAACATTGGTATAGGTTGATATTTCATCGGGTAAGGTTTGGGTTTAATCGGGAATGGTTGTTTGCGTGTTTTTCCGCGGTTTCAATCGAGTTCGAATTTAGAATTCAATGATAAAATTATGTTTTAAAATATGTAAAAAATGGAAAATATGTTGGATGGGTTCTTAATGGTGAAAATATTGTAGTACGTTGAATTCTGAGATCGTAGTTTTTTACGGAATCGAAATCGGAGGTCCGGAAGGCTTCCGACGATGAAAAATGCATTTTCTGGGCCCTGACACGGCCCGTGTCACACAACACGGGGGCCGTGTCAGACCACTGACTATGGAGGGTGGAAACGTGAAAAAAAGTGATTTTTGGGATTTTGGGGTGACACGGGCCGTGTCCCACAACACGGGGGCCGTGTCAGGCCTGCTGTAGGTTTTTCTTTCAAAAATTGTTTCGATCGTAACTTTTGAACCGTAAATCGGGTTTGGTCCCCGTTCGAAGCGTTCGAACGCTTATAAAATATTATTTCTATTAAAAATGGTTTGGATGGTAAAATATGATTTAATTAATTTGTGTTTTTGAAAAATAGTCGGTTTGTCGGGTTTTTATCGCGTTAAATGCGTGCGGTCGGTGTTTTACCGTGTGATATGCTTTTGTTATATAACGTATAGCTTGTGTGCTGTTATATGATGTGAATATACATGATGAAATGTTGTGATGATGGATTGTTGTGGTTGATGGTGAGTAATTCTTGATGTGAATTGATATGGGTGTAAATGATGAAATGCTATTTGTTGTGGGTTGTAGTTAGTGATAAATACATTGTTTAAGTAAGTATCAATGTATGTGGTTTCGAGTGTATGATTAATGTATGATATGGCGGCCTCTGTGGCATAGATCCACAGCAAGATGAATGGTAAGGTATTGATTATCATGGGATTGCTATAATAGTAATATTTGGTGTGTGGAATGGATTCCAATTGTGTTAGAATACTCATTGGGGTAGAATGGCTTATATGTCATTCCTAGTGAGGTATTAATGTTTTGGTCGAACACATTAGGGTAGAATGACTGTATGTTGTTCCTAGTGTTGTTGTTGTACTCATTAGGGTAGAATGACTTTATGCCATTCCTAGTGATGTACAATTGAGTTGTCGTGTCCACTGGGGTATAATGATTATGTTGTCGTTCCTAGTGGGATACTCATTGGGGTAGAATGACTATGTTGTCATTCCTAATGAGGTGTGCACTGGGGTAGAATGACGTTGATGTCGTTCCTAGTGTGGTGTCCACTAGGGTAGAATGACTATGTTGTCATTCCTAGTGGGATACTCATTGGGGTTGAATGACTATGTTGTCATTCCTAATGAGGTGTGCACTGGGGTAGAATAACGTTGATGTCGTTCCTAGTGTGGTGTCCACTAGGGTAGAATGACTATGTTGTCATTCCTAGTGGGATATTCATTGGGGTAGAATGACGATGTTGTCATTCCTAATGAGAGGTGCACTAGGGTAGAATGACTATGTTGTCGTTCCTAGTGAGGTATGTATTGGGGTAGAATGACTATGCTGTCATTCCCCGTTATGTGATGCGTGGTATTGTCGGGTCTTGATTGGATTGGTGAATTATGCATGATGTATATGTTATTGTGGAATGAGTAGAATTGTGCAGGTGTGCATGGATGGATAAACATGAATATGTGTTTTTATGTTGAATGATAAGCATTATGAGGAATATGCTTGGTTTTATATATATATATATGCCTTACGATGTATATTGAGTGAGATGTGATGATTGTGACATAGTAAACATAATATGTATGTTTATGTGGTATGATGGAATGGTGAGAATATGTGGTATATGTGTATTTTTATGTTGAGATATATAATTATATGCATTATTATTATGATAATATTTCTCACCCTTCTGCTGTTTTATGATGCTCTATGAGGCATTGTAGATTAGGTATCTGGTGGTCTTTTGTGAAGCGTGGCTTCATTTCCTTTTTGGTCGTCTGGCTCTGATATGTAGCACCGGGTAGCTAGGATGTGTTTATGAGCTTTTGTGATACTTTTGTACATGTATCTAGCTGATGAATGTTTATGTAAACATGAATGATATTGGTGACTACTATTGGAGTATGATATATATATATATATATATATATGTATATATGTTTGTGAAACAATGTTTAGATGTTTCCGCTTTTATTCTAAATGTTGACATGTGGGTATAAGGACTGAGATCCTTGATTGTTGAAAGTTACCCCACTGTTGCATATCATTTTGAGCAGGTGTTGTATGTGTTTTAATTTCAAGCATAATGTGACATACCTTTTTATGTCGTGTTTGCAATTATACTCTGATAAAATTTTCAATACGTGCCTAAATGATTTATTTAATTATTTGGGGGTATAGAAAGGGGTGTCACATCAAGTGGTATCAGAGCCAGTGTTGAGTCAGTTGTTGAGTCTGTTGGGGTGACAGTTGAATACTGTCGGTGTTGTTTGTTCCTTAGTACGGGATATGTGTGTGAAACACTGTCAGTGCTTTCTGGTTTTCTAATCCTTTGTTTTCAGGAGTTAGAATGAGATAAGTGGGGGAGAAGCTAGTACTTCTCCATGTTGCTTCAGGTGTGGAACGCTGGCTCAGTGTGTTGTGAATTGCAAGATGGTAAGTGTTGTTTGGACAGTGTTGTTCCCGATTCCGTAAGAAATGCGGAGGTAAGGTTTATGTCAACTAAGGATTTGTGCCTTGGATAGTTTTGTGTATGGGATGCAAGAAAGGCTATTATAGTTTGGTAAAGACGGTTTATGCCCCATCATGATTGTCGACTGTCTATTGACAAATTGAAGAACTGATCACCCTTAATCTCTTGTTGATAGCAGACGGAAATTATGTTGGATGGAATAGGCGGGTCTTTCCGGCTTTGATAGTGTGTGAAATGAGTTGTTTGGAATTTAAGGAGATGATTACAGATTGTTTTGATGAGTCTATGAAGATGCTAATATCGGAAGATGAAATGGATTAGAGGTTTTGGTATGTTAGTCCAGTTGGGAAGTCATTGAGAGAGAATGATTGGGTTTTATTTAAGGACTGCTTCACAGAGAGTAGAGATTGAACTTAATTGGACGAAGGTGAATAGTTGAGGTTTATATCTGCTATGTAAGTAGGAAACTCTTAGTAGATGGGAATAAGATGTTTGTTTTGTCTGTGACGGTAGTGTTCTGGGAATTGGCAGGAAGTCGCAGTGATGGGCCGTCAGTTGGGCATAGTTTTCAGATGTGTTTTTGGATGGAACATTAAGGTGTTGTCTAAGAGAGCTCCAGTATTGTTGGTAACAAAAGGAAGGATGATGGAATGGAATAACAAGTATAATGGTATTGAGACTATGGACAGCAAACTTAGAGTTCTGGTGGGTTTGGAGTCTTTGGAGTTTTAAGGCATTAATGGAAATTGTGAGGAAACCCTTGTGGGTGGATGTAACATTGTGTTTGAGAATTCTTTTTGGTTGGTTGTTGATACATGTTGGAATTGCGGAATTGGACGGTCAGGAGAAGAAATTGGGTATGGATTACTAACAGTTGAATAAGGTAATGATTGAGAATAAATGTCCACTTTCATGAACAGATGACTAGAATGGTTTGGTTGAGTTTGAGTGAATTATAATTGTTTGGAATGTTTGATAAGAGTGGTGAATTGTGTGAGTTGAGGCTTTGATCGATTTAATGTGACTGGTTAGGTTTGTTATCCTCGGAAGAGGTTGTTATTTACTCGGTTAAGCTTGTATGTGAGTAACCAGTTACCCAGTGAAAAGTTTTGCAAAAGCTTTAAGGATTTATATCTTTTGGATATTGGTTGGGAATTGCAACGTACGGTGATGGTATTTGGTGTTAGTAACGCGTCTCTAATGTTTATGGAGTAGAGGAATCGTATCTTCCATATTCAATGGGATAAGTTCGTAGTGGTTTCGATTGAGGATATTTGGATTTGTTATAAACTCAGAGGAAGAATGAGTAAAGTGTTTGAGATTTGAATTACAAGTGTTGAAAAGAGACGAAGTTTTATGCTAAGTTATTCGAGTGAGAATTTTGGTTGAAAAGGGTTAGTTCCTTGGAAATGTTATTTCAGATGAGAGTATGGTTAATGGATCCATCGGAAGTAGATGTAGTTCTACATGAGAGGCTCCGAAGTTAGTTAAGGAGATTAGAAACTTTTGGACTCAGTTGGTTGTTTTTACAGGTTATGGAAGACTTTGTTAAGTTCGTACTTCTGGTATCTCAGTTGACTTGCAAAGGGTGAGTCGTTTGTTTGGATGTTCGTTGTGAGTAAGTTTTGGTGAGCTGGAGTAGAAGTTGTCTACGGTTTCAGCTTTGATTTTGTGTGATCCTAATAAACCGGTTGTGGGGTATCGTGATGTGTCTTTGATGAGTTTAGTCAACGTGGTAATGCAAGAGGGTAAAGTCTTGGCTTATGCTTTACGACAATTGAGGATTTATAAAAGGATCTGTATTATTATGGATTTGGAATTGGTTGCGGTAGTATTGTGTTGGAATAGTTGGAGGTATTATCTTTATGGTTCTAGGTTCGAAGTGTTTGGTAATCGCAAGGATATTGAGTACTTGTTTGGTCTAAAGGAATAGAGTATGAGACAACAAGGATGGTTAGAGTTCGTGATGAGTTATGAATTTGGCTTGGATTATCCTTCGGGGAAAAGCTGTTGTTGTGCCTGAAAAGTTAAGTCGGAAGTTTCTATGCATGTCTGTTTTGATGGTCAGGGAGTTAGAATTATTTGAGCAATTCCGAGACTTGTGTATGGTGTATGAGATAACACAGGAGAGTGTGAGGTTGGTAATATTAAAGTGAACAGTGATTTTTGCCGAATATGAGAAAGAGTTAGACTTTGGACGTGAAATTGATAGTTTTGATGGTTACGAGTAATCAGAGTGTGCAATGGAAGCGTGAGGTGGCAGGATTCGTATATGCATGTGTGACTTGTAAGAGTTCATAGGTTGAACATTGAGAACATGTAGGAATGATGAGACCATTGGACGTTTCAGAATGGAAGTGTTAGGTGAAAGGTTTAAATATTATTCATGGGCTACTATGTAGATGGATGTTTTGGTTATATGTTCGATTGGGAATCGTAACATTGTTGTAATAAGGTTGTGTGACAAGGATGTTGGTATTCTGGTTTTGTAGAGGTTGTGGAATCGATGTTGTGTCGTGGAACTTGTGTTCTTGTTTGTGTTGTTGCCTCGTTTCCATCGTGATGGTTCGAGTGTGAGTGGCTAATTCCTTGTGGGGAATTAGGGGAGTGTTATCTGTGGTGATGGTAACGATCTTGTTGTGTTTCGGTTCTAGAGTGAACCTGTGTGTTGGTATCGTGGTTTTCCTTGAGTTGTGAGTTGGTCGTCAAGCGCATTGTATGGGCATTGCATCTTGTCGTTCTAGTCGTCATCATCGTTGTGTCGTTGTTGTAGTTGTGGTTAGCAAGGTGATTTGCCAGTTGTGTTATTTGTGGTGTGCCTTTTGTTGGCATGTTGGTTTGTTAGTCGGATGCGAGAGTCGTGTCCGAAGTTGTTCGTCTCAGTATATTTTCGAGGACGAAAATTTCTAAGTGGGGGAGAATTGTAACGCCCCAGTTTTGTTAGATTTATTTAATAGAGTAGATTTAATTGGTTTTGATTTTATATTATTTTATTATTGACTTTTATTTGGCAATATATTATTTTTCATCGTTGTTGATGTTTTATCGCATTTTGAGAGCGTTTGGGAGATATTCGAGCTGAGGGGTATTTTGGTCTTTTGCTTGGGTAAGTTTATGTTTTTATATAAATAGAAAGAAATAGAGAGAAAATGAGAGAAAGAAGAAAAGAAGAAAGAAGAGAAAGAGAAAAGAAGAGGAAGAAGAGAGAAAAGAGGAGAAAATGGGAAAAATCGGGAAAAGCTCTGTTTCAATCGAATTTAATCGGGTAAGGGTGTGAAATATTGTTATCCTAACTTTGTGTATGATTATGTATGTGTGATTGTGTGAAGGTTTTCTTGTTTTTCCATAGTTTTCCAATTCTAGGTCGAAATGAGAAAAATGGATAGAAATCGATGTTTTCACGGATGAAATTCGGAATAAATCGCGTAGTAGAGTCGTGTGATGTTGGGCCTTGATTTAGTGTGATCGTTTGATTGAATCGAGTTGAATTTATAACTTTTGAGTTTTTGGTATATATTGAGGTTTTTGTGTAAATTAATGTGGTGATCGAGTAAGAGTGTTTGGATATGTTTGGTAACATTGGTATAGGTTGATATTTCATCGGGTAAGGTTTGGGTTTAATCGGGAATGGTTGTTTGCGTGTTTTTCCGCGGTTTCGATTGAGTTTGAATTTAGAATTCAATGATAAAATTATGTTTTAAAATATTTAAAAAATGGAAAATGTGTTGGATTGCTTCTTAATGGTGAAAATATTGTAGTACGTTGAATTCTGAGATCGTAGCTTTTTACGGAATCGAAATCGGAGGTCCGGAAGGCTTCCGACGATGAAAAATGCATTTTCTGGGCCCTGACACGGCCCGTGTCACACAACACGGGGGCCGTGTCAGACCACTGACTATGGAGGGTGGAAACGTGAAAAAATTGATTTTTGGGATTTTGGGGTGACACGAGCCGTGTCCCACAACACGGGGGTCGTGTCAGGCCTGCTGTAGGTTTTTCTTTCAAAAATTGTTTCGATCGTAACTTTTGAACCGTAAATCGGTTTTGGTCCCCGTTCGAAGCGTTCGAAAGCTTATAAAATATTCTTTCTATTAAAAATGGGTTGGATGGTAAAATATGATTTAATTAATTTGTGTTTTTGAAAAATAATCGGGTTGTCGGGTTTTTATCGCGTTAAATGCGTGCGGTCGGTGTTTTACCGTGTGATATGCTTTTGTTATATAACGTGTAGCTTGTGTGCTGTTATATGATGTGAATATACATGATGAAATGTCGTGATGATGGATTGTTGTGGTTGATGGTGAGTAATTCTTGATGTGAATTGACATGGGTGTAAATGATGAAATGCTATTTGTTGTGGGTTGTAGTTAGTGATAAATACATTGTTTAAGTAAGTATCAATGTATGTGGTTTCGAGTGTATGATTAATGTATGATATGGCGGCCTCTGTGGCGTAGATCCACAGCAAGATGAATGGTAAGGTATTGATTATCATGGGATTGCTATAATAGTAATATTTGGTGTGTGGAATGGATTCCAATTGTGTTAGAATACTCATTGGGGTAGAATGGCTTATATGTCATTCCTAGTGAGGTATTAATGTTTTGGTCGAACACATTAGGGTAGAATGACTGTATGTTGTTCCTAGTGTTGTTGTTGTACTCATTAGGGTAGAATGACTTTATGCCATTCCTAGTGATGTACAATTGAGTTGTCGTGTCCACTAGGGTAGAATGACTATGTTGTCGTTCCTAGTGGGATACTCATTGGGGTAGAATGACTATGTTGTCATTCCTAATGAGGTGTGCACTGGGGTAGAATGACGTTGATGTCGTTCCTAGTGTGGTGTCCACTAGGGTAGAATGACTATGTTGTCATTCCTAGTGGGATACTCATTGGGGTAGAATGACTATGTTGTCATTCCTAATGAGGTGTGCACTGGGGTAGAATGACATTGATGTCGTTCCTAGTGTGGTGTCCACTAGGATAGAATGACTATGTTGTCATTCCTAGTGGGATATTCATTGGGGTAGAATGACGATGTTGTGATTCCTAATGAGAGGTGCACTAGGGTAGAATGACTATGTTGTCGTTCCTAGTGAGGTATGTATTGGGGTAGAATGACTATGCTGTCATTCCCAGTTATGTGATGCGTGGTATTGTCGGGTCTTGATTGGATTGGTGAATTATGCATGATGTATATGTTGTTGTGGAATGAGTAGAATTGTGCAGGTGTGCATGGATGGATAAACATGAATATGTGTGTTTATGTTGAATGATAAGCATTATGAGGAATATGCTTGGTTTTATATATATATGCCTTACGATGTATATTGAGTGAGATGTGATGATTGTGACATAGTAAACATAATATGTATGTTTATGTGGTATGATGGAATGGTGAGAATATGTGGTATATGTGTATTTTTATGTTGAGATATATAATTATATGCATTGTTATTATGATAATATTTCTCGCCCTTCTGCTGTTTTATGATGCTCTATGAGGCATTGCAGATTAGGTATCTGGTGGTCTTTTGTGAAGCGTGACTTCATTTCCTTTTTGGTCGTCTGGCTCTGATATGTAGCACCGGGTAGCTAGGATGTGTTTATGAGCTTTTGTGATACTTTTGTACATGTATCTAGCTGATGAATGTTTATGTAAACATGAATGATATTGGTGACTACTATTGGAGTATGATATATATATATATATATATATATATATATGTATATATATATATATGTATATATATATATATGTATATATATATGTATATATATATTGGAGTATGATATATATATATATATATATATATATATATATATATATATATATATGTTTGTGAAACAATGTTTAGATGTTTCCGCTTTTATTCTAAATGTTGACATGTGGGTATAAGGACTGAGATCCTTGATTTTTGAAAGTTACCCCACTGTTGCATATCATTTTGCACAGGTGTTGTATGTGTTTTAATTTCAAGCATAATGTGACATACCTTTATATGCCGTGTTTGCAATTATACTCTGATAAAATTTTCAATACGTGCCTAAATGATTTAATTAATTATTTGGGGGTATAGAAAGGGGTGTTACAGAGTACGACGACTCTAAAGTTGAAGTTGAGTTTAAAGGGATGTAAGTATTCACGGCGTAACACTTACGTGGAGTGCAGCGACTCCGACCTAAGGCTAGGGTAAAGGGAACTAAATGTCTACAGCGAGACATCGAGCACGGAGTCTCCGAATCCTAAGACCAGGGTTTAAATGGAAGATTCTAGAGGTCAGTCCTATGACATGGCAGTCAATCTTAATAACCTTTCCTTTGGAACTGTGATTAAAGGGAATAAAATCTAACTTAAAGTTTACTATGGTTGAAAATAACCAGGGCATAGGAGCATGCAATTATATTAAAAGAGTAAGGCATTAAGCATAAAGTAATGGTCAGATATTCAACATACAAGGCAAGCAGTTATATCGTACGAACAATTTATGAATCGAGGGATTATATCAAATCAGGTCAGACACATATAAACTTTGGGATACTCATGTACATATGAAAAGGCGCAATATGAATCCAGACATAGGTTCTAAACTTATTCAAAAGAGGCATTGATAATTAATCAATCTCGAATTAGCACAAAAGAAAACGATTAAGAAATCACTAAAAGGTAAACATAAGTGTAAAATTTAGAATCACTAAAAGTAACGAAAAACAGATTATAAAACTTAATTAATTCTTGAAAGAAAATTGGATAAGAATTATTTTGTTTGATTATGAAATAATTAAATATGTTAAGATGTGACCTTAATAAAAAAAACTATTTAAAAAAATATTTATTTATAATATAAAAGTTCTTTATTATTTTAAAATTTTATTACTAAAAGATTTAATTTTATTTTTTTAAAAGATTTTATTAAAACAATTATTATTAGTTGAAGTTATTAGATTAAAAGGTTAAATAGATTAGCTTTAAGCATTGTTAATTCCAAAATAAATTAGCTTTGGGTTAAATAAAAGATTAATTAGTTTAAAGAACAAGGTTATTATTAAGTCTAAGAAAAAGGAGCTATAGTGGAAATTAAAATAAATTGAAGGAAAATGGATACGACGCTGTATCGAGCGATTTTTGTCGGTGACGCGACCACCATGTCGCCATGGGTTTCTCCTCACTGCAATGGTAGGAGTTGGGTGCTACTTTCTGATTTCTTATTTATCCCATGAAGATGGAAGGGAAAGGGAAGTTATCTAAAACTAACCTTGCACGCAAATGTTTAACTAAATAATTGTTTAAAGAGATTGGGGAGTTCAGGGTCCGGTTATACAATGGGGAGTTGTCAATTACCCATCCTATATGTGGTTATCCACAGGTTGTTAGCAATTTTACTTACTACTTTGTACTTGATGGTGTTTATCTGTAAATGGGTTGGGAAAGTTTCTCCTTTAGAATTATTTGAGAGAGAGAGTTTTTGTTTGATTTCTGGTTTTCCGAGGTATTTTGATGAGCGAAGGTACTGGACCTAAAGTTTTTGATTTGTGTGCTCGCTAAGATTTCGCAATCTTATGCCTACGTATTCCCATTAAATGAAACAGGGAAATCAGAGCAATCGTAGTTCCTTCCTATTCTATGGAAGGAAAAGATGTTTTGGTGTCTTGTTCAAAGCCCAAGATTGAAGCTAAATGGTTGTTTGTGTCTTGTTCAAAGCCCAAGATTTAGACTAAAGTGTTTGACAGAGAGGGAATTTGTCATCTCTAAAGGGAGATACCTCGTCTGTTTATCACAACTGTTGGGTGATTGATTATAAAGGAGAATTACTTTAAATGGGATATATGAATCAAGCAATGCCATAATTTCCTTTATAGGGGATTTGTCCTGAAGGAGGAAACATTAACTCAGTTTTGAGCAATGCCATTTTTCCTCAGAAATCTTTCAAGCTAAGCGAGGGACATTGGCTTGGATGTATATAATCCAGAGGCTTGCCACATGTAGCTGTTAGATGAAAGAGGAAGTTTACCAGGATAAAAGAGGGACTACAACTTGGATTTTGAATCAACAAATGTGCCACTTACAGCAGTTATCTGGGATTAAGGTTTGTTTTGAATGTCTGTTTTGATGTGTGATAATACAGAGAAGTGTCTTCCTACAGAGAGGTTTTTGATTTCCTCTGAAGGGATGTTGATTTTTGTGTGCCTTGATCAAAGCCCAAGGTTGAAACTAAGAGATTGGTTGACTCCACTAGGGAGTTTATTATCTGTCTTATACAAAGCCCAAGATTGAGGCTAAAAAGAGACTGACTCTTTTGAGGAGATCATTATACAAAGCCTAAGATGAGGCTAAACGTTGACTTTTTCGGGGAAAGATTTTGTTTGTCTTGTACAAAGCCCAAGATTGAGGCTAAAAGAGGGTTTTTGATTCCACTGGGGAATATTTCTATGTGTCTTGTAAAAAGCCCAAGATTGAGGCTAAAAGGGGAAACTGACTCTACTAGTGAGAGGTTTTATCTGTCTTGTACAAAGCCCAAGATTGTGGCTAAAAGAAGATTGATTCTGCTAGATAATATGATTTGTCTTGTACAAAGCCCAAGATTGAGGCTGAAAAGAGGATTGACTTTGTTTAGGGAAATTTATGTGTCTTGTACAAAGCCCAAGATTGAGGCTAAAAGATATATGACTGACTCAGCTGAAGATATTTATGGGTGTCTTGTACAAAGCCCAAGATTGAGGCTGACTTTTGCTAAGGAAAAGAAGGATCATTATACAAAGCCTAAGAGGAGGTTGAAAGATGATTAACTCAACAAGAGAGTGTTTTAAGGTGATTGACTCAACAAGAGAGTGTCTTTGTGTGTCTTGTACAAAGCCCAAGATTGAGGCTGAAGGAGAATTGACTCAACAAGAGAGTGCTTTGAAGGGTTATTGACTCAATAAGAGAGTGTTTAAAAGGTTAACTCTGCTGAGGAAAATCATTATACAAAGCCTAATAGTAGGTTGTCTTCTGCTGAGGATTATTGAGATCCAGAGGCAGGTCTAAGTCGGGGGATCAACTCTTGCTGAGGGTTTACAGAAGAGTTGAGGTATCAGATGCCTTGAGGTTCTGATAGGCTAGTATGGTATTGATGATAAGATGATCCTAGCTGGGGGAATTTAGGATAAAGATTGAGTTTTAGATGTTGTGAGGGTTTTAAACTCTACTGGAGATTGATCGAATGATCAGGGTTTCTCCTGTATTTATAGGGAACTTGAGAATGTCTTTGAGATCCAAGAGGAGATTAGACTGTCCAAGTCTACTGGTATGGAAGAGTTTATCTTTGTATGATGCACAAGAGGAGGCTGATGCTTTATGGGATGAGAATCAACCTTTAAATTGGTCTGAGGTTTTGACTCTTCAGAAAGACTGCTCTAACAAAGGATGACTAAGTTCTGTCCTATACCTTTAAGAAGTCTTCTGGGTCCTTGTATTAAGCCCAAGAGAAGGCATGAGAACTTCTAAGAAGCCGGAGGGTCCTTGTACAAAGCCCAAGAGGAGGCAGGGATGCTTTTAGGAAGCCTGCGGGTCCAAACTTAAGAAGAGTTCAAGAAAAGTTTCACCGGGAATAATCTTTTCTTTAGCGAACGGTTCTAGTGTTTGAGGAAATTCAAGAGACGTTTCACCGGGAATTAATCCTCTCCAGGGGAATGAATTTCTTTGAAAATTTTCTAATAGTGACAGTCTGAGAAAAGTTTCACCGGGAATAATGCCTTTCTCTTTGTTCCATATTTTATAAGCCCAAGAGGAGGAAATACTGTATCTGGAATTCCTATGGGGAACTAGTTTTGACTGTGTTGAAAAAGTGACCACTGGTTTTATCTAATTCTAGACCTAATTGCCGGGGAAAACTCTAAGTAGATATATACAAGCATATATATATATAGATATATATAGACTGTATGTAAAATAGGGTAGGAGGACTTACAGGTGAACAAGCTTCCAGCACAAACAAATATATATATGTGCAAGTATGTAAAAGAAAGTTGTTTTAAAACTTACAGGTGAGAAAGCTTCCATTGTAACAGTTGTATGGTTAGTTGTTCAAGAAATTAAAGAAATTTTTGACAACAACTATGAATTTGAACCTAAATCAAAGGGGAAAGTTGTTTTGAGAAGATTGGGGCTTATACTCAAGGAGAAGCCCAGATGAAAAACAGTAATCGTATCGTTGATCTGAAAATTGTATCGAGACTTATACAATGACTGATGCTCAAAAAAGGTTTATTTACAAAGAGGGTTTGGGTCTTACACACTATTAGAGGCCCAAAGTTTATTTTTAAAAGAAAGATGAGACTTACAACACAAGGGTATGCCTAAATGATTTTGTTTTGAAATGGCGATCACGCCGAGATTTCTGAAAAAGTGTCGGGACTTACACAATGACTGAGGCCCAAATTATTTTGTATTTACAAAGGGGATGGGTCTCACACTCTATTAGAGGCCCAAAATTGATTTAAAAGAAAATAGAATGAGGCTTACAACTCAAGGAGAGGCCCAATTAATCTCAGAGCAGTTTCACCGGGAATAATGCTCCTCTTAGTACTAGTGTATGTGAATCTTCTTTTTATTAAAAGGGTGCGATATGAATATCCGGGAAAACATCGTGAAATAAGCAGGGTTTTTAAACAACATAAACTCCACATATAAACATGTTAAAGTGAAAACAGTCGGAGGATCACAACAAACATATTAAGAGCTACATTTCTGCTTCAAGAATCAATCAATAATGATGCATGTACATGGAGTTTCAAAGTGCAAGAACACTTACATATTGGAGAAAGGTCCAATGCCTCTTCGATGTAGTTACAGAAGCAAGAGGAAGATCCTATGAGCTTCCTTGATCCTCCAGGAATGTGTTGGTATGCTTGGAATGGATTGAAACCCTTTGGTTTTCAAAATTCGATTCTCACTCTTTTGAATCTTGAAACTTTCAAATGCAGAGAGAAATGAGAGAAAACAAGTGTTGTGTTTGTTTTGGTGTGAGAATTATGAGAAACATATGGTTCTATTTATAGGAAAACTTAACTTGGTGAAGAGGTCAGTGAAGATAAAAAACAAAATGCATTAATGTATAAAAAACAAAATTCATTAATGTATTAAAAACAAAATGCATTAATGTATAAAAAACAAAATGTATTTATGTATAAGAAACAAAATGCATTAATGTCTAAGAAAAAAAATGAATTAATGTAAAAAAAAACAAAATGCATTAATGTATGAAAAACAAAATGCATTAATGTATAAGAAACAAAATGAATTAATGTATTAAAAACAAAAATGTATTAATGTATAAAAAACAAAATGAATTAATGTATAAAAAGCAAAATGCATTAATATATAAAAAACAAAATGAATTAATGTTTAAAAAACAAAAATGCATTAATGTATAAAAAACAAAATGAATTAATGTAGAAAAAACAAAAATGCATTAATGTTTTTTGTACTATATGTGTAGAATAAGACAAAATGAGAAACCGTGTTAAAAACGATAAAATGGTCCAGTATTGAAGTCTCCGGAAAAATAAAATGAACACACCAAAACGATCAGCAAGAAAAACTATGAATTGAAAAAATACACCATTTTGTCAAATTTTGAAATTGATTTTACCCATTAAAGATGCTCAGACAGGTCAGAAAAGCGACCAAAAAATAGCTGAAAAAATAAAATAAGCAAACCAGGTTAAAGTACGCGAAAAATAAATTAAAAAAAATGATGTCTGAAAGTTCGATTTAAAAAACAGCCCGGACACCGACTTTTTTGCATAGTTGACTTTTTTATGTCAGATGAATTTCAAACTTTGTGATCCTCTATGAAGTCAAGTTCTTGACCTAATTCAAACCCAATGGATGGATTCCATAGGTGTTTCAGAGGGTCTTGAATCATGTCCCATGGTTTGGGAACATGTCTTGGTCAAAAGTCAAAGGTACAATTGACTTTTCATCAGGAAATCCTAATTTACCCAGATGAATTTGAAACTTATGAATCAAGCTTCCTGGATTAATCCATTATTGTAAATGGATCAATGTGGTGTATTTGAGGCCCTCAAATCATGTCTTGAGGTCTTGGCTCATGTCTTGCTCCAAAAGTCAACTTAGGGGTGAATTAGGTCAAGAAACCCTAATTCTAGATTTTTTATGAATGCATCCCCTTAGGCTAATTTGACTTGATGATTGGGTCCATGAAGTCCCTTGGAGTATCTTGGGTTATGCTTTGAATTATTGGCTCATGCCCAGAAGAAAATTTCCATTTGGAGGCATTGGTCGACCAAAACCCTAATTTGGTGACACTGGCGATCTTGAGGCTCGATCCACTTGGAATGTTGCAACTTTGTGCTTGATTCTTGGTGTGGGAGACCTCTTGATTATTTATGGGTGTTTGATAGGTTAGGAAAGTTGAAGATCATGTTATTTCTTGATTGATCCTTTGTCTAAGTGCTCTGAGAGGGCTTGAAACCCTAATTCTTGATTGTGGTGAATGCTCAACCATCTTTGAGGAGATTGATGAGGCATGAAAGTACATCCATATTGTGGTGATGATTTACACAATGATGGGAAATCTTTGTGGTCAAAATTTGGCGTTTGACAGATGCCCCTATTTAATCTTCTTGGACCCGAAGGTGTGAATGGCGAAGGTATTCGGACATTCAGGGTGCAAGAGGATAAAATATCGAAATAGCCAGAATTTTCACGGTGGTTATGAATGACACTTTGCTCATCCATCTTCTTTTTCTAAGAAATGATACTTAGAAAAGGGTAAAACTTCCCCTCGATCCTGGTCTTCAGCCAAGGAACTGGTCTCAGTTTCTTTTGAAATAAACCTCCCCTCGATCCTGGTCTTCAGCCAAGGAACTGGTCTTAGTTTCTTTTGAAATAAACCTCCCCTCGGTCCTGGTCTTCGCCCAAGGAACTGGTCTCAGTTTCTTCTCGTCGAGTTTCTACCTTGACAAGGGACGCTATGTGTAGCGGTCTTCATCAAACTTCTCACCGAGTTTTATTGGAGAGATGCCATTTGATGGGAAAAAGTTATGATGTCAGACTTGATGGGGAAACCCATCCGTCTGAGCTTGTAGAGGTGCGTAAACTTCTCTGTTGGAGATTCCATTTGTTGACTCTACTGGGGAAAACGAGTCTCTTGAAATACTTCTTTTTCGTTTGGGGGATATTACATCATACTTTTCTTCGAGATCTTCTCAGAGAAATACCATGTGATGTAATCCAATTTTGAGGTGCTGATGACTTCATTAACATTGACTCTCTTGGGAGAAAAACCAATGTGTTGCTGAGAGTCTTCGGTTGAGAGGCTTTCTCTGGGGATTTTCTTAATCCGGGAAAGCGACAATATCATCTTCAATGGTGAAGAGTGATGTTTCGAAGGTGTCGGTCGAATGTTTTCTTGCCGTTCAGAGGTTTAAGTTATCAAAGTGGTCTAGGACCATCTCCAATCAAGAAATAAACTGGGGGAGAGATTGCTCAGATGATACATTTTTGGATGAGGAAAGAACTGACAACTCTATCGGTGAAAGGACTTTATCACTTAGGGATGAAAATGACCAGAGTGATATTAATGCAACATATGTATGAATATGAATGTGAATCAATAATGCATGATGTATGTATGTTTATGCTGACAAAAATGACGCGACATACAAACTAATAGATGAACACGAATGGATACTCGGCCACGGCGGGGGATGAAAAGTATCATTGGTTCAAGATAGCAATTCTGCCTTGCTTAGGAGAAGTAGACCCTGCGGGGGTGACAGCACTGTTCAATCGGTCTTAAGAGGTAAGAACTCTGTTGGGGATGTCAGATGAAACATGGTATCTGACACAGTTGATCCTTTATTCAGGCGTACTGGTTTAGAAGGAGTACTTTGATTCTGCATTTTGATGTTCAATCACCTTCGGAGAAACCCTCGATGTTCTTTTTGATGTTCAAAGTCAAAAGTAATTGCCATCTTTATTTTAAAAGCAGAAAAATTTGACAAGTAATTTCATTTTTGTTTTATTTCATGAATCGAGGATCATATTAAAATGTCATTCTGTAAAGCTAAAACAAATAAGAATTGCAATGTTTAGAAAATGGTAATTTAAGGGAAAAAGGGCTACGTTGAAACATAACGACCATTATCCTTCTACCAACTTTGAATTATGGACATCCCGAGCTTCTGTCGAAGATGACCTTGACTGGAAGTTTTTTTTTTATGGATGGCATTACTGCTGAGGAATTGAACTGATCAGACGTAGTTACTTGCCATTAATCCCTAACTTTTTCCTGGATTGTCTTTTGATGTTTCCAATCCATCGGGATGATTTTTTATTATGTCTCTAATTTTTTCCTGGACCGTCCTTTCAGGTTTTCAATCCACCGAGACGTTTTTTATTTATTTTTAGGCGAAGTATTTCTTGACTACGTCAACATTCATGGGGTAGGCAAACTCCTTTCCATCCATGGTTGCGAGTCTCAAGGCACCGCCTAAGAAGGCTTTCTTGACCACATAAGGGCCGTCATAATTGGAAGTCCATTTGCCCCGGGAATCCGTGAGGAATGATTGTATCTTTTTTAGCACAAGGTCTCCTTTTTTGAAGACACGGGGTCGGACTTTTTTGTCGAACGCCTTCTTCATTCTTTGTTGGTACAACTGACCATGGCATAGAGCCGTTATTCATTTTTCTTCGCTCAGATTCAGTTCATCATGTCGACTCTGACACTATTTAGCTTCTGTTAGCTTAGCTTCCATCCAATACTCTGATTGATGGGATCTATACTGCTATGGGAAGCACTGCTTCCATGCTATACACTAGAGAGAAAAGGGTTTCCCCTGTTGAAGTGCGGAAAGATGTGCGATAACCGTGAAGAGCAAAGGGTAGAGTCTCGTGCCAGTATTTGTAGGCTACAACCATCTTTTGAACGATCTTCTTGATGTTCTTGTTTGCCGCTTCTACCGCTCCGTTCATCTTGGGTCGGTAGGGAGATGAGTTATGGTGTTCGATCTTGAACTCAGCATATAACTCTTTCATCATCTTGTTGTTCAAGTTAGATCCATTATCAGTAATGATCTTGTTCGGAACACCATAACGGCAGATGAGATTGTTTTTGATAAATCAGACCACCACTTGTCGGGTTACATTGGCGTATAATGCTTCTTTAACCGACTTGGTGAAGTAATCAATTGCTACCAGGATGAATCGATGTCCGTTTGAAGCCTTGGGTTCGATCATGCCAATCATGTCGATTCCCCATATATAAAAAAGGCCATAGAGAAGAAAGAACTTTGAGATGCGTTGGCGGTACATGGATTTTGTCTGCGTATATTTGACACTTGTGACATCTCCTCATGTACTTGTAGCAATCGGATTCCATGGTCAACCAATAGTACCTTGCTCTCAGAATTTTTCTCGCCATTGTGTGTCCGTTGGCATGAGTGCCAAAGGATCCTTCGTGAATTTCTTTCATCAACATGTTTTCTTCTGGTCTGTCTACGCATCAGAGCAAGACCATGTCAAAGTTTATCTTATAGAGTGTATCACCGCTCAAAAGGAAGCTGTCAGCTAGTCTCCTAAGAGTCTTCCTGTCTTTTCTGGATGCCCCAGGTGGGTACTCTTGTTTCTGAAGGAAGCATTTGATATCGTGATACCGAGGTTTGTCGTCTATGACGAATCAAGGAAGAGAGAGCGGCTAGTGCATCAACCATGTGATTCTCTTCACGAGGGATGTGATGAAACTCGATTCTATTGAAGAATGGTAACAACCTTCTTGGGTAATCTTTATAAGGAATCAGTCCTGATTCTTTTTTAGCAATCTGAAGATTGGCGCGCATGTCACGGTCATAAGGAATATAAATCTGGAAATGTAATTCAGACGTCCCAGGAATCCTCTAACTTGTTTTTCAGTCCTTGGAGAAGGCATTTCTTGAATGGCCTTGACCTTGTCATGATCAACCTCAATTCCTTTTTGGCTGACGATGAACCTTAAAAGCTTTCCTGCGCGGACACCAAATGTGCATTTGTTAGGATTCAAGTGGAGTTTGTACTTTCTCAGACGCTCAAATAGTTTTGACAAGTGGGTCACATGCTTCTCTTCTATTTTAGTTTTGGCAATCATATCATCGACATACACTTCGATTTCTTTGTGCATCATGTCGTAAAATAGAGTAGTCATGGCCCTTTGATAGGTTGCCCTTGCGTTCTATAGACCGAACGACATTACCTTGTACCAAAAGGTGCCCCATGGGGTGATGAATGAAGTTTTCTCCATGTCTTCCGGCGCCATTTTGATTTGATTATAGCCCGAGAATCCATCCATGAAGAAGAATACTTTGAACTTTGTTGTACTATCTACCAGCATGTCGATGTGCGGTAAGGGAAATTCATCCTTTGGACTTGCTTTGTTCAGATCCCTGTAATCTACACACATTCTGACTTTTTCATCTTTCTTCGGAACTGGTACTATGCTGGCTAACCATTGAGGACATTCTAAGGTGGCGAGGAAACCTGCGTGAATCTGTTTCTGCAGTTCCTCTTTGATCTTGATGGCCATATTCGGGTGAGTCCGTCTCAGTCTTTATTTTACCGACGGACATTCTGATTTCAATGGTAAATGATGTTCTACGATGCGGGTATCCAACCCTGGCATGTCCTGATAGGACCAAGCAAATATATCGGGAAAATCTTTGAGAAGTTTTATCAAGCTTCTTTGACAGCCGAACTGAGCAATGCCCCAATTTGACTTCTTTCCTCTCTTCTTCTGAACACAAGTTGTCTCTTTCCAACGGCTCTTTGTGAGGTTCAATGGACCTTGCTTCTTGTCTGAGTAATCATGAGATCTCTTCTGGACCTTGCTTCAAATACCGGGAATTCAAAGTTGGGAGAAGGCATGGGATCGTATGTTTCAATGGGGTTTAAAATAAGCAATATGCATGACGTGATGATTTATTTTTAGAAGAGATAGAGAGAAATGCAAAAGTGTGCAGTGTATTTTCTGAAAAATGCTTGTTATTGTTATTTTGAGTTGTTTTTAGGATTACCATTTTCTGAAAAACAAAAAGTGAAAATAGCAATAAATGTGAAAATTACAGAATGACGTCTATTTATTTATGATTTAGTCGATTCTTGAAACTACAGCCCTATAAAACAAAACAATGTCGCTTTGGGCGAAGCAAAGAGGGACATTTACAGAAAAGTGAGCCCTATAAAAACATCCGTTTCACCTGGGCATGGTGAAAGGTTAAAACAAAGATGGAAATTACTTAGACTTATGGACGACTTTCGGGACATCGACAGCAACCCATTGGCGGCGAACTCCTCGGTGAATCACAAAGTCTGGTACCTTCTTTCATGGTTTGTCCTCAGAAATGAAACTGATTTCTGGCGGAGCAGAATCATTGGAGTCTTCCTCCCAGGCAGAGTTGTCGTAGATGAACTCTTATATTGTGCCTTGCACAGTGTTTTCACTCTCAGGTGGATCTCCCCATCCAATTGGCTGGATGTCTTCGAGACTGATACGAGAGCTTTCAGGAGCGGTGTACTTGACTAAGAAGTCGTACTTGCCACTCGGCTGTCCTAAGGTGTCCCATATTTCTGTGGGACTGGAGAAGTCATCTTTCTCGATGACATTGACCTCAGGAAAAGCATAGTAGATGAACTCTTGTCCTGCAATCTTTGCAGATTCATTGTTGTGCTGGATATCTTCAGAATATCCTGAGTAATGATCCCATGATTTGGTGGGGACGCAGGTATTCTTTGCAATGATGCTCACCTGATAAGCATCGTTGGGCTGACTCTTTTGCCCCAAGTCTACTGGGTATGGCTGCCAGATAGGCAAGTCATCCATTGGGTCATAATAGTCATAGTCAAAGTTGTCTTTCATCAGAGTGTCCTCCTCTAATGAGTTTGGTGGAGCACGACATCTCTCAGGATCACAATCTCCGTATATCATCTTGACATATGATCTTGGTATATATCTCGGACTCTGCATGGGAAAGCAAAATGGCGTATGTGTTTCTTCCTGAGACATATAGCCATCCTCGTTGAGATAGGATTTCCACTCTTCATCTGTATCAGAGGAGTCACCCTCATTGATGGTGTGTACTTCTTGAGACATTGGGTGAAGGAAACTTCCACTGTGGAAGAAGTCCTGAGTGGGATGAAAACATTCATCGTTAGTAGCAGTCTGGGTACAGGTTGAGGAGAAACCAAGACCTTTCTTCGTCTTGTTATCCATAGGAATGAAAAGCTGTCCTCATCCTTTTGCGTTGTTACTCTCGATCACTTTGAGAGCATCTTTGTATGAGGAAATCGACGTTCCTTTCTCTGATCGATTCTCATTGCCCACCGAAAGTGGTTGGAACTAGGTTTTAACAACTTCCCCAGGTTCTACACAGGAAAATGATGATAAGTAGCTTACGATTAAGGCCTGCTCTCCACAGACTGTGACTAGCTTGTCATTCTTGACGAACTTCAGCTTCTGGTGAAGTGTCGAAGTGACTGCCCCAGCTTCGTGTATCCAAGGCCTTCCTAATAAATAGTTGTATGCTGCCCGGATGTCTATGACTTGGAAAGTGTGAGGTCCAATAGTTATGGGAAGATCGACTTCGCCGATAAATGTTTTTTCGGGATCCGTCAAAGGCTTTAACGATGACCTCGCTGCCTCTCATCGGAGACCCTTGAAATGAGAGTCGCATCAAAGTTGATTTTGTCATAACATTCAAAGCTGACCTTGTCTCTATCAGTACACTGGCTAGAGCATCGTCGTGGCAGTTGACTGTAATGTTAAGCGCCATGTTATGATTTTTTCCTTCTTCCGACAGTTCTTCATCACTGAATCCTAAGTTGTTGCAGGAAGTGATGTTGGAGATGATGCTGTCAATTTGTCTTATCGTCACATCTTGTTCCACAAAGGCTTGCTCTAAGACTTTCTACAGAGCTTCTCTGTGAGCCTCGAAACTGAGTAATAAAGATAGCACAAAGATTATAGAAGGAGTTTGCAACAGTTGGTCTACAATGTTGTACTCGCTCTTCTGGATGAGCTTCAGCATCTCATCGTTGTTCTTTGAAAAGCCGGGATTACTGGATTGCCCGGCTGGTTAATTAGGAACTTCTGTTTGAGGTTCCTTTTCTGGTGGGTTCTCTAATTCCTCTGTTGAAGATCTGACTACTCCGTGTTACTCGACTGATGTCGGCAATGTTTACGATGGATGGTAATGGAGTTTCCTTTCCATTTTTGATTGTTGTTGTACCGTACTTGTAAGGGATAGCCTTATCTGATTTGTACGGTATTGGTCCTGGCAGATAAATAATTACAGGGGCCTTTTGATTTTTATGACCAATGTAGGCAGCCTCAATTGGTTCGAGGTTGAGAATCTTTCTACTGTTAAGATACACTCTTGATTCATGGAGTAGAGGGATTATGGCGATACGTCCTTGGTCATTTCATGATTAGAGATTATAACAACGTCTTTGCTTTGATCAAGAAGATAGTCTTGCATTACGTTGATCGAACCAGAACTTGAACATGGTCGAATCTCTTTTCGGTTCAACATATTTTGAAGAGTTGACCGTACAAGGTAGCATCCTTGGTTGTTCTTTGAGAAAACTCTACATCACTCATAATTGTATGGTGGCACCTGGCCACGTCCGGTTTGTATGCAGTGCAACCTTACTAGATCTGTTTTCATCGAGCGGACATCCTGACTCTGATGCCTAGTAGGATTCACGTCAGTCATACTGATCTATTGTGTAGCTTCATCCAAGTAGATTGGAAGCCACCAGTGGTCCAACAAGTGTTGAAGTGTTCACGACATTCTTCACAGTCTTGATAATCATGTGAAGCCAGAAAACCGAGCCTGACTTACTTAGCGTGTAATTCTACCAGACTGGTATTCATCAAGCGAATATCGAAGATTTGAATCATATTAACTTGATGGCTACTTCTATCATGGTAATCCTGGATCCATCCGAGATCCATCTGACGTTGAAGGGCCTCTTGTACAAAAGAGCATCCTTGATTGTTTATTGAGCAGATCAGACAAGAATTGTAATCGTGCTGTGGCAGATCATGGTATTGACTTTGCCTTGAGTGCATTGCTACCAAGTTGACGTTCATTGCCAAAATGTTGTGGTTCTGGACAATGTTGGGATTTGCGTGAGCCATATTGACCTCACGGATTCGATGATCTTGAATCCATCCGAGATCCATCTGTTCTTGTAGCGCTGTTTGCACTACAGAACACCCCTAGTTATTCTTTGAGCAGATATCACACTAGTGATAATTGTGAGGTGGCACATGACCGTATCCACTCTGTTTACAATGCATCCTGACCAGATTGGTTCCTAATAGGAGTACATCGTGAATTTGGTAACTGCGGCTAAACTCTTGTTCTATTAAATTTACGGCAGTCTTTTCATGTTGAGGCAACGGGTTCGTCTGAACATTTGGATTTATGTCCTCGAAGGATAAGACCCCGTTCCTGACAAGCTTCTGTACATCAGATTTGAAGCTAAGACAGTTCTCAATGTTATGCCCCGGTCCTCCATGATGATAAGGGAAAGTTTGATCCACTTTGAACCACATAGGCGGATTTTCCAGTACTGTCAAAGGAGACCTGGTTTGGACATGCCCCTTGACCAGTAGTAGTGGAAACAATTTTGCGTACGACATCGGTATAGGGTCAAACCCTGGTGGTTGTGTCATACGATTGCTATTGTTGTACTGAGGACAAGCCTGCTGAAGAGGCTGTTGTGTCCTTTGCTGATACAGTTGTTGATTTGGTTGGCTCTGAGCAACCTAAGGTTGATACGTTAGAGCCAGCATTGGGTTGATAGCAGGAGTTACCACTGCTACTGGTTGATACATTCACATTTGCTTTTCGAGAGAGATATTACCAATATCTTGCTCTTTTTTCTTTGGGAAAGAACTACCGTATCTTTTGGTACTGCTTGATGGTTCTACACCTTTGACCAATTGTCCTTCTCGGATTGCTCCTTCAAGGCGTACTCCCATGTTCACCATTTTAGTGAAGTCACTGGGCGCACTGGCGACCATTCGGCCGTAATAGAATGAGCTCAAGGTTTTCAAAAAGATTTTAGTCATCTCTTTTTCCCCAAGAGGGGGACAGATCTGAGCAGCAATTTCACGCCATCTCTGAGTATATTCCTTAAAAGTTTCTTTGTCCCTCTGCGACATTGCTCTGAGTTGATCTCTGTCTGGTGCCATGTCCAGGTTATACTTATACTGCTGAATGAAGGTTGCGCCAAGATCTCTGAAAGTGACGATCTTGGTGCGGTTTAAACCCATGTACCATTTGAGTGAGACACCGGTTAAACTGTCCTGGAAATAATGGATTAGTAGCTGTTGATTCTCTGTCTGAGTTGACATCTTTCGAGCGTACATCACCAAATGACTTTGAGGGCAAGAGTTGCCCTTGTATTTTTCAAAGTCAGGAACCTTGAATTAGTGCGGGATTTTTACATTAGGGACCAGACAGAGGTCTGCGGCATGCTTTCCGAATAAATCCTGACCGTGAATGGCATGCAGTTCCTTCTGCATCTCCAGGAATTGTTCCTAGAACTCATTCATCCTGTCGTACATCTCTTCGTTTCCACCAGAGATTACTAGTGGAATCTGTCGTTCCGGGACAGTGTGTACCACGGGTTGTGGTATAGTCATTACGGCAGTGACTCTTGGTGTTTCCCTGTCCTAAAGTTTGTAACCTTCAGGAGTTACTGTCATGACTCTTGCGTCCTCGCTTTCCCGCAGTTTGTAATGTTCAGGCCCAGCGGTTCCTACTGCAGTTTCTAGGTCTTCCGTGACTAGTGGGATGTATCCTTCAGGGATAAAGTTGAGCGACATGCCCCAGGGATGATCTTTAGGCATGTTGTACCGAGGATCATACGTTTCCACTATGGGCATAGATGTGATCTCCGAGATCATAGTCCTTTGTTGCTGTCTCTGAGCTGTTGCCAGGGATTGCATGTCACTGTGAAGTTTTTTCAGATCTTCCTTCAAAGCGTCGATTTCTTCTCTCAGCTCTCTGTTCTCATCCTCGAGATCGACCATTTTCTTTTGTCGATTGCCCCGAGTATTGTACGAATGAGACAGTTTGACTCTAGAATCGTGATAGATATGTGAGATTCGAAGGTAAGAAGAATGCGTTATGTGAGAATGATGAATGATATGCAATGATATATATTAATTTTTGTTTTTTCTTTAATCAAAAAGAAACTTCAACTAATAGATTGAAAATATCATACAGTGGGGAGATCCCATTTTATTGAATTTGAAAGATTGCAGAAAGGGAAATACAGTATTTTACAAAGTGTAGCGCACGATTTTTGTCGGTGACGCAACCACCTTATCGCGGAATTGGGTTTTCTCCTCAATGAAGAGGAGGGGGGTGCTACTTTTTAATTTCTTATTTATCCCATGAAGCTGAAAGGGAAAGGGAAGCTATCTAAAACTAACCTTGTACGCGAATGTTTAACTGAACAAATGCTAAAAGAGATTGGGGGTCCAGGGTCAGGTTATACAATGGGGAGTTGTCAATTACCCATCCTATATGTGGTTATCCAAAAGTTGTTAGCTTTAGGTTCTGCTTTGTACTTTACGGTGTTTATCCGTTAATGGGTTGGGAAAGTTTCTTGGGGAATATGAGAGAGAGAGTTTTTGTTTTCTATGGAAAATAGGGATGAATGACGACTAAGGAATGAAACCTAAAGTCTTTGACTAATGTATAATGGTACTGGACCTAGAGTATTTGATTAGTATAAAGGTATTGGACCTAGAGTTTTTGATTAGTATGCTCGCTAAGATTTTGCAATCTTATGCCTACGTATTCCCGTTTAAAGAAACAGGGAAATCAGATCAATCATAGTTCCTCCTATTCTACTGGAGGAAAAAGATATTTTGGTGTCTTGTTCAAAGCCCAAGATTGAAGCTAAAAGGTTTATTTGTGTCTTGTTCGAAGCCTAAGATAGCTGCTAAAAGGTTTATTGAGAGAGATTCTGTCATCTCTAAAGGGAGATATCTTGCCTGTTTATCACAGTTGTTGGGTGACTGTTTATAAAGGGGGATTATTTTGACAGGGATTTGTGAATCCAGCAATGCCATTATTTCCTTTATAGGGGTGTTATCCTAAAGGAGAAAACTTTAACTCAGTGTAGAGCAATGCCATTTTTCCTTAGGAATTTCTCATACTAAGAGAGGGACAGTGGCATGGATGTAAATAATCCAGAGGCTTGCTGCTTACAACAACTTGATGAAAGAGAGGATTTTCTATTTTGACATATGATAATACAGAGAAATGACTTCCTACAGAGGGATTTTGATTTCCTCGGAGGGTATGTTGATTTTTGTGTGCCTTGATCAAAGCCCAAGGTTGAAGCTAAGAGGTTGATTGACTCCACTAGGGAAGTCCTTATACAAAGCCTAAGAGGAGGCTGGGAATGACTGACTCAACAAGAGAGTTTTTATCTGTCTTGTACAAAGCCCAAGATTGAGGCTAAAAGAGACTGACTCTTTGGGGATATAATTATACAAAGCCTAAGAGGATGCTAAAAAGGATTTTGCCTCCGTCGGGGAGGATTTGTATGTGTCTTGTACAAAGCCCAAGATAGAGGCTGAAAAGAAAACTGACTTTGTGGGAAAGAACTCTTTATCTGTCTTATAGAAAGCCCAAGATTTGAGGCTAAATGGAGACTTTACTAACTCGGCTGAGGATATTTTAGGTATCTCGTACAAAGCCCAAGATAGAGGCTGAAATGAGTTTGACTCTACGGGAGAGTATTATCTGTCTTGTACAAATCCCAAGATTGAGGCCGAAATGAAGACTGACTTTGCTTAGGGAAATGTATTTCTCAAGGCCTAAAAGAAGGCTGGGAGGAATTGACTCTACTAGGGAAGATATTTGTCCCAAGCTTAAGAGAAGGTTATGACGATTTATGTCTTGTACAAAGCCCAAAATTGAGTCTAAAAGGATTTGACTCAATAAGAGAGTGTTTTTATCTGTCATGTACAAAGCCCAAGATGGAGGCTAAAGGGGTTGACTCAACAAGAGAGTGTTGAGAGGTGATTGACTCAACAAAAGAGTCTGAAAAGTGGTTGACTCAACAAGAGAGTCTGAAAGTTGATTGACTCAACAAGAGAGTCTGAAAAGGTTATCTCCGCTAGGGAGAATCATTGTATAAAGCCCAAGAAGAGGCTAACTGTGCTGAGGAAAGGAAGGATCATCATACAAAGCCTAAGAGGAGGCTAGCTTCTGCCAGGAGTTATTGAGATCCCGAGGCAGGTCCAAATGGGGAATCAACTCTTGTTGAGTGTTACAGAAGAGTCGAGGTATCAGATGCCTTGAGGTTCTGATAGTGTTATACTGATGATAAATTGACCCTGGCTGGGGAATTTTTAATAGAGGACTGGGTTTTAGAACCCCTGTGTTTTATCTCTACTGGAGATTGATCAAAAAACGACCGGGGTTTCTTCCTATGTTTGTAGGGAACTTGAGAATGTCTTTGAGACTCAAGGGGATTTAGACTGTCCAAGTTTACTGGTGTGGAAGAGTTTTATTTTTTGTATGATGCCCAAGAGGAGGCAGGTGTTTTAAGGGATGAGAATCAACCCTAAATTGGTCTGAGATTTGACATTGGAAAGACTGCTCTAGCAAAGGATGACTAAGTTCTGTCTTATACTTTTAAGAGGTCTTCAGGGTCCTTGTATTAAGCCTAAGAGATGGCATGAGAACCTCTAAGAAGCCGAAGAGTCCTTGTACAAAGCCCAAGAGGAGGCGGGGAATGCTTTTATGAAGCCTGTGGGTCCCAAACCAAAGAAAAATTCAAGAGATGTCATTCATCGAGAATGAATCATTTAGTGAACAGTTCTGAGGTTTGAAGAAATTCAATAGATGTCATTCACCGAGAATGAATCATTTATGGAGAGTAGAATTCCTTTGACAATTTCTAATAGTGACAGTCTGAGAAAAGGTTCACCAAGAATACCGCCTTTCTCTTTGTTCCATATTGTTTAAGCCCAAGAGAAGGCAAGACTGTATCTGGAAGTCCTATGGGGATCTTGTTTTGAGTGTATTAAAGAGTGACCAACTGGCTTTACCTAGTTCTAGACCTAGTTGCCGGGGAAAATTCTAAATAACCATACTAGTATATATACAATTAATATATGACAAGTATTTAAAAGGGTATGAAAGAAGGACTTACAGGGGAGCAGCTTCCCACAATACAGTTATATATATATATATATATATATATATATATATATATATATATATATGAAAGCGAGTAAATGAAAGCTGTTAAAACTTACAGGTGAGCAAGCTTCCATGCTGTATTGTTAGTTGTTCAAAGAAATTAAAGAAAGTTTTGATAACAACTGTATATTTGAACCTAAATCAAAAAGGAAGTTGTTTTTGAACAGATTATTGGGGCTTATACTCAAGGAGAGGCCCAAGGTTTAATAGTGATCATACCGTTGTTTTGAAGATCGTACCGGGACTTATACAACGACTGAGGCCCAAAATTATTTTGGTTAAAAAGCGATTGGGTCTTACACCCTATTAGAGGCCTAAAAGATGTTTTTAAAGAGAAAGATGAGACTTACAACACGAGGGGAGGCCCAGATGATTTTGTTTTAAAAGGCGACGACTGCGCCGTGATTTTGAAAATACAGTGGGACTTATACAACATCTGAGGCCCAAAAGGTTTGTATTTACAAAGTATTGGGTCTTACACTCTATAAGAGGCCCAAGATGTTTAAAATTTAAAATCAAGAGGAAACCCTAATTTTAAATTAAAATGTTATTTTTCAAAGAAAATTAAATGAGAAAAAATGATATAAAATACCAAATATATTCAAAAATAAGTTGTACACCTTGAAAAATATTTTGAAAAATCATGTTTAATTACATGAGAGTTTTAAATTCAATTGGTTTTGAAAGATCAAAGTGGGAATTCCATTTAAAAATGTTTAAAAACAATTAAAATGAAATTAATTACAAAAATTATAAATATATTAAATATATAATATAAATTAGATTTTTTTGTAAAATAAAATAATTTAACATTTTAGTGAATTTTGAGAAAAAGAATCAATTCAACAACATAAATATTCAGAGAGAAATTAATTTTTGAATTAATTAACAAAAATAACAAAAATTCAAAAATTTGAATTATGGTGCCAAGAACACTTGGTTCTTGCCCGCACCCTCTGTTTTCCCAGATTTACGTTTTCTCACTTTTCTCCATGATTTCTCAATGGTTTTGCACGATTCAAGTATCAATCTTGCTCGCTTTTGAACAAGGATCACAACCATATAGTTTAATTTTATTTATTTTGAGTATTGAGTGAGAAATCAGAAGAAAACCTCAAGAACCCTAATTTCAGCATGAACACATTGAAATTCCATACACGATTGATTCATGGCAATTGATTGAGGGTTATCACTCCATATATGATTATGAACATGTGGCAAAATTATTGTGCAGTAAAATATGTATGCATCATGGAGTTTGAAGAGTTCATGCTTACCTCTTGCAGCTGGTGATCGAGTTGGGTGATGCAGGTGTTACAGCTAGGTTCCAATGATCTGGATAGCTTCCTTAGGTGCCAAGGAGTGTGTCTGAATGCTTGAAGTGGTTTGAAATGAACTGGAACTTGAGATGGTACCTCAACTGCAAATTTGTCAAGAACTTGAGCAATTGGCTGGTGATTTTATGAATTTGATGTTCCAGTTGTGATTTTGTGTTATGGATCACTCATATATGATGTTTATGAGGTGTGTGTGTGTGATTGGTTTGGTTGGTATTACTCTCAAACTCAAAACCCGATAGTGACTTGAGTTAGAAGGCAAAATTGAAGTGAAATGGAGATTTTGAGGAAAGCATCAGTTTGGGTGCTTTGGTGTACTCAAACTGATCACAATTGAGGCCTATTTATAGTGTGTCACGGTTGTTTTACAAGCAACAGTTTGATCAAAATTAGAGTAGGCATTTGGCCAATTGTGATCAAATGGAATCTCAAGTCTCCTCTAGCCATTGACTTGAGGTTAGAGCACAGACCTAAGGTTCTTTGGTTCAGGGATATGTCTTGACTGAACTTGGATAACATTGTCTTGATAAATGCCACCTCTATGCATCAGTTAAATGCTTTGAGACAAAATTGAATATTTAAAGCATCTTGAATTTTAGGGATGACATGCCTAAACATAGATTCATGGACTTGTGAGGCTGATGAATTAGTGTTTGTCCCTTGGTTGTACCCCCTTGAGGTGTACAGATGGATAACTATGTTTGAATTTGCCAAAATTGATTAATTCGAGCACTAAGGCACAAATCTGTCTTGCAAAAACAGTTTATAGCAAGGCATGTTGCAGTTGTCATAATCTCTAGCTCAGGTGGAGTTTGATGGAGTTCTTGGTCACTTTGGAAAGCTAATATATCCTATTTCAACATGATGTCCAACTTTGGTTTTGAATCAACCTGAATTATGATGAAAAATGCCTTTACATTTTGGAAAAAATAAGGCAGATTTTGACTTAGTGAAAATTTCACTAAGTGTTGGAAAAATGTCATTTTCATGTTTTCAGCCACTTTGATCACTCCACAACTAAAAATCCATGAAGAATTGGAACTTGATGTAGTTGAAGCTTTTGTAGAGTGTAGCAAGACCTACAAATCCAGCTTTGGATCACCCAAAATGGTTGCTTGGATCTCAAGTTATGGTCCTTGGAAGTTACCCCTTTTACAAGGTAACTCACTTTCTTTGATTTTTCTTGATGAATGATGATTCAAATCACATAGTAACATTGTTTTAGGGTTAAGGAACCTTGGTTAACCAAAAATCCAAAAAGTCAAACTTGGATTTTTGTACAGTTGACTTTTTCATCAGATGAAATTTTGACTTTGTGATCCTTTTGTGAAATTACTCTTTGGGCTTAATTAAACTTCATGGATGGCCTCCAAGGGTATTTAGGAATGTCTTGGACCCCTCCCTAAGGTTTGAGATCAAGGGTAGGCCAACAGTCAAGGGTAGGGTTGACTTTTTCCATCAGAAACCCTAATTTATGATCAGATGGTTTTGAGTTCTTGTGCCTTATAGTTTGAGCTCTTTGAGTCAATCAAATCCTGTAGCCATGTCAATATGATGTATTTGAGGTCCTTGAAGTTCATTTTGAAGCTTCAAGCCAGGCCTCACTTCACAAGTCAACTCAAGGGTTGAATTAGGTCAAAACCCTAATTCTTGATTTATGATAGATGGACCCTCAAGGTGATTTTTCCATTGTGGATGGGTTCTTGAGATTCCTTTAAGCTTAATGGACCTAATATTGAGGCATTGGCTCATGTCCAGATGGAAATTTTCATCTAGAGGCCTTGGTTGACCAAAACCCTAATTTGGTGACACTGGCGATCCCGAGGCTTGATCCACTTGGAATGCTGCAATCTTGTGCATGCTTCTTGATGTGGGAGTCCTCTTGATCCATAGTGGGTGTTTTAGAGGCTAGACAAGTTGAAGATCATGTTATTCCTTAATTGATCCTTTGTCTAAGTTCTCTAAGAGGGGTCAAAACCCTAATTCTTGATTGTAGTGAATGCTCACCCTTCTTTGGGGAGAGTGATGAGGTATGATGGTTCATCCATATTGTGATGATGATTTACACAATGATGGAAAATCTTGGTGGTCAAAATTTGGGGTATGACAGATGCCCCTATTTAATCTTCTTGGACCAGAAAGTGTGAATGGCGAAGGTATTCGGGCATTCGAGGTGCAAGAGGATTAAATATCGGAATACCCAAAATTTTGAGGGTGGTTATGAATGGAAGCTTGCTCATCCATCTTCTTTGCTAAGCAATGATACATAGAAAAGGTAAAAACTTCCCATTGATCTTGGTCTTCAGCCATGGAACTGGTCTTAGTTTCTGATATAAACTTCCCCTCGATCCGGGTCTTCATCCACGGAACTGGTCTCAGTTTCTTTTATCCATAAACTTCCCCTCGATCCTGGTCTTTTAGCCACGGAACAGGTCTCAGTTTCTGAAATAAACTTCCCCTCGATCCTGGTCTTCAGCCTAGGAACTGGTCTCAGTTTCTTTTGTCAATAAACTTTCTTGGCACGGGACGCTATTTGTTAGCGATTTTCCTCAAACTTCTCGCCGAATTTTCCTGGGGAGATGCCATTTGATGGGGAAAAGTTTTGATGTCAGACTTGCTAGGGATCCCTTTTGTCTGAGCTATAGAGGTGTATAAACTTCTCTATTGGAGACGCCATTTGTCGACTCTACTGGGGAAAACGAGTCTTTTGAGAGACTGCTTCCTGCTTGGGGATATTACACCATACTTTTCCTCGAGATCTTCTCGGAGAAATGCCATGTGATGCGATCCCATTTTGAGGTGCTGATGACTTCATTAATATTGACTCTCTTGGAGAGAAAAATCAATGTGTTGTTGAGAGTCTTTAGTTGTGAGGCTTTCTCTGGGGATTTTCCTTAATCCGGGAAAGCGAAGATATCATCTTCAATGGTGAAGAGTGACGTTTGTCGAAGGTCTTCTTGTCTCTCAGAGGTTCAAGTTATCAAAGTGGTCAAGGACCAACTCCAATCCAGAAATAAACTGGAGGAGAGATGGCTCAGACGATACACTTCCTGATGAGGAAAGAACTGACAACTCGACTGATGAAAGGACTTTTATCACTAGAGGATAAGACCGTCTAGAGTGATAGTGATGCAATACGAATATGAGTGCAAATCAATAATGCATGATGTATGTATGTTTATGCTGACAAAACTGACGCGACATACAGACTAGTGGATGAACACGACTGGATACTCGGCCACTGCTGGGAACGAGGAAGTACCATTTGGTCAAAAATAGAAATTCTGCCTTGCTTAAAAGAGATAGTCCCTGTGGGGAACAACCTTGGTCGGACTTAGGAGGTAAGAACTCTGTCGGGGATATCAGATGGGAAAATCACATCTGATACAGTTGATCCTTCATTCAAGCGTACTGGTTTGAGAAGGAGTACTTTGATTTTGCACTTTGAAGCTTAATCGCCTTTGGAGAAGCAATCGATGTTCTTTCGATGTTCAATAGTCAAAAGAATTGCCATCCTTATTTTAAAAGCAGAAAAATTTGACAAGTAAAATTCATTTTTGTTTTATTTCAAGAATCGTTAATCATGTTAAAATGTCGTTCTATAAAGCTAAAACAAATAAGAAATTTAAACAAAAGCACTAGGGCTCAAATTTTATTAATAGAATGGAAATCAGCCAAGCGCGTGATCCATAGAGTATTTACAAAATTTAGAAAATGGTAATTTAAGGGAAAAAGGGCTACATTGAAACATAACGACCGTTATCCTTCTACCTACTTTGAATTCTGGACATCCTGAGCTTCCATCGAAGATGAACTTAACTGGAGTTTTCCTGATGGATGGCAGGACTGTTCTTGGGGGATTTGCCCCTTTGTTGGACGTAGTTACTTGCCATGAATCCCTAATTTTTGCCTGGATTGTGCTTTGAGGTTTTCAATCAATCGGGATGATTTTTGCTTATGTCTCTAATTTTTGCCCGGACCGCCATTTTGAATTTTCAATCCACCGAGACGTTTTTTTATTTTTTTTTAATTTATTATTATTATTTTTATTATTTATTTATTTAGGCGAAGTATTTCTTGACTATGTCAACATTCGTGGGGTAGGAAAATTCCTCTCCATCCATGGTTGCGAGTTTCAAGGCACCGCCTGAGAAGGCTTTCTTGACCACATAGAGGCAGTCATAGTTCGGAGTCCATTTGCCCCAGGAATCCATGAGAAATGATTGTATCTTCTTGAGGACTCCTTTTCTGAAGACGTGGGGTCGGACTTTTTTGTCAAATTCTTTCTTCATTCTTTGTTGATACAACTGACCGTGGCACAAAGCCGTTATTCATTTTTCTTTGATCAGATTCATCTCATCGTGTCGACTTTGACACCATTCAACTTCTGTTAGCTTAGCTTCCATCAATACCCAGATTAATGGGATCTCGACTTCTATGGGAAGCACTGCCTCCATGCCATATACTAGAGATAATGGGGTTGCCCCTGTTGAAGTACGGACAAATGTGTGATTACCGTGAAGAGCAAAGGGTAGCATTTCGTGCCAGTCTTTGTAGGTTACAACCATCTTTTGAACAATCTTCTTGTTGTTCTTGTTAGCCGCTTCTACCGCCCCGTTCATCTTAGGTCGGTAGGGAGATGAATTATGGTATTCGATTTTGAACTCAGCACACAAATCCTTCATCATCTTGTTATTTAAGTTAGATCCATTATCAGTAATGATCTGGCTTGGAACACCATAACGGCAAATGATATTGTTTTTGATAAAGCGGACTACGACTTCTCGGGTTAGATTGGTGTATGACGCTGCTTCGACCCACTTGGTGAAGTAATCAATGGCTACTAGGATGAACTAATGTCCGTTCGAAGCTTTGGGTTCAATCATGCCAATCATGTTGATTCCCCATATGGAAAAAGGCCATGGGGATGAAAGGACTTTGAGATGTGTTGGCGGTACATGGATTTTGTCTGAGTAAATCTTAAAATTGTAACACCTTCTCATGTACTTGTAGCAATCAGATTCCATGGATAACCAATAATATCCTGCTCTCAGAATTTGTCTCACCATTGTGTGTCCATTGGCATGAGTGCCAAAGGATCCTTCATGAATTTCTTTCATCAGCATGTTTGCTTCTGGTCTGTCTATGCATCGGACCAAGACCATGTCAAAATTTCTCTTATGGAGTGTGTCACCACTTAGAAAGAAACTGCAAGCTAATCTTCTAGGGGTTTTCCTGTCTTTTCTTGATTCCCCAGGCGGGTAGTCTTGTTTCTGAAGGAAGCATTTGATATCGTGATACCAAGGTTTGTCGTCTATGACTGCTTCGATCGTGAAGATGTAAGCGGGCCGTTCTAGGCGCATTATGTCAATCTTAGGTATGGAATTCCATTGACCTACACTAATCATGGAAGAGAGATTGGCTCTTGCATCAGCCATGTGATTCTCTTCACAAGGTATATGGTGAAACTCTATTCTGTTGAAGAATGGTAACAATCTTCTCGCGTAATCTTTATAAGGGATCAGTCCTGATTGGTATGTGTTCCAATCTCCTTTGATCTGATTGATAACCAGGGTTGAGTCGCCATTAACATCCAAGTTCTTGATCATTAAGTCGATCGCTTATTCGAGACCCATGATACAAGCTTCATAATGATTGTTATGATGATTGCCCCAATTCTATTTCCATAATGATTTACAGCTCCATCAAAGAGTAGTCCCCATTGGGAACCCGGTTCTGGCCCTTCACTGGGTAGCAGTTCATCGTAATCTTTCATTTTCAAGTACATGACATCTTCGTCTGGGAAGTCAAATCCGACGTATTCTTGATCGTCAATCAGTTGATGAGCCAAATGATCGGCTAAAATACTTCCTTTGACGGCTTTCTGAGCACGGTACTCGATGTCGTATTCTGACAACAACATCTACCAACAAGCAATCCTTCCCATGAGAGCAGGATTTTCAAAGACGTACTTGATTGGATCCATTTTTGAGATTAACCAAGTAGTGTGACGAATCATATACTGGCGAAGACGTTTGGCTGCCCAAGCCAGAGCGCAGCAAGTTTTCTCAAGCATAATGTACCGAGTCTCACAGTCGGTAAATTTCTTGCTCAAATAGTAGATGGAAAACTCTTTCCTTTTAGTTTCGTCTTATTGGCCAAGTACAAAACCCATTGAGTCTTCCAAGATTGTTAAGAAGATGATCAGTGGTCTTCCTTCTACTGGAGGTGATAGAATAGGTGGATTCAACAGGTATTCCTTGATACTGTCGAAGGTGATTTGGAAGTCTTCTGTCCATACGCAATCCTGATTCTTTTTGAGTAATTTGAAGATCGGCGCACATGTCGTGGTCATGAGGAATATAAATCTGGAAATGTAATTTAAACGTCCCAGGAATCCTCTGACTTATTTTTCAGTTTTTAGAGAAGGCATTTCTTGAATGGCCTTGACCTTGTCAGGATAAATCTTAATTCCTTTCTGGCTGACGATGAACCCTAAAAGTTTCCATGAACGGACACTGAATGTGCACTTGTTGGGGTTCAAGCGGAGTTTGTACTTCCTCAGACGCTCGAATAGCTTTGACAGGCAGGTCACATGCTCCTCTTCTGTTTTAGATTTTGCAATCATATCATCGACATACGCTTCTATATCTTTGTGTATCATGTCATGAAACAGAGTAGTAATGGCCCTTTGATAGGTTGCCCCGGCGTTCTTTAAACCGAACGACATTACCTTGTAACAAAAAGTGCCCCATGGGGTGATGAATGAAGTTTTCTCCATATCTTTCGGCGCCATTTTGATTTGATTATAGCCCGAGAATCCATCCATGAAGGAGAATACTTTGAACTTTGTTGTACTGTCTATCAGCATATCAATGTGTGGTAGGGGAAAGTCATCCTTTGGACTGGCCTTGTTCAGATCCCTGTAGTCTACACACATTTTGACCTTTCCGTCCTTTTTCGGAACTTGTACTTTGTTGGCTAACCATTGAGGATATTCTGATGTGGCGAGGAAACCCGTGTCAATCTGTTTCTGTACTTCCTCTTTGATTTTGATGGCCATGTCCGGATGAGTCCGTCTTAGTATTTATTTTACCAGCGAACATTCTGATCTCAATGGTAGATGATGTTCCACGATGCTGGTATCCAACCCTGGCATATCCTGATAGGACCAAGCGAATACATGGGGAAATTCTTTGAGAAGCTTTATCAAACCTTCTTTAATAAGTGGACGGAGCAGTGCCCCAATCTTGACCTCTTTTCTCCCTTCTTTTGAACCCAAGTTTACTGTTTTCAATGGTTCTTTGTGAGGTTCAATGGATCTTTTCTCTTATCTGAGTAATCGGGAGATCTCTTCTGGAATTTCTTCGTCATTTTCTTCTTCAGCCTCAAATACCGGGAATTCAAAGTTGGAAGAAGGCATTGGATCGTATGTTTCAATAGGGTTTAAGACAAGCAATCTGCATAATGTGATGATTATTTTTTAGAAGAGATAGAGAGAAATGCAAGAGTGCGTGCAGTGTATTTTCTGAAAAATGCTTGTTTTTATTATTTGAGTTATTTTTAGGATTACCATTTTCTGAAAAAGCGAAAAGAGAAAACAATAATAAATGCGGAAATTATAGAACGACGTTATTTTATTTATGATTTTGTCGATTCTTGAAACTACAGCCCTATAAAACCAAACTCTGTAGCTTTAGACGAAGCGAAGAGGAACATTTACAGAAAGTGAGCCCTATCAAAACATTCGTTTCACCTGGGTTGGGTTAAAGGTTAAGACAAAGACATCAATTACTTAGACTTATGGACGAATTTTGGAACATCAACAGCAACCCATTGGCGACGAACTCCTCGATGAATCACAAAGTCTGGTACCTTCTTTCTTGACTTGTCTTCAGAAATGACGCTGATTTCTGGTGGAGCAGGATCGTTTGAATCTGTCTCCCAGGTAGAGTTGTAGTAGGAGGATTCTTCAGTTGTATCTTGCATAGTGTTTGTACTCTCAGGTGGATCTCCCCATCCAGTTGGTTGGATGTCTTCAAGGCTGATACAAGAGCTTTCAGGAGCGGTGAACTTGACCAAGAAGTCGTACTTGCCACTCGGTTGTCCTAAGGTGTCCCACACTTCTTTGGAACTGGAGGAGTCATACCTTTCGATGACGTTGACCTCAGGAAAAGTGTAGTTGATGAACTCTTGTCCTACAATCTTTGCAAATTCATCGTCGTGCTGGATATTTTCTGAATGCCCTGAATAATGATCCCATGATTCGGTGGGGACATAGGTATTCTTTTCAATGATGCTTAGCGGATATGCATCGTTGGGCTGACTCTTTTTCCCCAAGTCTTCTGGGTATGGCTGCCAGATAGGCAGGCCATCCATTGGGCCATAATAGTCGTGGTCAAATTTGTCTTTCATCAGAGGGTCTTCCTCTAATGAGTTTGGTGGAGCATGGCATCCCTTAGGATCACAATCTCCGTATATCATCTTGACATCTGATCTTGGTATATATCTCAAACTCTGTGCGGGATAGCGAAATGGCGTAGGCACCTCTCCCTGAGACATATAATTGTCTTCGTTAAGATTGGACTTCCACACTTCATCTGTATCAGAGGAGTAACCCTCGTTAATGGTATGTACTTCTTGAGACACTGGGTGAAGGAAACCTCCACTGTGGAAGAAGTTCTGAATGGGATGAAGACTTTCATCGTTAGTAGCAGTCTGGGTACAGGTTGAGGAAAAACAAAGACCTTTCTTTGTCTTATTATTAGTAGGAATGACAAGTTGTTCCCATCCTTTTCTATTGTTACTTTTCATCACTTCGAGAGCATCTTTGTACGAGGAAATCGATGTTCCTTTTTCTGATTGGTTATCATTGCTCACCGAAAGTGCTTGGAACGGGGTTCTAACAACCTCCTCTGGTTCTACACAAGTGGACGACGATAAGTTGCTCACGATGAAGGCTTACTCTCCACAGACTGTGACTAGTTGGTTGTTCTTGACGAACTTCAGCTTCTGGTGAAGTGTCGAAGTGACTACCCCAGCCTCGTGTATCCAAGGTCTTCCTAACAAGCAGCTGTATGCTGCCCGGATGTCCATGACCTAGAAAGTGACTTGGAAAGTGTGAGGATCGATAGTTATAGGAAGGCCGACTTTGCCGATAACCATTTTTCGGGATCCGTCAAATGCTTTGACGGTGACCTCATAGCCTCACATCGGAGATCCTTTAAATGATAGTCGCATTAGAGTGAACTTTGGCATAACATTCAGAGCTGATCCGGTATCTACCAGTACGCTGGCTAAAGCATCGTCCTGGCAGTTGACTGTAATGTTGAGTGCCATGTTGTGATTTTTGCCTTCTTCCAGCAGTTCCTCATCACTAAACCCCAAGTTGTTGCAGGAAGTGATGTTGGAGATGATGTTGTCGAATTATCTTATTGTTACATCCTGTTCCATAAAGGCTTGCTCTAAGACTTTCTGTAGAGCCTCTCTGTGGACTTCGAAACTAAGTAAACGAGATAGTACAGAGATTTTTGAAGGAGTTTGTAAGAGTTGATCAACAATGTTGTACTCACTCTTCTAGAAGAGCTTCAGCATCTCATCGTTGTTCTTTGAAAGAACGGGAGTACTGAATTGACCGACTGGTTGATTAGGAACTTTTGTTTGAGGTTCATTTTCTCTGGTGGGTTCTCCAACTCATCGGTTGAAGATTCCACAGCTCCGTGTCACTCGACTAATGTCTGCGATATTCACGACGGAGGGTAATGGAGTTTCCTTTCCATTCTCAATTGTTGTTGCACCGTATTTGTAAGAGATAACTTTATCGGATTTGTACGGTACTGGTCCCGGCAGATAGATAACTACAGGAGCTTTTTGATTTTTCTGACCATCGTAGTCGGCCTCAATTGGTTCGAGATTGAGAATCTTTCCATTATTAAGAGAAACTCTTGATTCACGGAGTAAAGGGATTATGGCGCATACATCTTTGGCCACTTCTCGCTTAGGGATCAAGACAACTTCTTTGCCTCGATTGGGAAGATAGTCTGACATTATGTTAATTGAACCAGAGCTTGAACATGATTGAACCTCTTTGTGGTCCAACTCATTTTGAAGGGCTGCTCGCACGAGGTAGCATCCTTGGTTATCCTCTAAGCAAACTGTTGCGGTGAAAATCGGATAACAAATTATTAATTAATTTGCATCACATTTCTTTTACAACCGACTTTGATTTATCCAAAGGAAAGGTTCAAGATCTGAAAAACCTAAAGGGGGGGATCTAAGGTTCGGGGGTTGGTTATACTAACGGAAGGTATTAGCACCCTTAATATCCGTAGTACTCTACAGGAACCTCTTGTTTAAGCTTGTGTTATGTTATGTTTGCTTGCTAAGGGTAAGATAAAGATGTTGTTAATGACTATGAGGTCAAGAGCTAGATGGCTATGAGGCCAAGGTGATAATGAGATATCTATGACTATGAGGTCAATAGAGAGACTTTGACTATGAGGTCAATGTTTGGAAGGTGGCTATGAGGCCAATGGAGAGGGCTATGACTATGAGGCCAAAATTTTGGAAAGGTGACTATGAGGTCAAGATGGTAAGATGACTATGAGGTCAAGATGGTAATCCTATGACTATGAGGTCAAAAGAAGGTAATGAGCTTTTTATGACTATGAGGTCAATAGAGAGACTTTTCCATGACTATGAGGTCAATGTTGGGGGGTATTGCCAATGACTATGAGGTCAAGGGCTTCCTATGACTATGAGGCCAAAGGTTGAAGATGTTGCTAATGACTATGAGGCCAAGAGCTACTTATGACTATGAGGCCAGAGGTTAAAGATTAATCTATGGTGATGAGTTCAAAAGGGGTCCTATTGACTATGAGGTCAATGAGGGAAGGTTTCCTAAAACTATAAGGTCCAAGGTAATAATGAGCTTTCTATGATCTTGAAATCAATAGAAAGACTTTCCCTTTGGAAGGAATGGGGATATAACATCTTATAAATAAGAGTTACAAATAGTTGAAGTATGATGAAACATAAGTTCAATAATTCCAAGCAGTAAGCAGTAATTAACATATGAAATGGAATTCCAAATATGAACATGGTAGACAACAATGATATGTGGTCAAATAAACGTGACAAGCATGGCAAAGAGGACACTCACAATTTAGGCCAAATGCATATGCCATTTATCATCAAAGAGCAAAACAAAAAGCATTGCACAGGATTTTGTTAAAGTCAGGAACAGAACTTTATACATCAAACATATTTCATAAAAAAAAACTCAAGCCAGAACCAGTAGTCACATATTTAAGTCATATGATTTTAAACAGAGCAAAAACAACCAACGTTATCATGGTAGGGTTTGGTTAAAGTCAAGAACAATGCTTTCAGGAATCACAACAATATTTCCAAAACAAATCCCTTTGAAGTTAGTGGTCACACAAAACAAATCAGGCATAGCAGAAGGGAGAAATTTCATAGTTTGAAAACAAGAAACAATTGGATTTAGGTCATGCCGTTTCAACAGAGAACAAAACTACAAATAAAATTCTCATGGTAAGGTTTGTTAAGGTTTGGAAGCAACGTTCAAGAATTCACAAGTTACTGAATGTGTACAAGGAAAAATTCTTTTTGTTCGTTTTTACAAAGTTACAAGCATCAATGGTTTTTGTCTACAAAAAAAAGATTTACAATGAAAATGTAAATATTTTTGTTGCTTGTTTTTAAAGTAAATAAAAGAAAAAGGAAATGAAGAAAACAAAAGAAAAGAAAAAAAAGAAAAAAAAAACAAGACAGCATGGCACCCGCCACACAAAATGCATGGCGCAAATCATGGCTTGCGCCACATGATGATGGTGGCTTGCGCCACCGTTTGGTTTCAAGTAACAGAGGTGGCTTGCGCCACCCTGTCCAAGTGGCTTGCGCCACTGCTTTTTTTTCTTCTTTTTTTTTATTTCTTATGATGTAGTGGGGTCTCCATTTTTTTAATATATCTTTTTTCATGCTCACTATTTATTTTATTATATTTTCCTTTTCAAAACAATGTGGCGGACGCCATACATTTAATGTGGCGTGGGCCACCACAAACTACTTATTTATTTTTAGATTTCTTTCATACGAACCAGTTACGGTTAACAGAATAATATGGAACCAGACATGTTAATGTTTTCTCACAGAAACAAACAATAAATCCAACGATAACATGATCACATTATGATAATATATGGAGCAGAATAATTACAACAACAAGCATGATAACAACACGGAACAGAATGATCATGTGTTCAGATAATAGCAAGATGATGACTATAATAACAGCATGGTGCAAACATGAAATGAAAGCAAAATGAGGTAGAGTAATACCTAGTGGAGAAAGTCCACTGCTTCTTCACAGGCAAGCGTTTCTGGAGATGGTGGATGCTTTCCTCTTTCAACTGCTACAGAGTCAACTTCTCAGCACAGAACAAGAACTTTAGGTGGTTTAAAGTGTGGAAATTTGGAGTGTTTACGGGAAGGAAATGAAAAGATTAAGTTCTTGCAAGACTTGATGATGGCTTGCAGAACTTAAAAGAAAATGGACAAGTGAAAAGGTTTTGATGAGTTTCTTGGTTTTCTATCGGGTGTTTGTTGTGGTGTGTTTCTGTGTTACAGGGGAAATGAAAAATAGTGAAGTTCTTGCAAGTTTTGGAGTGTTACTTGCAATATTATGGAGGGAGAAGTAGAGAGAAATTCTTGGCAATTTCTGGTGTTTTTTAACAAGGAGGAAATGAGCTCCTTTTATAGGCCAAGCAAAGTGGATCCGGATCTTGGGTAGTTGGTTTGTCCACAGGATAAAGGATTAGGGTTTGTACGGTCTGCTGAGTAAAGAATTAGGGTTTGTGCATCAAGTTCCTCAGCCGTTGATCTTGGTCAATTTCTATGCTGGACAAGTGCAGCGGAGGAGGTGGTGGATTCAGTCTGTTACTTTCACTCTTTAGTAGTTATTCCAAAACCACCTTTTTGAAGTGCCATGAGAGAGAAAGTAAAAAAAAGCAAAAATTTGAATTTGGAATACGTATTCTCTGCTCATGCATGCAGGTCTTCCGTGCTGAGCCTCTTTTATTTCACTAATTCAATATGGTATCTCAATGTCCTTTTGATCTCCACAGTAATGGGTGAGCTTAGAAGAGTAATACGTAGTGACTTCACAAGACTTGTTTTTGAAGCAAAGCATCTTCAGCATTTTCAACTAACAAATGGCACATGGGCTTAGCTAAATGTACAAGGCCTTGTTACTTAATCCATGCGGGAACACAACTTAGACTTTTCAACAACTTAAAGCCTTTGATCCAGATAATATCTTTTGGGCCCAAAAGAAATTTGAGACATACCACATGCCCATGACCGAAAACACTTAGGATATTGCAAAATTAAATCCTCCCATGGCATCACTTTGGTATGTTACACCTTGATGAATATTTATCTCCATGAAAAATTATTGCACTTGAGAAACAAATCTTTAAGGCTCAAAAAAGGCTTCCAAGGATGTTTGTTATCACATGGCATAATTTCTCAAAATTTGGGAACACACTTTGCTTGACATGAAAGGAAATGGTTGACTTGTCTTGGTGAAACATTTGATTTCTTGTTGAAAAAGTCTTCTCGGATTCATGTAGAATCAAATGGTCGCATTTGGCCAAAAAATGTCTTAGGGAGACCTTGTCGTCTTTGTTGTGTAAATCCTACCTTCCACAATGAAAAGAAATAACTTGCAACAAGAAATGGTTAGTTAACAATGCATACATGCTTGAGGTCTAAATGCGGATGCAAGAAAAATATGACATCTAAGGGGTAAAATTTGGGGTACAACACAAACTCTACAGCGCTCATAGTTGTGTGGTTGCACCCGGCCATGTCCGCTTTGTATGCAGTGTAACCTCACTAGATCCGTTTCCATTGATCTAACATCCTGATTTTGATACCTAGTAGGGTTCCCATCAGTCATACTGATTTGTTGTGTGTCTTCATCTTGATAGATCGGAAGCCACTAGTGGTTCAACAAGTGTTGTAGCATTCTTTAAACGAATGCACATCCTTGGTCACTCTCACGACATACTCTACAGTTCTGATACTTATGCGAAGTCAGAAAACCGAGCTGGACTTGCTTAGCATGTAATTCCACCAAGCTGGTATTCATCAAGTGAATATCAAAGATTTGAATCATATTAACTTGATAATGACTTCTATCACGGTAATCCTGAATCCATCCAGGATCCATCTGACGCTGGAATGCCTCTTGTACAAAAGAGAAACCCTGATTGTTTACCGAGCAAACCAGACAGGAATCGTAATCGTGCCGTGGCAGATCATGATGTTGGGTTTGCCTTGAGTGCATTTCCACCAAATTGAAATTCATCGCACGGATGTCATGGTTTTGAATGATGTTGAATTCGTATAAGTCATGTTGACCTCACGGATTCAGTAATCTTGGATCCATCCGAGATCCATCTGTTCTTGCAGAGCTGATTGCACCACAGAACATCCTTGATTGTCTTTAGAACAAATATCACACTGGTGATAGTTATGAGACAGTACATGACCATATCTGCTCTGTCTGCAATGCATCTTGACCGGGTTAGTTTCCAATAAGAGTACATAGTGAATTTGATAGTTGTGTTTAGACTCTTCCTCTATCAAATTTACCGCAGCTTTCTCGTGTTGAGGCAACGGGTTCGTCTGAACATTTAGATTTGTATCCTTGAAGGATAGGACCCCGTTCCTGACAAGCTTCTGCACATCGGATTTGAAGCTGAGACAGTTTTCTATGTAATGCCCTGGTCCTCCATGATGGTAAGGGCAAGTCTGATCCGCGTTGAACCAAAAAGGCAGATTCTCCGGTATTGTAGAGGAGACCTGGTTTGGACATGCCCCTTGACCAGTAGTAATGGAAACAATTATGCTTACAACATTGGTATAGGGTCGAACCCTGGTGGTCGCGTTGTACGATTGTTGTTGTACTGAGGACGGGCCTGCTGAAGAGGCTGTTGTGTCCTTTGCTGATATTGTTGTTGATTCAGTTGGCTCCGAGCAACCTGAGGTTGATACGTTGGAATAGGCGCAGGGTTGATAGCAGGAGTTATAGTTACTACTGGTTGGTACCGTCGCCTTTGCTTTCCGAGAGAGATGTTACCAATATCTTGCTCTTTTTGTTTAGGGAAAGCACTACCGTATCTTTTGGTACTGCTTGAGGGTCTTGTATCCTTGACCAGACGTCTTTCTCGGACTGCTTCTTCAAGGCGTACTCCCATATTAACCATCTGGGTAAAATCGCTGGGCACACTGGAGACCATCGGTCGTAGTAAAATAAGCTCAAGGTTTTCAATAAGATCTTTGTCATCTCTTTTTCCTCAAGAGGTGGACAAATCTGGGCGGCAATTTCACGCCATCTCTGAGCATATTCCTTAAAGGTTTCCTTGTCCTTGTGCGGCATGGCTCTGAGTTGATCTCTGTCTGGTGCCATGTCCAGGTTATACTTATATTGCTGAACGAAGGCAGTGCTAAGATCTCTGAAAGTGGCGATCTTGGTGCGATTTAAACATCTGTACCATTTGAGTTCGGCACCGGTTAAACTATCTTGGAAATAATGGATCAGTAGTTGTTAGTTCTCTGTCTGAGTTGACATCTTCCGAGCGTACATCATCAAATAACTTTGAGGGCAAGAGTTACCCTTGTATTTCTCAAATTCAGGCACCTTGAATTTTTGCAGAATTTTCACATTAAGGACCAAACAAAGATCTGCGGCGTCCTTTCCGAATAGATCCTGACCGCGAATGGCATGCAATTCCTTCTGCATCTCCAAGAATTGCTCCTGGAACTCATTTATTCTGTCGTACATACTTTCGTTTCCACTAGAAGGTATCTGTGGAATCTGTCCTTCTGGGATAGTGTGTACCACGGGTGGTGGTATAGCCATTACGGCAGTGACTCTTGGTGTTTCCCTATCCCGAAGTTTGTAACCTTCAGGAGTTGCTGTCATGCCCCTTGCAACTTTGCTTTCCTGAAGTTTGTAACCTTCAGGCCCAGCGGTTCCTGCTGCAGTTTCCAGATCTTCCGTGATCGGCGAAACATATCCTTCCGGGATATATTTGAGTGGCATTCCCCAGGGACAATCTTTAGGCATGTTGTTCCGAGGATCATACTTTTCCACTATGGGCGTAGATGTGATCTCAGAGATCACAGTTCGTTGTTGTTGTATATGAGCTGCTTCCAGAGATTGCATGTCATTGTGAAGTTTTCGAAAAATCCTCCTTCAGAGCGTCAATTTCTTCTCTCAGCTCTCTATTCTTTTCCTCGAGATCATCCATTTTCTTTTGTCGATTGGCCCGAGTATTGTACGAATGAGACAGCTTGACTCTAGAATCGAGACATAGACGTGAGAATCATAGGTAAGAAGAATGCGTTATGTGAGAATGACGAATGATATGCAGTAATTATATTAATTTTTTTTTAATAAAAAGAAACTTCAACAATTGAATTGTAAATATCATACAGTGGGGAAACCCCGTTTTGTTGAATTCAAGGATTGCGGAAATGGAAATACAGTAATTTACAAAGTGCTGCAAAAGGAAATGTCAAATTTATGGATCCTGAGTCCTCTCTAAGGAGAGCTCAGGTGTTGGTTCAGGTATCTTCCTTTTCTTTGACCGGGGCTCTTGAGCCGTTGTCGGGTTGTCATTCCTTTTCCAAGTGAAAGGAGCGAATGAATTCCTTCGGTCTTCTTGATTCTCTACAGCATGTTGTTCTAAAATCTCGATTAGAGCATCTTTTTCTTTTAACAGTTGCTGTATTTTGGTACACTCTACATTGAGAATGTGGTACTTGTTCTTCCAAGATTTCTTTTCCCGCTGAACTTTATTGAGAGTGACCTGGAGCTTTTCTGTATCAGACATAAAATAAAGGACAGATTCCTTTAGCGGAATAACTTCTTGATGAGGGTAAGGCATCCTCAGCTTGAGAGCTCTAGCTTGTACCCAATGGAGATAAGGTTTCACAGAGACACAATCTGGTTTTCCTAGAGACTCTCTTCCTTTCCTAGGAACATGTTTCCAAGCATGCACTATTTCTGCCTTTAGTGCCCTGTCATTCTCTCCTTCTTTGAACAAAAGACCTTCCAGATGAACATTACGCAGGATATTACTCATCGGGTATCCGAATTGACGACGAACTAAAACTGGATTATAGTTGATTCCTCCTTTAGTTTCTACGAGGGGTACATTAGGGAAGTTTCCACAACGGTCAATGATTCTTATCCCGTCATAGATTCGATTGTACCAATCTATGTCAGAGTTGGTAAGAGACATGATTCTCTGTGACCAACGTAGAGTACTCTTATGATCCCAAAAAGTGGCAGACTTGGGTAAATGGGAAGTGAACCATTTGTATAGCAGGGGCATACAGCATGTGATCATTCCTCCGCTATACAAATTCCTTAGGTGTACAATATAATAAGCGTCTGCAAGCAAGGTCGGTACATGGTTTCCAATCAGAAATATCTTAATGGCATTGATATCAACGAAGTTATCAATGTTGGGAAACAGAAATAACCCATAGGTGAGCAAAACAAAGACGCTCTCGAAAGCAGTCACGTTCCCTATATTAGCAAAGTACAGAGCTTTCTTTACCAGAAACTTGGCTGGTAAACCTTGGATTCCACCCTTAATCGTCATGTGAGTCCTGACTTCTGAATCATCCAAATAGATTGCTCTTGCAATGCTTTGATCCTTTGGAATTTATTCCAGTCCAGAAAAGGGAACTTGGTCAGTGATGGGTAAATCAGTCAGGTGAGAGTACTCCTCCAGTGATGATGCTAGTTGATAATCTGGGAATGTGAAGCAGTGATAGACCGGATCATAAAACTGAATCAGTGTAGACATGATTCCTTCAATTACATGGACCCTTAACAGAGACATCAGTCCTCCGTACTTAGCTTTGAAAGCATCTGGGTTGGTGATCATCCTTGCCAACCCTCTTAAATCCTCTAGTTTTGGAACCTTGAAGGTGTACCTGTGCGTCTTCCTTCTACCGAAATCCATAATGCAATCTTTCTCTCTGATATTTGCAATCATTGTCTTAGTTTAATTTGAAAAAAGAGAGACTAGAAGGGAAAATTTTCTTTGTTTAAAGTTTTTAATGAATGAATGCATGAATGCAGCACACAAAAACATAGAAAAAACATGGGTTCAAAGGTTCAGCATCACGAGCATGGAGTCATGGCTCTACCCATTCCCAAAGGTTGTACTATGGTGAATTTTTGTACCTGTCCTCAAAATCATTGACCCCCCTTGGGATAACAACAGCAGGCTGGTTCACCCGAGCGAGCTGTAGTATCTTAAGGTAATCTCAAATGAGGGTAGTATCACGTGACAACTATTTCCGATAGGTTCCACACTACAAAATAGTCACATGGTCTCAGTCTACTAAATCCTCAGTTTCATGGATACCATAATCAAAAAATCTTCTTTCAACAACCGAAGTCGTTTAGACATTGAATCCGCAAAGGGTATCTCCACTGATTCGATGGTCTACCAGGATCGCTTTTTCGGGAATCATTCCATGTAAGACCACCCGTCTATGCCATCACTTATCTTAGGTATCACTTAAACTTTCTAGATGCGGCATCACCCGCAGTCCCATTAGCAGAAAAACAAACACGAATATCAAGTAGGAAAAGCGATATATATATTTATTCCTAAAACTAACATCCTAGACCTCTTAAGAGCTATAATCCTAGTCCTATACAGACAATGACTCCCCAGCAGAGTCCCAATTTTACTGTAGCACACGATTTTTGTCAATGATGCGACCACCTTATCGCAGAATTGGGTTTTCTCCTCAATGAAGAGGAGGGGGTGCTACTTTCTGATTTCTTATTTATCCCATGAAGCTGAAAGGGAAAGGGAAGTTATCTAAAACTAATCTTGCACGCGAATGTTTAACTGAACAAATGCTAAAAGAGATTGGGGGTTCGGGGTCAGGTTATACGATGGGGAGTTGTCAATTACCCATCCTATATATGGTTATCCACAGGTTGTTAGCTTTAGGTTCTGCTTTGTACTTGATGGTGTTTATCCGTTAATGGGTTGGGAAAGTTTCTTGGGAAATATGAGAGAGAGAGAGTTTTTGTTTTCTATGGAAAATGGGGATGAATGATGACTAAGGTATGAAACCTAAAGTCTTTCACTGATGTATGAAGGTACTGAACCTAGAGTTTTTTATTAGTATGAAGGTACTGGACCTAGAGTTTTTGATTAGTATGCTCGCTAAGACTTTGCAATCTTATGCCTACGTATTCTCGTTTAAAGAAACAAGGAAATAAGAGAAATCGTAGTTCCTCCTATTCTAAGGGAGGAAAAAGATATTTTGGTGTCTTGTTCAAAGCCCAAGATTGAAGCTAAAAGGTTTATTTGTGTCTTGTTCAAAGCCCAAGATTGAAGCTAAAAGGTTTACTGACAGAGAGTTTGTCATCTCTAAAGGGAGACATCTTGCCTGTTTATCACATCTGTTGGGTGACTGTTTATAAAGGAGGATTACTTTAACTGGGATTTGTGAATCCAGCAATGCCATAATTTCCTTTATAGGGGTGTTATCCTAAAGGAGAAAACTTTAAGTCAGTGTAGAGCAATACCATTTTTGCTTAGGAATTTCTCATGGTAAGAGAGGCACAGTGGCATGGATGTAAATAATCCAAAGGCTTGCCGCTTACAACAATTAGATGAAAGAGAGGATTTTATGTTTTGACATACGATAATACAGAGAAATGACTTCCTACAGAGGGATTTGATTTCCTAGGAGGGTATGTTGTTTTTTGTGTGCTTTGATCAAAGCCCAAGCTAAGAGGTTGATTAACTCCACTAAGGAAGTCCTTATACAAAGCCTAAGAGGAGGCTGGGAATGACTGACTCAACAAGAGAGTTTTTATCTGTCTTGTACAAAGCCCAAGATTGAGGCTAAAAGAGACTGACTCTTTGGGGATATCATTATACAAAGCCTAAGAGGAGGCTAAAAAGGATTTTGACTCCGTCGGGGAGGGTTTGTACGTGTCTTGTACAAAGCCCAAGATAGAGGCTGAAAACAAAACTGACTTTGTGGTAAAGAACTCTTTATCTGTCTTGTACAAAGCCCAAGATTTGAGGCTAAATGGAGACTTTACTGACTCGACTGAGGATATTTTAGGTATCTCGTACAAAGCCCAAGATAGAGGCTGAAATGAGTTTGACTCTACGGGAGAGTATTATCTATCTTGTAAAAAGCCCAAGATTGAGACTGAAATGAAGAATGACTATGCTTAGGGAAATTTATTTCTCAAGGCCTAAAAGAAGGCTGGGAGGAATTGACCCTGTTGGGGAAGATATTTGTCCCATGCTTAAGAGAAGGTTATGACGATTTATGTCTTGTACAAAGCCCAAGATTGAGGCTAAAATGGTTTGACTCAACAAGAGAGTGCTATTATTTGTCCTGTACAAAGCCCAAGATGGAGGCTAAAGGGGTTGACTCAACAAGAGAGTGCTGAGAGGTGATTGACTCAACAAGAGAGTCTGAAAAGTGGTTGACTAAACAAGATAGTCTGAAAGTTGATTGACTCAACAAGAGAGTCTGAAAAGGTTATCTCCGCTGGGGAGAATCATTGTACAAAGCCCAAGAGGAGGCTGACTGTGCTGAGGAAATGAAGGATCATTATACAAAGCCTAAGAGGAGGCTAGCTTCTGCCAGGAGTTATTGAGATCCCGAGGCAGGTCCAAATGGGGAATCAACTCTTGCTGAGGGTTACAGAAGAGTCGATGAGGTTCTGATACTGTTATACTGATGAGAAATTGACCCTGGCTGGGGAATTTTTAAGAGAGAGACTGGGTTTTAGAACCCCTAGGTTTTATCTCTACTGGAGATTGATCAAAAAATGATCGAGGTTTCTTCCTATGTTTGTAGGGAACTTGAGAATGTATTTGAGCCTCTAGGGGATTAGACTGTCTAAGTTTACTGGTGTGGAAGAGTTTTATCGTTTGTATGATGCCCAAGAGGAGGCAGGTGTTTTAAGGGATGAGAGTAAACCCTATATTGGTCTGAGATTTGACACTGGAAAGACTGCTCTAGCAAAGGATGACTAAGTTATGTCTTATACTTTTAAGAGGTCTTCAGGGTCCTTGTATTAAGCCCAAGAGAAGGCGTGAGAACTTCTAAGAAGCTGGAGGGTCCTTGTACAAAGCCCAAGAGGAGGCGGGGAATGCTTTTAAGAAGCCCGTGGGTCCCAAACCAAAGAAAAATTCAAGAGATGTCATTCACCGGGAATGAATCATTTAGTGAACAATTCTGAGGTTTGAAGAAATTCAAGAGATGTCATTCACCGAGAATGAATTATTTCTAGGGAGTAGAATTCCTTTGACAATTTCTAATAGTGACAGTCTGAGAAAAGGTTCACCGAGAATAATGCCTTTCTCTTTGTTCCATATTGTTTAAGCCCAAGAGAAGGCAAGACTGTATCTGGAAATCCTATGGGGATCTAGTTTTGACTGTATTAAAGAGTGACCAACTGGCTTTACCTAGTTCTAGACCTAGTTGCCGGGGAAAACTCTAAATAACCATACTAGTATATATACAGTTAATATATGACAAGTATTTAAAAGGGTATGAATGAAGGACTTACAGGGGAGCAGCTTCCAACAATACAGTTATATATATATATATATATATATGAAAGCAAGTAAATGAAAGCTTTTAAAACTTACAGGTGAGCAAGCTTCCATGCTGTATTGTTAGTTGTTCAAAGAAATTAAAGAAAGTTTTGATAAAAACTGTATATTTGAACCTAAATCAAAAGGGAAGTTGTTTTTGAAAAGATTGTTGGGGCTTATACTCAAGGAGTGGCCCAAGGTTTAACAGTGATCGTACCATTGTTTTGAAGATCGTACCGGGACTTATACAACGACTGAGGCCCAAAAGATGTTTTGAAAGAGAAAGATGAGACTTACAACACGAGGGGAGGCCCTGATGATTTTGTTTTAAAAGGCGACGACCGCGCCGTGATTTTAAAATACAGTGAGACTTATACAACATCTGAGGCCCAAAAGGTTTGTATTTACAAAGGATTGGGTCTTACACTCTATCAGAGGCCCAAGATGTTTAAAATTTAAAATCAAGAGGAAACCCTAGTTTTAAATTAAAATGTTATTTTTTAAAGGAAATTAAATGAGAAAAAATAATATAAAATACCAAATATATTCAAAAATAAGTTGTATTCCTTGAATAATACTTTGAATAATCATGTTTAATTACATGAGAGTTTGAAATTCAATTGGTTTTGAAAGATCAAAGTGGGAATTCCATTTAAAAATGTTGAAAAACAATTAAAATGAAATTAATTACAAAAATTCTAACTATATTAAATAAATAATATAAATTGGATTTATTTGTAAAATAAAATAATTTAACATTTTAGTGAATTTTGAGAAAAAGAATCAATCCAAAAACATAAATATTTAGAGAGAAATTAATTTTTGAATTAATTAATAAAAATAACAAAAATTCAAAAATTTGAATTATGGCGCCAAGAACACTTGGTTCTTGCCCGCGCCCTCTGTTTTCCCAAATTTGCGTTTTCTCACTTTTCTCCATGATTTCTCAATGGTTTTGCACGATTCAACTATCAATCTTGCTCGCTTTTGAACAAGAATCACAACCATATAGTTTAATTTCATTTATTTTGAGTATTGAGTGAGAAATCAGAAGAAAACCTCAAGAACCCTAATTTCAGCATGAACACAATGAGATTCCATAGACGATTGATTCATGGCAATTGATTGAGGGTTATCACTCCATATATGATTATGAACATGTGGCAAAATTATTGTATAGTAAAATATGCATGCATCATGCAGTTTGAAGAGTTCATGCTTACCTCTTGCAGCTAGTGATCGAGTTTGGTGATGGAGGTGTTACAGCTAGGTTCCAATGATCTGGATAGCTTCCTTAGGTGCCAAGGAGTGTGTCTGAATGCTTGGAGTGGTTTGAAATGAACTGGAACTTGAGATGGTACATCAACTGCAAATCTGTTAAGAACTTGAGCAATTGGCTGGTGATTTTATGAATTTGATGTTCCAGTTATGAGTTTGTGTTATGGATCACTCACATATGATGTTTATGAGGTGTGTGTGTGTGATTGGTTTGGTTGGAATTGCTCTCAAACTAAAAACCCGATAGTGACTTGAGTTAGAAGGCAAAATTGGAGTGAAATGGAGATTTTGAGGAAAGCATCAGTTTGGGTGCTTTGGTGTACTCAAACTGATCACAATTGAGGCCTATTTATAGTGTGTCTAGTTTGTTTTGCAAGCAACAGTGTGTGGTAACTACAACAGGCCTTTGGCCAATTGTGATCAAATGGAATCTCAAGTCTCCTCTAGTCATTGACTTGAGGTTAGAGCACAGGCCTATGGTTCTTTGGTTCAGGGATAAGTCTTGATTGAACTTCGATAACATTGTCTTGATGAATGCCACCTCTATGCATCAGTTAAATGCTTTGAGACAAATGGAATATTTGAAGCATCTTGAATTTTAGGGATGACATGCCTAAACATAGATTCATGGACTTGTGAGGCTGATGAATCGGTGTTTGTCCCTTGGTTGTTCCCCCTTGAGGTGTGCAGATGGATAACCATGTTTGAATTTTCCCAAATTGATCAATTCGAGCACTAAGGCACAAATCAGTCTTGCAAAAACAGTTTGCAGCAAGGCATGTCGCAGCTGTCATAACCTCTAGCTCAGGTGGAGTTTGATGGAGTTCTTGGTCACTTTGGAAAGCTAATATATCCTATTTCAACATGATGTCCAACTTTTGTTTTGAATCAACCTGAATTATGATGAAAAATGCCTCTACATTTTGGAAAAAATAAGGCAGATTTTGACTTAGTGAAAATTTCACTAAGTGTTGGAAAAATGTCATTTTCATGTTTTCAGCCACTTTGATCACTCCACAACTAAAAATCCATGAAGAATTGGAACTTGATGTAGTTGATGCTTTGGTAGAGTGTAGCAATACCAACAAATCCAGCTTTGGATCACCCAAAATGGTTGCTTGGATCTCAAGTTATGGTCCTTGGAAGTTGGTACCCTAGCCACTTTGTTCCATAACTTAGAAAAATTCTAAGTTTTTTATGGTTACCTCTTTTACAAGTTAGCTCACTTTCTTTGATTTTTCTTGATGAATGATGATTCAAATCACATATTAACATTCTTTTAGGGTTAAGGAACCTTGGTTTACCAAAAATCCAAAAAGTCAAACTTGTATTTTTGTATAGTTGACTTTTTCATCGGATGAAATTTTGACTTTGTGATCCTTTTGTGAAATTAATCTTTGGGCTTAATTAAACTTCATGGATGGCCTCCAAGGGTATTTAGGAATGTCTTGAACCCCTCCCCAAGGTTTGAGATCAAGGGTAGGCCAACAGTCAAGGGTAGGGTTGACTTTTTCCATCAAAAACCCTAATTTGTGATCAGATGGTTTTGAGTTCTTGTAGCTTATGGTTTGAGCTCTTTGAGTCAATCAAATATTGTAGCCATGTCAATATGATGTATTTGAGGTCCTTGAAGTTCATTTTGAAGCTTCAGGCCAGGCCTCACTTCACAAGTTAACTCAGGGTTGAATTAGGTCAAAACCCTAATTCCTGATTTTTTGATAGATGGACCTTCAAGGTGATTTTGCCATTGTGGATGGGTTCTTGAGATTCCTTTGAGCTTAATGGACCTAATATTGAGGCATTGGCTCATGTCCAGATGGAAATTTTCATCTGGAGGCCTTGGTCGACCAAAACACTAATTTGGTGACACTGGCGATCCCGAGGCTTGATCCACTTGGAATGGTGCAATCTTGTGCCTGATTCATGATGTGGGAGTCCTCTTGATCCATTGTGGGTGTTTGAGAGGCTAGACAAGTTGAAGATAATGTTATTACTTGATTGATCCTTTGTCTAAGTGCTCTAAGAGGGCTCAAAACTCTAATTCTTGATTGTAGTGAATGCTCATCCTTCTTTGGAGAGACTGATGTGGTATGATGGTTCATCCATATTGTGATTATGATTTGCACAATGATGGGAAATCTTGGTGGTCAAAATTTGGGGTATGACACAAAGTGTTGTAAAAGAAAGGTCTGAACTTATGGATCATGAGTCCTCTCTAAAGAGAGCTCAGATGTTGGTTCTGGTATTTTCCTTTTCTTTGACCGGGGCTCTTCAACCGTTATCGGGTTGTTAGCCCTTTGCCAAGTGAAAGGAGCGAGCAGTTTTCTTCGGTCTTCTTGATTTTCTGTAACATGTTGTTCGAGTAACTTAATCAGAGCATCCTTCTTTTAGCAGTTCCTGAATTTTGGTACACTCTAAATTGAGAATGCAGTATTTGTTCTTCTAAGAGTTCTTCTCCCATTGAACTTTGTTGAGAGCGACCTGGAGTTTTCCCGTGTCAGACATAAAATAAAGGACAGATTCCTTTAACAGAAGAACTTCTTGACGAGGGTAAGGCATCCTCAGCTTGAGGGCTCTAGTTTGTACCCAATGGAGATAAGGTTCCATGGAGATACAGTCTGGTCTTCTTAGAGACTCCCTTCCTCTTCCTTGAAGAAAAGACCTGTCATACCCCAAATTTTTACCACTAAGATTCCCATCATTGCGCAAATCATCATCACAATATGGATGTATCATTATGCCTCATCAGTCTCCCCAAAGATGGGTGAGCATTCACTACAAACAAGGATTAAGGTTTTGACCCCTCTTTGAGCCTTAGACAAAGGATCAATCAAGAAATGACATGATCTTCAACTAGTCTAACCTCTCAAACACCCACAATGGATCAAGAGGACTCCCACTTCAAGGATTAAGCACTAGGTTGCTCCCTTCTAGGTGGATCAAGCCTCGAGATCGCCAATATCACCAAACTAAGGTTTTGGTCGACCAGGGCCTCCAGAAAAAAAAATTCCGTTGGGAATGAGCCAATGCTTCAATGCATAATCTAAGATGCTCCAAGGAACATCATGAACCTAATCATCAGGTCAATTTAGCCTCAGGGGATATATACATAAAAAATCAGGAATTAGGGTTTCTTGACCTAATTCACTCCTAAGTTGACTTTTGGGACAAAACATGAGCCAAGACCTCAAGACATGATTTGAGGATCTCTAACACACCCCATTTATCCATTTTCAACAAGGGATTAATCCAAAAAAGCTTGATCAACAAGTTTCAATTTCATCTAAAACACAGTTAGGGTTTCGCGGGAAAAGTCAATTGTACCTTTGACTTTTGACCCAGGCATGCTCCCAAACCTTGGGACATGATTCAATACACCCTATAACACCTATGGAACATGTCCATCAAGTTTGATTTAGGTCAAGGACTCGATTTCATAGAGGATTGCACAGTTTGGAATTCATCTGACAAAAAGTCAACTGTGCACAAAAGTCAACTGTGCACAAAAGTCAACTTTGACTTTTTGAGATTTTTCACAATTATGGTTCTTTGACCCTAAAATGATGTTAATGTGTGATTTGAATCATCATTCATCAAGAAAAATCAAGAAAAGTGGGATAACTTGTAAAAGGGGTAACCATAAAAACTTAGAAATTTTCTAAGTTATAGAACAAAGTGGCTAGGGTACCAACTTTGGAGGATCATAACTTCTAAACCACAAGGCCATTTTTCCCCATCCAAAGCTGGATTTGTAGCTCTCATTACCCTCTACAAAAGCTTCAAACTGAATTCATTCCAATTCATCATGGATTTTGAGTTATGGAATGATCAAAATCACAAAAAGTGAAAATGTCACTTTTTTCCAACACTTAGTGAAATTTTCACTAAGTCAGAATCTATCTTACTATTTTCCAAATGTAGGGGGATTTTTCACTTGGATCCAAAATGTATCAAAACCAATTATGATAAAACAGTTATTGTATCATATGAAGGCTTTCCAAAATGGCCAAGAACTCCATCAAATTCCACTTGAGCCATAAGATATGACAATGGCAATATGCCTTGCTGAAAACTGCCAAGGCTAGGCAGAATTTTGTACTTTTGCTCGATTTGGCAAAATCAGATAATTCCAAGCCTTGTCATCACTTTGGACACATGTGAGGATCAAATCTAAAGGGAACAAACATTGATCCAAGCCTCCAAAGTCTTTAGAACAAGAAGTAGCATGCCAAACCTAGAAATCCCTAAAAGAGGGACAAGACTCTAATTTTGGATTAGAGCATTTAATGGATGCACCAAGGTGGCATGGATTAACACATTTGCAACTGAATTCAGTCAAGACTGATCCAACAACTAGGGAACCACAGCTCTGTGCTCTAACCTCTAGTCAATGGCTAGAGGATAATTGGATTCTCATTGATCAACATTGGCCAAACCTCTGCAGCAGTTTCCATTCACTATTGCTTAAAAACAAACTTGCTCTACTATAAATAGGCTCATTTGTGCTCAGTTTGAGTACACCAAAGCCATCAAACAGATGCTTTCCTCAAAATCACTTTCTCTAGGCAAAAATACCTTCTTTAGCAAGGTAACTCTGAGTTTTTGAGTTAGAGAGCATTTCCATCATAGCTCATGATCCAAACACATCCAATATGTCATATCTAAGCTGTCCAAACTCACACAAGTGACTTGTAATCCTTAAATCTCAAAGTCACCTCTCAAAACCTCAAAATAGGAATTTTGTGCATTTTTCAAGCCATGTCTTGATTCAGTCACTTTTCAAACCAGATAAAACCTCAAACCCGCTCCAAATATCATCCTTGAACGGTCTCAAATGGCGCCACACATCTGGAGCACCATTTGAGAGAGTTGTTATTTTGGCCATTTTAACCCCTTTTGCAAGAAAGGGCTAGTTTGTGTTTTTGCAGGTTCCAGCTGATTCAAATCATCCTAAAAGCTTTTAAGGGATCATTTGAGAGTGTTCAAAGCATCAAACCATTTCTGGAACAAGGAACTTGGCAGATTGCACCAAAATTTCCAAAAGCTCAAAAAGAGGTAAGCATCATGACTTGAACTTTCCAAAATATGCATTGCTTTGAAGTCCACTGATCATGCATCCCTTCTACATGCTATATGTGTTATGTTTGCATCAATTTATCATGTAATTCATACCTGTACCAAGATGTAGCACAGAAAATGTAAAATATGGTCTATTTCAAAACCACTATCGGGTTTTGAGGAGGGAGCATGATCTGAAAAAAATACCACCACCATTGCCTTGCCTTGCCTTGGTCAGGCCTAGAAAACAAGGCAAGCCTTGTATATTTGTTGGTTTGTTTTAATCAAAAGATGTATCACCACCCCAGTGGTAAGGCGCGCGCCCTATAACCTTGTGGTCATGGGTTCAAACCCCACCCATGCCATTTTGTGTTTTCTCAAATTTTTGCTACTTTTTCCAATATTTTCATGTTTTGTTAATTAATTGCAAAATTAATAACTCCCTCAATTTTAATTATTTTTTATTGGTTCTTTTTGAAAAAAAATCAAAAAAATGTTGAAATATTTTTTTCCCAAAAAAAAATAGATTTATATTATTTATTTAATATAATTGTATTTTTGTGAATAAATGTCTTTTATTTGTTTTTAAACCTTTTAAAAATAAATAACCATTTTGAAAAATCAAAATCAAATAGGTTTTAATTCATCTTGTGATTTGTAATACCCCAAAATTTGCTCTCCCTTTTTGTCATCTTAGCATAGCACTATCATCTATCATATCATATCCATCTCATTAGCATTGCATTGCATTTAACATAGAAAAATGAAGCATAGCATTCCTCTCACCATCAAGGCATGTGATCAGGGGGAAGATGGACAATCAAGGGATCATTCAAAGCACAAAAAGGTCAATCAAGTTGCCTCAAGGCAAGCCAAGAGTCTCTCATGTCTCATACCATCTCAATTGATCATCCACAACTTCAAGGAAGTGAGATCCAATGGGAGATTGAAGCAATACAGACTTCAACATGCAAGAGGTTCAAAAACGGAAGGAAAACCCTCAATAGAGATAGCTCATTGATCCAAAGTCATCCTCAAATGGTATATCTCATCATCCTTTAAGAGGATACACAACATACTCTGAGGAATTTGAAATTGAAGACTGCACATTTTTCTCCTAGGAGGTGGGCACCAAAACTAGGGTTTCCCATTAAATCAGGGAATCTTTGATTTTTTGGACAAAACTTGATGTCATGGTATTCTAAATGTTCTTAAGTGTATGTGTATGGAAAATTGCCTCTCAATTGGTTTTAGAAGTGGTTCAATTGGAAGAAAGATAAAAAATCAGGAAGATTGGGGCCAAGTCAAATAATCAGAGGAAAAAGTCAACTCTTGACTTTTTGAGGCCAAATCCATAAAATTCATGTTATAGGTGTCCAATGTACAAAATTTGGTCAAGAAACTCCAAAGGAATCATGAAAAAATCAAAAGGTGGAAAGTTACCATTTTTGGAAGAAGAAGGGTTACTAAAAATAGCAAGTTTTGGCCATTTTGCATCAGAGTTTAAACCAAGGCCATTTAAAATTGGAGTATCAAATGAAAATTTCACCAAGCCACAATGAAAGGTCTTGCTTTAAGCTTCAAATCCATGTGTAGAACATCTCCATTGGATAAAAATTGAGTGAGATATGATCGATCAAAGTTTGAGCAAAGTAGGTTCAAAACTAGGTCATGACCAAGGATTTTCAGGTCACGCGCACCTCATTTTCTCAAACAGTTGGTGGGTAAAATGTATGGATCAATTTCTCATGGTTAGAGGCCTCAAATGGAAAATCTTTCAACATCAAAGTTGTTCCTCTATGTGAGATCTTAAAAGTTGGTGTTTATCAATTTTTCATCTAATCAATGGATTGGGAGTTATGATGGTCCAAAGGCATGGTGATCGTGACTGAAACCCAAGCGCCATTTTTGCCTTGCCATGCTTCAAGTCACATGCTCATGAAGCCAGATTTGTGTCTTGATGTTTTGAGCTACTTTTCACCATTTTGCACACTTCCATTTGATTTGTTTTCAACACCAAACATATTCTCCAATATCTCCTCTTTCAAAATGAATCCAAAACCTCATTGAATCATTCACTAACAAGAGAGAAAATCATCTTCAAACAACCACTGCTGTATATGTTCTTAACTGTCATGAAAAAAAACAAATGTTGTTGTTGATTGTCATAGCACTCACCCGTGCATTGTTCACACTGTCCAACCATTTCCTCTTTCAACCAAACACATTTCGCCTACACTATGAACACTAGCACGTGCTTTGCACGAAATGGGAAAAAAGCAAACTTGCTAAGCAAGTTGCTGATACAACATCCATGCTCTCACCTTTTCAATTCCACCATAACTGTCATGAACCACCACCACCTTATCATTGCCAATCTGACTCGCCCCCTAACTAACTTGACTCAGTTAGTTAGGGTGGACTCACTTTAGCCACCTTAACTCAATTAACCAACTCACTAAACCATGGTTAACTCATAGTATAAAACAAAACTTCTCTTCACAAATCCATTCCAACTTCATTTTTCACTCTTTCTCTCAAACACTCTCACATTCTCCCCAAAACTCTCTCTGCTTTACTCCCTCAAATCCACCATTGCAAAGGATTCTCGAGCTCACATTGTTCATCCTCCTTCTAAATCTTCTTTGAATCTCTCTCAATTTCACCAAAGAGCAACTGTTTTGGAAGCTTGGATCTAGTTTCTTTCTATTGAATCATCATCAACCACTTCAGTTAAGCCTTTATTTGGCCAAGAGAAGCTCAAGGAAGAAGCGTTTTCCTCTGGTATTCTTGTGTATTCAAAGCCTCCTCAAGTTCAGGTTCCAAACTCTCAAACTTTGCTCTGGCGATTTATGGTTTAGTTTGCTGTTTTCATGTTGATATGAGCTTAATAGAAGCATTCCTAACTCCGGCTAGTTGATAGGCCTTCTAAAGGCGTAGTTGCGAAACTTAGGGCACAAATTCATTTCCTCTGTTCTTGCTATGTATGCATGATATATTGTTTTTGTGAGTAAATTCTTAATCTACATGAGCTCAGCTTCATTTTGATGTATATTTTGTGGATTTCTGAAGAGATCAAAGTTGCAGACGGTGGTGGTATGGCCGGAGAAGGTGACCGGAAGTCACCTCCGGCCGGTGACTTCAATTGCTAGGGTTTTGCCTTGTTTTAATCGTCCATTTTCTATGATCTTACGTTCCAAAACGTGCCAGCACATTAAAAACAAGTGTGCTCCTCACGTGTTTGTTTCTGATTTCATTTAAACGGTGTGTGGCATGGTACATGATAGTAAGGGTGCTCATGCGTGTGTGTGCGTTGATTCCAATTACTTTGACCATGGCTTGACCTTGACTCGATCTAATGGTTGTGAATTGCTTTGACTTGGTTTGACTGAAGTGCATGCTTATTATTGTGGATTGCGCAGACTTGGACTTAAATCAGATTGATATCCACACCTCCCTTGTCAAAAGCCCAAACAATTTGAACTGATATATTGCTATGTTCACACCTCCCCTTCCCTTTACATTTCATTTCTTTTTTCCATTTTTATGCACGTTTACTTTTTAATTTTTAAAAATACCAAATGGCATTATAAAATTCCACAAAAATTCATGAGCATCAATAAAACATTTAGAAATTTTTTCAAGATTTTATTTCTTGATTTTATGACCTTTTTGCCCCTGTTCTATAATTTTCTTTGATTTTCTTTTGTGTGCATTCTTAATGTGGTACATGATATTGTTTAATTTTGTTCTTGATCATTAAATATTGTTTTGAGTTGCTTCTTTTTGTAGTGAGTCATTAACATCTTGAATTATGTGAAGTGATTTTTATTTGATTTTTTAGGTCATGTTATGGCATGTTTTGATGTTCATCTTTGCATTACTTTGCATGTGCATCCAATATGATTTAAGTGCATTGTATAAAGCCTTTTTGCCTTGAATTTTTTACATGATATTTTGATATATGATTCATCTCTGATTTGTGAATCTCAATACCATGTTTTCATAATTTTCATGAACCCATTTGATTTTTTTTAATACATTTCATTTGAAGCATTACAACATGTCATATCCTTGTAATCTTTGTGCATGTTTACATGATTGCTTTTGTGCATACTTGCATGGTCATTTGCCTACTTTGTGAGATATCCATTTGACATTATAGGTCATTAGTACATATTATGTGTCATCTTTGCATGTTAACTTTCATTTGAGCTTTGTATGTCATTAATGTGAAGTATTTGTGTTTTCTTTTGAATTTCCATTTCATTTCTTCTTCTATTGCTTCTTGAATGTTTTGATGTGTTATGCATGAACACTTGTGAGATGTTTGTGAATCATTTTGTATTTAATTTCAATTCTGATCCTTAGATTACATGTTCCATTCATGCATGTTCTTCCATTTCTTTTCATCTTTCATTCTCCCTTTTCTTATGGTAGCATGTTCTAATGTCATGGATGATGTTTGTTGCTTATCCATTTGGACTTGCATGATAATGATCATTTGTTTTCCATGTGATGGACATTCTGGTTGTAACCAATTTCTCATCTACTTCTTTTGAGTTTTATGGTGCATTAAAAGTTCTTTTATTTCTCATACTTCTTATACATGTTTACTAACCATGTAGGGGCTTTGGTAAGTTGCAATTGAATGTGGATAAGGAATCCACATTCAAACTTCTTTCCTCTCATCTCTTTTACAATTCCATTTTGTGTTTTGTTAAGCACTTATGTGCTTTGTTTTAATAACTCATCACTTTCCCTTTTTGAATCACAATTCATCTTCTACTTTAGAAGTGAATTGTTTAATTCATTCCTTCTTTAGACTTTAGGTTTAAACCTCACAAACCATTAGGACCACTCCCTTTAATTTTCAATTAGGATTGAGTCTTAGTTCATATAGATTTTACCTTTTCTCCTCTCTTGAGTCTCTCTTCTCATCTCAAAGAAAATTCAAAATATCTAATAAAGGTTGGCATGTATTGCATTTAGGCCTTTCATATAAAGAAGAGATTATAAAGGGGTCTTCTCTTATAATCTTAGAATGTGTAGCATATAGCCCATCTTGGGTCAATGTGTTAAACATTTGATCTTGTATGAGAGACTTAAATGCAATACTTGTTGAAGGTACAAATAAAAAACACTTCTTCATTTCATAAATAACAAAAACACTTAATAAACAAAAGTATGCTAGTGTGTTTGAACCTTGACAATTGGAGCTAAATGTGGGGGTCTTCTTCACTCTTAGTGTGCTTTCTTACTCAATCCATCTTGGAATGTGAGAATGTACACATTCCAATGGCTAAGATTTGGATACACTATCATATGTAAACAAATGAAAAAAACTCTTAAAAGACAAAAACAAACAATAACGTCTTTCCTCCGGGATTTCTCTCCTCATCTCCTTCAATCATTCCTTAAGGATGCGTCATTTCCGTTCTACCGCAAACAGGTAATGCCTAAGTCTCCTTACAGCGAGTTGCAACACCTAAACTGCCAGGACGCGAACGTTGACGTATTCCACTAAAACACAAACAACTTTCCCTAGTGAGGGGAACTACGTCGCTCTGATTCTCATGTTCCCGATGAGATACGTAGGCAGTGGGGTAGGGCCCATGCGAGCACTTCTTTTATTTTCCCTACATTTGTTTCTCTTTCTTTCTCATTTCCTTTTCCAGTTCTCCAGCTAGCAGTTCCTTTTTCCAGTATCTTTTTCTTACACCCTTTGATCGAGGCAAGCAAGAGTGGATCCCATCGGGTACGATGGACGCGAGGGGGTGCTAATACCTTCCTCTCGCGTAACCGGCTCCCAAACCCAGTTCTCTTGGTCGCAAGACTATGCTTTTCCTTTCCTTCAGGTTTATGCGGTGTTTCCTTTCCCTCTCTTGGGATAAATACACATTGCTGGCGACTCAGTTCGGTGCCACTTTCGCGTTTGTACTCGGATGAAAATCTCGGGAGCGACAGCTGGCGACTCTGCTGGGGACAGGTTGACCTATTGCTGGTCCATCCTAAGCGAGTCAATCCTAACGCTTGTCTATTTTTATTTCATTGGGTGTTTAATGTTGTGCTATATTTACCGTTTTATTGTATGGGTATTTATTACCTTACTGCACATTATTGTATTTACTGCTTTTTAGCATTACATATCATATTATTACTGTTGTGCTGGACTGTGCTGTTTTCTGTTTGGCGGGAGGGGATTTCTGAGAGATGAGCTTAGTACACAGGCTCGAGTATACACTTAGACTTAGAGTGGAGAGTAGTGGGACCTACGTGCCATTTGTGTACGGGGGTAATCACGAAATTCACAGCTAGATGAGGCTATCTTGGGACCCATCATGGCGTGCGCATCTTGCGTATTCCAGGATGTCGATCTAGAGAGCTGTCGACTCTAGTGACCGATCATGAGGACCTTAGTGGAAACATATCTCTTTAGCGGTGAGAGTGGCAGACCACATTCTGTGGCAAACCCACTCGCACCCGAGAGCCCACTTTGGTACTTGCATAGGATGACCTTTATTTTCTAAGGCGAGTCAGTGGACGACCTCTTTGATTGGCATAGCATTGTATCCTACGGGCTGAATGTGCTATCGCTTCTCAAACCTCCGAAACTGACAAGCCTTATTTTCTAGGAACCACATGTGAGTATGGGTGGGATGTTTATAGGTTTGCAGGTAACCCAGCTTCCTACATACTGTACTTGTGATTCTATGATTATTACAGACAGTGTATCCTATGACAGTGGTTTGAGTATTCGTCTCAGATATATTGCCAGATTCAGTACAGAGACACAGTGCACACAGTTCAACACAGACACCGACACCTGGATACCTGATCACATGCCTTTTGCATTTGCATAATCATATCATAACAGGTTATGTTTGTCATTTTCAGGTACTTACCATATTGTCTGATTCCAATCATGAGTTCCCAAGATGCTGAGGTTAAAAGGAAGAATAATGTGTCATACAAATTCCCTGATCCTAAGCTGGGTGTATTGAACAAGATGATAGGTATGGCTGGTTCTGATGTTCTCAGCACTTTTCAAAAGGAGTATGGAGAGCTGATTAAGATGGTCTGTGCATTCATAAAGTATGAGAAGGATGGGTTGCATACTTTCTTACAGTTCTATGAGCCATCAATGAGATGTTTCCTATTCCCGGACTACATTTTGATGCCCACTCTGGAGGAATTCTCATTTATTTTGGGAATTCCAATCACGTCTGCTATACCGTATTTTTCTGAAGGTGCTCTTGCCCCTGAAGTAATCGCTGCTGTCCTGCATCTGGACTTGTTTGTTGTGAAAAGTGGCCTAAGCAGACTCAAAGAAGATGAAGGATTTCACTTTGAGTTCCTTTTTCGACAAGCTCAGGAAGCTGCCAAGGCTAACAATTGGACTACTTACAACGCTGTGTTAGCTCTTTGTATCTATGGCTTGGTGCTTTTCCCCGGTCAGCCTGATTTTGTTGATATGCAGGCATTGAAAGTGTTTGTCTCGAAGAATCCGATTCCTACCCTGCTAGGGGATTTTTATCACTCCGTACACTACAAAAATGAGAAGGCAAGAGGGAGTTTGGTTAGTTGTTGCACCCAATTGTTATGCCATTGGCTCTTCAAACATTTACCCCGGACTGGTGCGTTCGTAGAAACTGCTGAGACAATGAAGTGGTCCAAGAGACTGATAGGTTTGACTGCCAATAATATTATTTGGTTTGATCCCAAATTACTGACGATAGAGCTTACTGTCAAATGTGGAAGTTTTCCTAATGTGCCTCTACTTGGAAGAAGAGGTGGGATTAATTACAACCCAGTGTTGGCAGTTAGACAATTTGGTTATGCCTCGAGACATCCTCCTGCTGATGAAGAGATTAACGCTTCTCTGTTTTTCGTAGGGACCAAGAATGAAAGAGTGCTGGAAGTAATAAATGCTTGGAAATTTAGGCAAAGAGAGGGAAAATTGACTTTCGGCAAAGGAGACTGCAGATCATACCCTGACTACGATGCCTGGGTTGAAATGAAGGTCAAAAAGCTGTTGTTACCCTTTTCCCGAGAAGTTCTCTTATGTCCAGGTCAACATTCCATGTTATCGGCCGAGGAGTACGAGAAATTGAAGAAAATGGTTAGAGATCTGCAGATAGAGAACTCTGGAATGAGCAGATGTCTTCAGAAAGCTCTAGCTGACAACAAAGAGTTGGAAAAGAGAGCGTTGAAAGCAGAAAAAACCCTGGCGGACAAAGAAGAAGATTTTGATGAGAGAGCTCGATATTTCCGGAAGCTTACCTTGGGAGCAGATGATACTAGTCAGGCTCATAAGGCTACGAAGCAGGCGCTGGCCCGAAGCAAGGATTCGTTAGCTAAACTCCATCAAGCTTGGGATGAGGTCAGAATTGAGAACTCCGAATTGCAGGCCCAGCTAAAAGATAAAGATTAAGAGCTGAAGAAAGCGCACGTGGAAAGAAGAAAGTATCGAGAAGATCTTGGCAAAAGTCAAGAACAAGTGAGAAATGCTGAAGGTAAGCTGAAAATCACCAACAAGGAGCTTGAAGATGTCACAGCAGAGCTGAAACTGGTTAAAATTCAAGCTGGAATCAAGAGGCGCAAAGGAGCCAATGAAGATGAAGCCTTGCTGATGCACGTGGGGTCATTAGAGGATGCATTGGAAAAAAGGGACGCCTTGATTAAAGAGCTGATTGAGAAGCCGCATCATCAGCGTACCAGCATCCTGTTTGAAGAGATTAAGTATTCCAGCCAGAAGCTGAAGGATGTAGAGCTGTCGGATTAGTGATTTCTGTCGTTTCTTTGTAATTTGTAATGGTTACCATCAGAATTGTTGATGGATCCATTTGACTGCTTGTTTCTTATTTTGTTGCTGAAACCATGACCAATGTATTGGAAAACTTCTGGAAATTTGTACGAAAAGAGCTATTTCTGTTCACAATTTCTGGTTTTTAGATATATGTGATGTGTTATCTGCACACGGGCACACTACAAAATCACTATTTCTGGTCTTCAGACATCCGTGATCGATGTATATGAATATCTCTTTATGGCAAAACTCAGTAATCATGACTCCTGGTCTTCAGGAATTCTTGGTTACGATTGGAATCAAGATATGAAAAGCATTTTGAAATGACAAACATAACTTTGTATTTGCATTTGCATATCATTTTTGCATTGCAGGTTTTCCTTTTGCAGGCGCCTGCTAACCTTTATTTGGTTTTCAGGCATAATAGCTGATACCCCAGTTCACCGATATTCTACCCGACGCAATCAAGCAAGAGTAATGGAGCAAGTTCAGACAGAGTTAGCCGATTTGAGGGGAAGGATGGAACAGTTCATGAACCTCATGCAGGGGATTGCTCAAGGTCAGCAAGAGCTGAGGACCGGTCAAGAAAACATGAGGATTGGACAAGAAGCTATGAGAACCACTATCCAGAGGCTGGAAACCGAAATCCCAAATCGCAACGTGCGCACTCCTCCTGTTGGCACAATCCCTGCTGGTGGGGTACATCTGGGACTTGATAACAATGAGGACGGTCAGGAAGACCAATTCACTGCATTCAACAATGACATGGGTTTCTACAATGACGACCGGAAGTATGAAGGGCTGGATGAAAGACTCAAGGCTATTGAGAGCCAAAATCCTCTTGGAATTGATGTATAAGACATGGGTCTCGTGCAGGGTGTGCGAATTCCACCCAAGTTCAAGCTTCCTGTTTTGGATAAGTACAACGGCAGTAGATGTCCCAAAACCCATTTGCAAGCTTACAATCGCAAGATTGCCGCTTACACCGAGGACCAAAATCTCTGGATGTATTTTTTCCAGGATAGCCTGTCAGGCGCTTCCCTGGAATGGTACATTAAGCTGGACAGGGTTCATATAAGGAGTTGGAAAGATTTGTGCACTGCTTTTCTGAAGCAGTATCAATATAATCTGGACATGGCACCTAATCGTACTCAATTGCAGAGTATGACTCAGGATAACAAGGAGGGCTTTAAGCAGTACGCACAGAGATGGAGAGAATTGGCTGCTCGAGTTCAACCACCTTTGGGTGATCGTGAGATGGCTGATATGTTCATGAGTACACTTCAAGGGACGTATTTGGATAGACTTGCTGCATGCCCTTCCACCGGGTTTGCCGACATTGTCGTTGCTGGGGAACGAATAGAAAGTCTGTTGAAATTGGGTAAGATTCAAGATTTTGCTTCAAATTCAAAGAAACCCTTTGCCAATGGACCAAGGAAAAGAGAAGGGGAGTCCAGTGTTGTGTACAGAGGAGGGGGCAGAGGAAGGAATCAGTCCTATCATCAGGTGGATGCGGTAACCATTCCGGTTCCAGCTAGACAGCAAACACCAGATCAGCAAGGTAGACCCCGATTTCAGAACAATAGACAAAGGGACCGTAAGTTTGATCCCTTGCCTATGACATATGCTGATTTGTTACCACAACTGCTCAAAGAGAAGTTGGTTGAACTTCGGACTATGAAGCCGCTGGATTCCGGAAAACTGCCTCAAGGTTACGATGCCAATGTTCGATGTGAATTTCATTCTGGTGCGCCAGGTCATTCAATAGAAAAGTGCTGGACCTTTCAACATAAGGTTCAAGATTTGATCGACGCAAAAGCTATTAACTTCTCTAGGCCGCCGAATGTTCGTGACAATCCAATGCCTCATCATGGAGGTGCAGGCACAAATGCTGTTTTTGATGGCGAGAAATTGAGTTTGATTACTGATGTTAATTTGGTGAAGACCCCGTTGTTGATTGTAAAAGAACGTTTGTTAAAAGGAAAGGTATTTCCTGGATGCGCCTCTGATTGCGAGGATTGTTCAAAGCAGGTTAATGGATGCAGTAAGTTGAGAGTTGGACTGCAGGAACTTATGGACGAGGGAAGTCTTCAGTTTGATAAAGTAGAGAAAGAACATGATGTTTCTGCCGTTACCATTTACTATAATCCAGTCGAGATACAAGTGCCTGTTGCAGAGCCTGTTGCTATCATCGTGCCCGAGAGGCCGAGACCAGTTACGATTATAGTTCCTGAATCGGCTACTTATGTGTCTAATAGGGCAGTTCTGTGGCAGTATGGAACTGATACTCGTCAAGGAGGAAGTCGGCAGAAGGCAGAGGCTGTTGGTACTAGCATTGAGAATGTCAGTGGACCAAGTGGTTTTACTAGGAGTGGTCGACTGTTTGCTCCCCAAACTTTAAGGAGTGAGGCTGAAGTCACTGCAAGAGTAAAAGGAAAACAGGTTGTTGATGACAAGGTGCCTGCTCAGGAAGAGGACCCTAAAGTCAATTTTGATAATGATGTTGAGGAATTTATGAGGGTTATCAAAAAGAGTGATTACAAGATCATTGACCAACTTAATCAGACACCCTCTAAAATTTCGATATTATCCCTGTTAATGAGTTCAGATGCACACCGGGCTGCTTTGTTGAAAGTTCTGAATATGGCATACGTTCCCCAAGAGATTACAGTGAATCAGTTGGAGGGAGTAATTTCTAATGTGAATGTGAGCCACGGGTTGGGATTTACGAACAGGGATTTGACACCGGACGGACGTAACCACAACAAAGCACTGCACATCACACTTGAATGCAAAGGAGTAGTTTTGTCACATGTGCTGGTTGACACAGGTTCTTCCTTAAATGTGTTACCCAAAAAAGCCCCGATGAAAATTGAAGTAGATGGATTGGTTCTGAGACCCTGTGATCTGATTGTGAGAGCTTTCGATGGATCCCAAAGATCGGTGTTTGGGGAGGTTGAACTACCTATACAGGTTGGTCCACAGATATTCAAGACGACTTTTCATGTTATGGACATTCAGCCTGCTTATAGTTGTTTGTTAGGCCGACCGTGGATTCACGCAGCAGGCGCAGTTACCTTCACACTTCATCAGAAGCTCAAGTATGTGTTCGAGGGTCAAGTGGTAACTGTTTGCGGCGAGGAAGATATATTCGTGAGTCATCTATCCACTTTCAAATATGTGGAAATGGATGGAGAGATTCATGAAACTTTGTGCCAATCTTTTGAAGCCCTGAATATCAACAACTTACCAGAATCTACTTCAGCAGCGGTGGTGTCGAATGTGCCAGGTGGGCCGAGTGCATCAATTGCGTCGTACAAGCAGGCCAGAGAAGTGGTCGAAAGCGAAAATGCCCAAGGCTGGGGTAAAGCTATAGATGTGTTCGTGAAAGAAGATAAGTTTGGCATTGGATACCAGCCGGGCCGGACGCCAGTTCCCCGATTCCGTGGGCCAATCAACTTCAACAGTGGAGGAATTATCAATCCCAACCAGTCCTGCTCAGCAATCGAAGATGGCGCTGAAAGCTCAGCTTATCTGGACAGATGGGTATATGCACTGGCTCTAGGCGAGGCGTTGCAAAATTGGTCTAGCGAAGAAATCGTTCATGTTGTTCACCATGCAGAGTAACAATTCTTGTCTTTCATAATGCATGAAATCCCACACTCTGCCCAAGGTGTGAGGATCCATTTGTAGGGCCACCATATTTTCTCATATAATGTTCAAATATCAATAAAAGGACGTTTTTGTTTACAAATTTGTGTTCCTTTAGTCTTTCTTTATTTTTATTTTTGCACAAAGAAAATTAAAAATGATAATGCACTTTCTTTTCTTTTGTTTTCAAGCAAAAATAATCTAAAATAAAGCATAAACCCAATCTTGCAGACTGGATTCTGTGGATTTCTCTGAAAATGATTCTGTTATGCCCACGTATGATTTCGACAATCTGATCTATCAAGCTGAGGAAGAAAGTGATGAAGACTATGAACTCCCGGAAGAGTTGGCTAGGTTGTTGAAACAGGAAGAGAGGAACATTCAGCCTCATCAGAAAGCTCTTGAGATCATCAATATTGGGTCAGAGGAAAGCAAGAAAGAGATCAAGATTGGTGCGAGTCTGCGGGTTGAGGTAAAGCAAGAGCTGATAGTCATGCTACGTGAATATGTTGACATCTTTGCTTGGTCATACCAAGATATGCCAGGTTTAGATACAGACATAGTTGTGCATAGACTACCATTGAAAGAGGACTGCCCACCGGTCAAGCAGAAGCTGCGCCGGACAAAACCAGAAATGGCCTTGAAGATCAAGGAAGAAGTACAGAAACAGTTGGATGCAGGTTTTCTGGCAGTAACCAACTATCCTCCCTGGGTGGCCAATATAGTACCGGTGCCGAAGAAAGATGGCAAAGTCAGAATGTGTGTGGATTACAGAGATCTCAACAGGGCGAGCCCTAAAGATGATTTTCCACTCCCTCATATTGATGTGCTGGTTGATAATACCGCTCAGTTTTCAGTGTTCTCATTTATGGATGGATTCTCCGGGTACAATCAGATAAAGATGGCGCCTGAAGACATGGAGAAGACGACATTCATTACCCCGTGGGGTACCTTCTGTTACAAAGTAATGCCTTTTGGGTTGAAGAACGCAGGGGCAACTTATCAAAGAGTAATGGTGACGTTATTCCACGATCTAATTCATAAAGAGATCGAGTGCTATGTGGATGACATGATTGCTAAATCAAAGACAGAAGAGGAACACCTGATCAACTTGAAGAAGTTATTTGAGAGGCTGAGGAAATTCAGGTTGAGACTGAATCCTAACAAGTGTACTTTCGGCGTGCGGTCCGGAAAATTGCTTGGTTTCATTGTCAGTGAAAAAGGGATAGAGGTTGATCCTGCTAAAGTGAAAGCCATACAAGATATGCCTGTACCAAGGACTGAGAAAGAAGTTCGCGGCTTTCTAGGAAGATTGAACTACATTTCAAGGTTCATATCTCACCTAACTGCCACTTGCGAACCGATATTCAAAATGCTAAGAAAAGATCAAACGGTCAGGTGGAATGATGATTGTCAAAATGCATTCGATAAAATAAAAAGATATTTGCAGGAACCTCCAATTCTGATACCTCCAGTTCAAGGGAGACCACTGATTATGTACTTGACAGTGCTCGAAGGATCCATGGGTTGTGTTCTCGGTCAACACGACGAGACGGGTAGGAAAGAACATGCTATCTACTACCTGAGCAAGAAATTTACAGATTGTGAATCGCGTTATTCAATGCTTGAGAAGACATGTTGTGCACTCGCATGGGCCGCCAAGCGATTGAGACAATACATGCTCACACATACAACCCTGTTGATCTCTAAATTGGATCCAGTCAAGTATATTTTTGAGAAACCAGCACTTACAGGCAGAGTTGCAAGATGGCAGATGGTACTGACAGAGTACGATATTCAATTTACTTCGCAAAAGGAAATCAAAGGAAGTATACTGTTAGATTATCTTGCGCAACAGCCTCTTGATGATTACCAGCCCATGAGATTTGATTTCCCTGATGAGGACATCATGTTTCTCAAAGCGAAAGACTGCGAGGAACCACTTCTGGAGGAGGGGCCTGACCCTGAGTCCAAATGGAGTTTGATGTTTGATGGGGCAGTTAATATGAATGGGTGCGGAGTTGGTGCAGTCCTTATTACGCCAGAAGGTGTTCACATGACCTTCACTGCCCGAGTAACTTTCGGGTGTACCAACAATGAAGCAGAATACGAAGCTTGCATACTAGGGATCGAGGAAGCTATTGATTTACGAATCAAGACCCTCGATATCTTTGGTGATTCAGCACTGGTAATCAATCAAGTAAAGGGAACTTGGCACACACATCAGCAGAATTTGATTCCGTATAGAGATTATACGAGGAGATTGCTGACCTTCTTTACAACTGTCAAGTTGTACCATGTTCCTAGAGAGGAAAATAAGTTTGCAGATGCCTTGGCCACTATCTCTTCGATGATCAAAGTGCATGGTTGGAATTTTGTGCCCAGGATTGATGTATCTCGTCTTGATAGGCCTGCTTTTGTGTTTGAGGTTGATGCAGTGTCTGACGATAAGCCTTGGTACCATGACATCAAATGCTTCTTAAAAAATCACGAATACCCGTCTGGGGCATCTTCCAATGACAAGAAGACATTAAGAAGGCTAGCTGGTAGTTTCTTCTTGAACAAAGATGGCGTGCTGTATAAAAGGAATTTTGACACGGTTCTGCTCAGATGTGTGGATAGGCACGAGGCAGACCTGTTGATGATTGAAGTGCACGAAGGCTCTTTCGGTACCCATGCCGGAGGACATGCGATGGCTAAGAAATTGTTGAGATTGGGGTATTATTGGATGACCATGGAGTCAGATTGCTGCAAGTATGCTCGCAAGTGTCACAAATGCCAGATCTATGCAGACAAAGTGCACGTTCCTCCCAATCCGTTGAGTATCATGTCTTCTCCGTGGCCATTTGCAATGTGGGGCATTGATATGATCGGGAAAATTGAGCCTACTGCTTCAAACGGCCATCGTTTCATCTTGGTCGCCATTGATTACTTCACTAAATGGGTCGAAGCAGCATCTTACGCCAATGTCACTAAGCAAGTAGTGGCTCGTTTCTTGAAGCGAGATATCATTTGTCGATATGGAGTGCCCGAAAGAATCATTACTGATAATGGTTCTAATTTGAACAACAAGATGATGGCTGAGCTATGCCGGGACTTCAAAATTGAGCACCACAATTCTTCTCCGTACCGCCCAAAAATGAATGGCGCGGTTGAAGCGGCCAACAAAAATATCAAGAAGATTGTACAGAAGATGGTTGTCACGTACAAAGATTGGCATGAGATGTTACCACTGGCTTTGCATGGGTATAGAACATCAGTCCGCACGTCCACTGGGGCAACACCATACTCGCTTGTATATGGTATGGAGGCAGTTCTACCGATAGAAGTTGAGATCCCCTCTCTCCGAGTATTGATGGATGTTAAGCTAGATGAAGTTGAATGGGTACGAGCCAGATTTGATCAGCTAAGCCTTATTGAGGAGAAGCGATTAGCAGCGGTATGCCATGGCCAGTTATATCAGCGCAGAATGAAGAGGGCATTCGATCAAAAGGTTCGACCTCAAGTCTACAAGGTCGGGGATGTGGTAATCAAGAGAATACTTCCTCCGAGTACAGATCACAGGGGCAAATGGACTCCTAACTATGAAGGTCCGTTCGTGGTAAAAAAGGTCTTCTCAGGAGGAGCCTTGTTACTGACAACCATGGATGGTGAAGATTTTGCATCCCCTGTTAATTCAGATGCAGTTAAAAAATACTTCGTATAAAGAGACCCGCTGGATAAAAAAATAAAAAATAAAAAAGAGAAGAAGAATCCAAGCAAAAAAGGGCATCCCGGCAACCAAAAACAGAATAAAGGTTCGGGCAAAAATTAGGGATATAATTGAAAAGAATTGTACACCCGGTAAGTTGAAAACCCGAAAGGGCAACTTAGGCAAAAAAGGGTATCCCGGTGGATTGAAAACCTGAAAAGGCGATCCACACAAAAGAGGGATTAAAGCGAATGACTGCAGTCTGAATTAATCTGTACGTTTTCTACTCTTCAGCAAACTGGCGAAATTCCAAAGGAGGAATTGGTCCAATCATGAGCTTCTGAAGGCAAAGATAATTAGGAGAGTTGGAATACATACTGGCTATAACAGAATTAGAAATCAGTTGGAAACCAATTTCCGCATTATCATTAGGATAGATTTCTTTTCTCAATTTTATGGCAATCACCTCTTTCAGGGGTTTGCTTCTGATTGTAAATTCGCCAATTTTTGGCATTTCATCAATAAAGTTGAATATTCAATCACGGGCTTTTATTTTCATTTTACTTTTTTGTTTGCAAAAACGTCCGATTTTTGATAATAAAACGTTACCTTGAAAATATCTTGGCCTTGCAAAAACATGCACAAAGACAATGAAAATTACGTTGCTTGTTGGACAACCTTGGATGGTTGACCCAAAAGACCACGCAATATCCTGGGGCATGTGCGTATTCTTTTTCTGTTGCAGGTAATGAGCACGATCGATCCAAACAGCATGACCATAACCACGAGCAGATATTTGCTATGATTTGATACTGTTGTATCTTATTAAGTCGATTCTTCCATTCAAGAGTTCCCACTAAATTTCGTGACGGCAACGGTGTTCGAAGATGGATTTCTTCTGTGTTGATAACGGTTATTAATGCAGTGAATACTCCAGGTTGACAACGAGTGCCAATCCTCCAGTACCTTGCAGACAACGTGAAAGGTAGTTCAAGGATGTACCAGCAAGTGGTCGTATCATGTCTCCTGCAGGTTCGGCATGGGAAATTTGTCAAAGAATAATCCCCAGCGGAGTTATTGACCCTCCCAAGCATGGGGCATGTAACCTCCCCAGCAAAGGATATCCCCGACCTATAATTCCCAGTAGAGTTGGAAGACATTTGGTCTTCTGTAAAATCCTCTCGAAGGGCAGGCCCAACAAGAGACGCTTTAAAGCAGTTTTCTCCAGCAGAGTGCATTGTAAACTCATTATCCCCAGCGGAATCGTCAAAGGGAAAGTTCGCCCAACAGGGGGCATTGTGACATTTACCCTAAGCTTGACGGTCATTTTCCTCAACAGATCTCTAAGGATTCTTTCTCAGCATGTTGCAACGGATTGTCTTTCAACCAAGATTTAGATGTCCCCGGCAGGGCAGCCCTGGTCCCCGGCAAGATCATATCTTTGGTAATGATATCCCCACAGAGTTCGGCATTGAATCATGTCTGCTATGCTCCCCAGCCGAGTCGCGGTAATTTCCCCAACTTGGTCTATATGGATAAGCGGAATCTCTTTTTCAGCAAAGTGTTGGCATATGATATTACCCAGCCGGTGGTGTAATTCTCAGCAGTGCTCATTTACAGCTCAAAGTCCAATTTATTTTTGGCATACAGTTTGTTCATATTATTCCAGCTTGTGGGATAGTATGGCAGATGGTTGTTCCAGCCAGTGGGATGATCATTATATACAGTTGTTCATGTTATTCCAGCAGGTGGGATAGTATGGCAGATGGTTGTTCCAGCCAGTGGGATGATCATTATATACAGTTTGTTCATATTATTCCAGCCAGTGGGGTAGTATGGCAGATGGTTGTTCCAGCCAGTGGGATGATTATTATATACAGTTTGTTCATATTATTCCAGCATGAGGGGTAATATTGCAGATGTTTTTTTCCAACATGTGGGATGATCATTTGGTAAAGCTTCCAAAGCCTGTTTGGTAATCATCAAAGTCCACCAGCAGTGTGGCAAGCCAGTAGTCGTCTGGCATCGTACAAAAGATGTTATTAAAGTCCACCAGCAGTGTGGCAAGCCAGTAGTCGTCTGTCATCGTACAAAAGACGTTATTAAAGTCCACCAGCAGTGTGGCAAGCCAGTAGTCGTCTGGCATCGTACAAAAGACGTTATTAAAGTACACCAGCAGTGTGGCAAGCCAGTAGTCGTCTGGCGTCGTACAAAAGACGTTATTAAAGTCCACCAGTAGTGTGGCAAGCCAGTAGTCGTCTGGCGTCGTTCAAAAAGACATTTCTAAAGTCCACCAGCAGTGTGGCAAGCCAGTAGTCGTCTGGCGTCGTTCAAAAAGACATTTGTTAAAGACCATCAACAGTATGGAAAGCCAGTAGTCGCCTGGCGTCGTTCAAAAGACAGATTTCTCCGACCACGTTCATTGAAGATTCAATCCAGCAGTCTCATTGGGTTTATATCCCTTTTCTTTTTCATCATCCAGAGCAAATTTTTGGTTATATTTGGTATTCAATCACTATATACCTTGAAAGTCTGAAAGCATTCACTTTCAGGCATTCAGGTCTACAGTGTTTGAATAGGGGCAGCTGTAATACCCCCAAATTTGCTCTCCCTTTTTGTCATCTTAGCATAGCACTATCATCTATCATATCATATCCATCTCATTAGCATTGCATTGCATTTAACATAGAAAAATGAAGCATAGCATTCCTTTCACCATCAAGGCATGTGATCAGGGGGAAGATGGACAATCAAGGGATCATTCAAAGCACAAAAAGGTCAATCAAGTTGCCTCAAGGCAAGCCAAGAGTCTCTCATGTCTCATACCATCTCAATTGATCATCCACAACCTCAAGGAAGTGAGATCCAATGGGAGATTGAAGCAATACAGACTTCAACATGCAAGAGGTTCAAAAACTGAAGGAAAACCCTCAAAAGAGATAGCTCATTGATCCAAATTCATCCTCAAATGGTATATCTCATCATCCTTTAAGAGGATACACAACATACTCTGAGGAATTTGAAATTGAAGACTGCACATTTTTCTCCTAGGAGGTGGGCACCAAAACTAGGGTTTCCCATTAAATCAGGGAATCTTTGATTTTTTGGACAAAACTTGATGTCATGGTATTCTACATGTTCTTAAGTGTATGTGTATGGAAAATTGCCTCTCAATTGGTTTTAGAAGCGGTTCAATTGGAAGAAAGATCAAAAATCAGGAAGATTGGGGCCAAGTCAAATAATCAGAGGAAAAAGTCAACTCTTGACTTTTTGAGGTCAAATCCATAAAATTCATGTTATAGGTGTCCAATGTACAAAATTTGGTCAAGAAACTCCAAAGGAATCATGAAAAAATCAAAAGGTGGAAAGTTACCATTTTTGGAAGAAGAAGGGTTACTAAAAATAGCAAGTTTTGGCCATTTTGCATCAGAATTTAAACCAAGGCCATTTAAAATTGGAGCATCAAATGAAAATTCCACCAAGCCACAACGAAAGGTCTTGCTTTAAGCTTCAAATCCATGTGTAGAACATCTCCATTGGATAAAAATTGAGTGAGATATGATCGATCAAAGTTTGAGCAAAGTAGGTTCAAAACTAGGTCATGACCAAGGATTTTCAGGTCACGCGCACCTCATTTTCTCAAACAGTTGGTGGGCAAAATGTATGGATCAATTTCTCATGGTTAGAGGCCTCAAATGGAAAATCTTTCAACATCAAAGTTGTTCCTCTATGTGAGATCTTAAAAGTTGGTGTTTATCAATTTTTCATCTAATCAATGGATTGGGAGTTATGATGGTCCAAAGGCATGGTGATCGTGACTGAAACCCAGGCGCCATTTTTGCCTTGCCATGCTTCAAGTCACATGCTCATGAAGCCAGATTTGTGTCTTGATGTTTTGAGCTACTTTTCACCATTTTGCACACTTCCATTTGATTTGTTTTCAACACCAAACATATTCTCCAATATCTCCTCTTTCAAAATGAATCCAAAACCTCATTGAATCATTCACTAACAAGAGAGAAAATCATCTTCAAACAACCACTGCTGTATATGTTCTTAACTGTCATGAAAAAAAACAAATGTTGTTGTTGATTGTCATAGCACTCACCCGTGCATTGTTCACACTGTCCAACCATTTCCTCTTTCAACCAAACACATTTCACCTACACTATGAACACTAGCACGTGCTTTGCATGAAATGGGAAAAAAGCAAACTTGCTAAGCAAGTTGCTGATACAACAGCCATGCTCTCACCTTTTCAATTCCACCATAACTGTCATGAACCACCACCACCTTATCATTGCCAATCTGACTCGCCCCCTAACTAACTTGACTCAGTTAGTTAGGGTGGACCCACTTTAGCCACCTTAACTCAATTAACCAACTCACTAAACCATGGTTAACTCATAGTATAAAAAAAAACTTCTCTTCACAAATCCATTCCAACTTCATTTTTCACTCTTTCTCTCAAACACTCTCACATTCTCCCCAAAACTCTCTCTGCTTTACTCCCTCAAATCCACCATTGCAAAGGATTCTCGAGCTCACATTGTTCATCCTCCTTCTAAATCTTCTTTGAATCTCTCTCAATTTCACCAAAGAGCAACTGTTTTGGAAGCTTGGATCCAGTTTCTTACTATTGAATCATCATCAACCACTTCAGTTAAGCCTTTATTTGGCCAAGAGAAGCTCAAGGAAGAAGCGTTTTCCTCTGGTATTCTTGTGTATTCAAAGCCTCCTCAAGTTCAGGTTCCAAACTCTCAAACTTTGCTCTGGCGATTTATGGTTTATTTTGCTGTTTTCATGTTGATATGAGCTTAATAGAAGCATTCCTAACTCTGGCTAGTTGATAGGCCTTCTAAAGGCGTAGTTGCGAAACTTAGGGCACAAATTCATTTCCTCTGTTCTTGCTATGTATGCATGATATATTGTTTTTGTGAGTAAATTCTTAATCTACATGAGCTCAGCTTCATTTTGATGTATATTTTGTGGATTTCTGAAGAGATCAAAGTTGTAGACGGTGGTGGTATGTCCGGAGAAGGTGACCGGAAGTCACCTCCGGCCGGTGACTTCAATTGCTAGGGTTTTGCCTTGTTTTAATCGTCCATTTTCTATGATCTTACGTTCCAAAACGTGCCAGCACATTAAAAACAAGTGTGCTCCTCACGTGTTTGTTTCTGATTTCATTTAAACGGTGTGTGGCATGGTACATGATAGTAAGGGTGCTCATACGTGTGTGTGCGTTGATTCCAATTACTTTGACCATGGCTTGACCTTGACTCGATCTAATGGTTGTGAATTGCTTTGACTTGGTTTGACTGAAGTGCATGCTTATTATAGTGGATTGTGCAGACTTGGACTTAAATCAAATTGATATCCACACCTCCCTTGTAAAAAGCCCAAACAATTTGAATTGATATATTGCTATGTTCACACCTCCCCTTCCCTTTACATTTCATTTCTTTTTTCCATTTTTATGCACGTTTACTTTTTAATTTTTAAAAATACCAAATGGCAGTATAAAATTCCACAAAAATTCATGAGCATCAATAAAACATTTAGAAAATTTTTCATGATTTTATTTCTTGATTTTATGACCTTTTTACCCCTATTCTATAAATTTCTTTGATTTTCTTTTGTGTGCATTCTTAATGTGGTACATGATTTTGTTTAATTTTGTTCTTGATCATTAAAAATTGTTTTGAGTTGCTTCTTTTTGTAGTGAGTCATTAACATCTTGAATTATGTGAAGTGATTTTTATTTGATTTTTTAGGTCATGTTATGGCATGTTTTGATGTTCATCTTTGCATTACTTTGCATGTGCATCCAATATGATTTAAGTGCATTGTATAAAGCCTTTTTGCCTTGAATTTTTTACATGATATTTTGATATGTGATTCATCTCTGATTTGTGAACCTCAATACCATGTTTTCATAATTTTCATGAACCCATTTGATTTTGTTTAATACATTTCATTTGAAGCATTACAACATGTCATATCCTTGTAATCTTTGTGCATGTTTACATGATTGCTTTTGTGCATACTTGCATGGTCATTTGCCTACTTTGTGAGATATCCATTTGACATTATAGGTCATTAGTACATATTATGTGTCATCTTTGCATGTTCACTTTCATTTGAGCTTTGTATGTCCTTAATGTGAAGTATTTGTGTTTTCTTTTGAATTTCCATTTCATTTCTTCTTCTATTGCTTCTTGAATGTTTTGATGTGTTATGCATGAACACTTGTGAGATGTTTGTGAATCATTTTGTATTTCATTTCAATTCTGATCCTTAGATTACATGTTCCATTCATGCATGTTCTTCCATTTCTTTTCATCTTTCATTCTCCCTTTTCTTATGGTAGCATGTTCTAATGTCATGGATGATGTTTGTTGCTTATCCATTTGGACTTGCATGATAATGATCATTTGTTTTCCATGTGATGGACATTTTGGTTGTAACCAATTTCTCATCTACTTCTTTTGAGTTTTATGGTGCATTAAAAGTTCTTTTATTTCTCATACTTCTTATACATGTTTACTAACCATGTAGGGGCTTTGGTAAGTTGCAATTGAATGTGGATAAGGAATCCACATTCAAACTTCTTTCCACTCATCTCTTTTACAATTCCATTTTGTGTTTTGTTAAGCACTTATGTGCTTTGTTTTAATAACTCATCACTTTCCCTTTTTGAATCACAATTCATCTTCTACTTTAGAAGTGAATTGTTTAATTCATTCCTTCTTTAGACTTTAGGTTTAAACCTCACAAACCATTAGGACCACTCCCTTTAATTTTCAATTAGGATTGAGTCTTAGTTCATATAGATTTTACCTTTTCTCCTCTCTTGAGTCTCTCTTCTCATCTCAAAGAAAATTCAAAATATCTAATAAAGGTAGGCATGTATTGCATTTAGGCCTTTCATATAAAGAAAAGATTATAAAGGGGTCTTCTCTTATAATCTTAGAATGTGTAGCATATAGCCCATCTTGGGTCAATGTGTTAAACATTTGATCTTGTATGAGAGACTTAAATGCAATACTTGTTGAAGGTACAAATAAAAAACACTTCTTCATTTCATAAATAACAAAAACACTTAATAAACACAAGTATGCTAGTGTGTTTGAACCTTGACAATTGGAGCTAAGTGTGGGGGTCTTCTTCACTCTTAGTGTGCTTTCTTACTCAATCCATCTTGGAATGTGAGAATGTACACATTCCAATGGCTAAGATTTGGATTCACTATCATATGCAAACAAATGAAAAAAACTCTTAAAAGACAAAAACAAACAATAACGTATTTCCTCCGGGATTTCTCTCCTCGTCTCCTTCAATCATTCCTTAAGGATGCGTCATTTCCGTTCTACCGCAAACAGGTAATGCCTAAGTCTCCTTACAGCGAGCTGCAACACCTAAACTGCCAGGACGCGAATGTTGACGTATTCCACTAAAACACAAAAAACTTTCCCTAGTGAGGGGAACTACGTCGCTCTGATTCTCATGTTCCCGATGAGATACGTAGGCAGTGGGGTAGGGCCCATGCGAGCACTTCTTTTATTTTCCCTACATTTGTTTCTCTTTCATTCTCATTTCCTTTTCCAGTTCTCCAGCTAGCAGTTCCTTTTTCCAGTATCTTTTTCTTACACCCTTTGATCGAGGCAAGCAAGCGTGGATCCCATCGGGTACGATGGACGCGAGGGGGTGCTAATACCTTCCTCTCGCATAACCGGCTCCCGAACCCAGTTCTCTTGGTCGCAAGACTATGCTTTTCCTTTCCTTCAGGTTTATGCGGTGTTTCCTTTCCCTCTCTTGGGATAAATACACATTGCTGACGACTCTGTTCGGTGCCACTTTCGCGTTTGTACTAGGATGAAAATCCCGGGAGCGACATGATTAAAGCCTCATTTTTCAAACCTAAAATCAAAGTCACAAGTAGTTTATTCAAACTTATTTGGAATTTTTATCATTTGTATTAATTTTCTTTGAATAAATTATATTAAAAAATAATGAAATTAGGGTTTTATTGATTTTCACCCTAATAAACTTTTCCGAACACTCATGGGCCTCTAATAGCGTGTAAGACCCAATCCTTGTTGTAGATAAAACCATTTTGGGCCTCAATGCATTGTATAAGTCCCGATACAGTGAAAAAGTCTGGCGCGATCGTCGCCTTTTCAACAAAAAACACTGGGCTTCTCCTTGAGCTATAAGACCCATCTTATTGTTTTTTTAAATTACATTTCCAGATTCATATTCCTCATGACCGCGACATGTGGCCCAATTTTCAAATTACTAAAAAAAGACCAGGACTGCGTTTGGACAGAAGACTGCCAAACCTCCTTCGACAGTATTAAAGAATACCTGTTGAACCCACCGATTCTATCACCTCCAGTGGAAGAAAGACCACAGATCATTTACCTCACAGTCCTAAAGGACTTAATGGGCTGTGTACTTGGTCAACAAGACGAGACCAAAAGGAAAGAGTATGCCATTTACTACCTGAGCAAGAAATTCACCGACTGCGAGACTCGGTACACTATGCTTGAGAAAAATTGCTGCGCCTTGGCTTGGGCAGCCAAATGTCTTCGCCAGTACATGATTCATCACACTACTTGGTTAATCTCAGAAATGGATCCAATAAAGTACGTCTTTGAAAAGCCTGCTCTCACGGGAAGGATTGCCCGTTGGCAGATGTTGTTATCAGAATATGACATCGAGTACCACGCTCAGAAAGCCATAAAAGGAAGTATTTTAGTCGATCAGTTGGCTCATCAACCGATCGACGACAAGGAATCAGTCAGGTTTGACTTCCCAGGCGAAGATGCCATGTACTTGAAAATGAAAGACTGCGATGAACCGCTACCCGGTGAATGGCCAGAACCAGATTCCCAATGGGGACTTATCTTTGACGGAGTTGTCAATCATTACGGAAACAGAATTGGGGAAATCATCATAACACCTCAGGGTACCCACATTCCTTTCACCACCATACTTACGTTCAAGTGTACAAACAACGAGGTCGAATATGAAGCTTGTATCATGGGTCTCGAAGAAGCGATTGATTTAAGGATCGAGAATTTGGATGTATATGGCGACTCAGCCCTGGTTATCAATCAGGTCAAAGGAGATTGGAACACATACCAGTCCGGACTGATCCCTTACAAAGATTACGCAAGAAGGTTGCTACCCTTCTTCAACAGAATCGAGTTTCATCACATCCCTCGGGAAGAGAATCACATGGCTGATGCATTAGCCACTCCCTCTTCCATGATTATGGTAGGTCAATGGAATGATTTACCTAAGATTGACGTAATGCGCCTTGAAAGGCCCGCTTACATCTTCACAATTGAAGCAGTCATAGACGACAAACCTTGGTACCCACGATATCAAATGCTTCCTTCAGAAACAAGAATACCCACCTGGGGCATCCAAAAAAGACTGAAAAACCCTCAGAAGGCTGGCAGGCAGCTTCTTCCTGAGCGGTGATACACTCTATAAGAGAAATTTTGACATGGTCTTGCTCCGATGCGTAGACAGACCAGAAGCAGACATGCTGATAAAAGAAATTCATGAAGGATCCTTTGGCACTCATGCCAACAGACACACAATGGCGAGAAAAATTCTCAGAGCGGGGTACTATTGGTTGAACATGGAATCTGACTGCTACAAGTACATGAGGAAGTGTCACAAGTGTCAAATATACTCCGACAAGATCCATGTACCGCCAACACATCTCAAAGTTCTATCTTCCCCATGGCATATTTCCATATGGGGAATCGACATGATTGGGATGATCGAACCCAAAGCTTTGAACGGACATCAGTTTATTCTAGAAGCCATTGATTACTTCACCAAATGGGTCGAAGCAGCGTCATACACCAATGTAACCCGACAAGTGGTGGTCCGATTTATCAAAAACAATATCATCTGCCATTATGGTGTTCCCAGCCAGATCATTACTGACAATGGATCCAACTTGAACAATAAGATGATGAAAGAGTTGTGCGCAGAGTTCAAGATCAAACACCATAACTCATCTCCCTACCGACCCAAGATGAACAAAGCGGTAGAAGCGGCTAACAAGAACATCAAGAAGATTGTTCAAAAGATGGTTGTAACCTATAAAGACTGGCACGAGATGCTACCCTTTGCTCTCCACGGTTATCGGACATCTGTCCGCAATTCAACAGGGGCAGCCCCTTTCTCTCTAGTATATGGCATGGAGGCGGTCCTCCCCATAGAAGTAGAGATCCCATCAATCTGGGTATTGATGGAAGCTAAGCTTACAGAGGCTGAATGGTGTCAAAGTCGACACGACGAGCTGAATCTGATCGATGAAAAACGAATGACGGCAGTATGCCATGGTCAGTTGTATCACCAAAGAATGAAGAAGGCGTTTGACAAAAAGGTCCGATCTCGCGTCTTCAGAAAAGGAGACCTCATGCTCAAGAAAATACAATCATTTCTCACTGATTCTCGGGGCAAGTGGACTCCGAATTATGACGGCCCCTATGTGGTCAAGAAAGCTTTCTCAGGCGGCGCCTTGAGACTTGCAACCATGGATGGAGAGGAATTTGCCTACCCCAGGAATGTCGACGTAGTCAAGAAATACTTCGCCTAAATAAAAAAAAAGAGAAGAAAACGTCTCGGTGGATTGAAAACCCGAAAGGGCAGTCCAGGCAAAAATTAGAGACATAATCCAAAATCATCCCGGTGGACTGGAAACATCACAGTACAGTCCAGGAAAAAATTAGGGATTAATGGCAAGTAACTACTTCCAACAAAGGGGCAAGTCACTCAGCAGCAGTTACACCATCCAAGAAAAACTCCAGTCAAGGCCATCTTCGACGGAAGCTCAGGATGTCCCGAATTCAAAGTTGGTAGAAGGATAGTGGTCGTTATATTTCAATGTAGCCCTTTTCCCTTAAAATTACCATTTTCTAACTTTGTAAATACTCCATGGAATCACGCGTTTGGCTGATTTCCATCCTATCAATAAAATTTGAGCCCTTGTGCTTTTGTTTATAATTCTCATTTGTTTTAGCTTTATAGAACGACATTTTAACATGATTAACGATTCTTGAAATAGAACAAAAAATGAATTTACTTGTAAAACTTTTTCTGCTTTTAAAATAAAGTTGGCAATTTCTTTTGACTGTTGAACATCGAAAGAACATCAATCGCTTCTCCAGAAGTAAGAGAGCTTCAAAGTGTAGAATCAAAGTACTCCTTCTAAACCAGTGTGCCTGAATGAAGGATCAGCTATGTCAGATACGAAGACTCCGTCTGACATCCCCGGCAGAGTTCTTACCTCCTAAGCCCGACCAGCGATTGTTTCCCCCGTGGACTATCTCTCCTAAGCAAGCCAGAATTGCTATTGTGAACAAATGATATTTTTCATCTCCCACTGTGGCCGAGTACCTAGTCATGTTCATCCATCAGTCTGTATGTCGTGTCAATTTTGTCAGCATATACACACATACATCATGCATTATTGACTTACATTCATATTCATATTGCATCACTATCACTCTAGTCGGTCTTATCCTCTAGTGATAACCGTCATCTCAATCGAGTTGTCAGTTCTTTCCTCATCAGGAAATGTTGAGTCTGAACGATCTCTCCTCCAGTTTATTTCTGGATTAGAATCGACCTTTGACCCCTTTGATAACTTAAACCTCTGAAAGGCCAGAGAACCTTCACCAAACGTCACTCTTCGCCATTGAAGATGATATCTTCGCTTTCCCGGATTAAGGAAAATCCCCAGAGAAAGCCTCTCAATCAAAGATTCGACAATACAACAGTTTTTCTCCAAAAAAATTTCGCTGACGAAAAGGTCATCGGCACCTCAAAATTGGAACACATCATATGGCATTTCTCCGAGAAGATCCCGAGAAAAATATGATGTAATATCCCCAAGAGGAAGCAGTCTCTCAAGAGACTCGTTTTCCCCAGTAGAGTCAACAAATGGCGTCTCTAACAGAGAAGTTTGTGTACCTCTACAGCTCAGACAGATAAGGTCCCCCAGCAAGTCTGACATCAAAACTTGTTCCATCAAATGGCATCTCCCCAGGAAAATTCGGCGAGAATTTTGAGGAAAATCGCTAGCGTCCCTTGTCAAGGAAGTTTATTTCAAAAACTTAGACCAGTTCCCTGGTAGGAAACCAGGATCGAGGGGAAGTTTATTTCAGAAACTAAGACCAGTTCCTTGGTAGGAAACCAGGATCGAGGGGAAGTTCATTTCAGAAACTTAGACCAGTTCCCTAGTAGGAAACTAGGATCGAGGGGAAGTTTATTTCAGAAATTGAGACCAGTTCCTTGGTAGGAAACCAGGATCGAGGGGAAGTTCATTTCAGAAACTTAGACCAGTTCCCTGGTAGGAACCCAGGATCGAGGGGAGGTTTATTTTAGAAACTGAGACCAGTTCCTTGGTAGGAAACCAGGATCGAGGGGAAGTTTATATTAGAAACTAAGACCAGTTCCTTGGTAGGAAACCAGGATCGAGGGGAAGTTTACATAAAAAACTGAGACCAGTTCCTTGGTAGGAAACCAGGATCGAGGGGAAGTTTATATCGGAAACTAAGACCAGTTCCTTGGTAGGAAACCAGGATCGAGGGGATGTTTATTTCGGAAACTAAGACCAGTTCCTTGGTAGGAAACCAGGATCGAGGGGAAGTTTATTTCAGAAACTAAGACCAGTTCCTTGGCTGAAGACCAGGATCGAGGGGAAGTTTACCTTTTCTAAGTATCAATGCTTAGCAAAAGAAGATGAATGGGCGTGAACTACCATTCCTAACTACCATCAAAATTTTGGGTATTCCGATATTTAATCCTCTTGCACCCCGAATGCCCGAATACCTTCGCCATTCACACCTTCGGGTCCAAGAAGATTAAATAGGGGCATCTGTCATACCCCAAATTTTGACCACTAAGACTCTTATCATTGTCTAAATCATCATCACAATATGGATGTATCATTATGTCTCGTCAGTCTCCCCAGAGATGGGTGAGCATTCACTACAAACAAGGATTAAGGTTTTGAGCCCTCTCTGAGCCTTAGAAAAAGGATCAATCAAGAAATGACATAATCTTCAACTTTTCTAACCTCTCAAACACCCACAATGGATCTAGAGGACTCCCACTTCAAGGATTAAGCACAAGGCTGCTCCCTTCTAGGTGGATCAAGCCTCAAGATCGACCGTATCACCAAATTAGGGTTTTGGTCGACCACGGCCTCCAGATGAAAATTTTACTCTAGGCATGAGCCAATGCTTCAAAGCATAATCTAAGATGATCCAAGAAACATCATGAGCCCAATCATCAGGTCAATTTAGCCTCAGGGGATGCATACATCAAAAATAAGGAATTAGGGTTTCTTGACCTAATTCACTCCTAAGTTGACTTTTGGGACAAAACATGAGCCAAGACCTCAAGACATGATTTGAGGATCTCTAACACACCCCATTTATCCATTTTCAACAAGGGATTAATCCAAAAAAGCTTGATCAACAAGTTTCAATTTCATCTAAAACACGGTTAGGGTTTCGCAGGAAAAGTCAATTGTACCTTTGACTTTTGACCCATGCATGCTCCCAAACCTTGGGACATGATTCAATACACCCTATAACACCTATGGAACATGTCCATCAAGTTTGATTTAGGTCAAGGACTCGATTTCATAGAGGATTGCACAGTTTGGAATTCATCTGACAAAAAGTCAACTGTGCACAAAAGTCAACTTTGACTTTTTGAGATTTTTCACAATTATGGTTCTTTGACCCTAAAATGATGTTAATGTGTGATTTGAATCATCATTCATCAAGAAAAAATCAAAAAAAGTGGGATAACTTCTAAAAGGGGTAACCATAAAAACTTAGAAATTTTCTAAGTTATGGAACAAAGTGGCTAGGGTACCAACTTTGGAGGATCATAACTCCTAAACCACAAGGCCATTTTTCCCCATCCAAAGCTGGATTTGTAGCTCTCATTACCCTCTACAAAAGCTTTAAACTGAACTCATTCCAATTCATCATAGATTTTGAGTTATGGAATGATCAAAATCACAAAACGTAAAAATGTCACTTTTTTCCAAAACTTAGTGAAATTTTCACTAAGTCAGAATCTGCCTTACTTTTTTTCAAATGTAGGGGGATTTTTCACTTGGATCCAAAAAGTATCAAAACCAATTATGATCAAACAGTTATTGTATCATATTAGGGCTTTCCAAAATGGCCAAGAACTCCATAAAATTCCACTTGAGCCATGAGATATGACAATGGCAATATGCCTTGCTGAAAACTGCCAAGGCTAGGCAGAATTTTGCACTTTTGCTCGATTTGGAAAAATCAGATAATTCCAAGCCTTGTCATCACTTTGGACACATCTGATGATCAAATCCAAAGGGAACAAACATTTATCCAAGCCACCAAAGTCTTTGGTACAACAAGTAGCATGCCAAACCTAAAAATCCCAAAAAGAGGGACAAGACTCCGATTTTGGATTGAAGCATTTAATGGATGCACCAAGGTGGCAAGGATTGACACATTTGCAACTGAATTCAGTCAAGACTGGTCCAACAACTAGGGAACCACAGCTCTGTGCTCTAACCTCTAGTCAATGGCTAGAGGAGACTTGGATTCTCATTGATCAACATTGGCCAAACCTCTACAGCAGTTGCCATTCACTATTGCTTGCAAAACAAACTTGCTCTACTATAAATAGAGATCATTTATGCTCAGTTTGAGTACACCAAAGCCAACAAACAGATGCTTTCCTCAAAATAACTTTCTCTAGGCAAAAATACCTTCTTTAGCAAGGTAACTCTGAGTTTTTGAGTTAGTGACCATTTCCATCACAACTCATGATCCAAACACATCCAATATGTCATATCTAAGCTGTCCAAACTCACACAAGTGACCTGTAATCCTTAAATCTCAAAACCTCAAAATAGGACTTTTGTGCATTTTTCAAGCCATGTCTTGATTCAGTCACTTTCCAAACCAGATAAAACCTCAAACACATTCCAAATATCATCCTTGAACTGTCCCAAATGGTGCCACACATCTGGAACACTATTTGAGAGAGTTGCTATTTTGGCCATTTTAACCCCTTTTACAAGAAAGGGCCAGTTTGTGTTTTTGCAGGTTCCAGCTGATTCAAATCATCCTAAAAACTTCTAGGCTAAAATACAGTTTTGGTCCCCCTATTTGTCAAAATTCACGGTTTTGGTCCCCCCATTTTATTTTTTAATAGTTTTGGTCCCCCACCCCAATTTTGACCCAAAAAAATGATGAACAGTAACTGGTCCGTACATGAACAGTAAATGTCCGTACATGAACAGTTCGTGTCCGTACATGAACAGTTCATGTCCGTACATGAACAGTACATGAAAAGTGAGGGGTGGGCGACCAAAACTATTAAAAAATAAAATGGGGGGACCAAAACCGTGAATTTTGACAAACAGGGGGACCAAAACTGTATTTTAGCCTAAGGGATCATTTGAGAGTGTTCAAAGCATCAAACCATTTCTGGAACAAGGAACTTGGCAGATTGCACCAAAAACTCCAAAAGCTCAAAAAGAGGTAAGCATCATGACTTGAACTTTCCAAAATATGCATTGCTTTGAAGTCCACTGATCATGCATCCCTTCTACATGCTATATGTGTTGTGTTTGCATCAATTAATCATGTAATTCATACCTGTACCAAGATGTAGCACAGAAAATGCAAAATATGGTCTATTTCAAAACCACTATCGGGTCTTGAGGAGGGAGCATGATCTGAAAAAAAGACCACCACCTTTGGATTCCTTGTGAAATTCTAGGCCAGATGCATATAAATTTTGTCCCCAACCATGGAGAAATGAGAAAGTTATGGCCTTCACGTTTCTGAGCCAAAACTTGCCTTGCCTTGCCTTGGCCAGTCCTAGAAAACAAGGCAAGCCTTGTATATTTGTTGGTTTGTTTTAATCAAAGGATGTATCACCACCCCAGTGGTAAGGCGCGCGCCCTATAACCTTGAGGTCGTGGGTTCAAACCTCACCCATGCCATTTTGTGTTTTCTCACATTTTGCTATTTGTTCCAATATTTTCATGTTTTGTTAATAAATTGCAAAATTAATAACTCCCTCAATTTTATTTATTTTTGATTGGTTCTTTTTGAAAAAAATCAAAAAAATGTTGAAATATTTTATTCCCAAAAAAAAATTAGATTTATATTATTTATTTAATATAATTAGTATTTTTGTGAAGAAATGTCTTTTATTTGTTTTTAAACCTTTTAAAAATAAATAACCATTTTGAAAAATCAAAACCAAATAGGTTTTAATTCATCTTGTGATTAAAGCCTCATTTTTCAAACCTAAAATTAAAATCACAAACTGTTTATTCAAACTTATTTGGAATTTTTATCATTTGTATTAATTTTCTTTGAATAAATTATATTAAAAAATGATGAAATTAGGGTTTTATTGATTTTCACCCTAAAAAACTTTTCCGAACACTCATGGGCGTCTAATAGAGTGTAAGACCCAATCGTTGTTGTAGATAAAACCATTTTGGGCCTCAATGCATTGTATAAGTCCCGATACAGTCAAAAAGTTCGGCGCGATCGTTCCCTTTTCAACAAAAAACACTGGGCTTCTCCTTGAGCTATAAGACTCATCTTATTGTTTTTTTTAAATACTTTTGGGCCTATATTAGAGTGTAAGACCCAATCCCTTTGTAAATACACCACTTTTTGAGCCTCAGTCATTGTATAAGACCCACAGTGTTTTCATAACCTCGGCGCGATCGTCGCCCTTTTCAAAATTAACCATTGGGCTTCTCCTTGAGCTATAAGACCCATCTTTGTTCACTTTCAATCATTTTTGGGCCTCTTGAGAGAGTGTAAGACCCATCCCTTTGTACAGAAAACCTTTTTGGGCCTCAGTCACTTGTATAAGTCCCTGTACAAATTCAAAACCACACTGCAATCACTGATAAAACCTTGGGCCTCTCCTTGAGCTGTAAGCCCCAACAATCTTTTCAAAGCACTTTCTCCTTTGATTTTATATTTTGTTATCAAAGCTTTATTTGTTGAACAAACTAACAAAACAACATGGAAGCTCTACAACCGAGTAAGTGTTTACCCGCTTTCATTTACCGCTTTCATATGTATATAACTATACTGTGGGGCTGTTTCACTGTAAGTCTTCTTTCATAAACTCCTATCGACTGTGTAATACTAGTATAGCTATTTAGAGTTTCCTCGGCAACTACGTCTAGATCTAGACAAAACCTCATCTACTTACATCCGACGTCCTCCCGGATATTTCAACATAACCTGAACCGTGAGAATTTTCTTTTAGAACAATTTTAGATAACTAGATCTAAGAAACTCCCCCCTTGAACAGTTCATATACAGAAGGTCAATGTTCCAAGTAAAACCCCTTTTGGAACTGTTCATCAGCCTCCTCTTGGGCTTAATGCAAGGACCCACAGGCTTCCTAAAAGCATCCCCGCCTCCTCTTGGGCGTTGTACAAGGACCCGTCGGCTTCTTAAAAGTTATCATAGCCTCCTCTTAGGCTTTGTATAAAGATTCTTCCTCCGGGAAGACAACCTCCTCTTGGGCTTCATACAAATTGTCCCTTCGGCTTCTTAAAAGTTCTTCTAGCCTCCTCTAGGGCTTCGTACAAACTGTCCCGACGACCTCTTAAAGGTATAGGAACAGATATTAGTCATCTTAATAGAGCAGTCTTTCAAAGAGTCTAGATCTTTCTACCGCAAACGTACTGCCTCTTAATTTCTCTTAAGCATAGTACAAAAGATAAAACTCTAGACTTGGACAGTCTAACATCCTTGAGTCTCAAAGACATTCTCAAGTTCCTTTCAAAAATAGGAAAAACACCAGTAAACTTGAATGGTCTCAATACCCTTTGGATTTCTCATTTCCTTAAAGAACAGGAGATAACCCTAATCCTCTGATCAAATCAATGAGTACAACATTACCCATATAAGAACTGATTTTCTCTTTTAAACCAACATACTGGACTTGTCACTCCACTGAAACAATCACTAGCCCCCTAGCCTCCTCTTGGGCTTTGTACAATGATTCTTCCTAGCAGAGCTAACCTTTTCAGCCTCCATCTCGGGCTTTGTACGAGATACAAAAGCACTCTCTTGTTGAGTCAAACATCTTCAGCCTCCATCTCGGGCTTCGTACGAGATATAAAAGAATCTCTGGTTGAGTCAAACATCTTTAGCCTTCATCTCAGGCTTCGTACGAGATACAAAGCACTCTCTTGTTGAGTATAAAAAGACTCTCTTGTTGAGTCAATCACCTTTTCTCCTCCATCTCATGCTTCATACGAGACACCAAATCACTCTCTTGTTGAGTATAAAAGACTCTCCTATTGAGACAAATAACTTTTAGCTTCCGTCTTGGGCTTCGTACAAGACACACAAAAAGACTCTCTTGTTGAGTCAAACCCTTTTAGCCTCAATCTTGGGATTTGTACAAGACAGAAAGAACATTTTCCCCAGAAAAGTCAACCTTTTAGCCTCCTCTTAGGCTTTGTATAAGGAAACCCCGGTTGAGACAATCAAACTTTTAGCATCAAAAGTTGTGCCTTGCCCACAACATACAAACATCAACAACTCCTTTTTCCCCATCTAATTGCTGTAAGCGGCAAGCCTCTAGATTATTTACATCCACGCCACTGTCCCTCTTTTAGCATGAGAAATTCCTAATGAAAGATGGCATTACTCTAAACTGAGTTAAAGTCTTCTCCTTCAGGTTAAAAACGCCCTACAAAGGAAATTATGGCATTACTGGATTCACATATCCCAGTTAAAGTAATTCTCCTTTATAATCAGTCGCCCAACTGTTGTGACAAACAGATCCCCTTTTAGAAGATGACAAATTCTCTCTAAAGCTTCACATCTTGGGCTTCGAACAAGATACAAATAGACATTCAGCTTCACATCTTGGGCTTTGAATAAGATACAAACCACATTTAGCTTCACGTCTTGGGCTTTGAACAAGAGACCAAAACACCATTTCCTCCCATAGAATAGGAGGAACTACGATCGCTCTGATTTCCCTATTCCGGGAATACGTAGGCATAAGATTGCAAAAGAATCTTAGCGAGCACACTAATAAAAAAAACCAAAGTCCCCTACCTCATTCCAATCTGGTGCAGTATCCAAACAAAATTCCCCATGAAAAGTCCCGGTATTTCATTCTGAACAAAATAAGCCGAGAGAGGCTCCACATCCAAATAGCATCTGTTAACCAACAGTCATCTGTTTAAACTTAGTTTGCAAGCAGGTTTAGTTGGAGACATCTATTTCCCTTCCTTCATCAGCTTCAATAGGATAAAAATGAATTGACCTGTAGTACCCCAGAGCAACAGTGCTTAAGAACCAAGTCCCAAAATCGCTCGCTACAAGAACTTCTAGATGAACATTATGCGGAATATTCTTCATCGGGTATCCGAGTTGACGGCGAACTAAAATTGGATGATAGTTAATTCCCCTCTAGTTCCTATGAGGGGTACATTATGAAAGTTTCCACATTTCTCAATGATCCTTATTCCCTCATAAATCCTATTGTACCAATCTATGTCAGAGTTCGTAAGAGACATACTTCTCTGTGACCAACGTAGAGTACTCTTATGGTCCCAAAATGCAGCAGACTTGGGTAAATGGGAAGTGAACCACTTGTAAAGTAAGGGTACATAGCATGTGATCATTCCTCCGCTGTACAAATTCCTTAAGTGTACAAAATGATAAGCATCTGCGACAAAGGTTGGTACGGGGTTTCCAATTAGAAATATCTTAAAGCGTTGGTATCAACGAAGTTATTAATGTTGGGAAAAAGGAAAAGCCCGTATGTAAGTAGGACAAAGATATCTTCGAAAGCAGTAACATTTCCTACACTGGCAAAGTATAGGGCTTTCTCTACCAAAAACTTGGCTGGTAAACCTTGGTTTCCTTCCTTAGTGGTCATGTGAGTCCTGACTTCTGACTCGTCCAAATAGATTGCTCTTGCAATGGTTTGATCCTTTGGAATTTCTTCCAGTCCAGAAAAGGGAGCTTGGTCAGTGATGGGTAAATCAGTCAGGTGAGAGTACTCTTCTAGTGTTGGTACTAGTTGATAATCTGGGAATGTGAAACAGTGATAAACTGGATCGTAGAACTGAATCAGCGTAGACAGTATTTCTTCAATTACATGGACCCTTAATAAAGACAGCAGTCCTCCATGCTTAGCTCTGAAAGCATCAGGGTTGGTGATCATCCTTGCAAACCCTCTTAAATCCTTTAGCTTTGGAGCCTTGAAGGTATACTTGTGCATCTTTCTTCTACCGAAATCGATAACGGAATCCTTCTCTGATATTTGCAATTATTGTTTTTAGTTTATTTTGAAAAAGAGAGAGAAATAGAAAGGAGAAGAGAAAAGAGAAGATTTTTTTCTTTGTTTAAGAGTTTTTTAAATGAATGCATGAATGCAGCACACAAAAACATTAAAAAAACATGGGTTCAAGGGTTCAACGTCACGAGCATGGGGTCATGGCTCTACCCATCCCCAAAGGTGTTATTCTGGTAAATTTGTACCTGTAGAACGGGTTAAAAGTTCCCAAAATCATTGACCCCCTAGGGATATCAACAGCAAGCTGGTTCACCCGAGTGAGCTGTAGCATCCTAGGGTAATCTCAATTGAGTGTAGTATCACGTGTCAACTATTCTCGATAGTCACCACACTACCAAATGGCCATACGGTTAATGTCTACTAAATCCTTAGTTTCACGGATACCACATTGGGACAAACTGCTTTCACGACGAAGTCGTTCAACATTGAATCCGCAAAGGGATCTCCACTGATTTGATGGTCTACCAGGATCGCTTATTCAGGAATCACTCCCTGTAAGTCCACCCATCTATGCCATCACCTATCTTAGGGTTCTCTCAAACTTTCCATATGCGACATCACTCGTATTTCCATTGACAGAAAAAATAAACACGGATATCAAGTAGGAAAAGCTGTATATATATAGTATAGTATGATTGCTAACAACCTAGACCTCTTAGGAATTCTAATCCTAGTCCTAGACAGACAAAATGACTCCCCAGCAGAGTCGCCATTTTCCTGTAGCATGCGATTTTTGTCGGTGACGCAACCACCTTATCGCCATGGGTTTCTCCTCACAGCAATGGTAGGAGTGGGGTGCGACTTTCTGATTTCTTATTTATCCCATGAAGCTGGAAGGGAAAGGGAAGCTATCTAAAACTAACCTGGCACGCAAATGTTTAACTGAACAAATGGTTAAAGAGATTGGGGAGTTTGGGGTCAGGTTATACAATAGGGAGTTATCAAATACCCATCCTATATGTGGTTATCCACAGGTTGTTAGCAATTTTCCTTACTGATTTGTACTTGATGGTGTTTATCTGTAAATGGGTTGGGAAAGTTTCTCCTTTGGGAGTATTTGAGAGAGAGAGTTTTTGTTTGATTTCGGGTTTTCTGAGGTTTTTTTATGAGTGAAGGTACTGGACCTAAAGTTTTTTATTTCACAATCTTATGGCTACGTATTCCTGTTAAATGAAATAGGGAAATCCGAGCAATCATAGTTCTTTCCTATTCTATGAAAGGAAAAGATGTTTTGGTGTCTTGTTCAAAGCCCAAGATTGAAGCTAAATGGTTGTTTGTGTCTTGTTCAAAGCCCAAGATTGAAGCTAAAAGGTTTGACGGAGAGGGAATTTGTCATCTCTAAAGGGAGATACCTCGTCTGTTTATCACAACTGTTGGGTGACTGATTATAAAGGAGAATTACTTTAACTGGGATATGTGAATCCAACAATGCCATAATTTACTTTATAGGGAATTTGTCCTGAAGGAGGAAACTTTAACTCAGTTTTGAGCAAGGCAATTTTTCCTCAGGAGTCTTTCATACTAAGAGAGGGACATTGGCTTGGATGTAGATAATCCTTAGGCTTGCCACTTGTAGCTGTTAGATGAAAGAGGAAGTTTATCAGGATAAAAGAGGGACTACAACTTGGATTTTGAATCAACAAGTGTGCCACTTACAGCAGTTATCTGGGATTAAGGTTTGTTTTGAATGTCTATTTTGATGTGTGATAATACAGAGAATTGTCTTCCTACAGAGAGGTTTTTGATTTCCTCTGAAGGGATGTTGATTTTTGTGTGCCTTGATCAAAGCCCAAGGTTGAAGCTAAGAGATTGATTGACTCCACTGGGGATTTTATTATCTATCTTGTAGAAAGCCCAAGATTGAGGCTAAAAAGAGAATGACTCTTTTGGGGAGATCATTATACAAAGCCTAAGAGGAGGCTAAAAGTTGACTTTTTCGGGGAAAGATTTTGTCTGTCTTGTACAAAGCCCAAGATTGAGGCTAAAAGAGGGTTTTTGATTCCACTGGGGAATATTTGTATGTGTCTTGTACAAAGCCAAAGATTGAGGCTAAAAGGGGAAACTAACTCTACTGGTGAGACGTTTTATCTGTCTTGTACAAAGCCCAAGATTGTGGATAAAAGAAGATTGATTCTGCTAGAGAGTATGATTTGTCTTGTACAAAGCCCAAGATTGAGGCTGAAAAGAGGATTGACTATGTTTAGGGAAATTTATATGTGTCTTGTACAAAGCCCAAGATTGAGGATAAAAGATATTTGACTGACTCAACTGAAGATATTTATGGGTGTCTTGTACAAAGCCCAAGATTGAGGCTGACTTTTACGGAGGAAAAGAAGGATCATTCTACAAAGTATAAGAGGAGGCTGAAAGATTATTAACAAAACAAGAGAGTGTTTTAAGGTGATTGACTCAACAAGAGAGTGTCTTTGTGTGTCTTGTACAAAGCCCAAGATTGAGGATGAAGGAGGATTGACTCAACAAGAGAGTGCTTTAAAGGGTTATTGACTCAACAAGAGAGTGTTTAAAAGGTTAACTCTACTGAGAAAAATCATTATACAAAGCCTAAGAGGAGGCTGTCTTTTGCTGAGGATTATTGAGATCCAGACGCAGGTCTAAGTCTGGGGATCAACTCTTGTTGAGGGTTTACAGAAGAGTTGAGGTATCAGACGCCTTGAGGTTCTGATAGGCTAGTATGGTACTGATGATAAGATGATCCTAGCTAGGGGAATTTAGGATAAAGATTGATTTTTAGATCCTGTGAGGGTTTTAAACTCTACTAGAGATTGATCGAATGATCAGGCTTTCTCCTGTATTTGTAGGGAACTTGAGAATGTCTTTGAGATCCAAGAGGAGATTAAACTGTCCAAGTCTACTGGTATGGAAGAGTTTCTCTTTGTATGATACCCAAGAGGAGGCTGATGCTTTAAGGGATGAGAATCAACCCTTAAATTGGTCTGAGGTTTGGACTCTTCAGAAAGACTGCTCTAATAAAGGATGCCTAAGTTCTGTCCTATACCTTTAAGAGGTCTTCAGGGTCCTTGTATTAAGCCCAAGAGAAGGCATGAGAACTTCTAAGAAGCCGAAGGGTCCTTGTACAAAGCCCAAGAGGAGGCGGGGATGCTTTTAGGAAGCCTGTAGGTCCAAACTTAAGAAAAGTTCAAGAAAAGTTTCACCGGGAATAATCTTTTCTTTAGCGAACAGTTCTAGGGTTCGAAGAAATTCAAGAGAGGTTTCACCGGGAATTAATCCTCTCTGGGGGAATGAATTTCTTTGACAATTTTCTAATAGTTACAGTCTGAGAAAAGTTTCACCGGGAATAATGTCTTTCTCTTTGTTCCATATTGTATAAGCCCAAGAGGAGGCAAGACTGTATCTGGAATTCCTATGGGGACCTAGTTATGATTGTGTTGAAAGAGTAACCACTGACTTTATTTAATTTTAGACCTAATTGCCGGGGAATACTCTAAGCAGATATATACAAGCATATATATAGAGATATATATAGACTGTATGTAAAAGAGGGTAGGAGGACTTACTTGTGAGCAAGCTTCCAGCACAAACAAATATATATATGTGCAAGTATGTAAAAGAAAGTTGTTTTAAAACTTACAGGTGAGCAAGCTTCCATTGTAATAGTTGTATGGTTAGTTGTTCAAGAAATTAAAGAAAGTTTTGACAACAACTATGAATTTGAACCTAAATTAAAGGGGAAAGTTGTTTTGAGAAGATTGGGGCTTATACTCAAGGAGAAGCCCAGATGAAAAACAGTAATCGTACGGTTGATCTAAAAATTGTACCAGGACTTATACAATGACTGAGGCCCAAAAAAGGTTTATTTACAAAGAGGGTTTGGGTCTTACACTTTATTAGTGGCCCAAAATTTATTTTTAAAAGAAAGATGAGACGTACAACACAAGGGTAGACCCAGATGATTTTGTTCTGAAAACGTGCCAGGAATTACACAATGACTAAGGCCCAAATTATTTTGTATTTACAAAGGGGATGGGTCTTACACTCTATTAGAGGCCCAAGAATGATTTAAAAGAAAAGAGAATTGGGCTTACAACTCAAGGAGAGGCCTAATTGATCTAAGAGCAGTTCACCGGGAATAATGCTCCACTTAGTACCAGTGTATGTGAATCTTCTTTTTATTAAAAGGGTGCGATATGAATATCTGGGAAAACATCGCGAAATAAGCAGGGTTTTTAAACAACATAAACTCCACATATAAACATGTTAAAGTGAAAACAGTCAGAGGATCATAACAAACATATTAAGAGCTACATTTTTGCTTCCAGAATCAATCAATAATGATGCATGTACATGGAGTTTCAAAGTGCAAGAACACTTACCTATTGGAGCAAGGTCCAATGCCTCTTCGATGTAGTTACAGAAGCAAGAGGAAGATCCTATGAGCTTCCTTGATCCTGCAGGAATGTGTTGGTGTGCTTGGAATGGATTGAAACCCTCTGGTTTTGAAAATTCGATTCTCACTCTTTTGAATCTTGAAACTTTGAAATGTAGAGAGAAATGAGAGAAAACAAGAGTTGTGTTTGTTTTGGTGTGAGAATTATGAGAAATATATGGTCCTATTTATAGGAAAACAAAACTTGGTGAAGAAGTCAGTGAAGATAAAAAAAAAATGCATTAATGTATAAAAAAACAAAATGCATTAATGTATAAGAAACAAAATGCATTAATGTATAAAAAACCAAAATGCATTAATGTATAAAAAACAAAATGAATTAATGTATAAAAAACAAAAATGCATTAATGTATAAAAAACAAAATGAATTAATGTATAAAAAACAAAAATGCATTAATGTATAAAAAATAACACTACAAAGAAATTATGGTTTTACGACACAAAAATTATGACAGTTAGTTGATAACCGTCGTAACTCTAATATAGAGACGCGTTTCACGACGGTATACACCTACCGTCCTTACAATATTTAAAAATTAATAAATATTACGACTGTTATCATTAAACCGCCGTACAAATAAGTTCACGACTGTCTCAAGAACCGCCCTAAATTTTATGTCACGACGGTAGAACAACCGTCACCCCTTAAGCCTTTGTAACACACACTACAACTAATGGCGGATCCAGAATTATTTATCGTGGGGACTAAAAATTAATATGTGTATTTTGAATAAATAAATCATTAAAAACATTTATAAAATACAAGTATAGTAATAAATTAAACTCAAAATACATAAATTTTTTAAAATTACAGTTAATTTTATTAAAATATTTTATGTATCAAAATTAAACTATAAAAATTAAAATTCTATATATACTCAAAATAAAACTTTAATTTTAGAAACAATTTTTATAATAAAAATTAAACTCAAAATATTATATACCGAAAATTAAAATATCAAAATTAAACTATATATCAAAATTTTATATATCAAAATTTTAAAAACTCAAAATTTTAGAAACAATATTTATAGTAAAAATTAAACCCAAAATTATAATATCAAAATTAAAGTATACATACTCAAAATACTACATCCAATTTCTATTTTATACTACACCCATTTTAATATAAAGTATACATACCCAAAATTACCAACTTCAAATAAAAATTACCAATTTATATCAAATAAAAAAAATACAAACTTTCATTTATTAAAGAAAAATAATAGAAAAAACTAAATTTAATTAAAATAAAATTCAAGCAACACGATAGTGAAGTTACGGTCGCTATTCTATTTTATTCCAAAAGCCGTGACTGTGATTTCCATGGTCGTTCTCCACAAATTCATCTTTGGCGCTAAAATTGAACATTCAATCCAATTATAAGTTTTTTCTCTTCTTTTTCAGAAACATACGCCCTTGGAAAAAAAGGGAAACGGTAATTTCTCTCAGCCACTCATGCCGTCACTACGAATCACCGTCAAAGCAACCACCATCAATTCTAATCTTAATAGGTTTGTCTTCTCAAACTCTAATTTTGAAAAATGTGAAATAACTCGCTTTTTACATTTGGGGGTAATGGGATAGGAAGATGATGATAAAAACTTTGGCTATTAGGTTTAGAGTGAAAGATTTTGTTGTTCCAAATAGTAAATCTGAATCGGATCCTGAAATGGAAGTGGAGCCCTGAATCTGAATCTGAATCGTCTGTTGTTCCAAATTTAAGTAGTATAGTGAAAAATATTATTGTTTTTTCTATTGATGTTAATTTGGTTTATACTCTGAATTTTGCATTCAATTGGTAAGGATTTTAATCAATAAGTGTTAGATTTCTTTGTTTGAGAGTTAAATTTGAGGAAGAAAAATGGATTGTTTATCTGTGTTTGTATTGTTGAAATAGATAACAGAATTTCATCTAAGTTTACCTGCAATTTGATGTACTTGTTTGTGAGTATAGAATCACCTTTTGAGTTGTTGTATTGTCATTTTAATTGCTTTCAATATCTTGTCTGTGAGTTTCTATGGCTGATTGAGTAATTTTTTATGCTTAAATGTTTCTATGTGCTTTGATAACTATGGCTGATTGAGTAATTTTTTATGCTTGAATTAAAATAACTTACACCATGGATTTTCATCATTATTACCACATAGTAGTTATTCAACCCCATACTAGAGCCATAATCCCAAACCATCCTTAACTAGGACAAGCAGCCTATCCCAACCATTTATATGTTCTTTCCTTCACGTGAACAACACATAGCCATAGTTTTGCTACCAAACCAGACAATATTGTACAAAGAAATTTAGGTATCATCCTTAACTAGGATTATGACTTCTGATCATGTCTCTTGTCCCGCCTGCAATGATCATATGGAGTCAGTGGTTTGGATTTCAAGATTTGGAGGTTCTAGTGGAGGAATCATATTTATGATGCTACATTGGGAGCCGCAGACTTAGATGGCTTTCAAGCTTGTGTTGGAGAAGCGTGTCGCCTGGCTGGTCATGTTAGGCAGCAAATCAAGTTATGTGGCACAGAATCGTTTGATGTCATTTTGTTAGTTCAACTCTGTTCGAGTAGATCACACATTTAGAGTATTGATGTTGCAGTTCCCCTAGCAGGTCTTGTGACCGTAGCAGGCCTGGTTCTCAAGTGCAGCAATCCGCCGGTGGCTGGTTTTTTCATCTGGAGGTTCAGTCTAGTGTTACCTTCTGGTGCTGTTATTTTTGTAGGAGTTTTTAGAATGTAGTATGGTTAGGTAATTAAGGGAATAATTGTTTATTAAATTGGATCATTACAATGCCTTCTCCTCCCACTCCAATCACTAATTTGACTTGTCGCTGCTTATTTTTAGCTATTATTTTAATGAAATTTAGACTACTGCCTAAAATCAGAACTGAGACTAAACCAATTACCATTCAGCCAAAGTGTTGTGATGATGTTCCTTTATATGAATCATCAAGTTAAAAATAACCAATTTCCCATAACAAACAATCTATAAAGTTAATAAAGTTTGAGTACACAACCATCAAATATTTATAGATTTATAAAATGGTGTCATTGGAATTTTTAAGTTTGACCTAATACTTAAGGAAAAGGAATTCTACTTTGCTTTTTGAACATTCTGGAACCACTATGTCTACTAGAGTTATGCAAGTGATTTCAAGGTCTGTTGTTATTGTCTTTTGCAGATGACAGTTACGTGGACAAGTGGATATGGTATAAATGCAGCTATACCTTTTGTTTAATGAGGTTCTGACGGAAAAAAGCCTGGGCAAAGTCCTACTGGAACGTTGACATTTGATCGGAACAGCATGTGTGGTATGGTTTATTTAATCTGCTTAGCAGGGCAATACATTGGATTATTAATGTATGCGGCTTTACACAGTCTAATTCAGTTTGTATTTAATATGCTTGGTATTTTTATTGCATCACATGGTAAATTGAATTTTTGTGGCATCCTACAATTTTATGAAGCTACTAAGAACAATCGTGGTCATTAACTAATCTAAACTGAAATCACAATGTTCCCTATAGTGTATATACGAAGAAGCGCATACTTCTTTTTTCAGAATATTATACTAGAGAGAGTCCTTATGAAATGGAGGGCGCAAGGTTATAAGAAACAAAGAATGGAATATCTAACTTGTTATAGAAATAGCTTCTTCAGGCTTAAGTAGAAGTCATCCCATCATGGAAGTATTACTTTTCCTGTCTGAATTTTCATCAAATTTAATTCTCCTCATTTTTCATTTGTGTTTCTTGCAACTTGATGGTATTTTAACATAAACTACTTCTTGATTGTGCCCTCTCGAATCAAATGTTGAAATGTTAATCATGTCTTTTTTATCATCTCCAAAATGGTTCTCTTTCAATTGAAACATAGAGTGGCCTCATTTGTATCTGCACCGCATAATCTGGTCTGTTTGCTACTCTCACTCTGCAGGTTCACCTGCACAAACGGTTGGTTGGCGTGACCCTGGTTTCATACACACAAGTTTTCTCAAAAAATATGTGGCCAAATTTAGTGGATGCATTTAGAAATATATTCATGTTCATAACACAATGAGGATTTGTAAAGTCTGTTATATAGTTTTCTTTAATACATTTCTCAGGTATACATACCGATTAGGTCATATTTTGTCTAATGGTTCGTACATTTGGAGCAAGAAGTATTCATTCAAGGCATCGCCTTATCCCGGACAGGACTCAATACAGTGTGTTGTCATATTTGATGACATGGGCAAAGTAAGGATCTTTTTTACTGTTGAATATCTAAATTTTTTAACACTTTTAGGGGCCCTGCATAGAATTGGAAACATGGGGTATACAGTTTCAATTGAAATATTAGATTATGTTTAATTTTTTTGTTGGCTTATCAACAATTTGCTACTGTCTATTCACATTTTCACACGAGTTTATCTTAATGGCTAAAGTAACATGCTGAACTTAACTGTATTTTGGGTTGTTCAATTGGTCTTCTGCAGCTGCGTACCTTCCTGGGCGAACAGACGTCCAATGCTTCCGTCGCTGGCAAAAGGTTTCAAATCCTGATCTTGTAAAGAGAACATGGACAATGGAGGTGCTCTTCTTTATACATGTTGTAATTATTCTTTGTGCCAATTTGTGTTTGTTGAAATGCTGACGTTGATTGTTGATGGTGATTGTTGTTTCCGTGGTTAACATTTCAGGAAGACAAGTCCCTAATTGAACTAGTAAGAAAGTATGGTTTCAAGAAATGGTCTTTTATTGGAAAATCCATGTCGGGTCGCATAGGAAAGCAATGTCGAGAGAGGTAGGCAATCATAGACCTTAGTAAATATCCGATGTCACGAGAGGAAAGAATACTGTGAATTTGTGTTTAATTGTGTTTGATGTATCGATATTCTTCTGACCCAACAACTTTTGTATGCATTCTTACCATTCACAAATAATTTTCTGTTGCTTTTTGCTGTTGGATTTCTTTAGATTGGTTGTCTTTTATGCATATGTGAGATAATCTCAGTTGCTACATCCAAATTATATTTTGCAGATAATTATAGTCTATGTGTTTATTATTATTAAATATGTTGCTAGAAGATGAACTACTAGTTACTCATTTCAGGTGGCATAATCACCTTGATCCGACTATAAAAAAGGATTCTTGGTCGGAGGAGGAAGAATCAATACTTGCTCACTATTACCAAATACATGGCAGTAAATGGTTAAAAATTGCTAGGGTTCTTCCTGGAAGGTACTTATCTAGTAATGTTATGCCAGCTTTTTGACCTACACTCTAAAAATATATGCTTCAAGTTCAAAACAAACACGTTTCTGAAGGCTAAAAGTTAGAACTATTATGCTAGAGTTATCGATAAATGTAGTATTTCTGAAGCAGCCACTTATATTCGTTATATATAATGACACATGATAACTGTTTGTATCATTTGGGTGAGCCAGGAGTGACAGTGCTATAACAAATCATTGGAACTGCTTAATGAAGAAGAAGTCGTCAGTATCACTAATTAGGTGTGACATGAATGTTTGCACTTCCAGTTTCTGCACTTCTTTAATAAATCCATCACATGATTTGGTTAAAGTTGAAGATCGAAGTTTAATTGGAATTGTTTCTCCCAAGCAACGTCACTGGTTGAAACACAGTGCTGATAACAGTTTTGGTTTGGCAACTCCTAGGGCCTTAGGACAAGGTGAAAGAAGATGGTTTAATTTACCAAGTGATATGGAAACAGTTATGAGTTGCAAAGATCACGGCAACCCTACGTTTGCTACGAATATGAATTGTTTCCCTTCTTCAGGGGCTCTTAAGAGTAAACATGTAAGAATCTGGCATGTCTTCAAATCCTTATTTTCTACCAATTATAGGGTATACAGTTTGATTCCGGTCTTTTGAGGGGTGTTATAATGTTTAAACTTTCAATTTAGTTGCTGGTGAACTTTTTAATACTTTCTGTAATTACTTTTGATGATACATACATATACATGGTTTTACTTTTGTTGGTAACTTAGATATACCATGTTACCTTGGATGTCTTTGCAGGTGCTTCAAATGACTGTGTTCCTATGGATGGTAGTACATGTGATTCTGGTGCTCAGAAAAAAAACAGAGTTGCAAGCTTGTGATTCAAATACTGATAGTTCAAGCCCAAGATCTCAACTACCAGATAAACAGATCCTATCAAATGTATTTGATTCTTTATCTGCATGTAATTGTAAGATGATAAGCTTGTAACATATAAAGTGACATGGTGCTTGTATAAATGTAATATGATATATATGTTTAGTTGAATGAAGAATACCCATTCTGTTCATATTTCTAAAAACAATTTTTTTTTAATTTTAAAAATAAATTACCTGTGGATTTACCTGTGGAAAGGAAAATTCCTACGGATTTACCTACGGATGCAGTTGTGGAATAGAAAGTTGCGACGGTTGGAACCGTCGTAATCAACAATAAAAACAAAAATCAAATGGAAAGTTACGACGGTTGGAACCATCGTAATCAACAATAAAAACAAAAATCAAATGGAAAGTTATGACGGTTGTTAACCATCGTAATATGCAGATTACGTCAGTTCCCTACCCGTCGTGAGAGCTAACGACGGTTGGTGTGACGGTTTTGACAACCGACGCGATACGGCCTCGCGACACACGTTTCTACGACAGTGTTGGAACCGTCGTGACTTGCAAATTACGGCGGTTTTAACCTTCGTAATCTACCAAAATAACCGTCGCAATCTGCCAATTTTCTTGTAGTGTAAAACGCATTAATGTATAAAAAACAAAAATACATTAATGTATAAAAAATAAAAATGCATAATGTATAAAAAACAAAATGAATTAATGTATAAAAAACAAAAATACATTAATGTACAAAAAAATAAATGAATTAATGTATAAAAAACAAAAATGCATTAATGTTTTTTGTACTATATGTGTAGAATAAGACAAAATGAGAAACCATGTTATAAATGATAAAATGGTCCAGTATTGAAGTCTCCGGAAAAATAAAATGAACACACCAATACGATCAGCAAGAACAAATATGTATTGAAAAAATACACCGTTTTGTCAAATTTTGAAATTGATTTTACCCGCTAAAGAGGCTCAGACAGGTCAGAAAAACGACTGAAAAATAGCTGAAAAAATAAAATAAGCAAACCAGGTTAAAGTACGCGAAAAATATATTAAAAAATGATGTCTGAATGTTCGATTTAAAAAAACTGCCCGGACACCCCGACTTTTTTGCACAATTGATTTTTTTTTTGTCAATGGAATTTCAAACTTTGTGATCCTCTATGAAGTCAAGTTCATGACCTAATTCAAACCTAATGGATGGATTCCATAGGTGTTTTAGAGGGTCTTGAATCATGTCCCAAGGTTTGGGAACATGTCTTGGTCAAAAGTCAAGGGTACAGTTGACTTTTTCATCAGGAAATCCTAATTTACCCAGATGAATTTGAAACTTCTGAATCAAGCTTCCTGGATCAATCCATTGTTGTAAATGGACCAATGTGGTGTATTTAAGGCCCTCAAAACATGTCTTGAGGTCTTGGCTCATGTCTTGCTCCAAAAGTCAACTTAGGGGTGAATTAGGTCAAGAAACCCTAATTCTTGATTTTTTATGAATGCATCCCCTAAGGCTAATTTGACTTGATGATTGGGTCCATGAGGTCACTTGGAGTATCTTGGGTTGTGCTTTGAAGTATTGGCTCATGCCCAGAAGAAAATTTTCATCTGGAGGCCTTGGTCGACCAAAACCCTAATTTGGTGACACTGGCGATCTTGAGGCTCGATCCACTTGGAATGTTGCAACTCTGTGCTTGATTCTTGGTGTGGGAGACCTCTTGATCCTTTATGGTAGTTTGATAGGTTAAACAAGTTGAAGATAATGTCATTTCTTGATTGATCCTTTGTCTAAGTGCTCTGAGAGGGCTTGAAACCCTAATTCTTGATTGTGGTGAATGCTCAACCATCTTTGAGGAGATTGATGAGGAATGAAAGTACATCCATATTATGGTGATGATTTGCACAATGATGGGAAATCTTGGTGGACAAAATTTGGGGTATGACAGGCGCAGCACAAGGAGGGGACCTACGTAGACCCTCGATAAAATACAATCAAAATCGTCCGATCTAGTTGAGTCAATAAGTTGACTCAGATCAACGGCCAGATGGCGTATGGAAAGGATAAAGGCGTGCGTGCATGTGATCACAAGGCAACATACAAATTCTTGCATTCACTTCACTCTTCTCTCTCTCTCAGTTACTCTCTCTTTCTTAGAAGCTTTTCTCTTCTCTAAAAACAAAACCCAACAGAAATAAATACCAAGGCAAAAGAGGATGGGGTTGGCGGCGGCGGCGTCGTCTTCTCCGGCAAAAGCAACCTTAATTTGAAAATGATTTCACAAACCCTAGCAATTTACCCAAAAGCTCACCAAAAAAACCTCCAATTGAAACCATTCCCAATCTAAACCCTAAGTTACTAATCACGGTCGAAATCAAGTAAATCAAAGAGAAAACAAACTAAAGCAATGTTCAGACCATCAATCAATCAAAGTCAAACGAGAATAGAGTTTTAAAGGTGACCTCTTGAAGACAATCTTCCAATGAGCTTTAGTGAGTACTTGGTGATTTTCTGATGCTTATTCAACCTTTGTCTCCTTTCATCTATGATACGCACGTTGCTACTGCTATTGCTGCATTGAAATGATTGCCATGATTTTTTCAATTTCTCCTTCCTCTTGCTGTACGTGTGTTGAAGTTGTTGTTGTGATTTGTTGTCTGTGATTCTATGTGAAAACTGTGAATTCTGTGAGTCTTATGATGGTTTGTTTTGGTTTTTTGATGGTATGGATTCTGATGTTCTTCTGATTTTGTTGTGTGTGAATGGTTATAGGTTTATTGTATGAGCTGATATTTGGTTGCTCTTGTATGTGTAAGGATATTTCTTATAATTTTTGCTCTGTTCTTCTCCCCCTCCTCATTTGCTTGTGCCTGCGAGTTTATATAGGCCAAGAAAAGTCAACAAAAAAAACTGGTTTTGAATGTACTCAAATACGTGTCTGGGCATGTTTCTACTAAACTTTGAAAGTTTATGACTGTTGTCTGATACATGTCTTGCTTGTTTAGGAATGTATGAATTTTGTCTCTGCAACATGTTTCCTGTAATACCCCATATTATCTAAATGCTCAACTGCATATCAGATGAGATCAGATGAGTATCTAAGTACTCTATCTTTGGATAATTGGATCAATGGAATCCTCTAAGTACTTTAAGTATTATCAATTGGGATCAATAGAGCAACTAATGAACTCTGAAGAGATCAATTAGTTTAATTCAAGAAAAAAAGTTTAAGGTAACTTTAATAAGTGATCAATTTGTTGGAGATGATAAAATATCAATTGGAGATATTTTACTCTATTGGATTATATTATATAATATTGGTATTATATATATATATATATATATATATATGTTATAAGAAAAAGAAAAGAGAAGAGATAGTAAGAAGAAGAGGAAAAGAGAAAGGAAGAGAAGAGAAAGAGGAAAGAAGAGAGGAAGAACTTGGGAAGAAGAAGAAGCTCATGGATCATCATCATCTTCTTCAACCTCCTCTTCAATGCTAAGGTGGGCTCTAGTTAGAAACTCTAAGTTCTAGAAATCCATGATTTGAACTTAGGTTAGAATTGAGAGAAAATGATTAAACAGATAAATTAATGAAATCTAACGGATGAAATTTGATATAAATTGCGTAGTGTAGTCGTAATATGCATGTGATCAATTGATGATACTTGTTTTGATATTTGTAAATGATCTGGTCTGGAAAGTGTGGGTATTGAAGCCCTTGGAGCCCTAAAACGCAGTTGTAATGTTCTGGTTCTGATACGCACAGCAGGGCGGCGCTTTGGACGCCGGGCGACGCAGGGTTGCGCCGCTGCTCCGCCGGGCGAAAGTTAAGAGGCGCAGCATGGTTTGATTCGAGAACTTTGGTTTTTGGCATGAGTCTTACACCGCTGCTTCGCCGGGCGAAGTAGCAGGCGCAGGGGGCACCGCCCGACGAAGCAAGGACCGTCGGGCGCTCCTGGGAGTTTTCAAATAATTCTATTTTCTTTAAAAATCCATAACTTTCGATTCGTATACCCGATTTCAGCGTTCTTGGTACCGATGAAAAGCTATGAGAATATTCTACCCAATAATAAATGAAAATTATGGGTATGACGTGGGAGTAATTATTTAGTGGAAAATGAATGAAAATAATGGTTATGTGATATGTTGAAAATCCATATCTTTTGTATCGTAAATCCGATCGAGGCATGGTTATAGCCGATGCAAAGCTGTGAAAATATCCTACGGCATAAGAGTGAGAAATATTGTTTTCGATACCTGATTAAATAAATCGGAGGAAACTTAAGGGTGATGTAACTTGTGATTAAATCATTATATGTGATTCTATATATTATACAATTGTAATATGCTTTTGTATAACTTGTGATGGAATTGTTATATATAATTCAAAATGTGCAATTGTAATATGCTTTGCCTAATATTGATGTTAAACATGATTGAGAGTAAATGCATGTTAAAATATGGAATAGGTAGAGTGAGAAAACTTTTCCATGAACTTAGATTGGAACCTAGTAATGAGCTAGCAAATTGATGAATAACTTAGTGACAATGCTCGTACAGATGAGGCCGAGGCGTGCGTCCATTACCGAATGGTATAGAAAAGAGTGAAACATTATTATAGAACACGTGTAATTATTATGTTTAATTGAGAAAGGCAAAATAGGCGTAAAGGCTAATGTGGCCTAGAAATGTTGAATACAATTATGGTTGTATATGAAATCACAAAATCGCAACCATTCCCCATTATTGCGCCATCTATAGAGTAATAAGCTCCTCTGAAATGAATGCACGATTACTTGGCAGGTTTGATTCCCAATGTTATAGTAAGAATAGAACCTATATGGTAAAGCGACTTGTGACAGTGTACGGGCCGTGTGAAGTGACGAATTAAGGTGATAATATGTCCCTTAGTTCTGAATCCATCTCGTATGCCAAGTAATCTACGAGGATCCATGACTCGTTCCGACTTATAGACGTAGAAGAAGATCGGGAAAAGAGGATGCCTTGATAGGGTTGACGATTGTGATAACTTTTGAGTTAACGGACTCAATAACGTGTTTCCATATAGTGTGAGATTGAGAACTCAAGGTCATTTCCCTTCCCCTTGACGTGAGTTGGGACTGGCTAGAACCCTGTAAAGCCGAGAGAATCCATAAGATAGGGAACTCACTGAGATTAATAACTCACCCCATTATTGTTGTTATTTTTCAGGCAGTGTTTGCAGGTTTGATTTACAAGTGGAGCTATGCTTGGATGTTTCAAGAGAAGCTTAGCTTTAGTTTTTCCGCTGTGTAATTTGTATATACAATTGAGGATATTGTATATTGATCTTAGTTTTTATTATTTTGGCTAGTTTCCATATCTTGTACCATAGATTGTATTATGCTTTTATAAATGGTCAAGTATGTGAATTATGCCAATAGGCACTTATGATGGTGTCAGTACCAAATAAAACACTTGAATGGTATTATTCTAGATATATATTATACAGGGCGTTACAGTTTTTTTCTTATAACATATATATATATATATATATATATATATATATATAATCCAATAGAGTAAAATATCTCCAATTGATATTTTATCGTCTCCAACCAATTGATCAGTTATTAAAGTTACCTTAAAATCTTTTCTTGAATTAAACTAATTGATCTCTTCAGAGTTCATTACTTGCTCTATTGATCTCAATTGATAATACTTAAAGTACTTAGAGGATTCCATTGATCCAATTATCCAAAGATAGAGTACATAGATACTCATCTGATTTCATCTGATATCCAATTGAGCATTTAGATAATATAGGGTATTACACTCCCCCCCCCTTAAATTGAAATTTGCCCCCGAATTTCCTCTACTCGACAAAACCACAACTTGTGTCACTGTCTTAGATCCATACTTAACTCTACTTCCGTTCAAATTTCTGACGTATTCCAATTCCAACTTGACTTCATAGATCAAAATCTTAAATTTCACGAATTATCAAACTTCGGTTCCTTAGTCATACTCTTATTCCAATATTGGATTAACTTCTAACTTCGCTTCCCCTCAATTCATCTGTTATTTCATACTAAAACACTTGGTCACATTCTACCTTCGGAAAGAATGTACCATTCTATAATCCTCTACTGAGTTCGAAACAAAGCCGTATCATCTTATCTCAAATTGGTACAGCAAACCCTCAACACATCTTCACGATGTAATTCAGTGGTTCCTTACCTTTAATACAATTACCGATAACTATCCTTTCATAAATCCTTTAACATCCAAAACCACTTCATAAATTAGTCAAACGAATCTTTACCAGTTCCAATTGGTCTGATGCCGTACATGGTACTCATTAAATCCGATATTTCATTTCTTTCGTGTCATACCAAAAGGTAACACACTTAAAACAAGATCTTCTTATTTCCATACTTAAAAGCAATAATCCTTCTAATCCTGATTAGTCTAACTGAACTCTTTTATCTGTCACCTTCCACTACGCCACTCAATTTCTAACAGTGGAACGCCACGGATCCTCAAGCACTACTCAATAGTTAACAGCCAACGGAGAAACACACTCATCCATTGGGGTCCTTACTAACCAACGGTATAAGAAATTTACTGACGTCCTATGGTAGAACAATTTCTTTGCCAACACACAATATCATAACATCTGTCCAACACTCTCCAGATGATAAAAGTACAGAAGTTACATTGCTACAACTGTAACATATACAACTCCAAATCCATTCCAAACTCGAAATAATATATCCAAAATAGTTTAACAACCTCCGATTCTGGTTTCCACATGCCAAATCAATTCTTCTTACGGTTTCTAACTTACTCAAGGTTTCTTGTTGATTCTAGATCTCAATCAAACACATGTAACACCATCACGAAACTTCAATCCTATGCAAGTCACCACTTATCAAAACTTAAACCGTCCAAAGCACAATGTGAGTTCTCATACCACTCACCAATTCACAAACAACACTCTACATACACACACACTTTCGAAGTCCATACCACACTTCTCAGTTGAATCCGCTTTTCATAATCGTTTTGTTCCTTAAACGATCCAAGTTATATGCTTAACTTCAGAATGTCCAATTCTTCCTCGTACTTGGAAGGATAACTTTCAAATTTCATCCTCTTGGTAAAAACACAGCTGCACACAACTGGTACCACTCTCACGGTCCAAATCTGATGCCATGAACTCATAGAAGATAACAAATACTAACTCTAACCAACCGTTTAGACCTCACTAACACCATACTTAAGTGTCGAAATATTCCTTGCGAGACCAATATTTCATGAGAATTCTCTAACTTCGTCCGTAAGGCTCTCAATAGTAATACACTTATAACTTTCTCACACTTAACACAGTTCACAAGATTATTTCCCCATGTCAACTCTCTCGTCGTTTGAACAATTGGTCAATTATGCAACACCTTTCCAGAAGTCACGATGTCAAAAAACACAAATTCGTCCTTCATTTACTTGCAATCCCGTTTTCCTTTCACACAACACTCTCCAATCGAAGCAACATAAAGTAACAAAATGCAGATGATGGTTCCAAAGGGATTTCACAATTTACACATATGTTAATCCATTAACCTTCTGAGCTAATCGGTTAACTCCTCAAAATTCAGTGCAAAGCATTATCCTTGCACATGTTAATCGGTTTACACTGTGGCAGAAACTGAAAACCAATTCCTTTTAGTTCAAAAGCCCTACCTACTCAAAACCATCCATCCGGTTTGTTCTAACCCACAATAATATTCTCAACTCGTGGCTTTTAACTTGTATAACATTTACTAACCATGATCCACTCAAGGTAAAACCGATAAGATCAAAACATTCAGACGACACACTCCAACCAAGTGACAAGGTAAAATTCCAAATTCTGACGTGGTCACACTACAAATCTTCAGTGTGATAGTTCATTTTTCTGTTCAAACAACTACACTAGCGGGAAGTCAATAATGACCACATTCTAGGGTTTTAGCCATACTCATACTTGATTCGTCCACAAGAAAAACCCAACACACAATTATCACACGGTACTACGAAAATGATGGACATATCATGTCAAGCATACAACCTTGTCCCCTCACTTGAATTTCTTGGTGAGAACTAAAACAACTACATCCTTGGTTCAACAAAAGGTAGATTCCGAACATTCCAATCATTCACAAATACAGAAGTTTCCCTATACTTGAAAATAAATCGGGGTAATGCATCCTCTTGAAGAACCTTTCCATCACTTCGTACACATTAACCGGGATTTACTTAATAGAAAATTCGCAACCGACAATTCTCCTCAACTCTTTATAAAACCTTTCCGGTATAAATCGTTCCATAATTTACACTTTGTCCATAATAAGTCCTGATTTGCTTCTCGTTGCTTTATCACAATCTCACTTCTTAAAATACAATATTCACTGTTCCACAAAGTACGTCCCTTCACACTTGTCTCAAGAATATGAATCCATCACGTACACTTGTGACTACGATGCTACTACTACGCTTGTTCTTAATACCAAGGTGTAACTTTTCTCATTCCACGTCATACTATTAGAGTTCTCACTGGCGAACCATCCTTGATTATACTTCCTTAAATTAAGCCTCAATAACTACTCAATAGCTCTATTGCACATTCGTCCAAAAATACATTCTGTTTTCACTTCCCCATAACATACCATTAATACCGTTTTCCATACAACGTTTACTTCGTTCTCCATTGTAATCCTCTTATGTCCAAATATAAAATCATCATACTTACATTTCCTTAAATCCAAGATACTTACTCTATTCCTTAACACAAACTTCTTCCGGTCTGCATCACTACACTTTCTGTTACTAAATAAAGCTCATTCTTTATCCAACACAATACCTTATACGGTTCCTTGGGTAATTTAACATTTCCAAATTCCAAATTGGTCTCTCATCGAATACAGAAAATCCTGATGTAATATCTCGAACTTAATATCTCGACATAACTGAATATACGCAATTCATCCCACCACTCTTCATCCGGCACATACTTGTTTCACTTGAAGTATGCAAACATATCCTTGTGTTCCTTCACACACTTCTCTACTACTTTAGGTTCCCATATAAGCCGAACTTCCTTAACTGTCAACTTTAAACCAGTCAGAAGATATTGTTCCGAACACATTCCTTAAGGTACTCTCGTCCATTCAAGATACCATAACGACTTTAGAAACTGAAACACTAATAATTATCTCACTTCCGGACCTTACTTCACACGTTCCACAAACCAAATTTTCTTTTCACGGAACGAGATTACTTGAAATCTTGTCTATACTAGTGGTCAATCCAGCTCTACTAGAAATTTTACATATTCCTCAATACCTTAACCAATCCTCCAATAGAGATCCTTAACCTTCGGACTCCATCCATTCCAAAGGATTACTTGAACAACACATCACTCCTTAATTCCATGCTACCCAAATCACAACTTCTACTAAGATCTCAACTGAGCTGACCAAAACTCATTACTGCTAATTCTTGGCTTGAGCCTACCCACACAGCACAAGTTTCGACAACACTTAGGAGTCCTCGTGGTCGTTCAACCATGATTCTACCTATCACATACATAGTATTAGGTTGATCAGACCCAACACTACATAGTATGATATTAAGATTCATGCTGGCAAGACACACTTAAGAGGCAGGAATAGATTTACTTATGATGTTTCAAGGCTAGGTCGAGGACACGACCTGCTCTGATACCAACTGTAACGCCCTGTATAATATATATCTAGAATAATATCATACAAGTGTTTTATTTGGTACTGACACCATCATAAGTGCCTATTGGCATAATTCACATACTTGACCATTTATAAAATCATAATACAATCTATGGAACAAGATATGGAAACTTTCCAAAATAATAAAAACTAAGATCAATATACAATATCTTCTATTGTATATACAAATTACACAGCGGAAAAACTAAAGCTAAGCTTCTCTTGAAACATCCAAGCATAGCTCCACTTGTAAATCAAACCTGCAAACACTGCCTGAAAAATAGCAATAATAATGGGGTGAGATATTAATCTCAGTGAGTTCCCTATCTTATGGATTCTCTCGGCTTTACAGGGTTCTATCCAATCATAACTCAAGTCAAGGGGAAGGGAAATGACCTTGAGTTCTCAATCTCACACTATATGGAAACACGTTATTGAGTCCGTCAACTCAAAAGTTATCACAATCGTCAACCCTATCAAGGCATCCCCTTTTCCCGGTCCTCTTCTACGTCTATAAGTCGGAACGAGTCATGGATCCTCGTAGGTTACTTGGCATACGAGATGGATTCAGAACTAAGGGACATATTATCACCTTAATTCGTCACTTCACACGACCCGTACACCGTCACAAGTCTCTTTACCATATAGGTTCCATTCGTACTATAACATTGGGAATCAAACCTGCCAAGTATTCGTGCATTCATTCCAGAGGAGCTTGTTACTCTATAGACGGCACAATAATGGGGAATGATTGCGATTTTGTGATTTCATATACAACCATAACTGTATTCAACATTTCTAGGCCACATTAGCCTTTACGCCTCTTTTGCCTTTCTCAATTAAACATAATAATTACACGTGTTCCATAATAGTGTTTCACTCTTTTCTATACCATTCGGTAATAGACATAAACCTCGGCCTCTTCTGCACGAGCGTTGTCACTAAGTTATTCACCAATTTCCTAGCTCATTACTAGTTTCCAATCTAAGTTCATGGCAAAGTTTCCTCACTCTACCTATTCCATATTTTAACATGCATTTACTCTCAATCATGTTTAACATCAATATTAGGCAAAACTTATTACAATTGCACATTTTGAATTACATATAATAATTCCATCACAAGTTATACAAAAGCATATTACAATTGTATAGTAGAATCACATATAATGATTCAATCAAAAGTTACATCACCCTTAGGTTTCCTTCGATTTATTTAACCAGGTATCGAAAACAATATTTCTCACTCTTATCCCGAGGATATTTTCACAGCTTTGCATCGGCTATAACCATGCCTCGATCGGATTTACGATACAAAAGATATGGATTTTTAACATATCACATAACCATTATTTTCATTCATTTTCCACTAAATAATTACTCCCACGTCATACCCATAATTTTCATTTTTTATTGGGTAGAATATTCTCATAGCTTTTCATCGGTACCAAGAACGCTTAAATCGGGTATACGAATCGAAAGTTATGGATTTTTAAAGAAAAGAGAATTATTTGAAAACTCCCAGAAGCGCCCGGCGGTCCTTGCTTCGCCGGGCGGTGCCCCCCTGCCCCTGCTACTTCACCCGGAGAAGTAGTGGCGTAAGACCCATGCCAAAAACCAAAGTTCCAGAATCAAAACATGCTGCGCCTCTTGACTTTCGCCCGGCGGAGCAGCAGCGCAAGCCTGCGTCGCCCGGCGCCCAAAGCGCCGCCCAGCGGTGCGTATCAGAACCAGAACATTACAACTGCGTTTTTAGGGTTCCAAGGGCTTCAAAACCCACCCTTTCCACACCAAATCGTTTACCAACATCAAAACAAGTATTATCAATTGATCACATGCATATTACGACTATACTACACAATTTATATCGAATTTCATCCGTTAGATTTCATTAATTTATCCGTTTAATTATTTTCTCTCAAATCTAACCTAAGTTCAAATCATGGATTTCTAGAACTTAGAGTTTCTAACTAGAACCCACCTTAGCATTGAAGAGGAGGTTGAAGAAGATGATGATGATCCATGAGCTTCTTCTTTTTCCCAAATTCTTCATCTCTTCTTTCCTCTTTCTCTTCTCTTCCTTTCTCTTTTCCTCTTCTTCTTACTATCTCTTCTCTTTTCTTTTTCTTATAACATATATATATATATATATATATATATATATATATATATATAATACCAATATTACATAATATAATTCAATAAAGTAAAATATCTCCAATTGATATTTTATTGTCTCCAACCAATTGATTAGTTATTAAAGTTACCTTAAAATTTTTTCTTGAATTAAACTAATTGATCTCTTCAGAGTTCATTAGTTGCTCTATTGATCCCAATTGATAATACTTAAAGTACTTAGAGGATTCTATTGATCCAATTATCCAAAGATAGAGTACATAGATACACATCTGATGTCATCTAATATCTAATTGAGTATTTAGATAATATGGGGTATTACATTTCCTCCTTGTTTAGGAAGGTTTTTGAATTGTGTCTTCGACATGTTAGGTCTCGTTTAGGAAAGAAAGTAACCAATGTTTGAACATGTTTTGGAAAGTTTTGAAGTGGTTTTGGTGGTGTTTGATTGTGTGCTGGGGCTCTTTTGGAAACCTTGATTTGAATGCTAGATGGTTGTCTAAGGCATGTCGTATGATTTTGGTAGTGCTCATCTATAATATAAGAAGGTTATGTGTTTTGGAAATTCCTATTTTGCCCTTAAGTCTGAGGTGTCAATCAACCATGCTTTCTTATTTCAATTCTTCTTTTCTTTATTCAAATAAATTTTAGAGGGTTTATGTCTAGAAGAATAACAAATTTATTCAAATTAGAAGAAAAAAATAGTTAGTTTTAAGGTACAACGATAAAAATTATAAATCTTGTGAAGTTGAAATATTTTTAAAAAAACTTATTAAGATATTTTTCAAAAATAACAACACACAAATCTAAAAACATCATAACTTTTAATTAATGTTTTTATTGCAATTAAAAAAACATTTTTAATTCATACTATTATCTATATTTATTTTGCCTAACACTATTGAAAATATAAAACATAAAAGATAATTAACAATATATTCAAAATAAAATATTAATCACAATATTATTTACATCACGATTTAGACAAAAATATTCTTAAAATATATATTATACTAACTACCATTTTAAATACTATTACTTATTAAAACTTAATAATTTTTATTAAATTTTAAATTTTACATTACTATTATTTTGTGTTTTCATACTATAAAGTTATTATTATAATATTAAAAATTATAGTTATTTTTTCTTTTATTGCCGTTTAATATTTATAATCTAATTACAATTATTTTATCTTTGACAAAATAATAAAAAATGTTATTTATAAAATAATATGTGTGGTTTTTTTATTATTTTTGTTAATAATATAATGTAGTACACACAAAGAATTTTTACCACATCAAAATAACTAATAATAAAAGCATATCAGATGAAGGTGGGAACAATATAATACACTTAAAGTAGTAAGTCTTCTGTCTACGAAAAAATAATTTGTAAAATATAATATAAAATGATTGCATTTATTCATTTTCGTTTATATCATGTTCCACTATAAATGATGGTTAATTTGTATTTAAGAGACATTAAATGGAAATAAAATGTTACCATTATTTAATGTATAAATTTTAATACTTTTTAAAATGAAAATATAATGTTCCATTATGTTACTGTTATTTGGTATTGTTTATACCATAAAGTCATTATTATATTATACATTTTAGTACTTTTTAAATTTTTTTTGTCATTCATAAATATTAAAAAATACTAAAAATATTTATTTTTAAAAAATAAATATAAAACACGGGTATTACGGGTAAATAAAAAAATGGAACGTCCACCAAATAAATATTTAGTTTAAAGAAATCATATTTGGTCATTATAAATTCAACATAATTTACGGATAAATAAAAAAAATGGAACGTCTAATATTTTTAGTTTAAAGAAATTATTAAATTTTATTATAAATAAATTATAAAATATAAATAAAAGTGTATATCATTGAACAAAATAATATTTATTTACGGGAAAAATACATTATTGATTCAAGTATTTTTATATAGATTCAACTATATAAAACAAATTTAATGTTTATATACGAGATCAAATTCGTTGTTGATTATTTTATTAATACATACGGGAAAAATATCATGGTTATAAGGGGAACATGAAGTTATTAATCAAAATATTGAATAAAAATGTAAAAAAAATTGATTATTGGTTCTAATGTTTTTTTAATTAATGTCAAAACACAAATAATATTTATATAAAAAATAATATTTTCTTGATTCAAATATTTTATATATCGAATGAATTATAGGCACTAATTTATTATATCTTTTAAAAATAATAACTTTTTTGGTTGAAAAAATTAATTTTTTTATATTATTTTTATCATATTTAAAAAAAATGCGTGTAACATATCAGTACCCGACAGATATCCCACTAGTTATTGATAAAACTAGCCAATTCCGTCTTTGAACAGTTAATACTTGAAAATCCAATTCGTTATATTTAGGGATGGCAGACAGACCCATTCCCGCGGGGCCCACCCGCACCCGAGTCAACGGGCGAAACCCGAATTGACTGGGTTCGGGTTCGGGTTCGGGTGCCATCCGATTTTTCGGGTGCGGGTTTGGGTGGTGTAAAACCCACACCCGAAATCCGAAACCACACCCGTTTAACCTTAAAATTACTTAACTGCCCCTGCATATATATATAATTGTAAAACAAATTACATTAGGGTTTCATTCATTTGTTTCCATTTGGTCACTCTCCCTCCGTCACTACTTACGGTTACTGGCTGCTGCAGATTTCCTCCAAATCCAATCCTCTTCCCACCGATTTCCTTTCTTCCAAATCCAATCCAAGGTTTTCCCTTAATCCATTATTTTAATCTTCCTTTCAGTTTCTGTTGAATTTGTTTAATTTCTTTTCTCTTGATTTTGTCACGAGTGAATTTCCATTTTCGAATTCGCAATTGAAGTGTCTGATTGTGTTGTAATTTCCGACATTTGTGTGATTCTTCTCGTATCGTGCTTAATGTTTATGGAACCGTGACTTGCAGAGAACATCGACCCTCACAGCCTCTCCTGCAACGCAAAAAACCGCTGCTGACGTCAAGGCATTATTTGAGGTACTGAGACTTGTCTTTGATCTTGGTTTTACATCAGTATTCAAACTTTGAATAATACCTTGATATTAGAGTTCTTTAGATTAGTTTGTAATGGATATTTCTGTCTAACTATTTTAGAACTTACAAACTGGTATGGCTACTGACCAAATTATCAGAGTTTTTTGTGGCTGTTGTTTCATTCCTTATTTTCCAAGTTTTCCTATTTTGTATAATAAAATTTGCAGGTTTTTAATAAATTTCAACGTTTTGATTGATGGCATTATTTTTGTTCTTATGAGTTCAATATTGTTTCTATAAGTTTCAGTGTTTTATTGATGACATTTCTTTTGTTCATTTGATTTTAGCTGAACTAACAGCGAATTAATGATATTAGAGTTCTTTAGAAAATGAGTAATGCATATATGTGGAGGCACTGAATTGTTAGAAAATGAGTGATCATTATTTTTCCCAAACTTCCTTAACTTTCCTTTGTTCTGTTGATGAAAATTATGTGGTAATGAATTAATTCAAACCGTGACACTAGTTTATTAAGTCGAAACTTAGTCTAAATCTAAAGCGAGTCAGTTTTGAATTGAATCACGCATCAAAATCACCATGGTCTTCACGTAATTGTAATTTGAATGTATACTTGATGAATAACACGATGCACATGGAACACTTCTCTGTTTGCAACTGACTTGGCCTGTGTTGTATGTAAAAAAATCCTGAGAAAAACACTAGTTGCACCCTTCATTTCGAATTGTCACTAGTTGCTTTTGATTTGAACATGGCATGGCGTAATCGATGTAGTGTTGCCTCTGTTTTGAGTTTGTTATTTGAACATTGATTTGAAAATTGTTGCTTCTGATTTGAACATGGCATGGCATGGCATGGTTTACATTATACTGAAAATTGTTGGTATTTTAAGTTTCGGTTTTGATCTGATTCTATCGCATTACTGTTGGCTACTGAGAGATATTGAATTTCGGTTTTGAATTCGCATTACTGTTTCAGTTTTTATCTGCTGCTGCTGTTGTTTAAATTTCTAACTGCTGCTGTTGTTGTTTGAATTCGCATTACTGTTTCGATTTCGGTTTTTATCTGCTGCTGTTGCTGTTGGTTTTTCTGTTGAATGTTGGTTTATCTGTTGCTGTTGCTTCTCTGTATTTATAAACTAAAACTTTGTGTGAAAGGTTATATTGTCAGTTGTGAATGGATTGTTAATTAGTTATTTATTAGTTATGAAGAAGATGTTACCATTCCTAGGTGTGAGAAGGTTAAAGAAGATGTTAAGGTTGTGAATGTTGAGTGATGAATGTGAAGGGGATTGAATTCCTATATGTTCATTTCTTATGGATAAATTTTTCTGCTAACATCCTATAATTCTATTTTTGCTGAGATGAGGAGGCCAGTGTTGTTACGTACAAAGAATCGCACAAATTTGTTAACTACTTCAGATGAACAAGATAACCAAATTTTTGGAATGCCTTTAATGTGTCCAGTTATGTATCACCCGAGTTTGACTTATACCTTCAAAAGATCTCCGATCTCTGGATCATGGTTAACTGTGGCTGCTACATCAGTTATGCCATTGGAATTTTTATGGTCGTCCTATTTTAAGAGCCAGAACTAATGTTTGTTACTTGAAAATGTGAAAAATATACACTCCAGGCATGAAACATTGCCAGCATTGCTATTATTCAAATATACACTTCAGGACTGACAACATAACCCGTTTTCTCTTTGATAAATGATGCAACCTTAATCTTGTTTCTTCTCTTTGATTCCATCCACTCTAATTGTAAATCTTCATTATCTGCAAACTGTTAGAAAAATTTATCCATATAATTTTTGAGTTAGAAGATTAGTTGTGAAAGCATCTGCATGCTATTTGTATATTGCTGCTGCTTTTTATATTGAATTGAATAAATATATATTGCTGCTGCTTTTTAAATATATATTGCTGCTGCTTTTTAAATATATATTGCTGCTGCTTTTTAAGTATATATTGAGGCTGCTATATGGTGAGTATATTTTCTGTTTATAGTTGCTAGTATTTTATGAGCTATAGGTTTGTAAACCATGGTTATTTGTTTATTGTTACTTCTTAATATATATTGAGAAAATACTTTTAAATATAACACAATAAAAATACTGTATCAACAAGTTGTGCCTTTGGAATTTCACATGCATGATGTAGCATTCAATTTTTCTACTAATTATTAAGTTTTTTGTGGTTTGAATTGCTTAGAAATTGAGTCTTACATTCCTTTGCTATTTTTATGGAATCTGTACAGGGTGGTGCCTCTTCCAGCTCGAGTAGCGTTTATGTCAATGGGCTCAATTTTTTGGAATTTTTACCTATCATCAACTATGAAGAAGTAAAATGAATGCAGACTCCACATGTAACTTGCTTTGTTTCAATACTACGAAACTTGTTAAATCTGATTATAAAAAGACCGAAAAAATGTGATAGGAGACAGATTTTATGTTTAGTGTTCCTTGGAATGTTCTTCAGTGTGTTACAATACTTGTTGGAACTTTCATTAATGTCCCTTGTGGTAGTGACTCAAATGATGAGAACTTTCATTAATGTCCCTTAATGTCACTTGTTGGAATGTTCTTCAGTGTGTTACAATACTTGCTGGAATTTGGAATTTGCTAGCATTACCATGTTGTTGGAATTTTCTTGGCAAACAGATAATCTATGTTAATGTTGTATTTTAATTGTAATATTAACTTAAGATCGTAAAAGTTGAAACTTAATTCAAATATCAATTTAATGTTGTATTTTAATTTTATATTTATTTGCAATTTATCTTATGCCAAGTTAATAAAAATCTTTTAACTGATTCAAAAAAAAAACTTAAGATCTTGAAACTTAATTCAAATTTCAATTTAATGTTGTATTTTTGTGTTTTTGCTATGGGTTCGGGTTTGGGTGAAAAAACCCGAACCCAACGGGTGTGGGCGTGTGTGTCATTTTGCCACCCGAAAAACATTTGGGGTCGGGTTCGGGTGCGGGTGGCAATTTCGGGTGTGGGTTTGGGTAGTGCAAAACCCGCACCCGACCCTACCCGTTGCCATCCCTAGTTATATTTTGCTTGTGTGATGTTGATATTGTTTCCATTTTCAAAATATGTCATAACCGTATTACCAATTTCCATTCGCAGGGTGCAATCTTCATGGTTAGCGTTCGCGACATCGATTACTTCAACATGAGTGTTGACCAAATCTCATATGCCTTCTTTGAAACGCCGGGATAAATTCAACACATTGAGCCGCACTGTCCTGGAGAGTGGCCTTCATTGACATGATCACCTTAGCATGGAAGGTAGGTGACACATGAGCTGGAAAGTTTGAACGTTTCTTCCTGCTCTAATATTTTTCAATGAAGTGAAGATATTTCCTAATAAGTTTATTCATCTTGGAACCGTGACAGGTTTTGGCAATGGCATTCCAATAGGCATTGGCCCTCTTGGTAATGATGCAAGCGCTTCGTTTTTCAAGTCCTAACGAGATGCAATATCAACTAGGAGATCAAAGGTATCAGCTCCAGTGATGGATGCTGCAATACCATTTTTGAGGTATTCTCCTCTTGTTCTTTTCAGTCCTGAAGGACCTTCATCATTTTGGAAATTAACGGTAGTATGAAATTAACCGTCATTATTTCAACCGCACCAACAGTTTTTCAACATTGGTCGGAATTATGGAGCAAGGGCGAGACTGGACTACTGAGAAAGAGGTCCTTTGCCTTATTTTCCTGAACACGGTGCGTATTAGGAGTTTTGTAATTTTGATATGTTATATAGCCTTTGAATTGATGAATAATGAGTTTGGTAAATGGATTGAACACTTGGTTTGGTTCTTTGAACGTGACATGCTTTGAACTGATGCATTTCATTTTTGGTTCGAACAACTCTGAACACTTTTATAATTCTTTCTACATTCGATTTGATTCTTATTTGAATGCTTTTCATCATCATGACAATAAATGTAATGCCGCTCATTTTTATGTCATGACAGGTAGAACTGAAACACCACAAGTGCGGTTATGGTAATCACGTCCGTGCCCTTGGTCATGACTCAGTACCAATCGTAACGATGTTAACCACAAAATCGAACGTGGCACCTACAACCTTTTAGTGCAAGCGAAGAACAACAGGAGCTGGAGTTCTGTTTGTGGCAAATTATTATTTTTTATTGCTGAAGCAATGATGGACCTTATACAAAGATTACCATATTTCTGCACCATGTCTTTCTTTGAAATATGGAAACAATCTTAGGGATATCGTATAAGTGTCAAGCTTTGGTGACATTGCTTTGCAAGACTTCTCAACAACATGAATTATTGTAGCTTCCTTGGCCAGTAATCTGAAATGGCACTTGTATCAAATGTGATCTTGTAATGAACACTTTAAAATCTTTTTGAAACCTTAGAATTTTGAAAAATGTGTACTTCCAATCTTAGTCACAGAATCCATGTGGTGATTTCTTGTACAGAACGATGGATTTTATATGAGTTAAATAAGATTATGGATCTTCTTAAATCTGAATTTTGCGTTCTAGAATTACACATGACATGTCATCTTGAACTTTATGATCTTGTCTTAAAACTCTAGAACTTAAGAATCCTACTTGCAAACCACGGTTGAGTAGTTTTGGATTTGAAAAGGGAAATGGTGTTGAACCTTGGCACATTCTTTAATTGAATTTGAATTTTGATTTTGTAATTCTTCAAATTGCCATGAATTTGACTTATGGGTAACCTTTGAAAGTTCTTAAGTTTTGTACTTTTTGCGCCTTTTCAATTCTTCTATAAAAATAGGGTGACGGGTACCATAAACTTGTTTTTTGAACTTTTTGAGTTTAATCTTGCAATTTGTGAATTCAATCCTTAATCAAACCTTAAATCTTGAATCTTAAGACTAGAACTTGATGCAAATCACGACTTGAATTTTAGAACTTCTGGCATATACTTGATTCGAGACTTCTTATCCAAACTCTATTATTTCAGAACACGTTGACTTTTTTTGCCCACACAATCAAATATTTAGATGATGATGAAACTTGATACACAACCCATGCTCTGAGGGATTCTTTGAAAATAATGGTATAGCTTGCAATGCGACACACTACAAAATTCCACACAGCCCTCTAATGATCAACAGCAAAGTGACAAAGAAACTTAATCCTTCTCGGGGAAACCTCTCCACGGGAAATCAACTCCATTTGTAAAGGACCAGGCTCCCAACGAGCACACACACACTCTCCAAGATCTTTGAACCTTCTGCACCAGCCCTAATTTCACAAGTGAAACCAAATAAACAAAGTCTAGTAAATTGGTTAGCTATGCATGGATGATTGACCTAAGATGATGTGCAAATGACCAATGAATATAAGGGTAAAATTTGAGGTATAACAATACCTTGTTGATTAATCTCAACCCATCCGGGCAAAACTTGTATACGATTCTCATAATTACAGAAATCGGCCAGGATTCTGACGATCCACCGGCCGTTGTTTGATAAACCCTGATATAACCCCTTGATAAAAATCCTTGGAAAAATCTCACTAAAACCCCTATGACAACTTTTAGTGGAACCCCTGATGATCTCACCTTGACAAAGCTGCCTAACTAATCCCTGATGGAACCCTTTGATTAACTCCTACTGATTAGTTCCAACCCTTTCGGGTAGAACTTGCCTACGACTTCTATGATCATCCGATCATGCTAATAGAATCAGGTAGGACTTTCGTTATACCCCGACCACTCTAGATGAAACCCCTTTGTTTAAAACTCTAGTGAAACCCCTGATGGAACCCCTTATTTAGATGAAAATCTCTTGATACTTTTGATAAAATCCCTTGATGAAACCCCTTTTGATAAAACCCCTTGAGAGAAATCTAGTGAAACCCCCTTGAAAAAATTTTAGTAGAACCCCCTTGATAAAATTTTAGTAGAACCCTGAAGATGGCCGGATTAAACCTGAGTGAACCGCATACTAAAAGATACAACAGAGTCACCACCGAACTTTATTTAGTCCCAAAGGACATGGAAAATATTGATAAAACCAAAGAGGAAGAGAAATGAGAACGGGGGTCGGCTATGCGAAAGAAAGGTACTAGCACCTAACGCATTCGTCGTACTCGACAGGAACCATTTCGCTTGCTTCTAGGCTTGGATGGGTTATCTATCTAAAGGCTTCTAGCTAAAAGAAAGGAGAGAGAAGAGAAAAGGAAAGAGAGAAAGTGCTCACGGAGGATTAGGGCCCTCGTGCCTACGTACCCTCAATGTGCAATGAGGAAATCAGAGCGCCGTAGTTCAGGGAACCAGGGAAAAGAAAGGGGAAAGAGCGGAGAAGGTGGAAGGGTGCTCACCAAGATCATCGCGATCTTGTGCCTACGTATCTTACATTTGAATGAATGAAGAATCAGAGCTTCCGTAGTTCGGGGAACTAAGACGGAAAAAGAAAAGAAAATGGTGTCAAAACCAAGATCAGAGGAAATAGAAACAGATCCGCTGGGGATGCAAGAGAATTGGTGTCAAAACTAAGAAATAAGTGTAATGAAAAGATAGTAACTGTGCTGAGGATAAAGTGCAAGAATGGTGCAGGAACCAAGGAGATAAAGGAGAAAAAGGAATAGAAAAGACTCCACTGGGGAGGTGAGAGAACAAAGAATTGTGCTAGGGATCAGAGGGTTAGTGACCCTACTGGAGAAACAAACAAAGGGGATGGTGTTGAAACCAATAGAAAAAGAATTTGGTATGTTAACTGACTGGCAGTGGTTAACCCAAGAGAAAGAGAGATAAACTCTATGGGGAAACAAAAGGATTAGTGTCAACAGACAGGATGTGATGAACCCAAAAGAGAGAGAGTACAGAACCAAGATAAGGTGTTTGACTCTGAAGGGGTATCGGTATATTAATTGATAAACAGTGGTTAATCGAAGAAAGAAAAGATTGCAACCGTGCAGGGAGAAAGGTTTTAACAGATAGACTGTGATCAAGCAAAAGAACGCGGGTGGGATTAAGCGAAGGTCGTAACCCAAAGAACGGGTGTGAGACTAAGAGAAGGTCGTGACCCACTAGGGATGTTGATCCTGACTGAACAAACAGTAATTGACCAACAAAAAGGGTATTGAACCAAAAGAGGTTACTGACCCAAATGGGCGAGTATTTGAACCAAAAGAAGGTTACTAACTCACAAAGTATTGATTTTAACAGTAGGACTGTGATTAACCAAAAGGAACGAGTGATTAACCAGGAGAAGGTGATTAACTCGAAAGGGCTCAGTGTTTAACAGACAGACTGTGGTTAATTGAAAAAATGGGTGATTAACCAAGAGAATGAGATTAACCCAAGAGGAACTCGGTGTGTTTACAGATAGACTGTGGTTAACTGAGAAGAAGTGTAAAATTGGTGTTTTAACTAACAGGCAGTGGTTAACCAATCAAAGGGAGAAGAACTAAAAGAAGGTTGCGAACTCCGCAAGGGTTTCGGTGTTTAATAGGAAGACTATTTTAGGCCAAAGAAAAGGAATTGAGACTCTTCAGGGGAATCAAAAAGCGATGGTTGACCACAAGAAAGGACAATGAAGCAAGAGATGGGTGCTAACCCAAGATAATGATCTTTAACCAAGAGAATGGTGATTGATCAGAAGAGAGATTGAGAAAGACAAAAGTGATCAAGGATCGATTCAACTGGGGAAGGAGATACACTACCGCCTTGGGATAGACGTGACTAAGCCAGACATAGGGTCATTCGTCCCCTACCTGAAGTAGTCAGAATGAGAGTAGGAATTCTCCATTCTCATTCCTTCTCTAACACACAGGGTGTAGTGCAGAAGTTGAAACAGACAGCGTAACAGCTCCAAGTTGTACAATGCTCCAGTGTCGTGCGAAACTCCAACTCCGCAGGGGGAAAAGAGAGAGAGAAAGCTTTAAAGGAAGCCTAAAGAGAAGTGTCAAAGGGAAGATTAACAATCGAAACGAAGTTTCGATTAATTAATCAAAAGGGAGGAATATGCTAATAATTTTCCAAAATAAATTGAAAAATTATTAAATTAAAGGGTGCATTATTGATTTTACAAGATTAAGGTTATCCTTGAAGAACAAACTTAATGAAAGAGAGTGCAAAACAGTACCAAATGACTATTCAAAATGCAATACAAATCATGCCATTATGTGAATAAAAGTGTGTAATAATGATCATGTTCATACAATGCAAAGAATGAGCACAATTATGAAATTGAAAGATTGAGCATCGGAAAATTCACAATCATGCTTTAAATTGAAGTGAAACAACACCTAAAACATCCATAAAAATCAATCATATTAATCCATGGAAGTTAGATGAGGAAAGCATGGTCATCAAGCTTGAAAAGCAAAAAAAAATGCACTTTGTTACAATGGTAATCGGTTACTCTAAATTGAGTAACCAGATACTTGCTTGAAAAAAGGCAAATTTGGTGAAATTTGTGCAGAGTAACCGGTTACTCAGTTAAAAAAAAAGCGCAGTTACAAATTTTTGAAGAGTAACTGGTTATCCTATATTGAGTAACCGGTTACCACTGTAACAGTGGCAAAAATAGCTTTTGAAAAAGCAATTAAAGCATCCAAATCACTTGTGCAAATTACCACATGCTAGGGTATGAATTTTTGCACAAAAATCAAGCTTAATAACAGCAAAAAGCCAGCAATGGAATCAATTAATTAAATCATCAAGATCATGGATCATAAAATGGCGTAATAAATTCACACAAAAAAAGTATCGAAACTACATCGCGAATGATACAAAAACGTTCGAAACAGTAAAATGTGCAAAGAAAAACTAACCTACAAGGCTGAGATGTGCCTTGGATATTGTTGCAAAGGATCTTGATGAAGATAATCAAAGAAAACCAGAGGAATCTTCAATTGTAGCTGAATCGTACCGAAATCGAGCAAATTGCAACGAAACTCCGAAATACGAATTCGAACCGTAGAATCTTGAAACAATCACTTGAGATGAATCCAAAAGCTAATAAAACTCCAGAAATCCAAGTATAATTGCAAAGTGATGAAGGTTAAGCTCGAGAAATAATCACTTCCAAGGTGAAAAGTGATTATTCTTCAATGGTGAAGAGCTATAGTGAGGTTTGGGAAGAAAATTGAGATGAAGATGAAGAAGTTGCAGAAAAATTCAGAGAGAATGTGAGAGATTTGAGAGTGAATTATGCAAATTGTTGAAGGTCCTTGAAAAATGATTGAAGCTTTGTTTATATAGAGTTTTGGAATTAGGCTAGGAGCTAGCTTTGGGTGGTTTGGAATTAGGCTAGGTGTTAGATGCACTTGACTCACGGAGTCGGCGGTTAACTCGGTTAGTTAGGAAGTTAACTCGATAGCAATCCCAATGTAAGCTTCAAATCCAAAGGTCCATAATTTATGAAAATAGGGTGCATGGTGGCCTTGAATGGAAATGGTACATTGTAGCAAATGCTCATGAATCACTTGAAGAGTCTAGAATATTCCACATGCTGCTAGAATAATGTAGAATCCAAGAACAAAGAATGTGCATAGTTGTTGTCCAAAAAATGCAGCAGAAACTGCAAATCTGTGCCGAGTAACCGGTTATCCTATATTGAATAACCAGTTACTCTAGGTAAAATTTGGCCAGATTGCTCAGGAACAAGTATTGAAGTCCTGATTTCGATCTTCCACCTCTTATTTTGACGAAAAGGCATGGAAACCAATATTTTGACCTTGTTTTGATGACGTGATGACTTTGTGAAGATGTAATTAATCGGGCTTGGAAAACCTAAATATTCCTGCAATAAAATCAAAGAGAAAAAAAGTGTGAGTATGTATGCCAGCGATGCGAATGCACGTGCTTATGCAAAAGGCAAAAGAAGGAGGTCAAATTTCGGGTTACGACAGCTGCCCCTATTTAATCCTGTCATACCCCAAATTTTGACCACTAAGATTTCCCATCATTGTGCAAATCATCTTCACAATATGGAGGAACCATCATACTTCATCAGTCTCCCCAAAGATGGGTGAGCATCCACTACAATCGAAATTAGGGTTTCAAGCCCTCTCAGAGCCTTAGACAAAGGATCAATCAAGGAATGACATGATCTTCAACTTATCTAACCTCTCAAACATCGACAATGGATTAAAAGGACTCCAACTTCAAGGATCAAGCACAAGGCTGCTCCCTTCTAGGTGGATCAAGTCTCAAGATCGACAGTGTCACCAAATTAGGGTTTTGGTCGATCAGGGCCTCCAAAGGGAAATTTTCCTCTGGGCATGAGCCAAGGATCCAAAACACAACCTAATATACTCCATGGAACCTCATGGACCCAATCATCAAGTCAATTTTGCCTCAGGGGATGCATTCATCAAAAATCAGGAGTTAGGGTTTCTTGACCTAATTCACCCCTAAGTTGACTTTTTGGGCAAATCGTGAGCCAAGACCTCAAGAGAGGGTTTAAGGGTCTCTAATGAACTATATTGATCCATTTGGAATAATGGATTAATCCAAGAAGCTTGAGCAACAAGTCTCAATTTCATCTGCACCACAATTAGGGTTTCGCGAGGAAAGTCAACTGTAACTTTGACTTTTGACCAGGACATGCTCCCAAGCCCTAAGACATGATTCAACATACCCTATGACACCCATGGAACATGTCCATCAAGTTTGATTTAGGTCAAGGACATGATTTCATGAAGAATTGCACAGTTTGGAATTCATCTGATAAAAAGTCTACTGTGCACAAAAGTCAACTTTGACTTTTTGAGATTTTTCACCAAAATGGATTTTTAACCCTAAAATGATGTTAATGTATGATTTGAATCATCATTCATCAAGAAAAATCAAAGAAAGTGGGATAACTTGTAAAAGGGGTAACCATAAAAACTTAGAAAAATTTCTAAGTTATGGAAAAAGTGACACTAATGTGCCAACTTTGGAGGACCATAACTCCTAAACCACAAGGCCATTGTTCCCCATTCAAAGCCTGATTTGTAGATCTCATGGCCCTCTACAAAAGCTTCATACTAACCTATGTCCAAATTCCTCATCGATTTTGAGTTATGGAGTGATCAAGATCAAGAAAAGTCACTTTGTTCCAACACTTTGTGAAAATTTCACTAAGTCAAATTTTACCTTACTTTTTGCCAAATGTAGGGGGATTTTTCACTTGGATTCAAAAGAGATCAAAACCAAACATGTTCAAACAGTTGTTGTATCATGTAAGGGCTTTCCAAAATGGCCAAGAACATTACCAAATTCAATTTGAGTCATGAGATATGACATTGTAAGTTGCCTTGCTGAAATCTGCCAAGGCAAGGCAGATTTTTACACTTTTGGTCGATTTGCCAAAATTACCCAAATCCAAATGCTCCTATCCACTCGGACACCTCTGAGGATTGAGTCTAAAGGGGACAATCACTGAGCCAAGCCTCCAAAGTCTTTGGAACAAGAAATAGCATGTTGAACCTAGAATGGCCAAAATAGGGACAAGACTCCAATTTTGGATTGAAGCATTCAATGGAAGCATCAAGGTGGCATGGACTGAGCCATTCTCAACTGAATTCAGTCAAGACTTATCCAAGACCAAGGGAACCAGCAGCCTATGCCCTAACCTCTAGTCAATGGCTAGAGGAGACTTGTATTTTCATTTGCCAACATTGGCCAAACCTACTCAGCAGTTGCCATTCACTATTCCTTGCAAAAAAAACTTGCTCTACTATAAATAGAGCTCAATTGTGATCAGTTTGAGTACACCAAAACCATCAAACAGATGCTTTCCTCAAAATCTCTTCTTTCACTCCAATTTTGCCTTCTAAGGCAAGTCACTATCGGGTTTTGAGTTTGAGAGCTTTTCCAATCAAACCAATCACACACACACACACCTCACATACATCATATAGAAGTGATCCAAACACTCACATAACATCTGGAACACAGATTTCACGAAATCACCAGCCAATTGCTCAAGTTCTTGACAGATTTGCAGTTGGGGTACCATCTCAAGTTCCAGATCATTTCAATCCATTCCAAGCATTCATACACACTCCATGGCACCTAGGGAAGCTATCCAGATCATTGGAACCTAGCTGTAACACCCCCAACACAAATCACGATCACCAGCTGCAAGTGGTAAGCATGAGCTCTTCTAACTCTATGATCCATGCAATTTTTGCTGCACAATAATTTGGCCATATGTTCATAATCATGCATGGAATGTTTCCACTCAATTAATTGCATTGTTTGAATCGTGTATCAAAAATCCTAGCCTTCATGCAGAAATTAGGGTTCTTGAGGATTTTTCATGATTTCTTGTTATATGTTTAATTTAAATGAAATTAAATACCATAGACATGATCGTGAGGTTGAAACGAGTTGATTGGTATGTGGATTGCATGATATGATTAAGTATTCAGTGAGATTGGAGAGAAAATGCAAATCTGGGCAAAACTGAAAAACGCGCGTGTTCTTGCCTTTGTTCTTGCCGCCATTTTCCAATATTTGAATATTTGAATTTTGTGATTTTATTTAATTGATTCAAAAATTAATTTCTCTCTGGGTTTTAATGATTTTGAGTTGATTCTTTTTTTAATAATTCACAAAAATGTTAAAATATTTTATTTTCCCCAAAAAATCCAAAAAATATTATTTATTTTGTATAATTGATATTTTTGCAAAGAATTAATTTTTTAATTGTTTTTAACATTTAAAATATTTTTCCACCTTGATTTTGCAACTTTTAATGTCTTCTAATTATTTTGTAGGTCAATACTTAATTTTTGAAGCATTAATCATGGATCACAATTTGTTTTCCATATGTTAAACAATTTTGATCATTTTAATTGAATTTTTATTCAATTAAATACATTTTTGAAAACAAATTAGGGTTTTTGGATTAATTCAACCCTCATAAATCATTTTCAAAACACTTTGGGTCTCTAATAGAGTGTAAGACCCAATCCTTTTTTTGACCAAATCATTTTTGGGCCTCAATATATTGTATAAGTCCCGATCCCGTAAAAAACAAACGGTGTGATCGTCGCCTTTTCAAAACAAAAAAACCTTGGGCCTACCCTCGAGTAAGAAGACCCATTTCTTTTCTTAAAACTCATTTGGCCCTCTATTAGAGTGTAAGACCCAACCCCCTTGTACAGAAAGCTTTTTGGGCCTCAGTCGTTGTATAAGTCCCTCTGTACATTTTCAAATAAACGACGCGATCGTCGTCAGTTTAAAATTAACCATCTGGGCCTCTCCTTGAGCTATAAGACCCATTTAAAATTTTTGGGTCTCTAATAGAGTGTAAGACCCAACCCCCTTTTAACCAAAATCATTTTGGGCCTCACTTATTGTATAAGTCCCTCTGCGTTAAAAGAAAATCTCGGCGCGATCGCCATTTCAAATGGAAAAACAAACTGGGCCTCTCCTTGAGCTGTAAGCCCCAAATCTTTCTTTTTCAAAGCACTTTCTCCTTTGATTTTGAAATATACTGTTGTTTTCAATCTTTTTTTGTTGAACAACTAACCAAACAACATGGAAGCTCTACAACCGAGTAAGTGGTTATTGCTTTCATTTACCACTTTCATATACATATAACTGTATTATGGGGCTGTTTCACTGTAAGTCTTCTTTCATAAACTCATATCAACTGTGTAATAATAGTATAGATATTTAGAGTTTCCCCGGCAACTCCGTCTAGAACTAGGTGACGCCGTTTCGTTTATTCGTAGAAATAGACAACTAGATCCCCAATAGGATCACCAGATACAGTCTTCTCTTCGGTTGTCCTCATTAGGAATTGTCAAGAAACTCTACTCCCAGAGATGAATGTATTCTTTGTGAATGGCATCTTTGATTTTCTTCCAGATTCTCGAACTTTCCTAGCTTGATCTATTCTCTGTGAATAGCCTGTCTTGAATTTCTCGGGGTTTGGGGACCCACGGGCTTCTTAAAAGCATCGGCCTCCACTTGGGCATTATACAAGGACCCACAGGCTTCCTAAAAGCAACCCCGCCTCCTCTTGGGCATTGTACAAGGACCCACAGGCTTCCTAAAAGCAACCCCGCCTCCTCTTGGGCTTAGTATAAGGACCCGCCGGCTTCTTAGAAGTACTCACAGCCTCCTCTTAGGCTTCGTATAATGATCTCTTCCTCCGAGAATGATAGCCTCCTGTTGGGCTTCGTACAAGGACCTCCCGGCTTCTTAAAAGTTTCCAGCCTCCTCTTGGGCTTCGTACAAATTGTCCCGACGACCTCCTAGAGGTATAGGAATAGAACTTAATCATCTGCATAGAACAGTCCTTTCAAAGAGTCTACTACTGTTTCTCAAAGCATAGTACAAAAGATGAAACTCTAGACTTGGACAGTCTAATCTCCTTGAGTTTCAAAGACATTCTCAAGTGACCCCTTCGTTAAATAGGAAGAAAACCCATAGACCCGGACAATCTCAATACCCTTCGGATTTCCCACTTCCTTAAAGAACAGGAATAACCCAGATCCTCGAATCAAATCCTTGAGTACATCATTGCTCATATAAGAACTGATTTTCTCTTTCAAAATTAGTATACTGGACCTGTCACTCAACTGAAACAGTCACCATAGCCACCTCTTAGGCTTTGTATAATGATCCTTCTCCAGTGAAGTTAGCCTCTCTCTTGGACTTTATACAATGATTCTCCCCAGCGGAGTCAAACAACGTTTAGCCTCTCTCTCGGGCTTTGTACGAGACACATAAGAGACTCCCTCGTTGAGTCAATCACCCCTTTCGCCTCCATCTCGGGCTTTATACGAGATACAAAAAGGTTCTTATTGAGCCAAACAAACAACTTCCTCCATCTCGGGCTTCGTACGAGATACAAAAAAACTCTCTTGTTGAGTCAAATAGCCTTCATCTCAGGCTTTATACGAGATACCAAAAGACTCCATCGTTGAGTCAAAACCTTTTAGCCTTTCTCTCGGGCTTTGTATGAGACACATATTAGCCTCCTCTTAGGCTTTGTATAAGAAAACCACTGGTTGATCCAGTCAACCTTTTAGCATCAAAGCTGTGCCTCGTTCACAGTACACAAACATCAACAACTCAGTCCCCTTCATCTAATCGCAGTAAGCGACAAGCCTCTGGATCATCTACATCCATGCCACTGTCCCTCTTTTAGCATGAGAAATTCCTAAGGAAAGATGGCATTGCTCTAAACTGAGTTAAAAGTCTTCTCCTTCATGTTAAAATCCCCTATAAAGGAAATTATGGCATGGCTAGGATCCGTGTATCCCGGTTAAAGTAATCCTCCTTTACAACCAGTCACCCAATAGTCGTGACAAACAGACCCCTTTAGAGATGACAAATTCTCTCTAAAGACAACACTTTCAGCTTCATATCTTGGGCTTTGAACAAGATACAAACCACATTTCGCTTCACGTCTTGGGCTTTGAACAAGACACCAAAACAACCATTTCCTCCCATAGAATAGAAGGAACTACGAACGCTCTGATTTCCCTGTTTCGGTAAACGGAAATACGTAGGCATAAGATTGAAAGAAAAATCTTAGCGAGCACACTAAACAAAAACCCAAAATCCCATACTCTCACATATCTATCAAGAAGAATCCGTCCTAAACATCTAAACCGACGCCACTTTTAAAAAAAAATACACCCAATAGAGACCCCAAATCTTTGTAGCATCTGTAACCTAACAGACTGCTGTTTAACCTCAGTTTGCAAGTAGGGTTAATTTAAGACATCTATTTCCCTTCCTTCATAAGCTTTAATAGGATAAAAAATGAATCGAGCTGTAGACACCAAAGAGCGATAGCGCTTCGCAACCGGGTCCAAAATCGCTCACTACAAATCCACTTGGACCTGAATGTTCGAATTGCACCAGCTTTTCGATGATTCGAGGTAGAAGGGGATTAAATAAAAGAGTAGCTCGAAAATTTTGCTGACAACGACAAAAAGAGAGGTGCAAGTGTAGAGAATTGATAGGTGTAAAGTTTGGCTGAATATCTGCTGGGAGATGAATCAAGCAAAGGGAGTATGCTAGATGTATATGCTATGTATGTGTTGTTCTACATGATGCTTGATATCATATTATGCAAAGGTGCAAGTTGAGATACTGTGCGGCGGTTAGGTAGAGATTGTAGCAAAACGAACATCGTCGGCTGGGGAGAGGTTCCACAAATGAAGACGACTCCTGCTGGAGGAAAAGATCTCACAAAAAAGGGTGACGACTCCGTATGGGAAGAAACCGAGAAATCTCATATTTCTAAATCCTCACCGTTTACATTGTAGGGGATGCAGGAATCAGGTCGATGTTCTCACCATGACTGACTCTGACTAGGGAACGAACCTAGAAATCTCCGATTTCCAAGCTGTCACCTATATTTCTACTCAGATGTCCCTTCATCATGACTAACTCTACTGCGAGGAATTACCAAGGTCCGAAGTATCTTCTCTACTTGGGGAGAAAGAAATGCATTGTCACTAGGAGAAATGTTTCAACCTGCTGAGAATGATGCATGACTCATGATGGGGATAAGAGAACAACTATGTCTCATCTTGAGGGCATAACCTGGCTATTCTACTGGGGATTTTATGGATCTGCTAGGGAAATGGAAGATAAACAACCTCTCCGAAGAACCATAATAGCACTTGCTGGGGAAATGATGGCTTTGCTGGGGAGATGGCCGCATCTTCAAAGAACCATCATTGCGTTGATCGGGCATTAAGCTTGCCAATGGATATTACCGATTATCCCGTAGGAATTACCAGTGAAATATGCAATGCATAATGCTTTCTCCACTAGTTTAGCTTTTTATTATTCTCAACGTTTTTTAGTATTATGTGATCACAAATAATCGTTTATTTCGCAATCAAAATACTGAAAAGAAAACAATTGAGAAATCGAATGATGAACTTTAATTGAAATCTGAAAACATGTACATATGATATGTACAAGGATGCAAAAATCCTTGATGACGAAATTTGCAATAAAATTGAAAAACAAGTGTAAATGGAAGAAGGAAATCATGTTTTGCATTGATTACAAAATTGGCTACCATCCTCTATAAGTCTAGGTTCTAACGCCTTGCACCAGTTGAAAATGATTTAACCGCTCTATTACCGTCTGAGGTCTAGCTATGATGAAGAGAGGCTCAAGTGTTCATAGTCAAATGCCTTTATCCCTAATTTTTTCCTGGACATTTTTCTATTTTTTCGTCCACCGGGATACCCATTTTTGCCTAAGTCTCCCCTTCAGATATTCAACTTAGCGGGCCATTATTATTTTTTTATCATTGCCCGTAACTTTTGCATGGAAATTTCTTTTTTTTGGTCCATCGGGACGCCCATTTTTACCTAGATTGTCCTTGCGGATGTTAATCTAGCAGGTTCTATATCCATTTTGTTCAGGCATAATATTTTTTTACTGCATCGGAGTTCACGGGCGATGGCAACTCGTCCCCATCCATGGTGGTGAGGATCAGGGCTCCACCTGAGAAGGTCTTCTTAACAACAAAAGGTCCTTCGTAGTTGGGAGTCCACTTGCCGTGTGGATCCGAGTGAACAGGTGAATACCTCTTAAGCACGAGTTCGCCTTCATGGAATGCTCGAGGGAGAACTTTCTTGTCAAAAGCTCACTTGAGGCGTCTCTGATACAATTGAGCATGACAAACGGTTGTAAGGCGCTTTTCTTCGATGAGATTCAGCTGGTCATATCTGGATTAGACCCATTCAGCTTCATTAAGATCTACTTCCACGACGACTCTAAGCAAAGGAATATCTACTTCGGTAGGCAGAACAACCTCCATACCATACACAAGCGAATACAGAGTTGCCCCAGTAGAAGTGCGGACTGAAGTTCTGTAGTCATGCAATACAAATAGAAGCATTTCATGCCAATCCTTGTAAGTTTTGACCATTTTCTGGACAATCCTCTTGATGTTTTTGTTTGATGCTTCGACGACACCATTCGTCTTGGGCCGGTATGGTGAAGAGTTATGGTGCTCGATCTTGAATTCTTGACACAACTCTTTCATCATCTTGTTGTTTAGGTTGCTTGCATTGTCAGTGATAATGTTGCTATGAATGCCATAGAGACATATTATCTCTTTCTTGATGAATCTGACAACCTCTTGTCGTGTGACGTTTGTCTAAGAAGTAGCTTCTACCCACTTGGTAAAGTAATCGATAACAACTAGAATGAATCGATGATCGTTGGAAGCATTCGATTCAATCATACCAATCATATCAATACCCCACATAGAGAATGGTCAAGGCGAAGTCAAAACATTCAATGGAGTAGGAGGCACATGGATCTTGCCTCCGTAGATTTGGCACTTGTGACATCTTTTGGCAAAGTTGTAACAATCTACCTCCATTGTTGTCCAGTAATATCCATCTCGAAGAATTTTCTTGGCCATAGCAGGACCTTTAGCATGTACACCCTCGCAACCCTCATGTATAGACCTTATGATTGTGTTTGCTTCATGTCTATCCACACATCTGAGCAACACAGAATCATAATTCCTCTTGTACAGTATACTACCTCTTAAGAAGAAATTGGCGCTGTCGCGGCCGACAAAACATATTCGAGTCGCCATCATATTTTTTAAAGGAAAATAAATGATAAACCTAAAATCCAAGTCCTAAGGGTAGAGATTCCTAAGGTTCGGGAGTTGGTTAAGTGAGGGGAAGGTGTTAGGCACCCCTCACCTCCATTGTACTCAATGGGATCCTCCTTAGATTTTAGGGTATGTTTGTTTGTCGTCTAACTTGTTATTTATTTTACCAAAGAATCCTAAGTTTTTTATTATTATACTCGCTAGGGCTTACAACCATATGCCTACGTACCTTCAATTTTGAAGGATCAGAGTAACCGTACTTCACCTCCCCTATTCCTTCCCCCTAATCCTATTCCTAACCCTAATCCCAAACCCAATCCACTATTTATACTCTTGGATAAAGAGTTATATCCTTTAAATCTATTATTTATACTCCTAGATAAAGAGTTCTATCCCTTAAATCTATTATTTATACTCCTAGATAAGGAGTTCTATCCCTTAATCTATTAGTTATACTCCTAGATAAGGAGTTCTATCCCTTAATCTATTATTTATACTCCTAGATAAAGAGTTTTATCCCTTAAATCCCGATCCGTTTATTTATACTCTCGGAGGAAGAGTTTTATCCCATAAATCCTAATCCATTTATTTATACTCTCGGGTGTCAAGAGTTTTATCCCTAATCCATTTATTTATACTCTCGGATATCAAGAGTTTTATCCCCAAATCCTATCCATTATTTATACTCTCGGACGAAGAGTATTATCCCTTAAATCCCTTATCCATTGTTTATACTCTCGGATGGAGAGTTCTATCCTTTAAAATCCCTTATCCATTGTTTATACTCTCAGATAGAGAGTGTTATCCCTTAATTCCTTATCCATTGTTTATACTCTCAGATGGAGAGTTCTATCCCAAAATCCCTTATCCCTTGGCCTATATTTATACTCTTGGAACCAAAGAGTGTTATCCCTAAATCTCATCCATTATTTAGAGTCTCGGACAAAGAGTTTATCCCAAATTTTAAATCCTTAAAAAAATCTTTTTATATCCCTTATATTTAAAAAATAAATTCTTAAAATTCCATAGAAAAAAACACAAAATGCCATTATGCTAAAAAATAGTAAAATTGATCCCCAAATTATTCCAATTTAAATAATAATTTCTAAATTCAAGATGATCCCAAAAATAAAAGAGTTTTAATCCCAAAAATTAAAGTTAAATTTGCTTTAATTTATTTTCATCCCAAACCCATATTTAAATCAAAATTAAATAAAAATCTAAGAATATTAATTTTTCTTAAAATAAATCCTAACCCAAATTTTAATAAAAATTCCAAGATTTCCAAAACACCTTATCCAAAAAAAAAGACCCAAGAACAAAAATCCCATAAAAAAATATCTTTTATAAAAAAAACAAGTTATTTTAAATATATAAAACCTTTTATAAAAAACCCAAAATAGAACCCTAAAATCCATAATTATATTTATCCTAATAAAATAACCTAAATCCATATTTTTTTATAAATCCTAATTAAGTATTTAAATCCTAATTAATTATTTAAATTAAGTAATTAACTTAATCAATTAAATAACACCCAGGGTTGTAATTTGTACAGAAAAAGTAATGGGCCTTTTGAAATAGGGGTGTAGATAGTAAAGGGCGCTAGGCCCATCTGCACAGAAGCCCAGCGTGGGTCCATCGTTCATAGAAAGTCAGCGCAGTTGACTCCATGGTTAGACCGTATGATCCTCGATCAGTGGACATGATCCAACGCCTCTCTCTACCTTTGATCTCAGGATAGGCACAATGAACGGCTATGATGAGAAGTCAAACGGGGAGTATAGTGGGCAATGCTTTGGGAGATTAATTGTTTGACAGAGAAGTCAACCAATCCCAGCGTTGGGAATAAGCCACTTGGCATAGATCCATGGCTACACGGAGGGAGTATATAATCCCGTCTTTCCTCGAACCCCCCTTCATTTCCCATTTTCTTTCTCTCTCTATTTTCTCCTTCTCTTTCTACCTCTCTCGCTCTCTCCTCTCTCTACCCTCGGTGCTCCTCCGGCCACCGTGCACCGCCTCTCCAACCACCCTAAAACCCCAGATTTCGGTGAGTAATCACCCGGAATCTTCAACCCTAGCCTAGATCCTTAGCCGTTCTTCAGGGTTCGAGATGAACCCTAAGAACCCTAACCCAAATTAGATGAGCCCTAACCCTCACCATGAACCCTAGGGTTCAAAGCATGAACCCTAACCCTAATTTGTAAGAACCCTAACCCTGATCTAAGCCCCGAAACATCCTAAATCCAATCAAACAATAATAAATACCATCAAGGAATAAAAGCTACGTAATTACCTCCTTGGCCGTGACTTTCTTATGCTGCTCTGATCCTTTATTCTTTTGCGTTATCTTACAATTTCTCCTCCTAATCTTTTCCTTTGTTTTGGTTCATAAGTTTAAAGGAGATTTGAGAGATTCCGTGCAGCAATTCGCCTACCTCGCTTAGGGTCCCTATTTTCTAAATCCTTTTAGGTTTATATAGGATTAAACTTAGCTTTAGGAAGTTCATTAAATTGATTTTGAGGAATTTTTGATGTATTTTTGATTTGATTGGATTTTTAGAAAGATTTTGATCTGATTTTGTATTCGTTTTAGGGTTTGATTTGTACAGTTGTAATTGATTGACAAAAATAATGAGAATTGATTCTGTTTGATCCATTTTTCCCAATCTCTGCGCAGCTCTAGGGTTTCGCTTGGGGAGGAAGATGACTCACTCGGGTCAACGACTTTGACAGTAAAATAAAATAAATAAAAATAAATAAAATAAAAATAACAATCCTGATAATATAATAATCTAATAACTTAAAGAATAAAAATAAATAACTGAATAAAAGTAACTATTAAAACGAACCATATCTCCCTTAATGATTATATTAAAACCGAACCTTATTATAACCTAGAAAGGAGCAACCTTGTGCTTAATCCTTGAAATGGGAGTCCTCTTTAATCCATTTTGGATGTTTGAGAGTGTAGACAAGTTGAAGATCACGTCATTCCTTGATTGATCTTTTGTCTAAGACTTAGAAAGGGCTTGAAACCCTAGTTTGATTGCAGTGAATGCTCAACAATTCCTTGAGGAGATTGATGAGGCAAAAAGGTGCATCCATATTGTGATGATGATTTGCACAATGATGGGAAATCTTAGTGGTAAAAATTTGGGGTATGACAGATGCCCCTATTTAATATTCTTGGACCCGAAGGTGTGAATGACGAAGCTATTCGGGCATTCGGGGTGCAAGAGGATTAAATACCGGAATACCCAAAATTTTGATGGTGGTTATGAAGGGCAGTTTGCTCATCCATCTTCTTTTGCTAAGTAATGATACTCAGAAAAGGGTAAAACTTCCCCTCGATCCTGGTCTTCAGCCAAGGAACCGGTCTAAGATTCTTTTGTCAATTAACTTCCCCTCAATCCTAGTTTTCAGCCATGGAACTGGTCTTAGTTTCTGCTATAAACTTCCCCTCGATCCTGGTCTTCATCCAAGGATCTGGTATCAGTTTCTTCTATAAACTTCCCCTCGATCCTGGTCTTCAGCCAAGGAACTGGTATCAGTTTCTTCTATAAACTTCCCCTCGATCCTGGTCTTCAGCCAAGGAACTGGTCTCAGTTTCTTTTATCAATGAACTTCCCCTCGATCATGGTCTTCAGCCAAGGAACTGGTCTCAGTTTATTTTGTCAATAATCTTCCTTGACAAAGGACGCTATCTGTAGCGGCTTTCCTCAAACTTCTCGTCGAATTTTCCTGGGGAGATGCCATTTGATGGGAAAAACTTTTGATGTCAGACTTGATGGGGAAACCCATTTGTCTGAGTTGTAGAGGTGTTCAAACTTCTCTGTTTGGAGATGCCATTTGTTGACTCTACTGGGGAAAACGAGTCTCTTGAGAGACTGCTTTCTCCTTGGGGACATTACATCATACTTTTCCTCGAGATCTTCTCGGATAAATTCCATGTGATATAATCCAATTTTGAGGTGCTGATGACTTCATTATCATTGACTCTCTTGGGGAGAAAAATCAATGTGTTGGTGAGAGTCTTTAGTTGCGAGGCTTTCTCTGGGGATTTTCCTTAATCCGGGAAAGCGAAGATATCATCTTCAATGGTGAAGAGTGACATTTGTCGAATGTCTTCTTGTCTTTCAGAGGTTCAAGTTATCAAAGTGGTAAAGGACCATCTCCAATCCAAAAATAAACTGGGGAGAGATTGCTTGGGTGAAACACTTCCTGACGAGGAAAGGACTGACGGCTCAATTGAGAGGACTTTTATCACTAGGCGATAAGACCGACTAGAGTTATAGTGATGCAATATGAAAATGAGTATAAATCAATAATGCATGATGTATGAATGTTTATGCTGAAAAAGCTGACGCGACATACAAACTAGTGAATGAACACGACTGGATACTCGGCCACTGCTGGGAATGAAAAGTATCATTGGTTCTAGATAGCAATCGTGCCTTGCTTAGGAAAAATAGTTCCTGCAAGGAAAAACGTTGGTCGGACTTAGGAGGTAAGAACTCTGCCGGGTATGTTAGATGACACACGGTTCCTGACACAGTTGATCCTTCATTCAGGTGTACTATTTTAGAAGGAGTACTTTGATTCTGCACTTTGAAGCTCGATTACTTCTGGAGGAGCGATCGAAGTTCTTTCGATGTTCAACAGTCAAAAGAAATTACCACCTTTATTTTAAAAGTAGAAAAAGTTTGACAAGTAAATTCGTTTTTATTTTATTTCAAGAATCGTTGATCATATTAAAATGTCGTTCTGTAAAGCTAAAACAAATGAGAATTGCAAACAAAAGCACAGGGGCTCAAATTTTATTGATAGGAGGGAAATCAGCCAAACGCGTGATTCCATAGAGTATATACAAAGTTAGAAAATGGTAATTTACAGGGAAAAGGGTTACGTTGAAACATAATGACCAATATCCTTCTACCAACTTTGAATCCCGGGCAACCTGAGCTTCTGTCGAAGATGACCTTGATTGGAGATTTCCTGACGGATGATGTAACTGCTGCTGAGGGATTTGTCCCTATTGAACATAGTTACTTGCCATTATCCCTAATTTTTGCCTGGATTGTACTGTGATGTTTGCAATCCACCGGGATGATGATGATTTTTTTTATTTTGTCTCTGATTTTTGCCTGGACTGCCCTTTCTGGTTTTCAATCCACCGAGACGTTTTTTTTTTAGTTTAGGCGAAGTATTCTTGACTACATCAACATTTGTAAGGTAGGAAAATTCCTCTCCGTCCATGGTTTGAAGTATCAAGGCGCCGCCTGAGAAAGATTTCTTGACCATATAGGGGCCGTCATAATTCGGAGTACATTTACCTCGCGAATCAGTGAGAAATGATTGTATCTTTATGAGCACGAGGTCTCCTTTCCTGAAGACGCAAGGTCGGACCTTTTAGTCGAACACCTTCTTCATTCTCTGTTGATACAACTGACCGTGGCATAGTGTCGTCATTTGTTTTTCTTCGATCAAATTTAGTTCGTCGTGCCGGCTTTGGCACCATTCAACTTCTGTTAACTTAGCTTCCATCAATACCCGGATTGATGAGATCTCTACTTCTATGGGAGTACTGCCTCCATGCTATATACTAGAGAGAAAAGGGTTGCCCCTGTTGAAGTGCGGACAGATGTCCGATAATCGTGAAGAGCAAAGGGTAACATCTCGTGCCAGTCTTTATAGGTTACGACCATCTTCTGAACGATCTTCTTGATGTTCTTGTTAGCCGCTTCTACCGCTCAGTTCATCTTAGGTCGGTAGGGAGATGAATTATGGTGTTTAATCTTGAACTCAGCACACAACTCTTTCATAATCTTATTGTTCAAGTTAGATCCATTATCAGTAATGATCTGGCTTGGAACACCATAATGGCAGATGATATTATTTTTGATAAATCGGACTACCACTTGTCGGGTTACATTGGCGAATGACGCTGCTTCGACCCACTTGGTGAAGTAGTCAATGACTACCAGGATAAACCGATGTCCGTTTGAAGCCTTAGGTTCAATCATACCAATCATGTCGATCACCCATATGGAAAAAGGCCACAGAGAGGAGAGAACTTTGAGATGCGTTGGCGGTACATGAATTTTATTGGAGTATATCTGACACTTGTGACACTTCCTCATGTACTTGTAGCAGTCAGTTTCCATGGTCAACTAATAGTACCCTGCTCTAAGAATTTTTCTCGCCATTGTGTGTCCGTTGGCATGAGTGCCAAAGGATCCTTCGTGAATTTCTTGTATCAGCATGTTTGCTTCTGGTCTGTCGACGCATTGGAGCAAGACCATGTCAAAATTCTGCTTATAGAGAGTATCACCACTTAGGAAGAAGCTGCCAGCCAGCCTTCTGAGGGTTTTTATGTCCTTTCGTGATGCCCCGGGTGGGTACTCCTGTTTCTGAAGGAAACATTTGATATCGTGATACCAAGGTTTGGCGTCTATGACAACTTCGATCGTGAAGATGTAAGCGGGCCTTTCTAGGTGCATTATGTCGATCTTAGGTATATCATTCCATTAACCTACACTAATCATGGAAGAGAGAGTGTCTAATGCATCAGCCATGTGATTCTCCTCACGAGGGATGTGATGAAACTTGATTCTGTTGAAGAAAGGTAACAACCTTCTCGGATAGTCTTTGTAAGGAATCAGTCCTAATTGGTATGTGTTCCAATCTCCTTTGATTTGATTGATAACCAGGGCTGAGTCGCCATATACGTCCAAGTTTTTAATCCTTAAATCAATTGCTTCCTCGAGACCCATGATACAAGCTTTGAATTTGGCCTCGTTGTTTGTACACTTGAATGTCAGTCTGGCGGTGAAAGGAATGTGGGTGCCCTGAGGCGTAACAATGATTGCCCCAATTCTGTTTCCATAATGATTAACTGTTCAGTCAAAGATAAGTCCCCATTGGGAACCTGGTTCTGGCCTTTCACTGGGTAGCGGTTCATCGCAGTCTTTCATTTTTAGATACATGACATCTTCGTCTGGGAAGTCAAACCCGACTGATTCTTTATCGTCAATCGGTTTGTGAGCCAAATGATCGCCTAAGATACTTCCTTTAACGGCTTTCTGAGCGTGGTACTCGATGTCATATTCTGATAACAACCTCTTCCAACGGGCAATTCTTCCCGTGAGAGCAGGTTTTTCAAACACATACTTGATTGGATAAAAAAAATTAATAACCTAATTATTTAATAACTTAATAATTAGATTGATATTAATAAAATAGAACCTAATATAATAACTTTAAAAACATAATATTTTAAATAATAACAAATATGCACTATTAATAATATTACCAAGTTAATTTTTAAATAGATATCCTTAAAATATAATTAATATACTAAATAACTAATAGTAAATTAACTAAGACCAATAAACAAAGTTCTTAATAGTATTTTAATAAACCCAACTCTTTAAACAAATAAACTCATTAAAAAACATAATTAAATTTTAAACAAAAAACCCAATCCCTTATCGAATTAGCTAGTGAAAACAAAATTTTAAAAATCCTAGCAATGCACCCCTCTTACTCAACCACTTTTAAAAAGGGTATAGAAATGCTAACACTCTTAGAAGATCCGACATCTAAATGACACCCCCCTGATAGCATAAAAAAATGGTGACAGATCACTGGTCAAAATTTAGGGTACTACAGATGCCCCAATTTAATCGTCTTCGAATCAGAAAGAGGATGTTGATGTGTCTTCCTCTTTTGAAGAAGAGATGATTAAATACAAGAAGGACCCTAATTTTTACCGCAGAGTCCGATAGGTATTACGCTAATTATAGCAATAAACCCGTAGTGAAATATCCAATTAAACCCTGGTATCCCTGAGAGAAAGTTATAAACCTTATGCTATGTATGCATGTTCAAAAGTATGTGTGCTCTTATGCATGATGCATTATTTGGGCTAACGCCTCTTTTATGATATGCAATGCATGGATTTGTTTGAAACAATACTTTTCATAACGTCCTGACTCCCTGACCCTTGAGACTTTGATAATTGTTGTAAGCCATGATACATTCCTGTTTAATATGTAACATTCCGTTAAAGAATCTCCTATGTTGGTTAGATTGTAACGTATATTCCTGTCAGTGTATAGACCCTATATCCTGCTTTGGAAGAATATGATCCCTTTGATGATTCCAAAAACCGAAATAAAATCTATTTTCCCTTTTCAAAGCTTTTATTTATACCGGATATTTCAATACATTATTTCACAATTAATCGACACCTTGTAATCAAGCGGAAAAAATTTAGGAGGCAAAGAAATATATAAGCAAACTTTATTGAGAATTGGCTCGAGCATGGGCAATAATACGTATGGAGGGTAATTCTCATAAGGAGATATTACCGTAAATCCAGTAAAGATGTAAAATGGCAATAAGAAAACAAATTTATTTATGTCCTTATTAAATGTAACACCAGCTAATATCCCTAAGTCTCCAAGATCACGACACTTCACTTCTGAAGATGACGGCTGGAATGATCGCTCCCTTCTGAATTCCTGTTACGGGGTGACTTTAGTGTTTTCAGTCATATGCCTTTTGGATGCCCCTAACTTTTGCCTGGACCGCTCTTTCGACTAAGCCGCCCTTTAGGGTTTTCAACTTGTCGGGTATCATTTTTTTTATTCAAGTCCCTAATTTTTGCCTGGATTGCTCTTTCGAGTTTTCAATCCACCGGGATGCCCTAATTTTTGCCTAAGTTGCCCTTTAGGGTTTTCGACTTAGCGGGCTTTTACCCTCTTTTTCTATGCATAGCATTTTTGACCGAACCGTAGTTCACCGGTCGTGGTAAATCCGCTCCATCCATGGTTGTTAATATTAGTGCTCCGCCAGAGGAGGCACTCTTCACAACATATGGCTCTCCATAGTGTTGGGTTCATTTGCCGCGGTGGTCCTTATGGATGGGTAACATTTCCTTTAACACCAAGTCTCCTTCTTCGAGTAGGTGAGGACGAATTTTCTCGATATAATTTGCCTACAACCGCACGTTTACCTTACACGAGGTTTAGCTGATCGAGTCTAGTTTGCACCTATTCTGCCTTATCCAGTTTAGCTTCCTTTATGATCCTCAATGATGAATTTTCACTCCAATTGATAGCCCTTCTTTGAAGCCCATATCCTTATGCAAATATAAGTTTCCATCGAGATCCAGGCCCAGGTCCTTCATCGGAGCTTCACAATCCCTTATAACCATAATGTCTTTTGTCAACTGGTTGATGAGCAAGATGGTTTGCTAGTATATTTCCTTTAATAGCCTTTGGAGTGATGTATTGGATGTCACGTTCAGTTTATAACATATGCCACCTAGCTATTCTCCCTAATACGTCATGTTTCCCTAGTTCACAACCCATTGCCTTTGAGCTGGCATCCCTTGAACGACTTTCACTTTGTCCTTTATTTCCCTTTGATTGACCATGGACCCTAATATTTCCCGGATCTGATTCCATAAGTACACCTTGTAGGATTTAGTCGTAACTTGAATTTCCTAAACTGATCTAATAACTTTTGTAAGTTAGTTACGTGATCTTCTTCTTTTGTGACTTGGTAATCATATCCTCCATATGAACCTCTATCTCCTTATGCACCACATTACCATAGCCATTTGATAAGTTACTCCTACGCTCTTTAACCCAACAGGCGTTACCTTGTGACAAAAATTCAAATTATTTCTTGACTTCTTCCCTGATTTTGAGGATCGTGTCTGGTCTAGTCCTCCTTAACTTTTGCTTGATTGGTGTGCATTCTGTCTTGAGCGGTAGTTTATGCTCAACGATGTTCGTATCACGTCGAGACATATATTGGTATGACCAGGCGAACACATCTGTGTACTCTTGCAACAGCTCGATCAACCTTTCCTTTATATCCTTATTCGAAGAAGCACCGACTTTGACCTCTTTCCTATCTTACTCAGTTCCCAGATTCATCACATCCACTGGTTCCTGATGAGGTTGTACTTCGTTGTCCTCTTGCCTTAACAGTCTGGCTAACTCTTCGGGAAGCTCACACTCATCCTCATCACCCTCTTCCGCTTGGTTAATCGGTAATTCGAAGTCATTCGGGATTATAGTGGTATCATTTTCAATAGGTTCATTTTTAAATTTGCACTACGAAGCATTTTTTTTATTAGTATCCTGTTGTACCCCAAATTTTACCCTTGGATTTTTTTCTGATCCTTTGCATATCATTCTAAGTCAGCAATTTTTGCATTTTTAGTCAAACATTTTATTGATCATATTAATCATGCATTTTAGCCGATTTTTGACATATACTTGCCATTTTCTTTTTTTGTTTTATTTTATTGTTATTTAGAAAATTTTCGTAGCTTATTTAAATTTAATCTAGTTTAAATTCAATATAGTACTTTTTTTTAAGTTAATTCATTTTCAACTTAATTATTTTAAATTTAGCTTATTTTATTTTAATTTAAGTTTGATTTAGTTTATTTATAATTTGTAGTGTATTTGTAATTTATTTTAATTATCGTTTAGTTTTTAATTTTAGTCTAGTTTAAATTAGATTAATTTCTTTTTTAATTTACTTTAATTTCAATTTTAATTTATTTAGTTTAAGTTTAGTAATTTAATTTAATTGTAGTTTGATTTTAATTTTAGTCATATTTATAGCTTCTTTTTTTTTATTTAGTTTGTTTTTAATTGCAATTTTATTTTGTTCAAATTCAGTTTTATTTTCTTTACAAAATCCAAGAGACTTTTGCCAAACTTCCAGCCTCCTAGTTCCCTGTTACAAGCAACAAGTACATCTTTCTGCAACCATCCTTTCCCCACTTCTCCTCCAAAACTCTACCACAGACTGTTGCAAATATACACGCCTCCCTGCTGCAAACAAGAAAAACGTACCTACAAGCCAACCTACAAACTCACTTTGCACCAAAACTCTGTATCATCACCTTCAATCACACACCAAACCGTACTCTTTGCTGCTACACCAAAAGCCACTCTCCTATCAGCCAACACTGCACCAGTACCTCCAAAATTCCAGGCCAAAATCTTGCATAAAAAAACAGCATTGCTACACTTGTTCAAATGGATAAAAAAGGACAGAACAGAGGGATTAAAGCAGAGGAAGAGAAAGCTCATGAAAAGACTTCGAACTCTCAAGGATTCTCGAACACTCTTCTATCCTACCATTCACCAATAAAAACCATAAAACAACATCATCACGTCTCATGGCGGGGCAGTGAGAAATTTCACATAAAACCTTCCAAACAGCAACCTGTGTCCATAAAAACAAAACCACCAATTCACATCAGGAAAGTTAAAAAGAAGGGAGAAAACCATAGGCAGGAGAACAAAAATTCACAGTCCTCACTCACCTTGAAACCTATTTTTGTTGAACACCTCATATCTTTCCCTGAGACGAAACACATTCAAAAGCAATGAACCTGCGCAATAAGGATAACACAAGCCAGCAAATGCATCACTTCTAACATGTTGAAATTCAATTTACATATCTCCTTTTCTTCATAAACCTTCTGTCTCAACATTCCTCAACCTCTATTTTCACAAAAGAATCCCCTGTTCCTTGCCATTTCATCATCACCATCTCGTCTCAAATCCATTCTACTTCCATTATTTCCTGCACATACAACCTCACTCTAATTCTTTCAAAAAATACAATAATACACCAGTTCAGAACAACCTATAACGAGTGATTTTTGGATGTGGTTGCGAAGCACGATCGCTCTGGTACTACAGCTCGATTCATTTTTTATCCTATTAAAGCTGATGAAGGAAGGGAAATGGATGTCTCCAATTAACCCTGCTTGCATACTGAGGTTAAACAGTCAAAACTTTTGGTTTACAGATGCTACAAAGATTCGGGGTCTCTCCTAGGTTATTTTGTTAAAATAGCGTTCGTTCGATTGGTGGGAGGTATAGGATTTTGGGTTTTTTTGTTTAGTGTGCTCTCTAAGATTTTTCTTTCAAGAGGGATAGTGGCATGGATTTAGATGATCCAGAGGCTTGTCGCTTACAGCGATTAGATGGAAGGAGTTGTTGATGTTTGTGTACTGTGAACGAGGCACAACTTTGATGCTAAAAGGTTGATTGGATCAACCAGTGGTTTTCTTATATAAAGCCTAAGAGGAGGCTAATATGTGTCTCGTACAAAGCCCGAGAGGGAGGCTGAAAGGGTTGACTCAATAGGAGAATCTTTTATACTCAACAAGAGAGTGTTTTTGTATCTCGTACGAAGCCCAAGATGGAGGCTAAAGATGGTGACTCACCAATAGAATCTTTTATACTCAACAAGAGAGTGGTTTTGTATCTCGTACGAAGCCCGAGACAGAGGCTAAAAGGTGATTGGTTCAACAAGAGAGCCTTTTATACTCAACAAGAGAGTGTTTTGGTATCTCGTACGAAGCCCGAGATGGAGGCAATTTGACTCAACAAGAGAGTTTTTTTTGTATCTCGTACGAAGCCCGAGATGGAGGCTAAAATTGTTAGCTCTGCTGGGGAGAATCATTGTACAAAGCCCAAGAGTAGGCTATGGTGCTATTTCAGTTGAGTGACAGGTCCAATAGGCTGATTTAAAGAGAAAATCAGTTCTTATATGAGTAATGTTTGCACTCAGGGATTTTGATTCGAGGATCAGGGATATTTCTTGTTCTTTAAGGAAGTGGGAAATCCAAAGGGTATTGAGACTGTCCAAGTCTACTGGTGTTTTTCCTTACTTAAAGGTGCTTGTGAACGTCTTTGAGGAATCAAGGGTCTTAGACTGTCCGAGTCTAGAGTTTCATCTTTTGTACTATGCTTTGAGAAATAGTAGTAGTGTTCATGGTAGAAAGATCTAGACTCTGTGAGAGACTGTTCTATGGAGATGACTAATATCTGGCGGTAAAAGGAATATGGGTACCCTGAGGGGTAACAATGATTGCCCTAATTCCATTTCCGTAATGATTGACTGCTCCGTCAAAGATAAGTCCCCACTGGGAACCTGGTTCTGGCCCTTCACTGGGTAGCGGTTCATCACAGTCTTTCATCTTTAGATACATGACATCTTCGTCTGGGAAGTCAAACCTGATTGATTCTTGATTGTCAATCGGTTGATGAGCCAAATGATCGGCTAAAATACTTCCTTTAACGGCTTTCTGAATGTGGTATTCGATGTCGTATTCTGATAACAACATCTGCCAACGGGCAATTCTTCCCGTGAGAGCAGGTTTTTCGAAAACGTACTTGATTGGATCCATTTCGGAGACCAAACAAGTAGTATGATGAATCATGTACTGGCGAAGACGTTTGGCTGCCCAAGCCAAAGCACAACAAGTTTTCTCGAGCATCGTGTACCGAGTTTCACAGTCGGTGAATTTCTTGCTCAAATAGTAAATGGCAGACTCTTTCCTTTTATTTTCATCTTGTTGGCCAAGTACACACCCCATTGAGTCTTCCAAGACTGTGAGGTGGATGATCAGTGGTCTTCCTTATACTGGAGGTGATAAAATCGGAGGATTCAATAGGTATTCCTTAATAATGTCAAAGGCGGTTTGGCAGTCCTCTGTCCAAATGCAGTCCTGATTCTTTTTGAGTAATTTGAAAATCGGCGCACATGTCGCGGTCATGAGGAATATGAATCTGGAAATGTAGTTCAAACGTCCCAGGAATCCTCTGACTTGTTTTTCAGTTTTCGGAGAAGGCATTTATTGAATGGCCTTGACCTTGTTAGGATCAACCTCAAATCCTTTCTGGCTGACGATGAACCCTAGTAGTTTCCCTGAACGGACACCGAAGGTGCACTTGTTGGGATTCAAGCAGAGTTTGAATTTTCTTAGACGTTCGAACAATTTTAACAAATGTTCAACGTGTTCACTCTCTATTTTTGATTTTGCAATCATATCATCAACATATACCTCGATTTCTTTGTGTATCATGTCATGAAACAGAGTAGTCATGGCCCTTTGATAGGTTGCCCCGGCGTTCTTCAAACCGAATGGCATTACCTTGTAACAAAAGGTGCCCCATGGGGTGATGAACGAAGCTTTCTCCATGTCTTTCGGCACCATTTTGATTTGATTATAGCCCGAGAATCCATCCATGAAGGAGAAGACTTTGAACTTTGCTGTACTGTCAACCAGCATGTCAATATGTGGTAAAGGAAAGTCGTCCTTTGGACTAGCCTTGTTCAGGTCTCTGTAGTCGACATACATTCTGACTTTTCCGTCCTTTTTGGGAATAGGTACAATATTGGCTAACCATTGAGGATATTCTGATGTGGCGAGGAAACTTGCGTCAATCTGTTTCTACACCTCCTCCTTGATTTTGATGGCCATGTCTGGGTGAGTGCGTCTCAACCTCTGCTTTACTGGTGGACATTCCGATCTTAACGGTAAGTGATGTCCACGATGCTGGTATCCAACCCTGGCATATCCTGATAGGACCAAGCGAATACATCGAGGAATTGTCTGAGAAGCTTTATCAAACCCTCTCTGGCAGTTGGACTGAGCAGTGCCCCAATCCTGATTTCTTTTCTCTCTCTTTCCGAACCCACATTGATCGTTTCCAACGACTCTTTGTGAGGTTCAATAGACCTTTCCTCTTGTATGAGTAATCGGGAGATCTCTTTTGGAATTTTATCGTCATTTTCTTCTTCAACCTCGAATACTGGGAACTCAAAGTTAGGAGAAGGCATCAGATCGTATGTTTCAACTGGGTTTAAAACAAGCAATCTGCATGACGTGATGATTCGTGTTTAGAAGAGATAGAGAAAATGCAAGAGTGTGTGCAGTGTATTTATTTTACTGCTTGTTTTTATTTGAATTTTTTTTTTAGGATTACCATTTTCTTAGAAAAGCGAAAAGAGAAAACAACAATAAATGTAGAAATTACAGAACGACGTTATTTTATTAATGAACAAGTCGATTCTTGAAACTACAGCCCTATAAAACAAAACTATGTCGCTTTGGGCAAAGCGAAGAGGGAAATTTATAGAAAGCGAGCCCTATCAAAACATTCGTTTCACCTGGGCAGGGTGAAAGGTTAAAGATGGCAATTACTTTGACTGGTGAACGACCTTTGGAACATCGACAGCAACCCATAGGCGGCGAACTCCTCGGTGAATCACAAAGTCTGGCACCTTCCTTGATTTGTCTTCAGAAATGACACTGATTCCTAGTGGAGCAGGATCATTGGAATCTGTCTCCCAGGCAGAATTGTCGTAGGAGAATTCCTCTGTTGCATTTTGCATAGTATTTGTGCTCTCAGCTGTATCTCCCCATCCAGTAGGCTGGATGTCTTCGAGCCTGATACAAGAGCTTTCGGGAGCGGCGTACTTGACCATATAGTCGTATTTTCCACTTGGTTCTCCCAGAGTGTCCCACACTTCTTTCGAACTAGAGGAGTCATCCCTCTCGATGACGTTGATCTCAGGAAAAGCATAGTTGATGAACTCAAGTCCCGCAAATGTTGCGAATTCATCTTCATGTTGAGTAGCTCCAGGATGACCCGAGTGTTGATCCCATGACATGGTGGGGACACAGGTATTCTGTTCAATGATGCTCAGCTGAGTTTCATCATTCGGCTGACTTTCTTGCCCCAAGTCTCCTGGATAAGGTTGCCACATTGGCAGACCATCCATTGGGCCATAGTAGTTGTAGTCAAATTGGTATTTCATCAGAGTGTCCTTCTCTAATGAGTTTGGCGGAGCACGACATCCTTCCGGATCACAACCTCCGTATATCATTTCGACATCTGACCGTGGTATAAATCTCGGACTCTGTGCGGGATAGCAAAATGGCGTAGGCACCTCTTCCTGAGATATATAACCGTCCTCGTTGAGGTAGGATTTCCATTCCATATCTGGGTCAGAGGGATCCTCCTCATTAATAGTGTGTACTTCCTGAGACACTGGGTGGAGAAAACCTCCATTGTGGAAGAAGTTTTGAAGGGGATGAAGACTTTCATCGTTGGCAGCTGTCTGGGTACAGGTTGCAGAAAAACCAAGACCCTTCTTTGTTGTATTGCCAGTAGGAATGACAAGTTGTCCCCATTCTTTTGTATTGGTACTCTTGACCACTTTGATAGCATCGTTGTATAAAGAAATAGAAGTTCCTTCTTTGAACTGATTGTCCTTGCTTACCGACAGTGCTTGGAACTGAGATCCAATAACCTCCTTGGGTTCTACACAAGTAGATGATGACAAGTTACTTACAAGCAAGGCTTGTTCCCCACAAACTGTGACAAGTTGATCGTTCTTGACGAACTTTAGCTTTTGGTGGAGGGTCGAGGTGACCGCTCCAGCCTGATGTATCCAAGGTCTTCCTAATAAACAATTGTACGTTGCTCGGATGTCCATGACCTGGAAAGTGACTTGGAAAGTGTGAGCACCGATAGTTATGGGAAGATCAATTTCGCCGATAACCATTTTTCTGGATCCGTCGAATGCTTTGACGACAACCTCGCTGATTCTCATCGGAGGGCCCTTGAATGATAATTGCATCAAAGTGGACTTCGGCATAACATTCAGGGCTGACCATGTGTCTACCAGTACGGTGGCTAACGCATCGTCCTGCAGTTAACTGTGATATTGAGCGCCATGTTATGACGGCGACCCTCTTCAGGTAATTCCTCATCACTAAATCCCAAGTTATTGCAAGAAGTGATGTTAGAGACAATACTATCAAACTGTCTGATTGTTACATCCTGTTCCACAAAGGCTTGCTCCAAATCTTTCTGTAGAGCCTCCCTATGCGCTTCTGAACTGAGTAACAGTGATAATACCGAGATCTTTGAAGGAGTTTGTAACAGTTGATCAACAATTTTGTATTCACTCCTTTGGATGAGCTTCAGCATCTCATCATCATTTTTTGAAAGGTCGGGATTACTGGATTGACCGACTGGTAGATCAGGAGCTTCTGTCTGAAGTTCCTTTTCTTTGTTGGACTCTCCAACTCCTCTGTTGAAGATTCTACCACTCCGTGTTATTTGACTGATGTCTGTAATGTTCACGACAGAGGGTAATGGAATTTCCTTTCCATTTTCAATTGTTGTTGCACCGTATTTGTAAGGGAATGCCTTAGCTGATTCATACGGTAGTGGTCCTGGCAGATAGATGACTATGGGAACCTTCTGGTTTTTCTGACCATCATAAGTGATCTCAATCTGTTTCCAGTTGGGAATTCTCGATTCGTCAAGCAGAGGGATAATGGAAAAAAACATTCCTGGTCCTCTGATGATCAGAGATGACGACAATGTCCTCAATTTGACTGGCAAGGTAGTTCGGCGACCAACTGATGGGTCCGGAACCTGGATATGGGCGGATCTCTCCACGATCCACCTGCCCCTGGAGAGCTGCTCGCACAAGGTAGCACCCCTGGTTGCTTTCCGAACAGACTCCACAACGTTCATAATTGTGTGGTGGCACCTGGCCACGCCCACTTTGAATACAATGTAACCTCACTAGGTTAGCTTCCACGAGTCGGACATCCTGACTTTGACGCCGAGTAGGATTCCTATTACTGATACTAATTTGCTGAGTATCTTTATCCATATAATTTGGCATCCACCAGTGATTTAACAAGTACTGAAGTGCCTCCTTGACAAGGGCACATCCCTGATCGTTTTCGCAACCCGCTTTACAGCTGTGATAATTATGTGATGTCAGGAATCCGAGTCGGACCTGCTCAGCATGCAACTCTACCAAGTTGGTATTCATCAAGCGGATTTCGAAGATTTGAACCTTATTGATCTGATAGGGATTCCTATCATGGTATTCTTGGATCCATCCAAGATCCATCTGACGCTGGAGGGCCTTCTGTATGAAAGGGCATCCCTGTTTGTTTACCGAGCAAGTCAGACAAGAATTGTAATCATGCCGCGGCAGATTATGATACTGGCTTTTCTCTGAGTGCATTGCCACCAGGTTGGCATTCATCGCACAGATGTCGTGGTTCTGAATGACGTTGGAATTCGTATAGACCATTTTAACTCCACAAACTCGGTGCTCTTGGATCCATCCGAGATCCATTTGTTCCTGCAGAGCTGCTTGCACCACAGAACATCCCTGGTTGTCTTTAGAGTAGATATCACACTGGTGATAGTTATGAGGTGGGACATGGCCATATCCACACTGTCTACAATGCATCTTGACCAGATTGGTCTTCAACAAAAGTACATCATGAATTTGATAGACGTTGTTAGTCTCTCATTCTATCAAATTGACTGCAGCCTTCTCATGTTGAGGCAGCGGGTTTGTGAGAACATTAGGATTTATATCCTTGAAGGATAAGACCCCGCTTCTAACAAGCTTTTGCACGTCGGACTTGAAATTGAGACAAGTCTCAATGTTATTCCCTGGTCCTCCTTGGTGGTAAGGGCAAGTTTGATCCACCTTAAACCAGAAAGGCAGATTTTCCGGTACTGTAAGAGGGGACTTAGTCTGAATGTGCCCCTTGGCTAGTTGTAATGGAAACAACTCTACGTACGATACGGGTATAGGATCAAATCCTGGTGGCCGTGTTGTACGGTTGTTATTGTATTGGGGACGAGCCTGCTGAAGAGGTTGTTGTGTCCTTTGCTGATCAGGTTGGCTTTGTGCAACCTAAGGTTGATAAGTAGGAATAGGCGCAGGGTTGATAGCAGGAGTCACAACTGTTACCGGTTGATAACGTCGCCTTTGCTTTCCGAGAAAGATATTCCCAATATCTTGCTCTTTTTTCTTAGGGAGAGCACTACCATATTTTTTAGTACCACTCGTCGATCCAGTGTCTTTTACAAAACGTCCTTCTCGGACGTCTTCCTCAAGACGTACGCCCATCCCAACCATCTCGGTGAAATCACTGGGTGCACTGGCAACCATTCGGTCATAGTAAAATGAGCTCAAGATCTTTAAGAATATCTTTGTCATCTCTTTTTCCTCAAGCGGTGGAGAAATTTGAGCGGCAATTTCACGCCACCTTTGAGCATACTCCTTAAAGGTTTCCTTGTCCTTTTGCAACATCGATCTGAGTTGATCTCTGTCGGGTGCCATATCCAAATTGTATTTGTATTATTGGACGAAGGCAGTGCCAAGATCTCTGAAAGTACTGATCGTGGCACAGTTTAAACCCATGTACCATTTGAGTGCGGCACCGGTTAAACTATCCTGAAAGTAGTGAATCAGTAGGCCCTGATTCTCCGTCTGAGCTGACATCCGCCGAGCGTACATCACCAGATGGCTTTGAGGGCAAGAGTTACCCTTGTACTTTTCAAAGTCGGGCACTTGGAACTTGTGCAGGACTTTCAAATTGGGGACCAAGCAGAGATCTGCAGCGTCCTTTCCGAATAAACCTGACAGCGAATGTCCTGTAACTCCTTCTGCATTTCTAGGAACTGCTCCTGGAATTCATCCATTATGTCAAACAAAGTTTCCTTTTTACCAGCAGGTATTGGTGGAATCTGTCCTTCCGGGACAGTGTGCACCACAGGGGGTGGTACCGTGACTACGACAGCGAATCTTGGCGTTTCCTGAAGTTTGTAACCTTCAGGAGTCTTCAGTATGCCCCTGGCATCTTCGCTTTCCCGAAGTTTGTAACCTTCAGGCCCAGCGGCTTCTGTTGAGATTCCCTGATCTTCAGCGATCGGCGGAACATATCCTTCTGGGATATAGTTAACAGGCATGCCCCAAGGACGATCTTTCGGCATTTGATACCTAGGATCAGACTTTTCCACCATGGGCGTTGAGGTGATCTCTTAGATCACAGTTCGTTGTAGCTGAGCTTCTACCATGGCTTGCATGTCGTTACGAAGCTTTCTCATATCCTCTCTCAGAGCGTCGATCTCTTCCTTCAACTCTCTATTTTCTTCCTCAAAACCATCCATCTATTTCTAACGATTGGCCCGAGTATTGTACGAATGAGATAGTTTGACTCTAGAATCGAGACACAAATGTGAGATTCGTAGGGAAGAAGAATACGTTACGTGAGAATGATGAATGCAATGATTATATTAATTGTTCTTTGGTTTAATCAAAATAAACTTCGACAATTAGATTGCAAATATCAAACAGTGGGGAAACCATTTTTATTGAATTTCAAAGGATTACAGAAATGGAAATACAGTAGATTACAAGGTGCAGAAACAGAAACCTAAGCTAATGGGTCTCGAGTCCTCTCTAAAGAGGAATCGGGTGCTGACTCTGGTACTTTCCTTTCATTTGACCGGGGCTCTTGGGCCGTTGTCGGGTTGTCATTCCTTTGGCAGGTGAAAGGATTGAGCAAATTCCTTTGGTCATCTTGATTCTCTACAGCATGTTGCTCTAAAATTTCAATCAGAGCATCCTTATCTTCCAGTAATCGTTGTATCTTGGTACACTCTACACCGAGGGTGCGGTACTTGTTCTTCCAAGACCTTCTCTCCTTTTGAACTTTGTTGAGAGTAACCTGAAGCTTTTCTGTTTCCTTCATGAAATACATGACAGATTCCTTTGGCAGAAGAATTCTGTGACAGGAATAAGGCATTTTTAGCTTGAGAGCTCTAGTTTGTATCCAGTGGAGATAAGGCTCCACCGAGACACATTCTGGTTTTCCCAGAGACTCTCGTCCTTTCTTATGAACATGCTTCCAGGCTTGCACTATTTCCATCTTTAGTGCTCTGTCGTTTTCTCCTTCCTTGAAGAAAAGACCTTCCAGATGAGCATTACGTGGGACATGCCTCATTGGGTATCCAAATTGACGACGAACCAATATCGGATGGTAGTTGAGTCTTGACCTCAGACTCGTCCAAATAAATTTCTCTTGCAATGATCTGATTCTTTAGAATTTCTTCTAGTCCAGAAAATGGAGCTTGATCAGTAATGTGTAGATCAGTCAGGTGAGAATACTCCTCCAGCGTTGGTGTGAGCTGGTAATCCTGGAATGTGAAACAGTGATAAACTGGATTAGCACATCCATGATTCCCTCAATCACAAGGACTCTTAACAGTGGTAGCAGACCTCCGTGTTTGGCTCTGAAAGCCTCTTAGTTTGTGATCATCCTTGCTAACCTTCTCAAATCCTCTAGCTTTGGAACCTTGAAGGTATACCTATGGGTTCTCGTTCTACCGAAATCCATTAGTGTAATCCTTTTCTCTGATATTTACAATCACAGTCTTAGTTTAATTTGAAAAACAGAGAGACTAGAAGAGAAATTTTTTTTTAATGTTTTAATGTTTTTAAAATTGAATGCATGAATGCAGCACACAAAAACATAGAAAAAACATAGGGTTAAAGGGTCGTTGTCATGAAGTTAAAGCTCTACCCATCCCCAAAGGTTTATACTAGGGTGATTTTTTGTACCTGTACTCAAAATCATCAGCTCCTCCCAGGATAACAAACAGCAAGCAGATCACCAGCGAGCTGTATGAAATCTTAGAGTAAGTGCCATTCATCGAGAATAGATCACCAGCCTAAAATGAGGGTAGTATCGCGTAACAACTATTCCCGATAGTTTCCGCACTACAAAAGGGTTGGGCTCCTCAGCTTCTCAGACATCACAATCGGCCCATTGCCTATGAGATGGAATGGGTTGCTTAAGTGTATACTCAATCTTTCCACATGCGGCATCACACGCATTCCCATTAACAGAAAAATAAACAAGTATAACAATTAGGGAAAGCAGTATATATATTTGTCCTAAAGTCCTAGACTTTAAAGAGCTATGAATCCTATGTTCCTGACAAAAATGGCTCCCCGACGGAGTCACCATTATGTGGTTTCTTCCCTATTTAAAGGCTTTTGACCTAAGATCCTAGTGAAGTCAAAAAAGAGTCCTATCCCAGAAAAGAAAGAAAGGACAAAATTTTAAGGTTTCTACCTAGGACCTTACAACGTTTCCCCAGCAGAGTCGCCATTTTTCTGTAGCGAGTGATTTTTGGATGTGGTTGCGAAGCACAATCGCTCTGGTACTACAACTCGATTCATTTTTTATCCTATTAAAGCTGATGAAGGAAGGGAAATAGATGTCTCCAATTAACCCTGCTTGCATACTGAGGTTAAACAGTCAAAACTTTTGGTTTACAGATGCTACAAAGATTCGGGGTCTCTCCTAGGTTATTTTGTTAAAATAGCGTTCGTTCGATTGGTGGGAGGTATAGGATTTTGGATTTTTTTGTTTAGTGTGCTCGCTAAGATTTTTCTTTCAATCTTATGCCTACGTATTCCCGTTTACCGAAACAGGGAAATCAGAGTGTTCGTAGTTCCTCCTATTCTATGGGAGGAAATGGGTGTTTTTGGTGTCTTGTTCAAAGCCCAAGACGTGAAGCGAAAGGTGGTCTGTATCTTGTTCAAAGCCCAAGATATGAAGCTAAAGAGTTTATTTGTATCTTGTTCGAAGCCCAAGATATGAAGCTAAAAGTGTTGACTTTAGAGAGAATTTGTCATCTCTAAAGGGGGTCTGTTTGTCACGACTGTTGGGTGACAGACTGTAAAGGAGGATTACTTTAACCGGGATACGCGGATCCTAGCAATGCCATAATTTCCTTTATAGAGGTTTTAACCTGAAGGAGAAGACTTTAACTCAGTGTAGAGTAATGCCATCTTTCCTTAGGAATTTCTCATGCTAAAAGAGGGACAGTGGCATGAATGTAGATGATCCAGAGGCTTGCCGCTTACAGCGATTAGATGGAAGGAGTTGTTGATGTTTGTGTACTGTGAACGAGGCACAACTTTGATGCTAAAAGGTTGATTGGATCAACCAGTGGTTTTCTTATATAAAGCCTAAGAGGAGGCTAATATGTGTCTCGTACAAAGCCCGAGAGGGAGGCTAAAAGGGTTGACTCATTAGGAGAATATTTTATACTCAACAAGAGAGTGTTTTTGTATCTCGTACGATGCCCGAGATGGAGGCTAAAGATGGTGACTCACCAAGAGAATCTTTTATACTCAAGAAGAGAGTGATTTTGTATCTCGTACGAAGCCCGAGACGGAGGCTAAAAGGTGATTGGCTCAACAAGATAGCCTTTTATACTCAACAAGAGAGTGTTTTGGTATCTCGTACGAAGCCCGAGATGGAGGCAATTTGACTCAACAAGAGAGTTTTTTTTGTATCTCGTATGAAGCCCGAGATGGAGGCTAAAATTGTTATCTCCCTTGGGGAGAATCATTGTACAAAGCCCAAGAGTAGGCTATGGTGCTGTTTCAGTTGAGTGACAGGTCCAGTAGGGTGATTTAAAGAGAAAATCAGTTCTTATAAGAGTAATGTTTGCACTCAGGGATTTTGATTCGAGGATCAGGGATATTTCCTATTCATTAAGGAAGTGGGAAATCCAAAGGGTATTGAGACTGTCCAAGTCTACTGGTGTTTTTCCTTACTTGAAGAGTGCTTGAGAACGTCTTTGGGGACTCAAGGGTCTTAGACTGTCCGAGTCTAGAGTTTCATCTTTTGTACTATGCTTTGAGAAATAGTAGTAGTGTTCATGGTAGAAAGATCTAGACTCTGTGACAGACTGTTCTATGGAGATGACTAATATTTGTTCCTATACCTCTAGGAGGTCGTCGGGACAATTTGTACAAAGCCCAAGAGGAGGCTAGAAACTTTTAAGAATCCGATCGGTCCTTGTATGAAGCCCAAGAGGAGGCTATCATTCCCGGAGGAAGAAATCATTATATGAAGCCTAAGAGGAGACTGTGAAGACTTCTAAGAAGCCGACGAGTCCTTGTACTAAGCCCAAGAGGAGGCGAGGGTGCTTTTAGGAAGCCTGTGGGTCCTTGTACAATGCCCAAGAGGAGGCCGATGCTTTTAAGAAGCCGATGGGTCCCCAAACCCCGAGAAATTCAAGACAGGTCATTCACGAGGAATAGATCAAGCCAGGAAAGTTCGAGAATTTGGAAGAAACTCAAGAGATGCCATTCACGGAGAAAAGATCATCTCTGGGGAGCAGAGTTTCTTGACAAGTGCTTTTAAGAAGCCCGTGGGTCCCCAAACCCCGTGAAGTTCAAGACATGTCATTCACCGAGAATAGATCAAGCCAGGAAAGTCCGAGAATTTGGAAGAAACTCAAGAGATGCAATTCACGGAGAGGAGATCATCTCTGGGGAATAGAGTTTCTTTGACAACTTCTGCGAGTGACAGTCTATGAAAGGGTTCACCAAGAATGCTGCCTTTCATGTCTCCATATTGTCTAACCCCAAGAGGAGGGAAGACTGTGTCTGGTAATCCTATGGGGATCTAGTTTTGACTATTTAAGAGTGATCAACAGGCTTAATGCTAGACGTAGTTGCCGGGGAAACTCTAAATATCTATACTATTATTACACAGTTGATATGAGTTTATGAAAGAAGGCTTACAGCGAAACAGCCCCACAATACAGTTATATGTATATGAAAGCGGTAAATGAAAGCAATAACCACTTACTCGGTTGTAGAGCTTCCATGCTGTTTGGTTAGTTATTCAACAAAGAAAGATTGAAAACAACAGTATATTCAAAATCAAAGGAGAAAGTGCTTTGAAAAAGAAAGTTTTGGGGCTTACAGCTCAAGGAGAGGCCCAGGGTTTTATCAGTGAGCGCACTGTTTGAATTTGTACAGAGGGACTTATACAAGTGACTGAGGCCCAAAAAAGTTTTCTGTACAAAGGGGGTTGGGTCTTACACTCTAATAGAGGCCCAAAAGGTTTAAAGAAAAAGAGTGGGGCTTATAACACGAGGGTAGGCCCATATGATTTTTCGTTTAAAATGTCGATCGCGTCGAGATTTTCTTTTAACGCGAAGGGGCTTATACAATATCTGAGGCCCAAAAGATTTTGGTTAAAAGGGGATTGGGTCTTACACTCTATTAGAGGCCCAAATGTTTTGAATGAGTCTTATAGCTCGAGGAGAGGCCCAGTTGATTTTTTTAAACTGACGACGATCGCGTCGTTTATTTGAAAATGTACAGAGGGACTTATACAAGTGACTGAGGCCCAAAAAGTTTTCTGTACAAAGGGGGTTGGGTCTTACACTCTAATAGAGGCCCCAAAAGTTTTGAAAATGATTTATGAGGGTTGAATTAATCCAAAACCCTAATTTTTTTTCAAAAATGTATTTAATTGATTAAAATTCAATTAAAATGATCAAAATTGTTTAACATGTGGAAAACAAATTGTGATCTTGGATTAATGCTTCAAAAATTAAGTATTGACCTACAAAATAATTAGAAGGCATTAAAAGTTGCAAAATCAAGGTGGAAAAAATATTTAAAATGTCAAAAACAATTAAAATATTAATTCTTTGCAAAAATATCAATTATATGAAATAAATAATATTTTTGGAATTCTTTGGTAAAATAAAATATTTTAACATTTTTGTGAATTATTAAAAAAAGAATCAACTCAAAATCATTAAAACTCAGAGAGAAATTAATTTTTGAATCAATTAAATAAAATCACAAAATTCAAATATTCAAATATTGGAAAATGGCGCCAAGAACAAAGGCAAGAACACGCGCGTTTTTCAGTTTTGCCCAGATTTACATTTTCTCTCCAATCTCACTAAATACTTAATCATATCATGCAATCCACATACCAATCAACTCGTTTCAACCTCACGATCATGTCCATGGTATTTAATTTCATTTAAATTAAACATATAACAAGAAATCACGAAAAATCCTCAAAAACCCTAGATTCTGCATGAAGGCTGGGATTTTTGATACATGATTCAAACAATGCAATTAATTGAGGGGAAACATTCCATGCATGATTATGAACATTTGGTAAAAGTATTGTGCAAGGAAATGTACATAGATTGAGAGATGATCAAGTTTAGGCTTACCTCTAGGTCGTGACAGCAAGTGCAATGTGATTTCTGAGTTGGAGATGTTACATATGAATTGTGATGATCTGAACAGCTTCCCTACACCCTATGGAGTGTGTTTGAATGCTTGAACTTGATTGAAATTGGCTGGATCACTTCATGGCATCTTAACTGCACTTTGGTTAAAACCTTGAGCAATTGACTGGTGATTCTGAGAAATCAGTGTTCCAGTTGTTGTTTAAGTGTTTGATCAGCTCATATGTGATGTATATGAGGTGTGTGTGTGATTGGTTTGATTAGAAAAGCTCTCAAACTCGAAACCCGATAGTGACTTGCCTTAGAAGGAAAAATTGGAGTGAAAGAAGAGATTTTGAGGAATGCATCTATTTGATGGCTTTGGTGTACTTAAACTGGTCACAATTGAGCTCTATTTATAGTAGAGCAAGTTTGTTTTGCAAGGAATAGTGAATGGCAACTGCTGAGTAGGTTTGGCCAATGTTGGCAAATGAAAATCCAAGTCTCCTCTAGCCATTGACTAGAGGTTAGGGCACAGGCTGCTGGTTCCCTTGGTCTTGGATAAGTCTTGACTGAATTTAGTTGAGAATGGCTCAGTCCATGCCACCTTGATGCTTCCATTGAATGCTTCAATCCAAAATTGGAGTCTTGTCCCTATTTTGGCAATTCTAGGTTCAACATGCTATTTCTTGTTCCAAAGACTTTGGAGGCCTGGCTCAGTGATTGTCCCCTTTAGATTCAATCCTCAGATGTGTCCAAGTGGATAGGAGTGTTTAGATTTGCACAATTTTGGAAAATCGAGCAAAAGTGTAAAATCTGTCTTGCCTTGACAGATTTCAATAAGGCAACTTGCCAATGTTATATCTCATGGCTCAAATTGAATTTGGTAATGTTCTTGGCCATTTTGGAAAGCCCTTACATGATACAACAATTGTTTGAACATGTTTGGTTTGGATCTCTTTTGAATCCAAGTGAAAAATCCCCCTACATTTGGAAAAAAGTAAGGCAAAATCTGACTCAGTGAAATTTTCACTAAGTGTTGGAACAAAGTGACTTTTCTTGATTTTGATCACTCCATAACTCAAAATCCATGAGGAATTTGGACATAGGTCAATATGAAGCTTTTGTAGAGGGAAACGAGATCTACAAATCAAGCTTTGAATGGGGAACAATGGTCTTGTGGTTTAGGAGTTATGGTCCTCCAAAGTTGGCACATTAGTGTCACTTTTTCCATGACTTAGAAAATTTTCTAAGTTTTTATGGTTACCCCTGTTACAAGTTATCCCACTTTCTTTGATTTTTCTTGATGAATGATGATTCAAATCATACATTAACATCATTTTAGGGCTAAAAATCCATTTTAGTGAAAAATCTCAAAAAGTCAAAGTTGACTTTTGTGCACAGTTGACTTTTTACCAGATGAATTCCAAACTATGCAATTCTTCAGGAAATCATGTCCTTGACCTAAATAAAACTTGAAGGACATGTTCTATGGGTGTCATAGGGTATATTGAATCATGTCCTAGGTTTTGGGAGCATGTCCTGGTCAAAAGTCAAAGTTACAGTTGACTTTTCCCGCGAAACCCTAATTGTGGTGCAGATGAATTTGAGACTTGTTGCTCAAACTTCTTGGAATAATCCATTGTTCCAAATGGATCAATATAGTTCATTAGAGACCCTCAAACCCTCTCTTGAGGTCTTGGCTCATGATTTGTCCCAAAAGTCAACTTAGGGGTGAATTAGGTCAAGAAACCCTAATTCCTGATTTTTGATGAATGCCTCCCCTGAGGCAAAATTGACTTGATGATTGGGTCCATGAGGTTCCATGGAGTATATTAGGTTGTGTTTTGGATCTTTGGCTCATGCCCAGAGGAAAATTTCCCTTTGGAGGCCCTGATCGATCAAAACCCTAATTTGGTGATCCCGGCGATCTTGAGGCTTGATCCACCTAGAAGGGAGCAGCTTTGTGCTTAATCCTTAGAGTGGGAGTCCTTTTGATCCTTTTTATCTACTTGAGAGGTTAGACAAGTTGAAGGTTATGTCATTCCTTAATTGATCATTTGTCTAAGAGCTCTGAGAGGGCTTGAAACCCTAAATTTGATTGCAGTGGATGCTCACTCATCTTTGGGGAGACTAATGAGGCAAGATGGTTCCCCCATATTGTGATGATGATTTTCACAATGATGGGAAATCTTAGTGGTCAAAATTTGGGGTATGACACAACCATTGGCAACTGTGCAAAACAAACGCGACACTTCCATTGTTTCGCCCTAAACAAACCGTGACCAGCTCCTTCAACATCATCATTTCGGTTCAAGCGCCGACATTCATTTTCGCCGACAGCATCAACAACGACGACAACATCGCCATGTTCATCACTTCTATTACCGCCGTTTGCACAGCTCCGACACGGTAACACCGACGTCACCTCACAGCAGCGAACGAGTAACGTCAATGACGCTGACAACGTTACAACAGCTCAGATTCGCGGCAAACATCTCAAGAAGCAACAATAACTTTGCAGCAACTACATCGCAAGTCACACATCAGAATCGTGGTAACGATGCGGTTTTAGTTTTCATTATTTTCGTGTATTTGAGCTCTCCGCTACCGTATGTTTGGTTTGGTGCTAGGGTCTTCTATTGAAGCTTTTTACTGTCTGTGAGAAGCAAGGATGGAACTTGGGCCACTGCGCCCCATAGGATCCCAACCCACACATCCCATTTCAATCCTATAACCCTTTTTTAGGTTTCATTTTAATTAGTTAATTTTTATTCAGGTTTTAAAATGGTTAGCTGTTAGTTTTACTAGATTTAGTTATTTTAATTTTAATTAGAATTTGTTAACTAGATTTTAGTAGTTAATTAATTTTTAGTTAGGTCTATTTAGTTAATTAGAAATTAGTTAATTAAGTTCTATTCTAATTAGTTATTATTTTTATTTAGGACTTAGTTAATTAGTTTAGTCTTTTGCAAATTAGAATTTAGAATTTAGTTAGAAAATAGTTTAGTTAAAATTAGTTTAATTAGTTTAATTATTTAATTAGCTTTTTAAATAGATTTTGGTTTATTTTTTAATCTTGTCTATTTAGATTTTTATTAATTCTTAGATTTATCTTTACACTCCGTATTTTCATTTTACTTTATTCCTAGTGTTCAATCTTCGATTTAATTCTTGTTACACTTGTTGTATATGTTGTTGTTAATCATACACTTGGCACTGGAGCTTTTCCTCCTTGTTTCTCCGTTGCCTGCACTTCATTCCAAAGGAGAGGACCCTCTAGTTGACTGCCATGTCATTTAGGATAGCCTTGTCTATTATTCCCTTATCTCACGCCGCAGCCCGATCGAGACGTTTATGTACCGTTCTAACCTAGCCTTAGATTTGGAGTCGTCGCACTCCACATAGGTGTCTTGCTGTCAGGCCCTACTTTCCCTTTGAACCTTGACCACAGTCAAGAGTTCTTCACCCCCATTGAGGGGAACTACGATTGCTCTGATTTCTCAAGTTCACCTTGAGAATACGTAGGCATAGGATTGCGAGATCCTAGCGAGCTACCTTTTTCTTTTTCCATCTTTTTCCTTTACATCCGATGCCTTCTCGGATTCCACATTTTCTTTTACACCCTTAGACCATACTTAGTGTATATATCCCTAGGTCTTTACCTTAGCATATTTCTCTTAGCAGGCAAACTTTAACTTAACACAATACTAACAAGAGGTTCCTGTAGAGTACTACAGATACTTAGGGTGCTAATTCCTTCCCTTAGTATAACCAACCCCCGAACCAAGTGGGGTAAAGGGTAACTAATGGTCATCAATATCCCTGGTACCAAGGTCGAAAGTGGCGACGCATTCACGATTGCTCGTTTAGCATATACCACCCCCAAGAGGGCCTCAACTAAGTGTGAACTTCAAGTCAACTCCTTTGGGATTTCTCCCTCGAAGTCTCCTTGACTATGTCCACGATCCTATCATAAGTGTACGCTCAAGTCCGGGTTAGGACTTATCCTCACCACGCAAAGTAACAACCCTGCACACAGAAAAAGCCAAGCACAAGCAGATATATATACAGATATGAATATGTACAGATATACAAACAAGCAAACATGTAAGATAACACAAAGACAAACAAGATAGGCTTAACCCTCTTAGGGGAGTCCCTAGTGAAGTCGCCATTTCTGTTGCGGTGAGAATCGGATATCAAGCTATTAATTAACTTGAATCACACATCTTTGAAATTCACCACCGAGCTTTGATTTATCCAAAGGCAAGGGTAAAGATCGAAAGACCCTAAGTGCACTATGTAGGAACACAGCTCAGAGATCTAAAGTTCGGGGGTTGGTTATACCTAGGGAAGGTGTTAGCATCCTAAGTATCCGTAGTACTCTACGGGAACCTCTTGTTAGTATCTGTGTTATGTTATGGTTTGCTTGCTAAAAGTAAATGTGCTAAGGTAAAGACCTAGGGGTATATACACTAAGTATGCTCGCCAAGACGTCGCATCTCGTGCCTACGTATCCTGACGGGAATGTAATCAGAGCATTCGTAGTTCCCCTCACTACGGGGTAAAAAGGGTGTAAAAAGAAAAGGTGGAATCCGAGAAGGCATCGGATGTAAAGGAAAAAGATGGAAAAAGAAAAAGGTAGCTCGCTAGGATCGTCGCAATCTTATGCCTACATATTCTCAAGGTGAACTTGAGAAATCAGAGCAATCGTAGTTCCCAGGTTTCATAAGTATCGAGATGTTGTTTTCTAAACTCTTCATTCTGGAGATTTTGTGTCTCCACAAAGCGCTCCATCATAGATTCTAGCCTAGAATTAGTTGTCGTTTCAATGAAATCCTCCATTAATGTTTTGAGGTTGGAATTATGGGATTCTTGCAGATCCTCCAAATACTGGCAAGGGTAATCGTAGAGGGAATTTGGGTGAGAGTAAGTTATTGTCGCATTGAAATCCTCCATCAATAATTCAAGGTCGGGATTATAGGATTTTTGTGGTTCCTCAAAGTATTTGGAATGGTAATTGTAGAGGAAATTTTGGGAATGGTAATCGTAGAGGAAATTTAGGTGCATTTCCTCACGATATTGGGAGTGGTAATTGTTATTTCTGTGCTTTTGTGGTTGGCATTTATTTTTCTAAAACTATTCTAGCAGCAAGAAGTTGAAACATGAAGTTCTAAGTTGCTGCATTCAACATGTCGAATGAAGATGTCCCATACCAGCTCATAGGACATCGTGTTTGGATTCAGTTTTTAATGCAGATTCTGTTGCTGTGAATTGTTACTAAATATTCTGTTAATATTTGGTTATCCTATGTGGCATCCAAAGCATTTTTGGATTGTGGTTTTATGTTGGTTTTTCGGATTTTCAGCTGTTTTCTAATTATGGAGACATATTAGGAAACTTTGGATTGAAGACCTATTTTGTTGGAGGTTATTTTGTAGATTTGTGAGCAGTCTATTTGCTACGTTTTTGAAGCCCAATTCAGTCCAGATTAAATGCTATATATTGACTGATGTAAACCTAGTTTAGGTGTGGAACTTACTTGTGTTTTGTTAGGGTTTCGAGTGTATTTTGTGAGCCTAACTGGTATCATTTTGATAACAGTATAAGGACTGGTTTTTGTGTTGTAAGTTCTGTCAGTTACTCATAAGCTTTTAAGCATTGAGTTTCTTGTGTGTCAATTCTCATAAGCTATGAAGTATTGAGAATTATGTGTTTTGAAAGTCTGACTTTCGGTTTGTTACTTGTGTGGAAAGATACCAATCACGGGTTGTGGTTGTAGAGGGATTTGAGGAGGGCCTCATACCTAGGTGAGTCTTAGGTAGAAGACATAGGAAGGGTAGTGATTAAGTGAGCAGATTATTTAGTTATTGTATGATCTATGAATTGATACTATCGTATATTGGTTTCATCCCTGGCTTGGTAGCCCCCAGAGTAGGATTGTTGATTCGAACTGGGTAAACATATCACTGTGTTATTTACTTTCTGCACTGTTATTTTTATTGTTATCTTGTGCATTGTGTTGGATATCAGTGTCTCAACATCTGTGTAGGACATTTGATATCTGTGCCAGAATTTCAATTGGCATCAAGAGCTTGCACCTTTTTGGTTCTGGGTGAGATTCAGGGAAGGTACTTTCTGGTACAATGGACAAGGATGGAGGATTTCTGAACAAACCACCTCTGCTTGATGGTTCAAACTATGACTATTGGAAACCAAGGATGATAGCATTCATCAAATCCATGGATGATCAAGCATGGAAAGTTGTTATAAAAGGTTGGGAGCCCCCAAAGGTTAAAGATGAAAAAGGCACCCCTACTGATGTGGTGAAGGAAGAGGAAGACTGGGATGATGCAGATTACAAAGGGTCCGTAGGAAATTCCAAAGCCATGAATGCATTGTTTAATGGTGTCAACAAGAATATCTTTAGGTTGATTGAACATTGCACCATTGCAAAAGAGGCGTGGGAGGTCTTGAAGGTTGCTCATGAAGGGACCTCAAAGGTGAAGATGTTAAAACTTCAGCTTCTCACTAGCAAGTTTGAGAGTTTGAAGATGAAAGAGGATGAGAGCATTCATGATTTTCACATGAATATCATTGAGATAGCTAATGCCTCTAGTGCTCTAGGTAAAAAGATGTCTGACAGCAAACTGGTCAGAAAAATCCTCAGATCTCTACCTAAGAGATTTGACATGAAAGTGACTGCTATAGAGGAAGCTCAGGATATAGACAAGATGAAAGTGGATGAACTGGTGGGATCTCTTCAAACATTTGAATTAGGGGTCAGTGAAAAGTCTAAAAAGAAGAAGAGCATAGCTTTTGTGTCAAATGCTGGTGACTCAGAAGATGAAGGTGACCTGGTCAGAGATGAAGGGGTGTCTAAAGATCTGGTATTGCTTGGAAAATAATTTAACAAAGTATTGAAAAGGATTGACTGGAAGTCGAGAGCAAATGCTCAGAACAAGTCACTCGACATCAGTAAGAACCAGGATGGAGGCAGAAGATCCAGAACTGAAGAAGACTCCAATCAAGGGAAGAGAGTTCAATGTTTTGAATGTGAGGGATATGGGCACATAAAGACTGAGTGTCCCACGTATCTCAAAAGGCAGAAGAAGGGCTTATCAGTGTCTTGGTCAGAAGAAGAGTCTAAGAGTGATCTTGAAGAAGAATCAGCAAAATTGGTGACAGCTTTGACTGGGATCTGTAAAGCTGATGGAGAAACTACTTGTGAGTCTGACTCTGACAAAGAATCCTATGTTGGAGAACTCACTAAGGAAGAAGTCTTCACAGGGTTTTCAGAGTTGTGTATCAAGAATGAAGAAAGGTGCCAGATAATATTGGAACAGAAGGTTCTGATAGCTCAACTAGAAGCTGAGAAGAAAGAACATCTATCAACCATTGCTGATCTGAAAGAGGAGGTTAAATGGCAAAAGTAAAACTTGACAATATGACCAAATCTATAAGAATGCTTAACAATGGTACTACGCAGCTGGATGAGATTCTTCAGACTGGGAAAGATGCTGGAAATGTGCAAGGCCTTGGTTTTAACAATCAAGCAGAGACCTACAAGAAGCCTGTATTGAAGTTTGTTCCTCAGAAAATAAAGCAAGAAGAGGGGATGTCAAATCACATGTTTCAACATCAGATTAAGCATCAGAAAGGAGTTTGTAGATCAAAGTATAAGCCATGGAGATGCCATTACTGTGGAAAGATTGGTCACTTAAAGTCCTTTTGCTACAAGCTGCACGGCTATCCCAAAACTGCTCAGCAACAAAACCAAGGACAGAGTTGGGGTAAAGTGAAGAGAAGATGGATCCTTAGACAAATGATGGCTGGTCTCATAGCACATACCTCTCTTAGAGCATCTGCAAGAGAAGATTGGTACTTTGACAACGGTTATTCAAGACACATGACTGGTGTGAAGAAATTCTTGTCAGAGATCAAGCCTCACTCCACCAATTATGTCACTTTTGGGGATGGATCAAAGGGTGAAATAAAAGGTGTTGGAAAGCTAGACTACACAGGACAACCAAATCTGGATCGAGTTCTATTTGTCAAAGGGTTGGCCGCAAATTTAATCAGTATAAGCCAACTGTGTGATGTAGGTCTCAAAGTAAATTTCACCAAATCTGAATGTCTAGTAACCAATGAGAAAGATGAAGTTGTTATGAAGGGAACCATGTCTAAGGATAACTGCTATCTGTGGAATCCTCAAGAACCTGAAAGTCTGTCTACTTAATTGATGTCAAAGGAAGATGAAACCAAACTGTGGCATCAGAAATTGGGTCACTTGCACCTGAAAGGGATGAAGAAAGTTATGTCAAGTGAAGCTGTTAGAGGTATTCCCAAGCTGAAGATTGATGAGGATAAAATATGTGGTGAATGTCAAGTTGGGAAGCAAACAAGGGTGTCACACAAGAGGCTTCAACATCTTACCACAACTTCTAGAGTTCTAGAACTTCTTCACATGGACTTAATGGGACCTATGCAGGTTGAAAGTCTTGGTGGGAAGAATTATGCCTATGTTGTCGTAGATGACTACTCCAGATTCACTTGGATAAGTTTTAACAGAGAAAAGTCCGAAGTATTTGCAGCCTTCAAAGAGTTGTGTCAAAGGATTCAACGGGAAAAAGATTGTGGTGTTGTTCGGATCAGAAGTGACCATGGGAAAGAATTCGAAAATAGAAGGTTTGAAGAGTTTTGCTTATCTGAGGGAATCACTCATGAATTCTCATCACCAATCACTCCTCAGCAGAATGGTGTGGTGGAACACAAGAACATGACTATAAAAGAGTGTGCAAGAGTCATGATTCATGCCAAAAAGCTACCATATCATTTTTGGGCTGAAGCCATGAATACTGCGTGCTATATACACAATAGGGTGACTATCAGATCAGGTACTTCTATCACTCTTTATGATCTATGGAAAGGTAGAAAGCCGACTGTGAAGTATTTCCATGTGTTTGGGAGTAAGTGCTATATCTTGGCGGATCATGAGCAGAGGCGAAAGATGGATCCTAAGAGTGAGGAAGGAATATTTTTGGGATACTCTATAAACAGTAAAGCATATAGGGTATTTAATTCCAGAACTAAGGTGATGATGGAATCCATAAATGTGGTGGTTGATGACTCTGGCAAAGACGAAGATGTCCCAGATGATGTTGGAGCATGCCTTTCCATGAACAATGAAAGTTCACAAGACATTGAGTCTGTAGAAGATCATGCTCAAGAAACTGGCACTAGACCTGAGAATGAAGAGTTAGAGGATGCTAACAGGGGACCCTCTATAAGGATTCAGAAGGATCACCCTAAGGAATTGATTATTGGAGATCTGAATGAAGGTGTAAGAACCAGAACGAGGGAGACTATGTCAAATGCATGCTTTGTTTCAAAGATTGAACCAAAGAATGTCAAAGAAGCATTGACAGATGAGTTCTTGATAAGTTCTATGCAAGATGAACTTTATCAATTCAAGAGGAATGAAGTATGGGAATTGGTACCACGACCAGCAGGAACAAATGTGATTGGAACAAAATAGGTTTATAAGAATAAGTCTGATGAACAAGGAGTTGTTACCAGGAACAAAGCCAGATTAGTTGCTCAAGGATACACACAGATTGAAGGAGTAGACTTCGATGAAACATTTGCTCCTGTGGCTCGATTGGAATCTATCAGATTGCTGCTAGGAGTGGCATGTTTGTTGAAATTCAGATTGTTTCAAATGGATGTCAAGAGTGCCTTTCTGAATGGCTATCTTAATGAGGAAGTCTATGTTGAGCAGCCTAAAGGGTTTGTGGATCCAAATTTTCCTGATCATGTTTTCAAGCTGAAGAAGGCTTTGTATGGGCTGAAACAAGCTCCACGAGCTTGGTATGAAAGACTGACTGAGTTCTTAGTCAACAATGGATACAGGAAGGGTGGAATTGATAAAACACTTTTTGTCAAGGAGAAGGATGGGAAACTAATGATTGCTCAGATTTATGTAGATGATATTGTGTTTGGTGGGATGTCGGATGAAATGGTACAACATTTTGTCAACCAAATGCAATCTAAATTTGAGATGAGCTTGGTAGGTGAATTGACCTACTTCCTTGGATTACAAGTCAAGCAGATGGAAGACTCCATTTTTATCTGTCAGAGCAAATATGCGAGGAACATTGTGAAGAAGTTTGGACTGGATAATACCAAGCATAAGAGGACTCCTGCTCCTACTCACTTGAAGTTATCCAAAGATGAAAAGGGAGTGAATGTTGAACAAAGTTTGTATAGAAGTATGATTGGCAGTCTGCTGTATCTCACAGCAAGTAGGCCAGACATAACATTTGCTGTTGGTGTGTATGCAAGATACCAAGCAGAACCCAAGGTCAGTCACATCAATCAAGTAAAGAGAATTCTTAAATATGTTAGTGGTACATGTGATTATGGGTTGTTGTACTCCCATGACTCAAGTCCCATTTTAGTAGGTTACTGTGATGCTGATTGGGCTGGAAGTGCTGATGATAGGAAGAGTACCTCTGAAGGATGTTTCTTTTTGGGAAATAATCTTATTTCATGGTTTAGTAAGAAGCAAAATTCTGTATCCCTTTCTACTGCTGAAGCTGAGTACATAGCAGCTGGTAGTAGTTGTGCTCAACTGGTATGGATGAAGCAGATGTTATCTGAGTATAATGTCACACAAGATGTCATGACACTATTTTGTGACAACCTGAGCGCTATTAATATTTCCAAAAATCCCATTCAACATAGCAGGACTAAGCACATTGATATCAGGCATCACTTCATCAGAGAACTTGTGGAGGACAAAGTCATAACCCTCGAGCATGTGAGCACAGAAAATCAGCTTGCTGACATATTTACCAAGGCTCTGGATGCAGTTCAGTTTGAAAACCTGAGGAGCAGACTTGGGGTTTTCATTCATGAAGAACTATAGCAATTAATGTTCCTCCTGGCTGCCAGATTGGAAAGATTAAAGGAGGTTCTGGTAGTGCAGTATGTGAATGGAGGGAAAATGCTGAAGTTTGAGCATGACACTTGGTCATGTGATGTGGTGTTTACTCTGGTTTATGTTTACTTTGACTTGTTCTACTTGCCTTTGTCATATTTATGGCTAAAAAGGGGCAGTAGTATGAGGAGTGCTTGTGTGAGGAGTGCTTGTGTGCTTGTGCTGCTGCAGTAGTTGAGGGGGAGATTGTGGTATGTTCTGCAGTAGTTGAGGGGGAGAATGTAGAATGTTGTTGCCGTTGAAGGGGAGTTGTGCTATGCTGCTATGATGTGTTATTTACTGTGTTGTGTGCTGTTTACAGCTGAAGGGGAGTGCTGCTATGATGGATGTTTTTTTGGCTGTGTGATGTTGGTTTTTCGCTGCTGTCTGATATGGATGTTTTGTGTTTTTTTTACAAGTTTATTTTGTGTGTAGTTTTAGCCAAAATAAGCCAAAAGGGGAGATTGTTATTTCTGTGCTTTTGTGGTTGGCATTTATTTTGCTAGAATTATTCTAGCAGCAAGAAGTTAAAACATGAAGTTCTAAGTTGCTGCATTCAACATGTCGAATGAAGATGTCCCATACCAGCTCATAGGACATCGTGTTTGGATTCAGTTTTTAATGCAGATTCTATTGCTATGAATTGTTACTAAATATTCTGTTAATATTTGGTTATCCTATGTGGCATCCAAAGCATTTTTGGATTGTGGTTTTATGTTGGTTTTTCGAATTTTCAGCTGTTTTCTAATTATGGAGACATATTAGGAAACTTTGGATTGAAGACCTATTTTGTTGGAGGTTATTTTGTAGATTTGTGAGCAGTCTATTTGCTACGTTTTTGAAGCCCAATTCAGTCCAGATTAAATGCTATATATTGACTGATGTAAACCTAGTTTAGGTGTGGAACTTACTTGTGTTTTGTTAGAGTTTCGAGTGTATTTTGTGAGCCTAACTGGTATCATTTTGATAACAGTATAAGGACTGGTTTTTGTGTTGTAAGTTCTGTCAGTTACTCATAAGCTTTTAAGCATTGAGTTTCTTGTGTGTCAATTCTCATAAGCTATGAAGTATTGAGAATTATGTGTTTTGAAAGTCTGACTTTCGGTTTGTTACTTGTGTGGAAAGATACCAATCACGGGTTGTGGTTGTAGAGGGATTTGAGGAGGGCCTCATACCTAGGTGAGTCTTAGGTAGAAGTCATAGGAAGGGTAGTGATTAAGTGAGCAGATTATTCGGTTATTGTATGATCTGTGAATTGATACTATCGTATATTGGTTTCGTCCCTGGCTTGGTAGCCCCCAGAGTAGGATTGTTGATCTGAACTGGGTAAATATATCATTGTGTTATTTACTTTCTGCACTGTTATTTTTATTGTTATCTTGTTCATTGTGTTGGATATCAGTGTCTCAACATTTGTGTAGGACATCTGATATCTGTGCCAGAATTTCAGTAATCATAGCAAAAATTTGGGTGATACATGGTTTTTTCTCAACAAGAGAGCCTTAGTCTATACGGTGCAATAACGGAATCACAATATTGACCGTTGGTCCCCGACAACGGCGCCAAAAATTTGATGCTACGCAAGTGCACGGATTTATCAAAGTAATATAAAAGATTGTCAAACCCACAGAGACAATGTCAACCTACCATTATCTATTGCTGCGATGTAATGCTAAGGCTATGATTAAAATGGTACGAACGGAAATATAAACACTAATTACTAAAGGTTTGAAAATAATACTAAAACAAGGCCGAAATATGATTTCCGCGCACCTAAGGGACTTGTAGAATACGGGTACTGATTATGACTATACTACCATTCCGTAAGAAATGCCAACTTAAAGACTTCGTCTCACACTATATTGACAATAGCCACGCCTAATGACCCCAAGATTTTACTCTCGCTCGCTCGGCAATTAAAAGATGCATTTTAAAAACCAACAAAGCCTAAACAAAGCCTAAAGCGCTCTCGTTGTGTTTAGGATCGATGCTCAGTATCTACTATCCGGTGCGTACCTCAAACTCTCGCTCTATCAGGCACACCTTAATGCATTTCTCACTCTCGGAACAAAACACTGTTAAACTTAGACACTAAAACCAGAGTATCGAACAGTCATATTTTCATACCGATGGTTCCTACAGAGTCCCGTCGAAACGACGGTCCTCATACGACGGTCTCTAATTATAATTAACCGGACATAATTAAATATGATCTTAACAAGTTTAAGCATTCAAATTCGGGAACTATCATGTTAAAACAATTTCGAATATAATCTATACTATAATGCAGTAAATAAAGAACCTGTAAAAAGATGTGGTAAATGGAACTGAACTCGAATACGAAAATGGCGGCAAGATTTGTATTGATACTTGAAGTGATATAGCAGTACAAGGAAATAGAAAATAAAAAAGTGCAGTCATTCCTCAGTGTGAGTAATTGCTGCTTTTAAACTGAAAATATATGCCTAAGTTCTAAAACGCGATTCGGCAGTGATTCTGCACAACTTCCGGACTCCTACTGCCCTCAAATAGGGTCTATATACAGAGAAATCTTGGCTCCAAAACTTCAGGTTCGAGTTTGAATTTGAATAGAGGAAACTGCCAAACTGCTGCTGATAAACCTGCTCCGGTGCATAATGGCGATCACCGTATGCCTAATGGCGACCGCCATTAGTTAAAAAGGTGATTTCCGTCCATTTTGGGCACGGTGAGTGCCTTCCTTAGGCCATGGCGAGCGCTATTGCTCCGAGGAGGCCAGAAATTGATTTTTTTACTGGTTTTCTTCACTCTCCAGCTCTGTTTTCGCTCTTTTTTCCATACTTATCGATTAAACACCTGTCGACATAAAAACATAGGAAATCATAATAAATCAAAGCAAATAGTATGAAAGACTCGATAAAATGGTACTAAAAGTGCGCGTAATGAGTCAGAAAATACGTTACGAATTCGAGTTATCACAGCTTTCTCGAGTTGAGGCAATGGGTTCGTTTGAACATTTGGATTTGTATCCTTGAAGGATAAGACCCCGCTCTTGTCAAGTTTCTGCACATCGGATTTGAAGCTGAGACAGTTTTCTATGTTATGCCCTGGTCCTCCTTGATGGTAAAGGCAAGTCTGATCCGCTTTGAACCAAAAAGGCGGATTTTCTGGTACTGTAAGAGGAGACCCGGTTTGGACGTGCCCCTTGACCAGTAGTAGCGGAAACAGTTCTGCGTACAATATTGGTATAGGGTCAAACCCTGGTGGTCGCGTTGTACGGTTGTTATTGTACTGAGGACGAGCCTGCTGAAGAGGCTGTTGTGTCCTTTGTTGATTTGGTTGGCTCTGAGCAACCTGAGGTTGATACGTTGGAACAGGCGCAGGGTTGATATCAGGAATTACAGCTGCTACTGGTTGGTACCGTCGCCTTGTTTTCTGAGAGAGATATTACAAATATCTTGCTCTTTTTTCTTAGGGAGAGCACTACCGTATCTTTTGGTACTGCTTGATGATCCGGCATCTTTGACCAGACGACCTTCTCGGACTGCTTCCTCAAGACGAACTCCCATGCCCACCATTTCAGTAAAGTCGTTGGGCGCACTGGCGACCATTCAGCCGTAGTAGAACGAGCTCAAGGTTTTCAAGAAGATTTTTGTCATCTCTATTTCCTCAAGAGGTGGACAAATCTGGGCAGAAATTTCACGCCATCTCTAAGCATATTCCTTAAAGGTTTCCTTGCCCTTCTGTGACATGGCTCTGAGTTGATCTATGTCCAGTTCCATGTCCAGGTTATACTTATACTGCTGAACGAAGGCAGCGCCAAGTTCTCTGAAAGTAACGATCTAGGTGCGGTTTAAACCCATGTACCATTTGAGTGCAGCACCGGTTAAACTATCTTGGAAGTAATGGATCAGTAGCTGCTTGTTCTTTGTCTGAGTTGACATCTTTCGAGCGTAAATCACCAAATGACTTTGAGGGCAAGAGTTGCCCTTGTATTTTTCAAATTTGGGCACCTTGAATTTGTGCAGAATTTACACATTGGGGACCAAACAAAGGTCTACGGCGTCCTTTCCGAATAGGTCTTGACCGCGAATGGCATGCAGTTCCTTCTGCATCTCCAAGAATTGCTCCTGGAACTCATTCATTGTGTCGTACATACTTTCGTTTCCACCAGAAGGTATCTGTGGAATTTGTCCTTCCGGGACAGTGTGTACCACGGGTGGTGGTATAGTCATTACGGCTGTGACTCTTGGTACTTCCCTATCCCGAAGTTTGTAATCTTCAGGAGTTGTTGTAATGCCCCTTGCATCTTTGCTTTCTCGAAGTTTGTAACCTTTAGGCCCAACGGTTCCTGCTGCAGTTTCTGGCTCTTCCGTGATCGGCAGAATATATCCTTCCAGGATATAGTTGAGTGGCATGCCCCAGGGACGATCTTTAGGCATGTTGTATCGAGGATCATAATTTTCCACTATAGGCGTAGATATGGTCTCTAAGATCACAATCCTTTATTGTTGTATCTGAGCTGCTGCCAGAGATTGTATGTCATTGTGAAGCTTTCACAAATTTTCTTTCAGAGTGTCAATTTCTTCTCTCAACTCTCTGTTCTCTTCCTCGAGGTCATCCATTTTCTTTTGTCGATTGGCCCGAGTATTGTACGAATGAGACAGTTTGACTCTAGAATCAAGACACAAATGTGAGATTCCTAGGTAAGGAGAATGCGTTATGTGAGAATGATGAATGATATGCAATGATTATATTTAAAAATTTTGTTTAATCAAAAGAAATTTCAACAATTGGATTGCAAATATCATACAGTGGGGAAACCCCGTTTTATTGAATTAAAAGATTTCGGAAATGGAAATACAGTAATTTACAAAGTGTTGTAAAAGGAAATGTCTAAACTTATGGATCCTGAGTCCTCTCTGAGGAGGGCTCAGGTGCTGGTTCTGGTATTTTCCTTTTCTTTGACAGTGGCTCTTGAGCCGTTGTCGGGTTGTCATTCCTTTGCCAAGTGAAAGGAGCGAGCAAATTCCTTTGGTCTTCTTGATTCTCTACAGCATGTTGCTCTAGAATCTCGATCAGAGCATCTTTTTCTTTTAACAGTTGCCGTATTTTGGTACACTCCACATTGAGAATGCGGTACTTGTTCTTCCAAGATTTCTTTTCCTGTTGAACTTTGTTGAGAGTGACCTGGAGTTTTTCCGTATTAGACATAAAATAAAGGACGGATTCCTTTAACCGAAGAACTTCTTGATGAGGGTAAGGTATCCTCAGCTTGAGAGCTCTAGTTTGTGCCCAGTGGAGATAAGGTTCCACAGAGACACATTCTAGTTTTCCTAGAGACTCTCTTCCTTTCCTGTGAACATGTTTCTAGGCATGCACTATTTCTATCTTTAGTGCCTTGTCATTTTCTCCTTCTTTGAAGAAAAGACCTTCCAGATGAACATTACGCGGGATATGTCTCATCGGGTATCTGAATTGACGACGAACTAAAACTGGATGATAATTGATTCCTCCTTTAGTTCCTATGAGGGGTACATTAGGGAAGTTTCCACAACGGTCAATGATTCTTATCCCGTCATAGATCCGATTGTACCAATCTATGTCAGAGTTGGTAAGAGACATGATCCTCTGTGACCAACATAAAGTACTCTTATGATCCCAAAAAGCAGCGGACTTAGGTAAATAGGAAGTGAACCATTTGTATAGCAGGGGTACACAGCATGTGATCATTCCTCTATTGTACGAATTCCTTAGCTACACAGAATGATAAGCATCTGCGAGCAAGGTTGGCACGGGGTTTCCAATTAGAAATATCTTAATGGATATGATATCAACGAAGTTATCAATGTTGGGAAACAGAAATAACCCGTAGGTGAGCAGAATAAAGGCGCTCTCAAAAGCAGTCATGTTCCCTATACTAGTAAAGTACAGAGCTTTCTTTACCAAAAACTTGGCTGGTAAACCTTGGATTCCACCCTTAATGGTCATGTGAGTCCTGACTTCTAACCTTTTTCAACCAAAATTCTCACTTGAATAATTTAGCAAAAAAAATTCCTTTCTTTTCAACACTTGCAACTCGGTTCTCAAACACCCTACATACTCTCCTTCTGATTTTATAATAGATCAGAATATCCCTAATGAACACCACTCCGAACTTATCCCATTAAATACGGAAGATACGATTCATATACTCCACAACCGTTCCAGACGCATTACTAACACCGAACGACATCACTGTACATTGTAATGCCCAACCAAATTCCAAAAGATATAAATTCTTAAAGTTTTTGCAAAAAATTTCACTGGGTAATTCTAATGCTAACATCCAATATTCCATACGGAAACACATCTGGAAATCACGCACAACTCGCAGCCCTTCACTGTGGCTTTCCTGTCAATTCCAGAACACTATTATAATAAACATAACAAACATCTTGGTCTCATCGCCTAAGAGTTTTACCACTTACTTAGCAAATATAAACCTCAACTATACACCTTCGTCCATTTTAAGTTCACTCTCTACTCTCTGAGGAGCACCAATCAACAATACTCGGTCGTTCTCCCCCAGTGATGACTCGTTTTTGTATCGTCTATTGCGATTCATTTTGTGCATATTTTATCGTATTTTCATCGAGTCATTATCATTTCATGTATTGTTTGCTTATGTTTTCATTTCTTTTCCATTTACAGGTCCTATATCAGCTTAAGAGAAGAAAATATCAAGATACGAGCTTAAAGAGAAGAAAAGTGGAGAAAATTGCATGGTTCTGCCTCTCCTAGATGAAAGGCGTTCGCCATTCCCCTCAGTGCAAATGAATGGTGCTTACCATGTCAGAAAGGAGGGAAATTCAAACATTTAAAGAAACGGCGACTGCCGTTTGCCCTATGGCACCCGCCATTATGCGCGGTAGCAGTTTCCTTTATGCAGTTCTGGCAGTTTGCAAAGGATAATTCAAAATTTGAACTTAACTATCTTGGAGCCCATTTTGCCTATTTATAGAGCACTAGAGACCTGCATTTGGTATCCAAGTATAAATCGATTACCTCGAGAGATTGATACACCCGTTGTAATTTTCATTTCTTTTGCTGCTGATGCATGCTTGGATCGATTAGTTAATACAAAGTTTATTTCCTGTTTTAATTACTTCGCATTTCAGGTTATTTACGATTCATTTACTTTACCGCATCTTGTTTTCTTTTGATTAATTGCAATAATTTTGTTTTCGCATAAAAACCTAAATCTGAACCTAATTAAGACTAAGTCATTATGTATGTTTTAAAATCCATAAATGTTAATGTATTGGTGTTTAATTTAATCATGTCTGAGTAGTTTGTTTCGAGTCCGTAGATTGAGTAACGTCGTTCCGACGGGACTCTGTAGAACCTTTGGTGTTTAGCTTTTGTTTTTAAAATTCTGGTTTTGGTGTCTAAACTAAATTTATACAACCTTGTTGTGAGAGCGAGAGGCTGTTTACTAGTGTTTTGTCACGAGAGTGAGAAACACACCAAGGCGTGTCCAATAGAGCGAGAGTTTGAGGTGATCGCCGGATAGTAGACATCGGACATTGAGTCTAAATGCAACGAGAGCGTTTTAGGGAATCATTTAGTTTATATTAGTTTTCAAAAAGCACCTTTTAACTACCGATCGAGCGAGAGCAAAATCTTGGGGTCATTAGGCGTGGCTTGGTTAAGACCGCGAGAGTGTGAGGTCGGGCCTTTAGACTGGTATATCCTTCAGACCAATCTCAAGACCTTTTTTAACACATGGATCTTACGGAGTCCCGAAGAGCACGAAAATCATTCTCCTGTCTCGTATTTATTATTGTTTTTCAAATCACGTTAATAACTAAATTTCTTTTACCACCAAATCAAGCCTTAGCTTTACACCGCAATAATCGATCACTCTAGATTGATTATTGGTCCCTGTGGGTTCGACAACCTTTTTAAGACTACGCGATAAGTTGTATACTTGCTGCAGTAATCCGACCATTACACAAAGTCGCGACCAAGTTTTTGGCGCCGTTGCCGGGGCACAATTTAGTCATTATTGTGATACTTTTGTTGCACAGTATAGACTAAGGAAACTTTTTATTTCTTTTTCTTTTCGATTCGTCAATTGTATGCCAAACACTCGCTCACAAGGCGAAGAGTTGGAGCAACCAGTCAACGAAATCGAATGTTACATACTTCTGAGACGCCGAATTAACGAATTCCTTCTTAGATATAATATCCCAGATCCTCTTATTCCCTACTCAGATTCGGAAGCCGAATCAGAGCCAGAACAAAACATGACAGAAGGCCCACAAAACCGTCCACTAAAGTACTTCTCTATTCCATCGCAGGATGAACCACATAATAGCATTGCTGCCCCAACCATTAAGCGTAATGATTTCGAGCTGAAACCTTCGCTAATATCCGTAGTTCAACAAAACCAATTCTCAGGAAATGCCACTGATGACCCAAACCTACATTTATCAATATTTGTGCAATATGCAGACACCGTGAAAGCCAATGGGGTTAGTCAAGAAGCAATCAGACTGAGACTTTTTCCATTCTCATTGAGAGATAGAGCAAGGGCTTGGCTCTAGTCTCTACCATCTCACTCAGTGACGACATGGGACGAGTTGAAGAAAGTCTTCTTAGCCAGATATTTCCCACCAAGCAAGACCGCTATGTTGAGAGCCCAAATTAACGGATTCAAGCAAAAGGATAACGAATCTTTATTCGATGCTTGGAAGAGATACAAGGACATGTTGAGGTTATGCCCACACCATGGACTTGAAGAATGGATGATAATACATACCTTTTACGGCGGGCTGCTGTACAATACCAAAATGAATTTGTGCGCTGCCGCAGGCGGTGCTCTAATGGATAAACTATATGCAGAAGCCTATGAACTCATAGAGACTATGGCTCAAAACCATTTCCAATGGGGAGGTGAACGCGTTGGTATAGAGAAACCAACTCCGAAAGGAGGAATGCACGAGGTTAACGGTATAGACCGAGTCAATGCTAAAGTGGATGCTCTTGCTCAGAAGATCGAAAATTTAGCAATAGCACCTCCAGCAGCTACCGTAGCTGCGGTTACACCAAATTGTGAAATATGCAGAATCCCCGGGCATACAAACGCTGAATGTTAAGTGTTGGCTAGTACTCCTACTGACCAAGTGAACTACGCTCAAGGGAACCCGTATTCAAACACTTACAACCCTGGCTGGAGAAATCATCTGAATATTTCGTATAAGAATAACAATTCTTTGAATCCACCTAACCCAGCATCTGCTATTCCACCCAAATTTTAGAAAGGAGCGCAACCCGCTCTACCTCTACCAAAAAAATCAAATCTGGAAATCATGATGGAAAACTTTATGAACGCTCAAGCTCAGCAAAACAGGGATTTCGCAAATCAAAACGCTCACACGAGCGAATTGATGAATTAATTGTTAAGTAAGCTTGATGTTATGGCTACCCATAACAAGATGTTAGAGACTCAAATTTCTCAGGTAGCCCAACAACAGTCAACTAACGCATCCCCCGCTGGAACATTTCCTGGCCAACCACAACCAAACCCAAAAGGTCATGCTAACGCTATAACTTTGCGAAGCGGAACAAAGTACGATGGACCTGTTGACCCGAGATTCCAAAATTAAGCCACGCACCAAAATTCACCAAAGGGAACGGAGAAAATAAAAGAACCTAACACAGAGAAGAAAGATGAAAGCGGAAAGGCCGCAGAGGAAGAAACACCTTATGTGCCTCCGCCACCGTATAAACCACCTGTGCCTTATCCCCAAAGACTAGCTAAATCCAAAAACGAATGACAGTTTAAGAAATTCGTAGAGCTTCTAAAGCAACTGAATATAATGATACCTTTCACATAAGCTATTACGCAAATGACCTCATATGCCAAATTCGATAAAGAGATCCTGTCAAACAAGAAAAAGTTAGAAGATAACGAAACCGTTATGCCCACTGCCGAGTGTAGTGCCATACTTCAAAATAACATGCCTCCTAAACTAAAAGATCCAGGTAGTTTTTCCATACCTTGTGTAATCGGAAAAGCTGTCATAGACAAAGCATTGTGTGACTTAGGCGCCAGTGTTAGCCTAATGCCCCTATCCACATGTAAGAAACTTGAATTAGGAGACTTGAAGCCAACAAAGACGTCGCTACAACTAACAGACTGCTCTGTGAAATATCCAATTGGTATGATAGAGAAAGTGTCGGTTCGCATAGGTCAGTTTTATATTCCAATAGATTTCGTGATAATGGACATTAAGGAAGATTCTAATATACCGATTATCTTAGGTAGACCGCTCTTAGCAACAGCTGGAGCTATAATAGATGTGAAGAAAGGAAAGTTAACTTTCGAAGTAGGGGAAGAAAAAGTCAAATATTTTTACCCCAATTCCTAAAAGCCCCTGCTTTAGACGATTCATGCTGTTTTCTAGACGTTATCGACGAATGCGTCAGAGAAATGGAGAAGGAACCGACAAGGTACACGGAAGTACTAAAGATTCCAACTCCTCCAATATTTGAAGATGATAATTGGAGTGAGCCGTATGAAGATGACAGTCTAAGAGAATGCCTAGCACTCACACCCGATCCAATGCCTTGCCCAAAGAAACCAACTGTAGAACTCAAAACATTACCCAAAGATCTAAGATATGAATTCCTAGATACTGAACTTGAAAAGCCAGTAATAATTAATGCCGATTTAGGACAAATAGAAACCAAGAAATTACTGGAAGTCTTAAGGAAGTAACCCACATCTCTTGGATATAACATCTCCGATCTAAAAGGGATAAGTCCCTCTATATGTATGCATCGTATCATGATAGAGGAAGACTGTAAGACGTCCAGAGAACATAAAAGACGGTTGAACCCTGTCCTAAGCGATGTAGTGAAGAGAGAAGTGAAAAAACTATTGGAAGTAGGAATAATACATCCAATATCTGACAGCAAATGGGTCAGCTCAGTGCATGTCGTACCAAAGAAGGGTGGTGTTACAGTTGTGACCAACGAAAAAGGCGAGTCTGTAGCCAAACGAACTCAGACTGGATGGAGAATGTGCATAGACTATAGAAAACTGAATAAGGCTACTAGAAAAGACCATTTTCCTTTACCCTTCATAGACCAAATGCTTGAACGGCTAGCCAAACATTCATATTTTTTTTACTTAGACGGATACTCAGGATTTTTCAAAATACCTATTCACCCCGATAACCAAGAAAAGACAACATTCACCTGCCCCTGTGGTACATTTGCCTATCGTCGAATTCCGTTTGGACTGTGTAATGCTCCCGTAACATTTCAGAGATGCATGATGTCGATCTTTGCAGATTTCATAGACGACATAATGGAAGTCTTTATGGACGATTTTTGTGTATGTGGGGGAAGCTTCGAACACTGTCTGCCAAGCCTTGAGTTAATACTCGAACGATGCATCAAAGTGAACCTTGTGCTAAATTGGGAGAAGTGCCATTTCATGGTGAGACAAGGTATAGTTCTTGGACATGTAGTATCCGATAGAGGTATTGAAGTAGATAAAACAAAGATAGAAGTCATAGAAAACCTTTAACCACCCAAAACAGTTAGAGAAGTACAAAGCTTTTTAGGTCATGCCGGATTTTACCGACGATTCATTAAAGACTTCTCTAAGACTAAAAAACCATTGACTAGACTACTAATGAAAGAAGCTGAATTTATATTCGATGAAGAATGCTCGAAAGCATTTGAACATATGAAGAATGCTCTTATTACCACACCAATTATGCAACAACCTGATTGGAGTTTACCATTTGAAATAATGTGTGACGCTAGCGACTATGCAGTAGGCGCTGTCTTAGGACAAAGAAAGGATAAAAGGCTACATGATATTTACTACGCAAGTAGAACCTTAGACAACGCGCAGATGAACTATGCGACCACAGAGAAAGAACTCCTAGCTGTTGTGTTCGCCTTAGAGAAATTTCGTTCCTATTTGGTACGAGCAAAGATTATTATCTATACCGATTATGCCGCTATTAGGTACCTGTTAGCTAAAAAGGATGCCAAACCAAGACTCTTGAGATGGATTTTGCTCTTGCAAGATTTTGATTTGGATATAAAGGATAAGCAAGGTACAAAGAACGTGGTAGCAGATCATCTCTCTAGGATTGAGGATCTAAAGCCCGAAGGAGTGCCTATAAACGATGATTTTCCTTACGACAGACTAGTAGCCCCGTTGGAAAGGGAAACGAAAACTGTAGAATGTTCCTTGTTATTTAACGATGTAGAGACAAATGAAGTCGTAGAATCAATCTATACAAAAACCACATTGCCATGGTATGCTGACTTTGTCAACTACCTAGCAGCCAAAGTGCTTCCACCAAATCTAACATACCAACAGAAAAATAAATTTTTCCATGATCTTAAACAATATTACTGGGATGAACTCCTATTATTCAAGAGAGGCGCCGATGGAATATTTCGTCGATGTGTCCCTGAATCGGAAGTAGAGGATGTCATATCCAAATGCCATGTTGCACCGTATGGAGGATATGCTAGTACATAAAAAACATGCGCAACGATATTACAATCTGGCCTCTTTTTGGCCAAACCTTTGGAAGGACGTTCACATTGCCATTATGAACTGTGACCGGTGCCAACGTACTGGAAATGTTTCTAGACGCGATGAGATGCCGCAATGGGGAATTTTGGAAGTCGTAGTCTTTGATGTATGGGGCATTGATTTCATGGGACCTTTTCCATCTTCTTTTGGAAACAAATACATACTCGTCGCAGTAAATTACATATCAAAATAGATTGAGGCAGTAGCTTCACCTACAAATGATGCACGAGTGGTGGTAAAGCTTTTCAAGAACATAATCTTTCCCAGGTTCGGTGTACCAAGAATTGTCATTAGTGATGGCGGATCCCATTTCATTTCGAATGTTTTCGGGAAGCTATTACTTAAATACGGAGTACGACACCGAGTAGCAACACCCTATCACCCTTAAACTAGTGGACAAGTAGAAGTGTCAAATAGGGAGAATAAGCAAACTCTAGAAAAAACCGTTGCAACCTCTAGGAAGGATTGGTCTACTAAACTTCATGAAGCTCTGTGGGCTTACAGAATAGCCTACAAAACCCCCATGGGAACTGTCATACAACAAATTTTTACCACTAAGATTTCCCATCATTGTGCAAATCATCATCACAATATGGATGAACCATTATGCCTCATCAAATGCCTCAAGGGTTGTTGAGCATTCACTACAATCAAAATTAGGGTTTCAAGCCCTCTCTGAGTGCTTAGACAAAGGATCAATCAAGGAATGACATGATCTTCAACTTGTCTAACCTCTCAAACATCCACAATGGACCAAAAGGACTCCCACTTCAAGGATCAAGCACAAGGATGCTCCCTTCTAGGTGGATCAAGTCTCAAGATCGACAGTGTCACCAAATTAGGGTTTTGGTCGACCAGGGCCTCCAGATGGAAAATTTTCATCTGGGCACAAGCCAATGATCCAAAACACAACCTAATATACTCCATGAACCTCATGGACCTAATCATCAAGTCAATTTTTCCTTAGGGGTTGCATTCATCAAAAATCAGGAATTAGGGTTTCTTGACCTAATTCACCCCTAAGTTGACTTCTGGGACAAAACATGAACCAAGACCTCAAGAGAGGGTTTGAGGGTATCTAATGAACTATATTGATCCATTTGGAACAATGGATTAATCCAAGAAGCTTGAGCAACAAGTCTCAATTTCATCTGCACCACAATTAGGGTTTTAAGGAAAAAGTCAACTGTAACTTTGACTTTTGACCAGGACATGCTCCCAGGCCCTAGGACATACTTCAATATACCCTATGACATCCATGGAACATGTCCATCAAGTTTGATTTAAGTCAAGGACATGATTTCCTGAAGAATTACACAGTTTGAAATTCATCTAATAAAAAGTCAACTGTGCACAAAAGTCAACTTTGACTTTTTGAGATTTTTCACCAAAATGGATTTTTAACCCTAAAATGATGTTAACGTGTGATTTGAATCATCATTCATCAAGAAAAATCAAGAAAAGTTGGATAACTTGTAAAAGGGGTAACCATAAAAACTTAGAAAATTTTCTAAGTTAAAAATAAAGTGGCTAGGGTACCAACTTTGGAGGATCATAACTCCTAAACCACAAAGCCATTTTTCCTCATCCAAAGATGGTTTTGTAGCCCTCATTACCCTCTACAAAAACTTCAACTACAATTCATCCCAATTCATTAAGGATTTTGAGTTATGGAGTGATCAAAATGGCTGAAAAATGAAAATGTCACTTTTTCTAACACTTAGTGAAATTGTCACTAAGTCCAAATCTGTCTTCATTTTTTTCCAAATGTAGGGGGATTTTTCACTTGGATTCAAAAGGGATCAAAACCAAACATGTTCAAACAGTTGTTGTACCATGTAAGGGCTTTCCAAAATGGCCAAGAACATTACCAAATTCCATTTGAGCCATGAGATATGACATTGGCAAGTTGCCTTGCTGAAATCTGTCAAGGCAAGGCAGAATTTGCACTTTTTCTCGATTTGCCAAAATCATCCAAATCCAAATGCTCCTATCCACTTGGACACATCTGAGGATTGAATCTAAAGGGGACAATCACTGAGCTAAGCCTCCAAAGTCCTTGGAACAAGAAAAAACATGTTGAACCTAGAATTGCCAAAATAGGGACAAGACTCCAAATTTGGATTGGATCATTCAATGGAAGCATCAAGGTGGCATGGACTGAGCCATTTTCATTTGAATTCAGTCAAGACTTATCCAAGACCAAGGGAACCAGCAGCCTGTGCCCTAACCTCTAGTCAATGGCTAGAGGAGACTTGAACTTCCATTGGCCAACATTGAACAAACCTACTCAGCAGTTGCCATTCACTATTCCTTGCAAAACAAACTTGCTCTACTATAAATAGAGCTCAATTGTGATCAGTTTGAGTACACCAAAGCCATCAAACTGATGCTTTCCTCAAAATCTCTTTTTTCACTCCAATTTTGCCTTCTAAGGCAAGTCACTATCGGGTTTTGAGTTTGAGAGCTTTTCCAATCAAACCAATCACTCACACACCTCACATACATCATATAGAAGTGATCCAAACACTCACATAACATCTGGAACACTGATTTCACAAAATCACCAGCCAATTGCTCAAGTTCATGACAGTTTTGCAGTTGAGGTGCCATCCTCAATTCCAAACCATTTCAATCCATTCTAAGCACTCAGACACATCACTTGGCACCTAGGGAAGCTATCTACATCATTGGAACCTAGATGTAACACCTCCAACACAAATCACGATCACCAGCTGCAAGTGGTAAGCATGAGCTCTTCTAACTCTATGATTCATGCATTTTTTGCTGCACAATAATTTGGCCATATGTTCATAATCATGCATACAATGTTTCCCCTCAATTAATTGCATTGTTTAAATCGTGTATCAAAAATCCTAGCCTTCATGCAGAAATTAGGGTTCTTGAGGATTTTTCATGATTTCTTTTTATATGCTTAATTTAAATGAAATTAATTGATATAGACATGATCGTGAGGTTGAGACGAGCATAATGATATGTGGATTGCATGATATGATTAAGTATTCAGTGAGATTGGAGAGAAAATGCAAATCTGAGAATCTCAGAACACGCGCGTGTTCTTCAGCTTGTTCTTGGCGCCATTTTTCCAAATTTGAATATTTGAATTTTGTGATTTTATTTAATTGATTCAAAAATTAATTTCTCTCTGAGTTTTAATGATTTTGAGTTGATTATTTTTTTAATAATTCACAAAAATGTTAAAATATTTTATTTTCCCAAAAAATCCCAAAAATATTATTTATTTCATATAATTGATATTTTTGCAAAGAATTAATATTTTAATTGTTTTTGACATTTTAAATATTTCTTCTACATTGATTTTGCAATTTTTAATGCGTTCTAATTATTTTGTGGGTCAATACTTAATTTTTGAAGCATTAATCCAAGATCACAATTTGTTTTTCATATGTAAAACAATTTTGATCATTTTAATTGAATTTTTATTCAATTAAATACATTTTTGAAAACAAATTAGGGTTTTGGATTAATTCAACCCTCATAAATCTTTTTCAAAACACTTGGGCCTCTAATAGAGTGTAAGACCCAATCCTTTTTTTGACCAAATCATTTTTGGGCCTCAGTACATTGTATAAGTCCCGATACCGTCAAAAACAAACGGCGCGATTGTCGCCTTTTTAAAAAATAACCTAGGGCCTCTCCTTGAGCTATAAGACCCATTCAAAACTTGGGCCTCTATTAGAGTGTAAGACCTAATCCCCTTTTAACCAAAACAATCTTGGGCCTCACTTATTGTATAAGTCCCTATGCGTTAAAAGAAAACCTCTGCGCGATCGCCATTTTCAAACTGAAAATCAACTGGGCCTACCCTCGAGTAGTAAGACCCATTTCTTTTCTTTAAAAAACTCTTTGGGCCTCTATTAGAGTGTAAGACCCAACCCCTTTGTACAGAAAACATTTTGGGCCTCAGTCACTTGTATAAGTCCCTCTGTACAAATTCAAACAGTGCGTTCACTGATAAAACCCTGGGCCTCTCCTTGAGCTGTAAGCCCCAAGTCTTTCTTTTTCAAAGCACTTTCTCCTTTGATTTTGAATTATACTGTTGTTTTCAATCTTTCTTTGTTGAACAACTAACCAAACAACATGGAAGCTCTACAACCGAGTAAGTGTTTATATGCTTTCATTTACCGCTTTCATATACATATAACTGTATTGTGGGGCTGTTTCACTGTAAGTCTTCTTTCATAAACTCATATCAACTGTGTAATAATAGTATAGATATTTAGAGTTTCCCCGGCAACTACGTCTAGCATTAAGCCTATTAATCACTCTTAGAAATAGTCAATACTAGATCCCCATAGGATTACCAGACACAGACTTCCCTCCTCTTGGGGTTAAACAATATGGAGACATGAAAGGCAGTACTCTATGTGAACCCTTTCATAGACTGTCACTCATAGAAGTTGTCAAAGAAACTCTATTCCCTAGAGATGATATTTTCTCCGTGAATGGCATCTCTTGAGTTTCTTCCAAATTCTCGAACTTTTCTGGCTTGATCTATTCTCGGTGAATAGCCTGTCTTGAACTTCTCGGGGTTTGGGGACCCACAGGCTTCTTAAAAGCATTTGTCAAGAAACTCTATTCCCCAGAGATGATCTCTTCTCCGTGAATTGCATCTCTTGAGTTTCTTCCAAATTCTCGAACTTTCCTGACTTGATCTATTCCTTGTGAATAGCTTGCCTTGAATTTCTCTGGGTTTGGGGACCCATCGGCTTCTTAAAAGTATCGGCCTCCTCTTGGGCATCGTACAAGGACCCTCAGGCTTCCTAAAATCAAACCCCGCCTCCTCTTGGTCTTAGTACAAGGATCTGTCGGCTTCTTAGAAGTATTCACAGCCTCCTCTTAGGCTTCGTATAATGATCTCTTCCTCCGGGAATGATAGCCTTCTCTTGGGCTTCGTACAAATTGTCCCGACGACCTCCTAGAGGTATAGGAACAGAACTTAGTCGTATTCATAGAACAGTCCTTTCAAAGAGTCTACCACTATTTCTCAAAGCATAGTACAAAAGATAAAACTCTAGACTTAAACAGTCTAATTTCCTTGAGTCTCAAAGACATTCTCAAGTGACCCCTTCGTTGAATAGGAAGGAAAACCGTAGACTCGGACAGTCTCAATACCCTTTGGATTTCCCGCTTCCTTAAAGAACAGGAATAACCCGGATCCTTGAATCAAATCCTTGAGTACAGTGTTGCTCATATAAGAACTGATTTTCTCTTTAAAAATCAGTATACTGGACCTGTCACTTAACTGAAACAGTCACCATAGCCTCCTCTTGGGCTTTGTACAATGATCCTCCCCAGCAGAGTCAAACAACGTTTAGCCTCTCTCTCGGGCTTTGTAGGAGACACGTAAGGGACTTCCTGGTTGAGTCAATCACCCTTTTGCCTCCATCTCGGGCTTTATACGAGATACAAAAAAGTTCTTATTGAGACAAACAAACAATAGCCTCCATCTCGGGCTTTATACGAGATACCAAAAGATTCCCTTGTCGAGTCAAACCTTTTCGCCTCCGTCTCGGGCTTTGTATGAGATACAAAAACACTCTCTTGTTGAGTATAAAAGACCCTCTTGTAGGATCAACCCCTTTTAGCCTCTCTCTCGGGCTTTGTACGAGACACATATTAACCTCCTCTTATGCTTTATATAAGAAAACCACTGGTTGATCCAATCAACCTTTTAGCATCAAAGTTATGCCTCGTTCACAGTAGATATGATCAGTTGAATTTGATTGAAGAGAAAAGAATGACGGCCTTGTGTCATGGCCAATTGTATCAACAGAGAATGAAGAAAGCTTTTGATAAGAAGGTTCGACCTCGTGTGTTCAGAGAAGGCGACCTCGTGCTCAAAAGGATCTCGACTTCTACCAATGATTCTAGGGGCAAGTGGACTCCTAATTATGAAGGCCCATATGTTGTTAAGAGAGCCTTCTCTGGCGGTACATTACTTCTTACAACTATGGATGGTGAAGAGTTCACTCGTCCTGTGAATGCCGATGCAGTCAAGAAATACTTCGCCTTAAAATTAAAAGAACAACTCGCTAAGTTGAAAACCCGAAAGGGCGGCTTAGGAAAAAATGAGCGTCTCGGTGGGCTGAAAACCCGAAAGGGCGGTCCAGACAAAAATTAGAGACAAAAACAGAAATAATCATCCCGGTAGATTGAAAACCCGAAAGGGCAATCTAGGCAAAAGTTAGGGATTCTGGCAAGTAACTGCATCTGGCCAGTCTTGATCATTTGAAAGCAACATTGTCTATCAAGGATTCTGCTTCAATCATCCTCAACTGAAGTTTTCGCCACAGTGGAATTCAAAGTTGTTAGGGAGAATAGTGGTCATTGTATTTCAATGTAACCCTTTCCATGTATTTACCATTTTTCAAACTTTGTAATGATCCATGGAATTACGTCATTTGCAGACTTCCATTCTATTAATAAAATTTGGGCCTTTGTCCCTTTGTTTGCAATTCTTATTTTGTTTCTGTTTGCAGAATTTCATTTATTTTTTATGATGATTTTTGAAACAAAATGTGAATAATTGATTTAAATTTTTGAAAATTATAAAAACATTTTCCTTTGAGTTATGAATGAGAAAAGGAACATCAATGGTTATTCTAAGGACAGTAGGATCGATGTTTTCCTTAGCAGGATTTGTTCTCGCTCCTCTGGCAGAATTTATTGACAGATCCCCAATAGAGTTTGTTGATATCTCCTCAACAGAGTTTGTTCCTATGAATGTGATCAGTTGTTGACAAGGTGATAGGTTTGTTGTGATGTGTTGAATTCATAAGGTCCAATGCTGTTTGGTTTCTCCCCAGTTAGGTCTTGATCTGAATCCTCTCCAGCTGATTATGTTATGGTCAGGCAGTTGAGTAGTTTTGAGGTCCACTTCTCCTTAATGGTAGTTCCCACGCAGAGATTCATTTTTGCTGTCCCCATCTGAAATCATATGAGGAATCTTCACTTAGAGTTTTATTCTCTAAACGTGTTGTTGTTGCTTTGGATGTCCCCAAACAGAGAGCGATGTTATTCTCTTCTAAGATGCGTTTACATGGTGATTGCTTGTCGTGTTTCATCTTGTCTTGTGGATGTTTTTCTCTCCAGATTGTATTTCTCACCAGAATGATTTATCCTTGCTGATTCCCCAGCGGAGACAGAGCATTACTGTTTCGTTTGCTCTCCAATCATAAAGCAGTGAGGTTAACTTCTCATTTCCCTGGCAGGTCCGAGATGTACTTCTCTCCGGATTGTTTTTTCCAGAGATTTATCCTCCTAGTGAAGATTGTGCATCTCTAATGCGGCTATTCCCTAGTGAAGTCACTGATGATATCTCTTTTAGTCACCTGTTGGGTTTTCTCTCATTTATGATGAGTATTGATCTAAAATCCCCCACAGTTTGACCTTTTGTTGTTTTCCTCAGCAAGTCCAGGATGCCTCGCTCAGATTTGGTTAATCCTCAGAGAGTGTTCTCGTATCTCTAGCAGATCTGCCTTGTACCCCCAGTGGATTTTGCGTAGATGTTTATATGTCTGCATTCCCCAGCGGATTCATTATTTCTCAGCAGCAGATCTCTTCATCCTTTTGAAATGGAAGTACCTGTGAATTTTTACGATCCCCAGGACGATTCAGAAAGATTGGGTTTGTATGATTCCCCAACAGTTTTCCTACCATTTTCAAAGCAGAGTTTATGTTGTTATCCTTTTTGTAGATCGTCGAACTTAGAAGATTGATATTTGGGTCTTTCCCCAAGGAGTATCTTCTTTTCTCCAGCAAGATTTGAGCCTTGTAGTAGGATTTATTTTTCTTTGATGGCTTTTGTTTATCTCTTGCAAGATTTCTTCGGCTAAATGCGTAGCAGAGTTGCCAATGATATCTCTATCTTGTTGAGATTAGCCGAGTATTTAGTGGTGTTGTGATGTTTTTTCCACCCTCTGCTTACTCTTTATGTCTGTTTTGTCAGCATATTCATACTCATAAACATTGCATGCGCATTCTTTTTGTTGTGCATAGCACATCGTTGTTGCATTTTACATTTTGCATTTGTTTTGGTGCTTCTTTGCTCTCTGGTGTTGTTATCCCCGTAGAGCGTGTGTGTCCTCTCTCCATTTAGAGTGTCGACCCCTAAGCACAAAATGCCTATCTTTGTTAATTCCCCACTGAGTTTGTTTCTTGTGGAAGATTTTGATTCAGTTTCCTCCCCAGTGTGTTATCTGGATGGAATTAGTCCCCAGTTGAGATATTTCCTCCTCGGGATGAGTCTTGTTTGACCGTTTATCTCCAGCTTATTCCGGGATTGAATTTGGGTCCCCTGCAATTTATTTTGCACCTTTGAGGATTCTGCGCCTTTCAGCTAAAATCTGCGTATGACTCCCCTTTTGGAAGGTTCAGTACTGTTTCGTGGCATTCCTTTATTTGAGAAGCCTGAGGCGATGCAGTTATTACCTTTTGTGACTCCGATGAATGGTAAGTCTCTTCGGTTTGAGGGACAGTTCGTTGTTGAGATTTGTGACTCCAATGAATGGTAAGTCTCTTCGATTTGACGGGACAGTTCGTTGTTTAGATTTTGTGACTCCGATGAATGGTAAGTCTCTTCGGTTTGACGGGACAGTTCGTTGTTGAGATTTTGTGACTCCATGAATGGTAAGTCTCTTCGATTTGATGGGACAGTTCATTGTTGAGATTTGTGACTCCAATGAATGGTAAGTCTCTTCGGTTTGACGGGACAGTTCGTTGTTTAGATTTTGTGACTCTGATGAATGGTAAGTCTCTTCGGTTTGACGGGACAGTTCGTTGTTGAGATTTTGTGACTCCATGAATGGTAAGTCTCTTCGATTTGATGGGACAGTTCATTGTTGAGATTTGTGACTCCAATGAATGGTAAGTCTCTTCGGTTTGACGGGACAATTCGTTGTTGAGATTTTGTGACTCCAATGAATGGTAAGTCTCTTCGGTTTGACGGGACAGTTCGTTGTTGAGATTTTGTGACTCCGATGAATGGCAAGTCTCTTCGGTTTGACGGGACAGTTCTTTGTTGAGATTTTGTGACTCCAATGAATGGTAAGTCTCTTCGGTTTGACGGTACAGTTCGTTGTTGAGATTTTGTGACTCCAATGAATGGTAAGTCACTTCGCTTTGACGGGACAGTTTGTTGTTGAGATTTTGTGACTCCGATGAATGGTAAGTGAAATTCTGGTATCAGACGTGTGATGTTAAGGTGTGATGTCACAACAACACACTCTGCATAATGGACAGCAATAACAGTGAAATAACACCAAGAATTGTTGACCCAGTTCGGTTATAACCAACCTACTCTGGGGACTACCAAGCCAGGGATGGAATTCACTACTTGTAGATATAATTTACAGACTCAACAACCCGTTGACAATCTCCTAAACTTATACTCTACTAATGACTTCCTACCTAAGAAACCACTTAGGTATGAGAACACCACTCAATCCCTTACAAACACTCAAAGAACCCACTTTGAGTACCCTTGATCTTACTTCACAGCTTCGATCAATCAACCACTCTCTATTGCTTCACAGCTTCTAGAGAGGACAGAAACTCAACACCTATTCAAACCCTAGAATAGTGTAAATACAAGAACTTTAAACAAACTCTAGACACTAAGCCTCCTGCTCTTGATCTTCTGAATGTTTTCTATACTTTTTCCTTTGGTCTTGTGCGCTTTATATAGCTCCTGAATTGGGCTTGGACTTGTCACAATATTTGATCAGATTTTTTAATTAAAACTGAATCTTCAAAACAGATTTTATCCCCAAAATCTTTTTAAATCTTCAACCTTTTAATTCTCCAACAGACCTGCAATCAAATCTCCCATGTAACATAAAATATCTATCCCAAGATATTCTCATCCAATGAGTCAACCACTCTCCACAATTCCAGCTAATACGCGTGCCCTAATAACCTGCTGTTGTTAATTCTGCAGGTCTGATGTTACAACATCACCTGTGTGACATCAGACATCCAACTTCAGCACACTTAACTACTTAACACAGCCCAGTGTTAAGACTTCAATGTTGCAACATCAGCACCTTGACATCAACATTGAATATACTTTATTTTACCAAAATTCCAGCCAATCCAGGAACTAACAATCTCCCCCTTTGGCTAATTTTGGCTAAAACAACCTCTGCACTCTGCAATCAACTTCTGCACTCTGCACCTTCAGAGATTTCAGCAGCGGAATAATCTTCAAAGAATTTGAAACTCTCAATCAGCAACAGTTTGACAATTTGCATAGTCTTCATCACTTGATCTGCTGCAGCACTATCTTCATTATTGATAACAGCCAATTGGTGCTCCCCCTTGAAAACATGAACCAGCATCACAGCTGTTCATTAGCTCATAATGTGCAGTAATTTACTCCCCCTAGATGTCTGCTTGGCTGCACTCTTCAAATGTCATGATATCTTCAAAACTCCCCCTCAATAACTGCATTACCACTTTTCAACTAAACACCTTTTACCAGCAACAGCTTATCTCCCCCTTAATATCTGCACCACACTGGCAGCATTTGGCAATGATACTTTTGACTATCTTGGCTATTTACTCCCCCTTTTTAGCCACAATCAGGCAAACTTCAGTTAGAAGCCCTATTAACATTAGTCAGTATACCCTAGCTCTCATTGTTAGCCTCTCAGTTAGTAAACAGGCAAAACAAATCTTAGAAGGAAACTAAAAGCATAAACAGTGCATAAACCAGCACAATATTCAAATTACAAAACCAAGCATAGCAAAAAAACGAAACTAAAAAAACTAAAACAACTGAAGGCAAGAGAAAATAAGCTAGTCTTCTTCTGAGCTTGCTTCATCAGCATTATATTGTCATTCATCTTCAGTGTCAGCATGATCATCTTGTTCCAAACTTTGAATCATCTTCTCAAACTTTATTTTCCTGTCAGTGCTGATCTTGATAACCATGTCAAGATCCTTGCAGGTCTCCCTTAAATCTTTAATCAGTTCAGATTTTGTACTGACCTTCTTAATCCCAAAGCTTGATGTTTCAACAATGTCTGGAACATGGCTCCCAGCAAACAGTTTGGGATGCAAAGATAAAGCTGATTTCCTCTTACATGCTGTGTCTGAACTTGTTAAGATGCCTGGATGTTGTTTCATCATAACTCCACAGATGAGCGAAGGAAATGCTATAGGCAGTTTGATAGCATTAGTGGTGGCATGTTTCGTAGTCTGCTCAAACACATATGCTCCATAGTCAAATTTCTTCTTAGTACCCACAGCATAAATAAACCTCCCTAGTCCAATAGCTGTTGTGGTTTTATGATTGGTAGGCACCCAATTTGCGGCGCCAATTCTGTGTAAGACAACATACTTAACACTAAGTTTGCTAGTTGACAGTTTCCCTTTCAAGGGCCACACCTTAACTTGACCAGCAGTTATTTCCTTGCAGACATCATTCTCAGTGGCTTCTATCTCAGCAAATTCTTCATCTTTTCTTCCTAGATACTTGTTTATAACTTCAGGAGAGAATTCAACACATTTTCCTCTCACAAACACTTTCATGTAGTCCACACTGCTTTTGTCTGAAATCTTCACAGGAATATTTACCACAAATTCCTTAACCAGGCTGTCATAGCACTCGGAGAACCCATGAACCGTCTTCATTAGACCAGCAGCCTTAATCACCTCTATGATTTCTTTAATCTCCATAATTTCTTTCCCAATCTCTCTCTCAAGAGCAAGTCTTCTTTGACAGATGAACTTCCACATCGACGCACTGCTTGCATAATGGAATGAAATGTTATCAACCGGAACCTCATGTATCTTGTCAGCAATTCTCTTCAAGATTGTCTTTCTGACAGGAGTGATGTTTTGAACACCATCCTCAACATCATACTCTGATTCAGATTCTTCCATTAGCTTCCTTTTTCTGGGATTCACATCAACCTTACTCCATGCTTTTGTTGGCCCAACAACAGTCTTTTTCCTCTTCTCATCAGAAGGTTTCTTTGAAGACGATTCAACCATCTTTCCTTTTCTTTTTCTTAGTCTCTTGGACAGACTAGGCACTGCTCTTCCAATGACTTCATTATCAGACAAGTCATCAACATCAATTACATCAGTAGTCTCAGCATCCCTACTAAACGATGTTCTAACCTCCTCTTCAACATCTGCTTCACCATGAATATCATCAACAGAAGTGGGTTCAGCAGATGTCCTAACATTCTCCTCAACATTTGTTTCTTCATGCATGTCTTCACTCTGATCAGCATCTTCAATAGCTATCATTGCAAGTTGTTGAAGACTTGACTTACCTTCCTGCATGTTGTCGTTCTCAGCTGGCATCCGATTCAGTGGGATTGAAATTCCTTTGATAGGGATTCCTTTGTCCAGAATCTTTGAGGCAAGATTACCCATCCTTTTGTCTACATCAAACTTCTCTTCAATAGTCTGAGACGTATATGATTTCGGCACTGTTTTGTCCCCAAATAACACACTAGTAACAACCTTCTTTGTTTCAGGATTCTTGAAAATAGTAGCAGGACTCTTAGGAGTTAGTTTAGTGGGTCTCGAAGTACCTGATTCTGGGAGCATCATTGAGATAGGTTCTATATTCAAAGCTTCTTCTGCAAATCCCTCTTCTGAAGAAACCCTAGCCTTATCTCGCGAAGAGCTTTGAGCGACAAATTTATTTGATGGAGACGCCGTGACTCTTTTCAGTGAGAGTTGATTCTTGAAGTCGAAGGAGTTGATTCGTTGCGAGAGCAGAGCTTTGAAGACGCGTGATGTTGTAGTACCGGGAAAGGGGGTTCTGAGACTAGGGGCTTGATTTGGAGTGTCAATGACTTTTTCCCTCCACAAAAACTTTCCTTTTAAAATACTCACATCAGAACTTGTTAACTTTGAGTGACCTTTCAGCATCCTGATGTCATAGTCTGATGTTATAACATCAACTTGTACATCACTAGTTAAATCTCCTTCAAGAGAGGTCCACTGATAACAGTTGTCTTTGGTTCTGGCACCCTTAATAACAATCTGATTATGCTCATCAGAAACCACACACTCATGCTTAGTGTAGTTTACCTCGTAACCTTCATCACACAACTGGCTTATGTTGATCAAATTTGCACTTAAGCCATTGACAAACATAACATTGTCAAGTTCAGGTCTACCATCACCTTGCACTTTCCCAACTCCTGCAACAACACCTTTTTCTCCATTGCCAAATATGACCTCATGAGAGGGGCAAGGTCTAAGATTATCAAACATGGATCTACATCCAGACATGTGCTTGGAACACCCACTGTCAAAATACCATGTTCCTTCTCTATCACCCATGTGAGCCAATAAGCACTTCACCTTCTCCTTAGGTACCCATTGTTTAACAACATTGGGCCTGTGCTCTCTCCATCTGTTTTGAGACTGTGGGTATCCATGCAGCTTGTAGCAAGAGTACTGCATATGTCCAAATCTTCCACAGTAATAGCATCTCACCCTTTCATCTCTGAATCTTCTGCCATGATGAGATTGCTTATGCTGCCATCCATGATGTGATCTCCTCCTACCATAACTGCCCTGCCATCCATTATGTTGATGTCTTCTCCCATAAGACGGCTGAGAATGCTGTTTCCTGGATTGTCTCCCATGATGGTGTGGCTTTCTTCTTCCATATACATAAAGAACAGCATTGGTGTATCCATAACCATACCCATACCAGTTGTCCTGATGTTGAGACATCTGATGAGACATGTGCTGTTTGAATGAGCAGCTTGCATGCTCTGGTGATATTGGGGAGGCCTATACTGACTAGCTCCTTGGGGTTGTATCTTCCTCTGATAAGGGCCATTCTTCTTCTCATCATTCAGGGGCTGAACAACCTTCTTTGGGGAAGGGCCCTGTTTCATAGGTTGATGTTGAGACAACGGTTGAGACATCTCCCTTTTTGTTCCTGAAGTGCTAGCCACATATCCTATGCCTGATTTATCTCCAGCAGATTTCTCTAACTGAAGAATTTTATCAAGATCAGCAGTACCACTATTCATCATCCTAATGAATTTAGTCATCTGATCCAGTTGGGACTTAACTAGCACAACTTCGTTTTCTCGATCAGCTTTTTCATTTTCAAGCTGAGCAATCTGTTGCTTATGATACTTGTTTTCTTGACAAATCTCAGCACTTTTCAAACACAACTCTCGATAAGTAGAATCTAGCTCCTCATAAGTTATTTCTTCATCACTACCATCATCAGACACAACAGTTCCTGTTACGGCTCTAGCATGCTTTGCTGACTCACCATCACTTTCACTATCAGATTCAGACCAGGAAACTGACATGCCCTTCTTCTGATTCTTCAAGAATGTGGGACATTCTTTCTTGACATGTCCATAACCTTCACATTCAAAGCACTGAACACCTGTATCCTGAGCAGTCTTCTCTTCATCTTTCTCTTTTGGATTGGTGGTGTCAGAGGAACTGTTCTTGACACTAGGCTTGTAGTTATTGTTCCATCGTTTTAACACTTTGTTGAACTACCTTCCCAACATTGCAATGGCTTATGACAAATCTTCCTGAGAATCTTTGACTGCCTTATCTTCTGCAGGAGTGGAGACCAAAGCAATACCCTTGGGTTTCTTTTCTGGTTCTTCTTCATTTAAACCAAGTTCAAAAGTCTGAAGAGATCCAATGAGCTCATCTACTCTCATCTTGCTGATGTCTTGAGCTTCTTCAATGGCAGTCACTTTCATCTTGTACCTCTTAGGTAAGGACCTAAGGATCTTCCTTACGAGCTTTTCCTCTGACATCTTCTCACCAAGAGCACTGGATGCATTCGCCAGTTCCAGAACATTCATGTGGAAGTCATGAATGGTCTCATCATCCTTCATCTTCAGACTTTCAAAGTTTGATGTTAAAATCTGAAGTCGTTACATCTTGACTCTAGATGTTCCCTCATGAGTAGCCTGCAAGATATCCCACGCTTCTTTAGCAACTTCACAGGTATTGATTAACCTGAAGATATTCTTATCCACTCCATTGAAGATGGCATTTAGAGCTTTGGAATTTCCAAGGGCAAGCTCATCATCCTCCTTGGTCCATTCTTCTTCAGGCTTTAGCTTAGAGGTGCCAGCATCATCCTTCTCACATACAACAGGTGCTTTCCACTCTTTAATAACAGCCTTCCAAGCCCTACTGTCCAAGGATTTTAAGAAGGTGGTCATCCTTGGCTTCCAATAGTCATAATTGGATCCATCCAAAATAGGGGGTCTGTTGACGAATCCTCCAACTTCTTTGTCCATCTTTACACCAGAAAGTAACTTCCCTAGATCTCACCCAGAGACAGACAGGATGCCTGCTCTGATACCAATTGAAATTCTGGTATCAGACGTGTGATGTTAAGGTGTGATGTCACAACAACACACTCTGCACAATGGACAACAATAACAGTGAAATAACACCAAGAATTGTTGACCCAGTTCGGTTACAACCAACCTACTCTGGGGGCTACCAAGCCAGAGATGGAATTCACTACTTGTAGATATAATTTACAGACTCAACAACCCGTTGACAATCTCCTAAACTTATACTCTACTAATGACTTCCTACCTAAGAAACCACCTAGGTATGAGAACACCACTTAATCCCTTACAAACACTCAAAGAACCCACTTTGAGTACCCTTGATCTTACTTCACAGCTTCGATCAATCAACCACTCTCTATTGCTTCACAGCTTCTAGAGAGGACAGAAACTCAACACCTATTCAAACCCTAGAATAGTGTAAATACAAGCACTTTAAACAAACTCTAGACACTAAGCCTCCTGCTCTTGATCTTCTGAATGTTTTCTGTACTTTTTCCTTTGGTCTTGTGCGCTTTATATAGCTCCTGAATTGGGCTTGGACTTGTCATAATATTTGATCAGATTTGTTAATTAAAACTGAATCTTCAAAACAGATTTTATCCCCAAAATCTTTTTAAATCTTCAACCTTTTAATTCTCCAACAGACGTGCAATCAAATCTCCCATGTAACAGAAAATATCTATCCTAAGATATTCTCATCCAATGAGTCAACCACTCTCCTCAATTCTAGCTAATAGCGTGCCCTAATAACCTGCTGTTGTTAATTCTGCAGGTCTGATGTTACAACATCACCTGTGTGACATCAGACATCCAACTTCAGCACACTTATCTACTTAACACAGCCCAGTGTTAAGACTTCAATGTTGCAACATCAGCACCTTGACATCAACATTGAATATACTTTGTTTTACCAAAATTCCAGCCAATCCAGGAACTAACAGTAAGTCTCTTTGGTTTGACGAGATAGTTCGTTGTTGAGATTTGTGACTCTGATGAATGATAAGTCTCTTCGGTTTGACGGGACAGTTCGTTGTTGAGATTTTGTGACTCCAATGAATGGTAAGTCTCTTCGGTTTGATGGGACAGTTCGTTGTTGAGATTTTGTGACTCTGATGAATGGTAAGTCTCTTTGGTTAGATGAGACAGTTTGTTGTTGAGGTTTTCTACTCAGATGGATGGTTAGTCTCCTCGGTTAGACGAGACAGTTCATTGTTGAGGTATTGATTTTCTCCAGTGGAATCTTGTTGTGCTAAGTCTTCCCTGTTGAGTTATATCCTTGTTGTGTTGTGGTTTATTTCCATATACGGTTATCCCCAGTTTGAATCTTTGCCTCAGCTGATTCCCAGTAGTTGTGCGGTATGTTCCCTGGCTAGTTGGTGGCCTCATGTGATGTGTTTCCCCGGTGGAGTTTCTTTCTCCTGTTCTTCTTTTTGTTGATCTCCTGTGGCATATTCTCCCCACAGCGGTCTTGTGTCTGCATATCATTTGCATAATCATATCATTTTGTGGTCTCTTAGGGCCAAAAATTGGGTTTATTGTTATATTTAAGTCTCTTCTATCTCGTCGAGACAAATATGTCAATCTCCTTATCTCCGGATAGAAGAAACTTAAATAGGGGCAGCTATAATACCTTAATTTTTGCCCCTAAGATCCCACATATCATTTTGTATCTCATATCACAAACAAGATCACCAGTATCCATGTGTTTTTATTACTTGCTTTATGTTTGTTTATATTTACTAACCTCTAACCAAAATACCAAAAACATTTTGCAACTTTCACTTGTTTCTTCTTCTCTGTGTGTTTAGGATTTTGCAGGAAGATTGATGGAAAAGGTATGTCTTGGAGATTGTGTGGCTATTTAGTTATGGTTGAGTTCAGATGGATGTTTGACCTCATCTTGGTGAAACTATCAAGTAGTTGCTTTAAGTGCGAGTTATTTGTGGCCGCGGTTTATTTCTCAAGCAGTTACTGTTGAGTTGTTGTGTGGTTATATTCATCAGGTTCATCTGAGTTCACTAGTCCAAATTGGGTTCATCTGTGGACTTATTTTCCCAGATGATTGATTTTTGAAGTGATTTAGAACTTATTATCAGAGATGCAGAGGATGATGAATTTAAGTGGCTTTTGTTTAGTTGTGGTTTGTTCAGTGGTAGCTGTGTGCACTTTATCAGAGGCTTGTGAAAAATTCGAGATTGGTTTTGGGCTAAAAATAAAGACTTGCTATCCATATTCATTTCCATTCTTTAAACCATTTCTTTTTTTTTTAAACCAATTCTTTTATCCATTTTCAAACCAATTTTCAATATCCATAACCATTTTTAATCCATAATCCAAATACCATTTTTTGATCCATGGTTATCCACTTCAATTCTCCCATAACCATTTTAAATCCATTCTAAAAATCCATTTTTATTTACTTTATCCATATTCCATTACAATGCCCATTCATAAAAAAAATTCTACAAAAAAATTCCACTATTGAATTTAGATAGGCCCATTGTCCTTTTTAGGTGTACGACCATTACAAAAAATGAGTAGTAATGAAAAGCCCATGAAGCTTATTCCATATACCACACGATGAAGCCTCATGCTGCAAAGAAAAAGTCAAGTCGTGTACCAGCCAAACCAACTTCCAAGCTGAACAAATATCAGCTACAAAAGGTATGAACCAAAACAACCAGCTGTGCATTCCCACAAAACAACGCACAACCCATCCAAGCCACTTGTCCAAGCCGCAGCTACACGAACCAAAACGATAATCCGCAAGCTTCAATACAAAATGCAAACAGCGCAAAACGCAACATACCAGCTACGATTTACACTTCAAAACGCGGTGCACCACAACCCAAAACGGCATCGCAAATTTAAGTCTGCAAGAAAAAAAATCACGTAAAAAAAATTCATGAGCAAAAACGCAGCAAGTTAAGCGTTGCGTATCAATTCTCAAACGCAGCAGTGCAACGAATAAAACGGCAATCCAATTTCAATTTCAATTCCTCTCCAATTCTATAAATAGAGACCACTACTCATTCATTTTTCCAAGCTTTCACAGCCCCAAAAACTCTGTCAAAATCACAACTCAAACCATTTCTTCACCAATTCAAAGTGTTCAACCGAAATCTCATTTTTCTTTCATAAATTCTCATCACTCCAAAACAACAAAAGAAAAACTCCAAATCAACAACAACACAACATCAACGACTTGCGAATCAAAGGAAGAAAAGAGAAGAAGATTCAATTTCACCTGAATTTGAAGGTAGTCACCGTTTCTGACGAGATTTTGTGATTTAATTTTGAATCCGTGGTTGAGTTTCGTTCGAAATTGATCGAACATTTGAGATCCTCATTAAATTCCGATTGCAACCGTGTAAAGATTTTATCCCGTCGCTACCTTGAGAGCTCCGCGCACCACCTCCCTCCGCCGTGTGAATAGTGTTTGTAGCGTTTTGGTTCTTTGAAGAAGAAGATGAGAATTTGTTGTCTGGCTTTTTCTTTTTTCCTTTTAACACATCATTTGTTTTTTTATTTTTTTCTCTTTTCTAAAAAATGCTTTGGGCCATGTGGCCTTCTTTCCACTCTATCACCTCCATTTTTCTATCAAACCTCTCTCTCTTTTTCTTTAATTTTTCTTTTACTTTTTATTTTCATTTTTTTGTTCTTCTTTATTTTTTTCTTAATGATTTCTAAAAAGTAGATCTGCATTTTTTTTAATTCTGGTTATCATTTGTTTTTTTAATGTTACTTTAAAGAAAAAATCTCTTGAAAATTGGATTGAATATTTTATTCTTGATCTTTGTTTTCCTCTTGATGTTGGTTTTGGATTACATTTTTTAAGGCATTATTTCTCTTTAAATTCATTGGACTTAGGGTGTAGATAAAGTTGGATAAATGTTCACTAATTCAAATCTATCTGTAAAGTGAATTATTTAATTCACTTTAGGTGCTTTGAGTTAATGAGATGTTTAGCACTTTAATCCACCAAAATGAGTGCATGAACTTAAAGATGGAATTGTCTTGAATTTGTAATTCAATTTGGTTTCCTCTTTCTTCTATTTCTTTTTATTTTGATCTATGAAAGTCAAAGATATTGGAATTCTTTTGTTGAATTTCGATCGAGACGAGATCGTTACCATTCTTTTCTTTTCGTGCGGTATCGACTTCGGATGACGATCTATATATCGTCATCTAGCGTACATTAGCACATAGAGTTATTGACCGGCCTCATTGTAGGGTAATTACTCCGTAAATTACTCGGCGATTGCTTAACATAGCGCAATATTTGTCCCGAATCGGAAAATTATCAAGAATGATTGATTATTTGTCTTATGGTTCACAACTCATGAAACTTGTTGTTAGGAGGCTTTGGTCTTATCAATCCTCTAATGAGTTTCATCAACCTTGACCTAAGTGCAATTATTCGATTGTTATTGATAACACTAACAACTAATCACTAACTTACTAACAATTTTATTATTTTAATTTTGTTTATGTTTCCTTCTCGCTCCTTATCTCTTTTATTTCTTTTATGCTTCATTATTATCATTCCATATCATGTTTATGTTTCCGCAATTTTTCCTTTGTCCGTTGGACATATGTTTATGTTTCCGCAATTTTTCCTTTGTCCGTTGGACATATGTTTATGCTTATGCCTTTTTTCTCTTTGTCCACTTGGACTTAAAACATTAATAAAGGATTAAACCATAAAAAAACTTAATTCTCCTCATTTTTGACTATTGGTTACTATCCTATGCTTTGGAGTGATCTCTTTATGGACCTCTTTTGAAGTAATATTGGACTTATGGACCTAGAATTAGGACTTCTTATCCCTTTACTTGGAGTATGGATTGAAGACTTGCCTTTATTTGGCCAATTTGCTTAAGGATGGAATTCTTTTAATATTGCTTTGAAGTGGCTCCAGTTTGGTTAGATCCTTCTTTTCCCTAGCTTTTATTTCATGCACTAGGATAGTCACTTCTTCTCCTCCCCATTCTTAAATTTTCAAAATCTTCTCCCTTTTTCAAAATCTTCTTCTTATTTTCAAACTTAAAACCACTTTCATAATAAAACCTTGACTTTTGTCAAGTGACATTTTAAACTTTGTTTTTTTAATAAAAGTCAATCCATCTTAAATCATACTTTGACCATTTCATAAAAATATAAAAAATACAAAACTCATCCAAAATTTTTGTGCTTTTATGCACCTTTTTCTTTTAAACTTTTCAAAAAGAATTAGACATGAGTCATTTTTTGATGAGATGTAAAACTCCTAACCATGGTATTTTGTTGAAAGTATGGTCGTTTTCCACTTAGATGTTGAAGTGATTAGTCTTGTTGATGTTAATCCAAGCAAATCCTCCATCTTAATGTGATGCAAATGCCACTTTCCCATACCTTTGGGTAATTAGTTGAGTATTCTCTCTTGAGAATGACAGGTTGTCTTTTTCAAGATAAAATAAACCATAACCAATAATTTTCATTCTTTGTACCACGAACTACGAGGTTTTGATCCTACATTGCACATCGTGGGTACATAGGCATGAGGCGATAAGTCTCTCCAAACACAAAAATCTTAAAAAATAATTCTCTTCTCATCTCCTCAATCTCTTTACAAGCAAACCATTTTTAGACCAAAAAGCGGTAGATATTTCAAAGGGTTCCTATAGAGTACTATAGACGTTTTGGGTGCTAACACCTTCCCATTACGTAACCAACCCCCTTACCTATTCTCTGTTTGTTCTTGTTTTTTTAGAACTCTTTAGGTTTTATTCGCTCTTTTTCCTTTCCCTTTGTGGATAAAATAAAAGTGCGGTGGCGACTCTTGCTTATTTTTGAGTTAAGTTAATTAATAGCTTATACTCACAAATTTTACCGCTACAGGGAGGAACTTGATAGTTCCTGGATTGGCTGGAATTTTGGTAAAACAAAGTATATTCAATGTTGATGTCAAGGTGCTGATGTTGCAACATTGAAGTCTTAACACTGGGCTGTGTTAAGTATTTATTTGCTGAAGTTGGATGTCTGATGTCACACAGGTGATGTTGTAACATCAGATCTGCAGAATTAACAACAGCAGGTTATTAGGGCACGCGTATTAGCTGGAATTGTGGAGAGTGGTTGACTCATTGGATGAGAATATCTTGGGATAGATATTTTCTGTTACATGGGAGATTTGATTGCAGGTCTGTTGGAGAATTAAAAGGTTGAAGATTTAAAAAGATTTTGGGGATAAAATCTGTTTTGAAGATTCAGTTTTAATTAACAAATCTGATCAAATATTGTGACAAGTCCAAGCCCAATTTAGGAGCTATATAAAGCGCACAAGACCAAAGGAAAAGGTACAGAAAACATTCAGAAGATCAAGAGCAGGAGGCTTAGTGTCTAGAGTTTGTTTAAAGTGCTTGTATTTACACTATTCTAGGGTTTGAATAGGTGTTGAGTTTCTGTCCTCTCTAGAAGCTGTGACGCAATAGAGAGTGGTTGATTGATCAAAGCTGTGAAGTAAGATCAAGGGTACTCAAAGTAGGTTTTTTTAGTGTTTGTAAGGGATTGAGTGGTGTTCTCATACCTAAGTGGTTTCTTAGGTAGGAAGTCATTTGTAGAGTATAAGTTTAGGAGATTGTCAACGGGTTGTTGAGTCTGTAAATTATATCTACAAGTAGTGAATTCCATCCCTGGCTTGGTAGCCCCCAGAGTAGGTTGGTTGTAACCAAACTGGGTCAACAATTCTTGGTGTTATTTTACTGTTATTGTTGTCCATTGTATAGAGTGTGTTGTTGTGACATCACACCTTAACATCACACGTCTGATACCAGAATTTCAATTGGTATCAGAGCAGGCATCCTGTCTGTCTTTGGGTGAGATCTAGGGAAGTTACTTTCTGGTGAAAAGATGGACAAAGAAGTTGGAGGATTCGTCAACAGACCCCCTATTTTGGATGGATCCAATTATGATATTGGAAGCCAAGGATGACCACCTTCTTAAAATCCTTGGACAGTAGGGCTTGGAAGGTTGTTATTAAAGAATGGAAAGCTCCTGTCATGTGTGAGAAGGATGATGCTGGCAAAGATAGAGAAGGCACCTCTAACCTAAAGCCTGAAGAAGAGTGGACCAAGGAGGAAGATGAGCTTGCCCTTGGAAACTCCAAAGCTCTGAATGCAATCTTCAATGTAGTGGATAAGAATATCTTCAGGTTAATTAATACCTGTGAAGTTGCTAAGCAAGCATGGGACATCTTGCAGGCTACTCATGAAGGAACATCTAGAGTCAAGATGTCAAGACTTCAGATTTTAACATCAAAATTTGAAAGCCAGAAGATGAAGGAAGATGAGACAATTCATGATTTCCACATGAGTGTTCTTGAGCTGGCCAATGCATCTAGTGCTCTTGGAGAGAAGATGTTAGATGAAAAGCTTGTGAGGAAAATCCTTAGGTCCCTACCTAAGAAGTATAAGATGAAGGTTACTGCCATTGAAGAATCATAAGACATCAGCAAGATGAGAGTTGATGAGCTCATTGGATCTCTTCAAACCTTTGAGCTTGGGTTTAATGAGGAAGAACTAGAAAAGAAGCCAAAGAGTATAGCCCTGGTGACAAATGGTGAAGAAGAGAAAGGGAAGAAATCCGAATCCCAGGAGGATCTATCTCAGGCCATAGTAATGTTGGGAAGACAGTTCACCAAAGTATTCAAGAGAATGAATAATAACTCCAGGCCTAATGTCAAGAACATGACTTCTGACACCAGCAAGAAGGATGAAGAGAAAACTGCCCAAGATAAAGGTGTTCAGTGCTTTGAATGTGAAAGGTATGGACATGTCAAGAAAGAATGTCCCACCTTCTTGAAAAAGCAGAAGAAGGGCATGACAGTTTCCTGGTCTGACTCTGATAGTGAAAGTGAAGGCGAGTCAGCAAAGCATGTGAGAGCTTTAATAGGAGCAGTTGTATTTGATGATGATTCTAGTGATGGAAAAGTAACTTATGAGGAGTTAGCTTCTACCTATCAAGAGATGTGTTTAAAGAGTGCTGAAATTTGTCAAGAAAACAAGTGCCACAAACAACAGATTGCTCAGCTAGAGAATGAAAAGACAGATCTGGAAAATGAAGTGGTGCTAGTTAGAGCTCACCTTGATCAAATGACCAAGTCTATTAGGACGCTGAGCTGTGGTACAGACACACTTGACAAGATACTTCAGTCAGAAAAAGCTGCTGGAGACAAAGCTGGGATAGGTTATGTGGCTGAGGACAAGGGAACCTCAGAAGGAAGCACTTCAGGTTCAAAGAAGGAAGTGTCACAACTTTCATCTCAACATCAGCCAAAGAAGCAGGATCCTACCCCTAAGAAAGCTGATGTTTCACAACCTAAGAAGATTGAGAAGAAGATTGGTCCCTATCAGAAGAGAAAGCAGCCACTGGGAGCTAGCCAATATATGCCCCCACAATACCATGAGAGCATGCAAGCTTCTCAGTTCAAACAGCACATGTCTCATCAGATGTCTCAACATCAGGATAACTGGTATGGGTATGGTTATGGATACACCAATGTTGTTCCTTATATATATGGAAGAAGAATGCCACACCATCATGGGAGACAATCAAGGAAACAGCATTCTCAGCCGTCTTATGGGAGAAGATATCAACATAATAGATGGCAGGGCAGTTATGGTAGGAGGAGACCACATCATGGATGGCAGCATAGGCAATCTCATCATGGCAGAAGATTCAGAGATGAAAGGGTGAGATGCTATTATTGTGGAAGATTTGGATATATGCAGTACTCTTGCTACAAGCTGCATGGATACCCACAGTCTCAAAACAGATGGAGAGAGCACATGCCCAAAGTTGTTAAACAATGGGTACCTAAGGAGAAGGTGAAGTGCTTATTGGCTCACATGGGTGATAGAGAAGGAACATGGTATTTTGACAGTGGGTGTTCCAAGCACATGTCTGGATGTAGATCCATGTTTGATAATCTTAGACCTTGCCCCTCTCATGAGGTCATATTTGGCAATGGAGAAAAAGGTGTTGTTACAGGGGTTGGGAAAGTGCAAGGTGATGGTAGACCTGAACTTGAAAATGTTATGTTTGTCAATGGCTTAAGTGCAAATTTGATCAGCATAAGCCAGTTGTGTGATGAAGGTTACAAGGTAAACTACACTAAGAATGAGTGTGTGGTTTCTGATGAGCATAATCAGATTGTTATGAAGGGTACCAGAACAAAAGACAACTGCTATCAGTGGACCTATCTTGAAGGAGATTCAACTAATGATGTTCTAGTTAATGTTATAACATCAGACTATGACATCAGGATGCTGAAAGGTCACTCAGAGTTAACAAGTTCAGTTGTGAATGTTTTAAAAGGAAAGTCTTTATGGAGGGAGAAAATTAGTAATTAGTCTTTAAAGAGTATTCAAAATTAGGCGCCATACTATATTAATAATACATCAAGACTTACCAAAGCATTCTCATCGCAACGCTTCATCTCCCTAAATCTCAACAGAATAGAAAGTTCTTCTCCAAACCTAGTCTGTCACAAAGGAACGATGTCTGTCCCTTCCAAGAGCTCTGAGCAGGTACGAACTGGGGTTTCTTCCGAAGAACTCATTTCTAGTGCTCTTCCCGAGTCATGTAACCCTAAACCCTCGACCACGGTGAATAAACCTGAAGCTAGGTCATCATCCTCTCAAGATGTTGAGGAGAAGTTTGATGTAGACAAGCACTTGGAACAGATTGCCACCAAAATCCTGGAGAAAGGGATACGGGTGAAAGGGATTTCTGTCCCTTTAAGGCAAATGCCTGCTGAGACAGGCCCTGAGGCAAGAAGCTGAAGGTGAAGACCCTAATAACACTGATGTCAGCTTGGATGTTAGAACATCGTACCCTAGGAATGAAAGTCACAGGGGTAAAGGGAAGGAGCAGGTTGAGGTTATAGAGATTGAGGACTCATCTGATGAAGATAGAATTGGAAGAGGGAAGGATAAGAAAAGGACCTCATTTACATGGAGCAAATGTACCAGGTCTGGCAAGAAAAGGAGAATCAGGGAAGAGTCAGATTCTGAGAGTGATGCTCAAGACATCAACCCTGCTGCAAATCAAGTGCCTGATAACATCTCATCTCACAGTGCCAGAAGTGCATCCTTGTGGAGTTGTGTGAGCCTAAGAAAGGTAGCTCTGGAAAGAGAGGTAGTAGCAAAAGACTTAGAATCTACTGAAATTATTGACCTAATTAAGCTTGCTGGTCTCATAAGGACTGTGTCAGGGTTGGCTGATTGCTATGATAGACTGGTCAGAGAATTCATAGTTAATATACCTGAATCGATAAATGACAGCAAGAGCCAAACTTTCAGAAGAGTTACCATCAGGGGTAAGTGCGTCTGGTTCTCTCCTGAGATGATCAATGCCTACTTAGGAAGAAATGAGGAAGATTATGAGGAATTAGAAGCCTCCAACAATATTATATGCAAAGAAATCACTGTCTGTTGAGTGTCAAATATGCTTTTCTGCACAGGATAGGTATTGCCAACTGGGTTCCTACTAGTCACAAGACCACAATTTCTGTTGAATTGGGGAAGATAATTTATGCAGTTGGGACAAAGCAAAGAATTGACTTTGGCTCCTACATCTATGATCATACTATTAAGCATGCTGCTACAAATGCTGTAAAGATGCCCATTGCTTTTCCCTCTCTCATTTGTGGGATTGTCTTGTCTCAACATCCTGGAATTCTACAGCATTCAGATGTTGCTTGTAAAAGAAAGCCTGCCTTGTCACTCCATCACAAGTTGAAACATGTTCCTTACAGTGTCAAGACATCTGCCTCAACATCACAACAGTCACCAGCCAAGACTGGGTTGATCACAGAACTAGAGGAGGCTTGCAAGGAGCTAGATGAAGTCATAAGAGTTAGTACTGAAAGGAAACAAAAATTTGAAAGACTTATCATGGCTCTGAGATTGGCAACAAAGGAAGGTGAAGCTGTCAACACAAGGAAGGATGCTATTGATGAAGATGATAGTGATGATCTCAGCTCAGAAGATTCAAGCTTTTAATGATTGCCTTCTATTTTAGTAGGGTTAGCTTTATTTTCTGTATTTGTTTTAGCACTTAATGTGCTTGGTTTTGTAATTTGAATATTGTGTTGGTTTATGCACTGTTTATGCTTTTAGTTTCCTTCTATGTTTTTTTTTGCTTATTTACTAACTGAGAGGCTAACAATGAGAGCTAGGGTATACTGACTATAGTTAATAGGGCTTCTAACTAAAGTTTGCCTAATTGTGGCTAAAAAGGGGGAGAAAATAGCCAAGATAGTCAAGAGTATTATTGCCATATGCTGCTAATGTGGTGCAGATATTAAGGGGGAGATAAGCTGTTGCTGGTAAAAGGTGTTTAGTTGAAAAGTGGTAATGCAGTTATTGAGGGGGAGTTTTGAAGATATCATGACATGTGAAGAGTGCAGCCATGCAGATAAATTGCTGCACATTATGAGCTACTGAACAGTTGTGATGCTGGTTCATGTTTCAGAGGGGGAGCACCAATTGGCTGTTGTCAATAATGAAGATGGTGCTGCAGCAGATCAAGTGATGAAGACTTTGAAGAGTATCAAACTGCTGCTGATTGAGAGTTTCAAATTTCTGAAGATTATTCCGCTGCTGAAATCTCTGAAGGTGCAGAGTGCAGAAGTTGATTGCAGAGTGCAGAAGTTGTTTGCAAAGTACAGAGATTGTTTTAGCCGAAATTAGCCAAAGGGGGAGATTGATAGTTCCTGGATTGGCTGGAATTTTGGTAAAATAAAGTATATTCAAGGTTGATGTCAAGGTGCTGATGTTGCAACATTGAAGTCTTAACACTAGGCTGTGTTAAGTATTTATTTGCTGAAGTTGGATGTCTGATGTCACACAGGTGATGTTGTAACATCAGATCTGCAGAATTAACAACAGCAGGTTATTAGGGCATGCGTATTAGCTGGAATTATGGAGAGTGGTTGACTCATTGGATGAGAATATCTTGGGATAGATATTTTCTGTTACATGGGAGATTTGATTGCAGGTCTGTTGGAGAATTAAAAGGTTGAAGATTTAAAAAGATTTTGGGGATAAAATCTGTTTTGAAGATTCAGTTTTAATTAACAAATCTGATCAAATATTGTGACAAGTCCAAGCCCAATTCAGGAGCTATATAAAGCGCACAAGACCAAAGGAAAAGGTACAGAAAACATTCAGAAGATCAAGAGCAGGAGGCTTAGTGTCTAGAGTTTGTTTAAAGTGCTTGTATTTACACTATTCTAGGGTTTGAATAGGTGTTGAGTTTCTGCCCTCTCTAGAAGCTGTGAGGCAATAGAGAGTGGTTGATTGATCGAAGCTGTGAAGTAAGATCAAGGGTATTCAAAGTGGGTTCTTTGAGTGTTTGTAAGGGATTGAGTGGTGTTCTCAAGTGGGTTCTTTGAGTGTTTGTAAGGGATTGAGTGGTGTTCTCATACCTAAGTGGTTTCTTAGGTAGGAAGTCATTAGTAGAGTATAAGTTTCGGAGATTGTCAACGGGTTGTTGAGTCTGTAAATTATATCTACAAGTAATGAATTCCATCCCTGGCTTGGTAGCACCCAGAGTAGGTTGGTTGTAACCGAACTGGGTCAACAATTCTTGGTGTTATTTTACTGTTATTGCTGTCCATTGTGCAGAGTGTGTTGTTGTGACATCACACCTTAACATCACACGTGTGATACCAGAATTTCAGAACTGACTCCGCTGGGGAAGATATTTGTCCCAAGCTTAAGAGAAGGTTGTGAAGATTTATGTCTTGTATAAAGCCCAAGATTGAGGCTAAAAGGGTTTGACTCAACAAGAGAGTGCTTTCATCTGTCTGGTACAAAGCCCAGGATTGTGGCTGAATAAGCTGGAGAAATCATTATACCAAACCTAAGAGGAGGCTGACTTCTGCTAGGGGAAATCCTTATACCGAGCCTAAAAGGAGGCTGGAAAAGTTTGACTCAATAAGAGAGTGTTTTTATCTGTCCTGTACAAAGCCTAGGATTGAAGCTAAAAGGGTTGACTCAACAAGAGAGTGCTAAAAGGTGATTGAATCAACAAGAGAGTCTGAAAAGGTTAGATTTGCTGGGGAGAATCATTGTACAAAGCCCAAGAGGAGGCTAAATATGCGGAGGAAAGATCATTATACAAAGCCTAAGAGGAGGTTAACTTTGCTGGAGATTATTGGAATCCCGAGGCAGGTCCAAATGGGGAATCAACTCTTGCTAAGGGTTACAGAAGAGTTGAGATATCAGATGCCTTGAGGTTCTGATTTGGGATAGTGTTGACCCTGGATCGGGGATTTTAGGAGAGAGACTGGGTTTTAGCTCTACCGGAGATTGATCTAGAATGACCAGGGTTTCTCCTATGTTTGCAGGGAACTTGAGAATGTCTTTAAAACTCAAGGGGAAATTTAGACTATGCAAGCCTACTGGTGTGGAAGAGTTTATCTTTGTATGATGCCCAAGGGGAGGTAAGTGTTTTAAGGGATGAGAATCAACCCTAAATTGGTCTGAGATTTGACACTGGAAAGACTCCTCTAGAAAAGGATGACTAAGTTTTGTCTTATACCTTTAGGAGGTCTTCAGGGTCCTTGTATTAAGCCCAAGAAAAGGCATGAGAACTTCCAAGAAGCCAGAGGGTCCTTGTACAAAGCCCAAGAGGAGGCGGGGATGCTTTTAGGAAGCCTCTGGGTCCCAAACCAAGAAAAGTTCAAGAAATGCTATTCACCGAGAATAGATCATTTAGTGAAAGTTTTGAGGCTTGAAGAAATTCAAAAGATGCCATTCACCAAGAATGGATCACCTCTGGGGAATAGAATTTCTTTGACAAGTTCTAGGGGCGACAGCCTGAGAAAAGGTTCACCGAGATTATTGTCTTTCTCTTTGTTCCATATTGTTTAAGCCCAAGAGAAGGCAAGACTGTATCTGGAAGTCCTATGGGGATCTAGTTTTGACCGTATTAAAGAGTGATCAATTGGCTTTAGCTAGTTCTAGACCTAGTTGCTGGGGAAAGCTCTAAATAACTATACTAGTATATATACAGTTGATATATGACAAGTATTTAAAAGGGTATGAAAGAAGGACTCATAAGGGAGCAGCTTCCCACAATACAGTTATATATATATATATATATATATATATATATATATATATATATATATATATATATATGAAAGCGAGTAAATGAAAGACGATAAAAACTTACAGGAGAGCAAGGTTCCATGCTATGTTGTTGGTTGTTCAAAGAAATTAAAGAAAGTTTTGATAACAACATGTATATTTGAATCTAAATAAAAAGAGAAGTTATTGTTGAAAATATTGTTGGGGCTTATACTCAAGGAGAGGCCCAAGGTTTAACAGTGAGTGCACCGTTGTTTTGAAGATCGTGTCGAGACTTATTCAACGACTGAGGTCCAAAAGAGGTTTTCTTTACATGTGGGTTGGGTCTTACACTCGTTTAAGAGGCCCAAAGATGTTTTGAAAAAGAAAAATGGGACTTACAACACGAGGGGAGGCCTAGTTGATTTTGTTTTAAAAGGCAACGACCGCACCGTGATTTTGAAAATACAACGGAACTTATACAACATATGAAGCCCAAAATGGTTTGTATTTACAAAGGATTAGGTCTAACACTCTATTATAGGCCAAAAAAATTATTTTTGTATAAGTGATGGGGCTTACAACTCAGGGAGAGGCCCATAATGGTTTTGGTTTTGAACTGGCAATCGCGGCGTGATTTTTGAAAATGCAGTGGGACTTATACAATGTCTGAGGCCCAAAATGGTTTTGGTTAAAAGGGATTGGGTCTTACACTCTATTAGAGGCCCAAGAGTGTTTGAAAATTTAAAATCGAGAGGAAACCCTAATTTTAAATAAAATGTTATTTTTTCAAAGGTAATTTAAATAATAAATGACAAAATATCAATTATATTTAAAAACAAGTTATACACTTTGGAAAATATCTTGAAAAATCATGTTTAATCATATGAATGTTTAAAATTCAATTGATTTTGAAAGATCAAAGTGGGAATTTCATTTAAAAATGTTTAAAAACAAATAAAATGAAATTAATTTCAAAAATTCTAACTATATTAAATAAATAAGGTTAGTTCTTGTATTGGATGGAATTTTGATAAAACAAAGTTGAACAATGTTGATGTCATATGTTTGATGTCATAACATTGGTTCCTAACATTAGTTGTTGCAGGGTTGGAGTTTTGTATGCTGATGTTATAAGTGATGTCTTGACATCAGTTAGCAGAACATCAGACTGTGATGTTTTAGGGCTGCACGTGTATGTTGGTTTTGAGAAGATCTGTTAGAGAGATTGAATGCGAAAATCTTGGAGAAGATATTTTCGGTTACAATCAGATTTGGAGCAGATTCTGTAACCAACTTTAGGGCTGATTTGGAGAGATTTAAAAAGATTTGAAGATCAAATTTGTTTTAGATTCTGATTTTAATAACAAATCAAATCAGAGTTTTTGGAGGAGATCCAAGCCCAAGTCAGAATTCTATAAAGAGCAGCCTCAACCCTAATTGAAGTTAACGAAGAAAGAGAGCTAAAGACTGAGTGTCATTTGTGTCTTCGTGTGTGTGTTTGTAAACCATTCATGTGTGAATTGGTGTTACTATTTTGAGTTGTAAGTGTATGCACTCTAGAGCTTTTAAGCAAGAGTGTGGTGTTCTTGATCAAAGCTTTTAAGCAAGATCAAGGTGTGGTTTAAAGTGTAATCTTTGAATTGTATCACTGAGGTGATTTAGGGAGTGAGTGGTTTCTCATATCTATGTGGTTTCTTAGGTAGAAGGTTCATTGGGTAGTGATTAAGTTTAGGAGATGTCAACTGGGATTGTTGAGTCTTTAAATTAATACTACTAATAGTGAAATTCCTCCCTGGCTTGGTATCCCCCAGACGTAAGTAGTTAGACCGAACTGGGTAAACAATTCATTGTGTTGATTTACTGTTGCTTTTACCTTGTTCATATAGCATATTGTGTTGTTGTGACATCACACTTAACATCACACATATGATACCAGAATTTCAATTGGTATCAGAGCAGGCATCCTACTCTGCATCTGGGTGAGATCTAGGGCTAATACTTTCTGGTACAATGGACAAGGAGACTGGTGGATTTGTGAATAGACCCCCTATTCTAGATGGCTCTAATTATGACTATTGGAAACCACGGATGGTTACCTTCTTGAAGTCCTTAGACAGCAGGGCTTGGAAGGCTATTGTGAAAGAATGGAAACATCCTTTTATTGTGGAAAAGGATGAGAATGGAAAGGAAGTAGAGGGTAGCTCAAAACTGAAACCTGAAGAAGAATGGACCAAGGAAGAGGATGAACTTGCCCATGGGAATTCTAAAGCCTTGAATGCCATATTCAATGGTGTTGATAAGAACATCTTCAGGTTGGTCAACACTTGTGAAGTAGCTAAGGAAGCATGGGATATCTTGAAGACAACTCATGAAGGGACCTCTAAAGTCAAGATGTCAAGACTTCAACTTTTGACAACAAAGTTTGAAAATCTGAAGATGAAGGAGGATGAGACAATCCATGATTTCCACATGAACATCCTTGAGCTGTCAAATGCTTCTAGTGCCCTAGGAGAGAGGATGACTGAAGAGAAGCTGGTGAGGAAAATTCTTAGATCTCTTCCCAAGAGATATAAAATGAAGGTGACAGCTATAGAAGAAGCGCAAGACATCAGCAAGATGAGGGTTGATGAGTTGATAGGTTCTCTTCAAACCTTTGAATTAGGAATGGAAGAGGAACCTGAAAAGAAAACCAAAAGTATATGTTGGTGTCTAGTTCTGAAGATTCTAAGAAAGAGAAGGGTGCTGAGTCTCAGGAGGAGCTGTCACAGGCCATTGTCTTGCTGGGAAGACAGTTTAACAAGGTTATGAAGATGATAAATATGAGTTATAATCCTAATGTCAAGAACATCATATCTGACACCAACAGATCAGGAGATCAGGGGAAGAAAACTAGAGATGAAGAAAAGTCCAATAATGACAAGGGAGTCCAATGCTATGAGTGTGAAGGGTATGGTCATGTCAAGAAGGAATGTCCTACTTATCTCAAAAAGCAGAAAAAGGGGTTATCTGCTTCCTGGTCTGATAGTGAAAGTGAATCTGAAGATGAATCAGCTAAGCTTGTTAGAGCTATGATTGGGGTTTGTGAGTCAAATGATGATTCACGTGATGACGAGGTTACTTATGAAGAGCTTGTTGCCTCGTATAAAGAACTATGCATGAGAAGTGAACAAGTGTGTCTTGAAGGAGAGAAGCTGAAGAGAACCATAGTGCAGTTAGAGGCTGAAAAGACTGAACTTGAAAATGAAGTCAATATGCTTAACTCTAAATTGGATTCTATGACCAAAACTGTTAGAATGTTGAACAATGGTACTGATGCTCTAGACAACATTCTTAGTATTGTGAAAATTGCTGGAGACAAAAGTGGGTTGGGATTCAACAATGTTGCTGCTTCTGATGATGTTATTACCAGTTCCAAACTAGTGATGTTAAAACAGATGTTTAAACATTCTGGCAGGATTCCTTCTAGAAAGAAATTCAGGCACTGGAGATGTCATCACTGTGGGCGTTTTGGACACATAAAGGCCTACTGTTATAAGCTACATGGGTATCCTCAGAAGGCACATCAGTTTACTCCCACACAGAAGTTTCCCATAGGTAATCAGGCCTTAAATTCTAAGAAGCAATGGGTTCCAAAAGGTAAAGTTACCAGCTTAATAGCTCACACTTCTCTTAGGGTTTCTACCAAAGAAGACTGGTACTTTGATAGTGGGTGTTCAAGACACATGACAGGAGTTAAGAATTTATTGGTAGATGTTAAGCTTCAGTCTTCAGGTCATGTAACATTTGGTGATGGTGTCAAAGGAGAAATCAAGGGGATGGGAAAGTTGAATTGTGCTGGTGCTCCTAGACTGGATGATGTTCTTCTTGTCAAAGGGTTTACAGCAAATTTGATCAGTATTAGTCAACTTTGTGATCAAGGATTCAAAGTAGATTTTACAAAATCTGAGTGCAATGTCACAAATGAGAAAGGAGAAGTCATCATGAAAGGTGTTAGGTCTAAGGACAACTGTTATCTATGGGTGCAGCAAGACTCAAGTACCTCAGTATCTGTGTTGGCTAGAGATGATGAAGTCAAAATTTGGCATCAAAAGTTGGGACATCTTCATCTGAAGGGAATGAAGAGAATAATGTCTTCAGAAGCTGTCAGAGGAATTCCTAAACTCAATATTGAAGAAGGAAGAGTTTGTGGAGATTGTCAAAGAGGGAAGCAGACCAAGATGTCATATCAGAAGCTTCAACATAACACCACCTCCAAAGTTTTGGAACTTCTTCATATGGACTTAATGGGACCTATGCAGGTAGAAAGTCTAGGTGGGAAGAAGTATGCTTATGTTGTTGTGAATGACTATTCTAGGTACACCTGGGTGAGTTCATTAGAGACAAATCAGAGGTGTTTGATGTTTTTAAAGAGCTTTGTCAAAGACTCCAAAGGTAAAAGGAGAGTAATGTTATTAGAATAAGGAGTGATCATGGAAGAGAGTTTGAAAATAGAAAGTTTGCTGAATATTGTTCTGCTGAAGGCATAAGCCATGAGTTCTCTTCTCCAATCACTCCTCAGCAAAATGGAGTTGTTGAAAGGAAGAATAAAACTATTCAAGAGTCTGCTAGGGCAATGATTCATGCCAAAAAGCTTCCTTACCATTTATGGGCTGAAGCTATGAACACTGCTTGCTATATTCACAACAGAGTTACTTTGAGAAGGGGCACTTCAGCTACTCTGTATGAACTATGGAAAGGAAGAAAGCCAAATGTGAAGTACTTTCATGTTTTTGGAAGCAAATGTTACATTTTGTCAAATCGTGAACAGAGGAGAAAATTGGATCCTAAAAGTGATGAGGGAATTTTTCTAGGATACTCTACAAATAGCAGAGCTTACAGGGTTTTCAACTCCAGAACAAAGGTTATGATGGAGACTATAAATGTGGTGATTGATGACACTGATAAGCAGGAAGATGCTGATGTCCTGAATGATGTTGAAACATCAGTTGAAGAAGTCACAGAAGAAACTGAAGACAAAAGTGAGTCTCCTAGTCATGTTGATGCTGAACCTGAACCTGAACAATCTAATAAAGAACCATCTATTAGAGTACTAAAGGACCATCCCAGGGAGCTTATCATAGGTGATCCTAAGTCAGGGGTTAGCACTAGATCAAGAGAGGTTGTGTCAAATTCCTGCTTTGTTTCTAAAATTGAGCCCAAGAATGTCAAAGAAGCCTTGACTGATGAGTTTTGGATTAGTGCCATGCATGAAGAGCTAGAACAATTCAAAAGGAATGAAGTGTGGGATCTTGTACCAAGGCCTGATGGAGTTAATGTGATTGGCACCAAGTGGATTTACAAGAATAAATCTGATAAACAAGGAGTGGTCACCAGAAACAAGGCCAGATTAGTTGCTCAGGGATACACTCGGGTTGAAGGAATTGATTATGATGAAACCTTTGCTCCTGTGGCAAGACTGTAATCTATCAAATTACTCTTAGGGGTGGCTTGTAATTTCAAATTCAAGCTTTTTCAGATGGATGTTAAGAGTGCCTTCTTGAATGGTTACTTAAATGAAGAGGATTATGTTGATCAACCAAAAGGATTTATTGATCCAACATTTCCTGACCATGTTTACAAACTAAGGAAAGCTCTATATGGTTTGAAGCAATCACCAAGAGCATGGTATGAAAGGCTTACTGAATTCCTGGTTGTGAATGGCTATAGAAAAGGAGGGATTGACAAGACTTTGTTTGTTAAAGAGGAAGGAGGAAAACTGATGATAGCTCAAATATATGTTGACAACATAGTATTTGGTGGGATGTCAGATGCAATGGTGAAACATTTTGTGGAACAGATGCAGTCTGAGTTTGAAATGAGTCTTGTTGGAGAGCTCAACTATTTTCTTGGTCTACAAGTTAGACAAATGGAGGACTCCATATTCATTTCTCAGAGCAAGTATGCAAAGAACATAGTGAAGAAGTTTGGTCTAGAGAATGCTAATCACAAGAGGACACATGCTCCTACTCATTTAAAGTTGTCCAAGGATGAACATGGTGTTAGTGTGGATCAAAGTCTATACAGAAGCATGATTGGTAGTCTATTGTATCTCACAGCTAGCAGACCTAATATTTCTTTTGCTGTTGGAGTTTGTGCCTGATATCAATCTGAGCCTAAAGTTAGTCACTTGAATCAAGTGAAGAGGATTTTGAAATATGCGAATGGGACTAGTGACTATGGAATGCTTTACAGTCATGGATCAGGTACTGAGTTATGTGGTTTTTGTGATGCTGATTGGGCAGGGAGTGCTGATGATAGAAAAAGTACTTCAGGAGGTTGTTTCTTCCTTGGGAATAATTTGATATCATGGTTTAGTAAAAAGCAGAACTGTGTGTCTCTTTCCACTGCTGAAGCTGAGTACATAGCAGCTGGGAGTAGTTATTCTTAACTTGTTTGGATGAAGCAGATGTTAACAGAATACAATGTCAAGCAAGATGTCATGACATTGTACTGTGATAATTTGAGTGCTATCAATATCTCTAAGAATTCTATTCAACATAGCAGAACTAAGCATATTGATATCAGACACCATTTTATAAGAGATTTGGTTGAAGACAAAGTAGTTGCTTTGGAACATGTTGCTACAGATAAACAATTAGCTGACATTTTTACTAAAGCCTTAGATGCAAATCAATTTGAAAGTTTAAGAAGCAAACTGGGAATTTGCATTTATGAGGATTAGGTGTGCTGTTAGGAGTGCTGTGTAGTTGTGATGTTGCATATGTTTAAAGTAAACAACTTTTTATTCAAATGATGAAAGCATACAAGATTGGTTCTTAGTACATCAAAAGCAACATATAAAGGGTCTATAGATTATCCCAACCCCCTGCATCAATGAAAGTTTTCCAATCTTCATCCCATTCATCATCAGAAGCTTGAAGTTGCACTGGAGGTTTCTTGGTGGTTTTCATCCGTGTCTCTGATGTTTTTCTGGTTCTTGTTGCTCCTGAAGTTGTCCCAGTTGTAGATTGTGTGTTGTTCTTCATTTTCTATGGATCTGGGTTCTTGTCCTCTTGCATGTGATTCTTCCTTGCATCTTTGTTAGTCTGGCTCATACTTGTTTGTTGGATGGTGTTGTTAGAAGGAAAAAGGCTTGGATTTTATAGTTCTATAAGAATCCATTGTTTGTATCGCCTGACCAGTCAAAGTTGTTGGAATGTGTGTTCCTTGGGAAGCTTGTTTATTTGACCATGTCAAACTGGATGTCAAAACTTTGTGTTTGCTGCCTTGGTAGTAGTTATCCAATTATGGCTAAAAAGGGAGAGAGTTAGCCTATGTGTTGTGTGTTGCCTAGGTGTCAGTTGTGGTTCTAGGCTTGAGGGGGAGTGTGTTGTTTAGACAGTTTGCTGGTTTTTGTTTTGAGGGGTAGCTTAACTGTGTACAGTTGTTGGTTGTGAATGCTGATGGTCAATGTTTTTTTCCGCTGCTGAAGTCTCTAGTGATGGCAGAGTTTGTTTTAGCCAAAATTAGCCAAAGGGGGAGATTGTTAGTTCTTGTATTGGCTGGAATTTTGGTAAAACAAAGTTGAACAATGTTGATGTCATATGTTTGATGTCATAACATTGGTTCCTAACATTAGCTGTTGCAGGGTTGGAGTTTTGTATGCTGATGTTATAAGTGATGTCTTGACATCAGTTAGTAGAACATCAGACTGTGATGTTTTAGGGCTGCACGTGTATGTTGGTTTTGAGAAGATCTGTTAGAGAGATTGAATGCGAAAATCTTGGAGAAGATATTTTTGGTTACAATCAGATTTGGAGCAGATTCTGTAACTAACTTTAGGGCTGATTTGGAGAGATTTAAAAAGATTTGAAGATCAAATTTGTTTTAAATTCTAGTTTTAATAACAAATCAAATCAGATTTTTTGGTGGAGATCCAAGCCCAAGTCAGAATTCTATAAAGAGCAGCCTCAACCCTAATTGAAGTTAACGAAGAAAGAGAGCTAAAGACTGAGTGTCATTTGTGTCTTAGTGTGTGCTTTTGTAAACCATTCATGTGTGAATTGGTGTTACTATTTTGAGTTGTAAGTGTATGCATTCTAGAGCTTTTAAGCAAGAGTGTGGTGTTCTTGATCAAAGCTTTTAAGCAAGATCAAGGTGTGGTTTAAAGTGTAATCTTTGAATTGTATCACTGAGGTGATTTAGGGAGTAAGTGGTTTCTTAGGTAGAAGGTTCATTGGGTAGTGATTAAGTTTAGGAGATGTCAACTGGGATTGTTGAGTTTGTAAATTAATACTACTAATAGTGAAATTCCTCCCTGGCTTGGTAGCCCCCAGACGTAGGTAGTTAGACCGAACTGGGTAAACAATTCATTGTGTTGATTTACTGTTGCTTTTACCTTGTTCATATAGCCGATTGTGTTGTTGTGACATCACACTTAACATCACACATTTGATACCAGAATTTCAAATAATATAAATTGGATTTTTTTGTAAAATAAAATAATTTAACATTTTTATGAATCTTGAGAAAATGAATCAATTTAAAAACATAAATAATCAGAGAGAAATTAATTTTTGAATCAATTAACAAAAATAACTAAAATTCAAAATTTTGAATTATGGCGCCAAGAACACTTGGTTCTTGCCTACGCCCTCTATTTTTCCAGATTTGCATTTTCTCACTTTTCTCAATGGTTTTGCACGATTCAAGTACCAATCTTGTTCGCTTTTGAACAAGGATCACAATCATATAGTTTAATTGCATTTATTTTCAGTATTGAGTGAGAAATCAGAAGAAAACCTCAAGAACCCTAATTTTAGCATGAACACAATGAAATTCCATACACGACTGATTCATGGTAATTGATTCAGGGTTATCACTCCATACATGATTATGAACATGTGGCAAAATTATTGTGCAGTAAAATATGCATGCATCATGGAGTTTGAAGAGTTCATGCTTACCTCTTGCAGCTGGTGATCGAGTTCTGAGTTAGAGGTGTTACAGCTAGGTTCCAATGATCTGGACAGCTTCCTTCGGTGCCAAAGAGTGTGTTTGAATTCTTGGAGTGGACTGAATTGAGCTGGAACTGGTTGTGGTACCTCAACTGCAAATATGTCAAGAACTTGAGCAATTGGCTAGTGATTTTAAGAATCTGATGTTCCATATGTGATTTTGTGTTATGGATCACTTCTATATGTTATATGTGAGGTGTGTGAACCATTGATTTGGTTGGAATTGCTCTCAAACTCAAAACCCGATAGTGACTTGAGTTAGAAGGCAAAATTGGAGTGAAAGTGGTAATTTTGAGGAAAGCATCAGTTTGGGTGCTTTGGTGTTCTCAAATTGATCACAAATGAGGCCTATTTATAGTGTGTCAAGTTTGTTTTGCAAGCAACAGTGTGTGGCAACTGCAGCAGGCCTTTGGCCAATTGTGATCAAATGGAATCTCAAGTCTCCTCTAGCCATTGACTTGAGATTAGAGCACATGCCTCGTAGCTTTCGTTCAGAGATAATTCTTGACTGAATTCAGTTGGAATAGGCTCAATTGATGCCACCTTGATGCATTCATTAAAGGCTTGGAAACAAAATTGGAGTATTGTCATCTTTGTAGCCTTTTTAGGGATGACAAGCCTAATGTAGATTCTTGTACTTGGGAGGCTTAGAGATCAGATCATCCCCCTTGGATTTGATCCTCTGATGTATCCAAATTGATGACGAGGCTTGGAGTTATTAGATTTGGACAAATCGAGCAAATGTGCACAATTCTGCCTTGTAAAACCAGTTCATGAGGCCATGTTTCAAGGGCTGTATCTCCCTGCTCAAATTGAATTTGGAGATGATCTGGTACTTGTTGGAAAGCCCTTATAGCATACTTTAACTTTGATGTTCACCCCTAGACCTGGTTTGACTTGGATGAAGGTGAAAAATGTCCCTACATTTTGGAAAAAGTAAGGCAGATTATGACTGAGTGAAAATTACACTAAGTGTTGGAAAAATGTCATTTTTATGTTTTTTGTGATTTTGCTCAAACAATAACTCAAAATCCATGATGAATTGGAATGAGGTCTAGTTGACATATTTGAAGTATGTACCATTAACTCCAATATGAGCTTTGAATGGGAGAAAAAGGCCTTGCAGAGTTGGTACCCTAGCCACTTTGTTCCATAACTTAGTAAAATTCTAAGCTTTTTATGGTTACCCCCTTTTACAAGTTAACTCACTTTCTTTGATTTTTCTTGATGAATGATGATTCAAATCACATATTAACATTGTGTTAGGGTTAAAGAACCTTGGTTGATAAAAAATTCAAAAAGTCAAACTTGGATTTTTGTACAGTTGACTTTTTCAGTAGATGAAATTTTGACTTTGTGATCCTTTTGTGAAATCAATCCTTAGGCTCAATTAAACTTCATGGATGGCCTCCAAGGGTATTTAGGAATGTCTTGGACCTCTTCCCAAGGTTTGTGATCAAGGGTAGGGTAACAGTCAAGGATAGGGTTGACTTTTTCCATCAAAAACCCTAATTTGTGATCAGATGGTTTTGAGTTCTTGTGGCTTATGACTTGAGCTCTTTGAGTTAATCACATCTTGTAACTATGTCCATATGATGTATTTGAGGTCTTTGAAGTTCATTTTGAAGCATCAAGTCATGTCTCACTTCATAAGTTAACTCATGGGTTGAATTAGGTCAAAACCCTAATTCCTAATTTTTTTATAGATGGGCCTTCATGGTGATTTTGCCATTGTGGATGGGTTCTTGAGATCATTTTGATCTTGTTAGACCATGCATTGAGGCATTGGCTTATGCCTAAATGGAAATCTTCATCTGGAGGCCTCAGTCGACCAAAACCCTAATTTGGTGACACTGGCGATCCACTTGGAATGTTGCAAATTTGTGCTCGATTCTTGATGTGGGAGTCCTCTTGGTCCTCTATGAGTTTGAGAGGTTAGACAAGTTGAAGATCATGTCATTTCTTGATTGATCCGTTGTCTAAATGCTCTGAGAGGGGTTAAACCCCTAACCTTTGACTGTAGAGAATGCTCAACAATCCTTGAGGAGATTGATGAGGCATGAAGTTTCCTCCATATTGTGGAAATGATTTGCACAATGATGGGAAATCCTGGTGGTCAAAATTTGGGGTATGACACTGTCACACCCTCATTTTCACCCTAACCCTTCATATCATACATTCATCATATCATCATCATATCATGGTGCATGCCAAGCATGTGGGTTTGCAAGGAAATGACAAGGAAGGTTTCTTTGTTTCAGGACAAGGAATGGATTGGTTCAGTGGTCATTCATCCGATTCATATGAGAATTTGACCTAATCTTGATCAACAAAGGAAGGACGTCTTGCATCATGGGCCATGTTGAAGGAAAATTTATCATTTGAGGGTTTCTCCCAGTTGCTTGCTTCACAAATAATTTCTTTACAGATGGTGTAGAGGATTGAATCAAGATCTCCTCTTCCTAATGATGTTTGTTAATGGATTAAGGTTTGCTTTGTGATTTTAGCAAGACAAGACGTTTCTTACTACTTGAGCTATGAATTAAGATCTCATCAGTCCATCAGATAGGATTTGTTGTTTTTAAGATTCAATTAAAGGCTGAGGACCATTGGATAAAGTACAAGTTGATCTGAATTTGAGAATATAGGTTAGTGTGGATTCTTTTAAGAGAAGTGAGTTCATGGGTCCGAATTTATTCAAAGTTGTCAAGGATCATTTGAAGAGATGCATTTGAATGGACTTTGTAACAAGCAATTTACTTGAAGTTTGAGGCATGATCATTTGGTTTCTATTTGGCTTTAAGTCATATTTTCGAAGAAAATGGTTTAGACAATAAGTGTTTCAAATGTTTTAAGCCCATTTGAGAGACATGTTTATGATAATGGTTTCGAGTAAAATTGGTTTCAATTGGTGATTATCCATGTTGGAATCGTGCAAGCCATGTAGAATCATTTTTGAGCCATAAGAGTTTTTTAAGTCGAGATTGTCTTCTAGCCATTTTTGAAGTAAGAAACCAAGGTGGCATTCAATTTCAAAAAAAACAAGACCAAGTTGGATTCAAGGTGACCAAGCAAATTTGAATGTAACATAAATTCAAAGATTTCCTTTTAAGAGGAGTGGCAAGAAGAATTCAAATATCATCACAAGGATTCATTGACTTATAAGATCAAGATTGATCATTTCCAAATTAAATTCATAGCAAAATCCAAAGTTTACAAGATGGACACAATGTCACAAAAGTTACAAATTCCATTCTAAATTCAATTCAAGATTACAAGTCCAGTGACAAATCAAAGTTGCAAGTGAATTATAAAGTGCAAAAATTACTTTTTTTTTAGTAATTACAAGAGATCCTAAACACTTTTTCTATTCCTAAGCCAATTCATCCCTTGCACCAAGTTTCTTGCAAATTCCAATTCATCTTCATGTTAAAGACTTCATGCCAATCAACTTTGTGTCCATGCCTCACCTACAAAGAAATGCACTATGTAAGGTCAAGATTACAATTCCAAATTTGATCCATCACATTCAAGTTCTCAAAAATAAATTCAAAAAAAATGTTCCATGATCTTTTAAAACAAAAACCATAGAAATTATGTTCATTACAATCATGCCATTCATGCTACCACATCATAATCATATTCAATTCATTCATACCACAAAATATTTCAATTCAATTCATTAAGAATCATTTCAATTCAAATTCATCCACATAACATCAATGTCATTCACCATTCAAGGATCATTTCATATTCCAATTCTTATATTCACAAATTCATTTATCAAGACTAAACCATACACTTAGCATCCAACCATCCCAATTTCATGTTAGTTTAAGACACCACAACCATCAAATCCCAAATTCAGTCCAAAAAAAAAAGAAGGAATGAGTCATAGGACTACAAGGGCAGTCCAAACACAAACAAACAAATGGGCTCACAATTGAGAACAAAACAAAGTGAAGCAGAAAATTCAGAAGTAGGGCAGAATAAAGCAAAGATCGGCAGCAAATTACCATAAACACTTTTCACTATTTTGGCAAAGCAGATTCTAAACCTAAGAAAGCAAATAACAGGTACACTAAGTTTCTAATTTTCACAGACAAACAGATTAATTCAGAGACAGAAATAAGAGCAGAACAACAGGTTACACAAAAATGGCAACATCATACACCAACCAATTTGATACCTCTTCTCTATTACATGAATATCAGCTCATCAGATCACTAAACCCTAAGATTTTCACTATAAAAGAAGCAGCAGACAGTAGAGATGAGGAGATATCAAGATACCATCATCAAAGAACCCTAGTATTAATAAAATTCTCAGCATAGCAACATTATCAGAAAACAGAAGCAGCCACCCAAAGAGAAAGTCTTTCAAATACAGATAATTATCTCTAAAAAAAACTCAGCAATAAATCATTCTTCTATTACCTGAAGTTTGAGTCAGAGTTGTTCTTTGAGAAGGTAATATGTTTGTGCTCATTCTTCTGCTTCCATTATTATGCGTTCCATGATGTTGTTCGTTTTCGTCCATTCGCGATTCAGTTAGGAGGGATCGATTGAGAGGCTGTGGGAGAGAAATCATGTTATTAGAACGTGAGTGAGCTAGCGATAAGTAAAAAGCGAGCGAATCTGAGAGACTGAAAGATGACAGCGTGAGACAGAGAGATACGCGTGAGAATCATAAGGAATAGGAATCATGAGAAATGAAGGAAAAAATCGTGATTGAGTCCTATAGATCGTTTTGAGTCGAAGCGTGTAAGTGGTTTGTGTTTTCATGGTTTCATTTAAACCATTTCTTTCCCCTTATTGAAGCTTTGTTTTTTTAGTTATTATTTCTCTTTTAGCTCAACTATTGTCTCTTAATAATTTTTTTTTTTTGGAAATCTTGGTATCTGGCTTTGCGACCGACTAATCCAAGAGGGATCAATCCCACCGTCCACTTAATAACTTTAATTTTAGAAACTTTAAACTTTTTTTAAGAACATAACCATTTTTTTTAGAGTATTAATTCTAAAATTTTCTTTTAGTTTAGTTATTAATAATTTTAGGATTAGTTTCTTTTATAACCTTTTAATTAGTAACTTTAAGATTAATATTATAATTTTAGGATAAATTTCTTTTATTTTTTTAGAATTAAAGATTTTAATTTTAGGATTAATAATCTTGATTAGTACCCTTTAATTTTTAATAAAATAAAATGAACAAACAAATAATAATATTTCAAAGATACAAAAATATTTATATTTTGTTCTTAGGATAAAGTTTGAGGTAAGAGATTTTAGTGAAGAGCCCATTTGAGCTCGTGTGTGATTTAGGCATTATTTGAGATTTGCGATCTTAAATCGCAAAGCGGTTACCATGACACTGTATGTGATCTTTTTAACTTGTTTTGTAGTTTACTCTTTATTTCTCGCATTGATCATCCCTTGTACTTCTTATGTATCCCTCTCCCAGTTTGATGTACTTTTTATTTTATTTTTTGTTGTATCGCTAGTTAGATGACCTAGGAATTAGGATCGAACCTAAAAGCATTCTCGATCCATATATTAAGCCATAACAAAACTTGTAAGTCGATCGCCACGTGCATCCCCATCAACCTTGTTCGCATTACTTCAAACTTTTTCTTAATAAACAATAAAACCCTTGATCCAACGTCAAGTGGCATTTTTCTCAAAAAATTCAAAAGAAAACACAATAAATTACGGTTAGGATTGCATGCTACAAGCCTTAAGTGGTGGAGAAGGAGTGAGAAAGAAGCCCCTCCTACACTCACTCTGATTATTTTGAACACAAGGCGCTCGACTTAGTCGTTCGAAATATTCAGCTCTACCCATAGTCTTTAGTGCGATCTTAATCAAGTACAATTTTCTTTCAAAACCCTAAAAATAACATCAACTCACCAAACTTCTTTTCGCCTTAGGGCATCATCCGATAACCCTTTTTCAAGGTATAAAATCAACCAACACGCAATCATTTATCAAGCCCACGAACAACGGACGCTCTGATTCTTCACTTCTTTTAAGTGAAGGTACGTAGGCACAAGGGCCCCAATCCTTGGCGGGCACTCTAATAAAAAACCAGCCCTCTTTCCCTTTAGCAAGTAGACTTTTAGAATAAAACACCCAATCAAACAAGACGACTTAGATGGTTTTCATCGAGTATGATGGATGTGAGGGGGTGCTAATACCTTCCCCTCACATAACCGACTTCCGAACCCAAAACTTGGTTGCGATGTTCATGTTCTTTCCCTAAAGGTTTTATCAATATTTCCCTTCCCCTCTTTGGGATAAATAAAATTCGGTGGCGACTCTGTGTCTTCACCGGTTGTTTTCGTGTAGCGACAACAGCATCCAGAATCGTGTGAGACAACTTGTCTATACTTAACACAAATAGATACGAAGACAATGGATCTCCTTGACGAATACCTTTTTTGGTCTGAAAATACTCTCCTTTTTCACCTTTCCATTGAAGTCGAATCTTGTTGGACATGATAGCATTCATAATCTTCCTTTTGATCATCTCTGGAAAAATGGCCTCATCCAGCACTTACCCACATATCGCCAACTAAGGTTGTCATAAGCTTTCGCCAAATAAATCTTAATCGCAAAATAGCCTTTAAGCCTATGCATATTGTGCAGAATCTCCTGCGCTACCACTATGTTCTCTTGAATATTTCTCTTGGGAATAAATCTGTTTGATTAGGCGTGATCAACGAATCCATAATAGGCTTCATCCTCTTAACAATAAGTTTCCTGAATAATTTATATATCGAATTACATAGCGCAATTGGTTTAAAGTGGCTAACTTTTTAGGGGATGCCAAGCTTTGGAATAAGACAAATCTCAGTCTAGTTGATCTCTTCAATACCAATTTCTTCCTTCCATAATCCTTTGATAATGCTGCAAACATTATCCCCGGTAACATCCCACGTACTCTGATAAAAACCTTCCAGGAAACCATCCAACTCAGGGGATTTCCACGGAGCCATCTCAAACAACGCCTGCCTAATATCAGTACTGCTTAACTCTTCCTCCAAGATCCGCCTATGGTGATTGGTCATAAATGGAAACTTATGATGCGTAGTTTGCCACTCCACACTCTCGACATCCTTCGTATACATAGCGAGAAAACACTTATATAACATCTATCTTATTTTCTCACTATCCTTGATCCATTTTACCTCCTCATCTTTAAGGACATTGACAACCTTCCTTCCGCGCCGTTGGACAGCTCAAATATGATAAAAATTGGTATTCCAATCACCCTCGGCCATCCAGTGCACCTTAGCCCTCTGATGCCACATTAGTTCCTCTTGATACAAGATTATTTCAAGATTAACTTGTAGGTGTTTCTCCAACTTCTTTAGACTAGCATGATCCCTACCACTTTGAACCATGATTTGAATACCTTTAATCCACCTTAGCAACTATTTCTTCTGTATGGTAACACCTTTAAGGGTAAGCATCTTCCACTAACTAGCAGCTTCCTTGAATGCCATCAGATTGGTGGCCAAATTTTCATTCGCCTTCCAAGAGCAATTAAGCATATCCTCAAAAGACTTCTCCGTCCCCCCCACGCACTTTCGAAACGAAAGTTGAAGGTTGAGAAACTCAAGAAAGGTGGTTTGAATTATGTTTCACATTTTGTCCCCATTTGTGGAATTTATACTAATGACGTTAACATATAAATAAAAATAAATGAAAACAAATATTTTTATCCTGGTTCACTGTTAACGAAGTTACTCCAGTCCACCCCTCAAGGTGATTTTGCCTTATCACAATGACTTAATCCAACAATCATCAACGATTACAACCACAATGGATACCTTCCATTGCCTTGTTAAAAATCCTGACTTTCACTCGCCTCTCAAGGAATCAACCTCCAAGCCGTTCAACAACGACCTGGCCCCCTCAAGCATCCTGGTCTTCTCTCGACCACTCAAGGAGCATCATTCACTAAGCTATTAGAAACACGCTTAGTCATCTCAAATAATCTGGTCTTCACTCGACCGCTCAAGGAACATCACCTTTTACAAGGATTGTTGTGTGCACTATATATGCTTCTTACAAGCTGATTGCACAAATGAAGTACATTAACACTTAAGTGTTTCTAGCAAGATATAAGCAACAACTCCTTGCTTTGTAATACAAAACTATCTAAAGAATAAATCTCAGAGAGATTATAAAGCACACTAGCTCTGTATTGCTTAAAAGCTTTCTTATTGAACACTACGACTTCTTATCATGAGCTTTAAGTTTCTTTCTGATGTACTCCTTTTTTGAGTAGGTAATGCTTCTTCCACATTAACCATCAAGATCAACTAAGTTACTATGCTTCACTTTTTGATGTTTCACTTGACAAATTTCACATGGCTTTAGCATGTTGCATCGTTGTACACTCTTCATCTCTTTGCTTCAGCTTCTTCTTCATTGAGAATTCTTCATTTAAGCTTCAGCTTATAGCATCTTGTACTCCTTTCTTGAGCTTTAATGCTTTTTCCAATTTAACCATCGAGTTCAATTAAGCTATTATGCTTTACTTATTAATATCTCACTTGAGTAGTTTCATATGGTGCTAGCATTATTATCGTTTGTGCACACTTTACAGTAGCAACATCATCTTTGCTTGCTACATATTGATTGTTTGATGCGTTGAATAATAACACTTCAGTATGAGCAGCATCTAACTAACTTTTTATTTCTCTCTCTTTTTCTCAAGATCAGTGGCTGCTTCGAACAACATTTCTTCAAGCTTCCAAGTCTTCAATTTATAGAGCAGGAGAGAATAGATCCGTTCAGGGGTATTCTTGGAAACATATTCCAACAACAATATCCCAACGTTCACATGGAGGAATGGTCAACATCACTGTACAAAAAGTTGTCCTTACGCTACCCTATTGAGGTAGAGGTCACAAAGTTTTAGTACTATTATACTCATCTCAAAACCATTTTGGTCTTTAGTCTTCTAGCATCTTCAAAGGCTACAGATATTAACTTGATGAAGCATTTTGTAGAAGAGTCATTCTTTGTGTAGTCTTCAGAACCATTGTCTTCAGAATTCTAGATCTTCGTTCAGCAGAACTATCTTGAGAATCTTCAGCACTTGGTTTCTTAGAAGCATTATCTTCAGAGTCTTTAGAACCTGTTCCTTTAGAACCATGTCTTCAGAGTCTTCAGATTTCATTAAGCATGTTCTTGTCTATAGAGACTTCAACACTTCGTTCAATCAGAACCTTGTCTTCAGAAACTCTTCAGAACTTGATCTTAATAAATTATGTCTTCAGAATGTTTAGAGCTTTGTTCACCTAAACCACGTCTTCAGAATCTTCAGAACTTGTAACATTAGAAGCACATCACAATAGAAAGCCTTATAGGCCTTTCTCATAAAGTCTCAATTAGAATGTCCAGAACTAACGTTCATTAGAACCGTTGTATTATAAACATTCATGAATCTTGACTTTATATTGTACACACATATGTTTTCTTCCAGAGTGTTAATAACATAGTCTGATGACATCACACACTTTCTTATCAGAGTCAGAATCATATTGCAACAACCACACACTAGACAGAAACCATATCATACATAATTGTTCTCTTAGATAACATATGCAGTTATCATCAAAACTCAAAGGCCAAATGTAGTACCAAATCTTGTTATGCACTTTTCTTCCATCATGTATAGAATGAACTTAGGGCACTCATAGCCTCCAACTTACATTTCCTCGTTGCAAATTTTGTTCTGTTCCCCTTCAATGTCCACCATCTCTTCTTCCACCTGTTGCATATTTCTTCCTTTCGCATTCATTTCTCCGTTGACCATATTCTTGTAAGAAACCTGGTTTTCTTCTTGCAATTTCCATTGCACAATTGTATCCAACACTTCCCATTTCTTTCCTAGATCCCCTTGAGATTGACCTTTCTCAAGATCCTTAATTAGATCCTTTATATTTATCCCCATAATATTACGCACATGAATTTCTTCGGGGTCTCAATTTTTTCCATATTGTCACTCGCATAGCCGGTATTTATCGCATTCATCCCGAACACTCTGACCTCTTAGGCCAACCCAACCTATGCGCGCAAACCACCACCTAACCAGTCAACAAACAAGGATGGTAATTCCCCCAGAAGCAGTGACTTTCAAGGTGGTCCCTAATCTTAAGATTGGGAGTTTAAACCACCTTGACTGCACTCCGTTCCAAAGGATATCCCTCTACCTCGTCAAACAGACCAGATGAGCATATGCAGCCTCAATTTGGGAAGAAACCCCAAAATTCGCTTCCCTCGTTCCTCAATTTGGGAAAAATTCCAAATTCGGAAACCCTAGTAGACCCTTGTTCAGAACATGAGGTGAAACATTTTATTATCATATTTATGTGTTAATTTTTCATTTAAATTATCCATTAACTATCAGGAGAGTTCTTAATTTCTTGTCATTGTTGTTTCTTATACTGTAGTTTTTATTTTGTCATTTAAACAAATAGAAATAAAAAGTAGAATGATCGTATATTTTTTTATATTGTATTTTTCAAATATTTTATTATGAATATTCAAATTGCATTTTTTATAGATTTTATAGAAGCACGGTGAGTTAGAATTAGTAAAGTACAATTGCATGATTTTGAATATTTAGGTGGTTACCTAATCATCATATTAATTAGGAATAACTTAATAGTTTAAAGTTAATATATATATATATATATATATATATATATATATATATATATATATATATATATATATATATATATATATATATATATGTGTGTGTGTGTGTGTGTGAAAAAACACCTTGTTATATATTTTTATTTTTGGATTAACGGATTATGTTTATCAGATATGGAATTCTCATAACTGTGAATTTTTAATCTCAGATTCTTCATCGTTGTTTCTTGTATTATAATTTTTCTCTTTTCCTTCAAACTAATAAAAATAAAGAGTATAATTATCATTTTTTCATATTGTAGTTTTCTCTTATTTGTTACATATTTTGATTTTTTAATTAACGGTTTATGTTTATCAGATTTGAAATTATTAGACTCGTGATTTTTTCTTCTCAAACTCGTCATTGTTATTATATATATATATATATATATATATATATATATATATATATATATATATATATATATATATATATATATATATATATATATATATATATATATATATTAATCTTTATTTTGGGAAAGTTTAGAAGAAGAAGAGAGAATTTGAAATTTGAGTATAATATAATAAAATTTAAAATGAATGAAAGGTGGGAAAATTTTGAATTTGAAAATAAAGTTCATAAGGTGGCAACTCAATGATAGAGACAAATAATAGGATGAAAGAGTTTTGCTTTGTACTAGTTAATAATTTTTTTGACATTTGCAAGGGTAATATTGTTTCAACAAAATGATAATATGGAAAGTTTATATTGATCTATCTTTCTTAGATACATAGTTGTTTAAGTGTTTAATTGATATGCATTAACACTGTAAAAAAATTTTACACTGTCAACCAATAAAAATATAATGTTTTGTTATATCATATAATTTTTTTAAAAATTACAATCTGACTTGGCAGGATTTATGGTCGTGATTGGTTGACAGTAAAAAATTTTTTAACCTGTCAGTACATCATCCATTTTCTCGTTGTTTAAATGGTCTACTGTATTTTAAATTAAAATATTTAGACAACGAGAGTCAAAATAGATTTGACAACTCTTACTTTGCAAACCTGAAAATCATCCCGAGAATTTCTTGCACGCACGCGCATGTACGTACTAACACATGTCCACAATCACGCGCGAGTGTTTGCACAATGTTAACTAAAAACTAATTATTCAAAAAATATGATTTTTTTTATTATAGTGTATGATTGTGGTATTTTATTGAATGTTCTCTTTTAAATGTTAAATGATACATATTATAAATTTAATTTGTTTATTTGTTAAAAAAACATATTTAAAAAAGAAAAATAAAATAGAATAATTCTTTGAGTAATTTTGATTTATTTCATCTCGACCTCGAACAACCACTCTAAAGGAGTTGTAATCCATCTAGAATCTTTTAGCGCACGAGGACTCTCAAGATGATCACGAAGAATCGCAACTACATTTACATTCAACGACTCTCAACAACGTACTCATAACAAATAGCAACTTTGTTATTCTCTCTCTACTGTTCATACAGAAGACACCAAATTCTGGTAACATTTTCAAACTCAATTTCAATTTACTCTCTCTTATATATTGATTTGAATGTTGGAGTGCTAAACTTTCAAGTCAACACTCTCTCTGCCGCACAGAAGCTTGGATATGTCGTTATCACCGCTACTTACTCCATTTATTCTTACAGAACGAAACATTGGCGGTGTCAATCGCAAATATATTATTTTTTAAGGATTTTTAGTTAATCATATGTGTCTATTATTTCTTGAGATTTATTAGTTCGAGAAGTTTAAAATGTTTAGAAAAATTAAGTGTGTCTATGGATAATTCTAAAATCACAAATTCAATAATGATTTATTATTTTTCATTTGAGGAAGATATATCACATATGAAAATCTATGTATTAGATAAACTAGTAAGAAACCCGTGCCAACGCACTTGGTACGTTTTTTGTTGGGATATGGTTTTGGACACGTATTTGTTTGCAGACTGTCATAAAAATTAAATGTTGAAAATAGAAAAAAAACTTAAGAATAATAATAAATTTAAGTTGAAATAGTAATACATATAAAAGATAAAATATAAACAACAATATCAATAATAATATGATTAAAAAAATTATTGAAACTTGTATTAGATAAATTAATCGTTTAAGTCTTTTTAACAAATACGACTATTATGTTGTAAGAGAGAATACAATGATCAATAAATTCCTATTATTTAATATTTGGATCAGTAGTAAAGTTGATCTCGTTTATAAAAATAATATTTGTTTCCGTATATAAAAATATTTTAATCAACAATGTATTTTTTCTTGTATATAAATATTATTTTTTCTTGAATCATATGTAAAGTTGTTGGACCATGATTCCCTGCAGTCAAGGAACCACACAGTCACACAGTCAAGTCAATATAGGCCTTATGATTTAAATCAAATGGTGCAGATTTTACATCATTAAATACTTAAAAAATTGTTATGACAGATGAATGACTATGATTACCCTGCAATTAGTATTTGACTGCAGGGAATCCATTTCCAAAGTTGTTACTGTTTATAAAAATATTTTTATCAAAATATTATTTTTATTTTGAAAATATTTATAAAAATATTTGAATAAATAGTAAAGTTGTTCTCGTTTATAACAATAGTATTTTCTTCCTATATAAAAATATTTTTATCAACAATATATATTTTTCCCGTATATAAATATTAATTTTGTTTTGACACTATATATAAAAAAATTGAATCAATAGTAAAGTTGTTCCCGTATATAAAATTATTTTAATCAAAATATTTTTTTTTTGTTTTGAAACTATTTATAAAAATATTTGAATCAATAGTAAAGTTATTCTCATTTATAACAATAGTATTTTCTTCCTATATAAAAATATTTTTATCAACAATATATTTTTTTCCCGTATATAAATATTAATTTTGTTTTGACACTATATATAAAAAAATTGAATCAATAGTAAAGTTGTTCCCGTATATAAAATTATTTTAATCAAAATATTTTTTTTTGTTTTGAAACTATTTATAAAAATATTTGAATCAATAGTAAAGTTGTTCTCATATATAAAAATATTTTAATCAAAATATTTTTTTTTTGTTTTGACAATATTTATAAAAATATTTGAATCAATAGTAAAGTAGTTCCCGTTTAAAACAATAATATTTTCTCACCTATATAAAAAAATTTTATTCAATAATGTATTTTTTCCCGTATATAAATATGAATTTTGTTTTGACATTACTTATAAAATATTTAATCAATAGTAATGTTGTTCCCGTATATAAAAAAATTTGAATTAAAAGATAATTTTTGTTTTGACAATATTTATAAAAATATTTTAATAAATAATATAATTGTTTTCATTTATAACAATAGTATTTTCTCTGCTATATAAAATATTTTAATCAACAAAGGGGGTTATGGTTAAAAACTTGATTAGTTAGTTGGTTTTAACTTTCAAACATACAACCATTTTATTACTTCTTATAATATTACCATGAGATATGCCTAGGGACGGATCTACATATATGGCATTGGAGGCAACTGCTCCCACTAGGATGCTTATGTTTCTTAAATTATTTAATAAAGTTTGTTTTCACCGAATGAAACAAAATCAACTCCCCCGCATAAAAATAACGTGTGTATGCTTGATAAATTAAATATGCATAAATAAAAGAATGGTTATTTTGTTAAATATTTAAAATAAAGTTAACAGTTTAAATGACATGTAGATTTTATTTTAATGTATTTAAATATCTTTGATTCTTTTGTGGATATAGAATAACAATGTTTAGATAGTTTAAACTTTTTACGCAATAATTTATTACTTTTATATTGATATAAATATTTTAAACTTTTTTACACAATAATTTATTAGTTTTATATTGATATAAATATTTATAATACTTTTTTTGTTCTATTTATAAGAGATAATTTATTTTTTAGATTAATTGAATAATTAATGTATATGATTTAATATTAGTCCAAATATATTGATTGTTGAATGAATCTAAAAATTAAATTTTCTCATATAAATTAGATCAAAGAGAATAATATATATATTCTGCCCCCATTGATCAAGATTTCTGGATTCGTCCCTGGATATGCCAACAACATTTCATTCCTTTGTAACTAAAGTGGTATTTTGGACGAGCATTTGTTTGCATACTAGCATAAATTTTGAAAGTTGTAAGTAGAAAAAACTTAAGAATAATAGTAAATGTAAGTTGAAATAGCAATACATGTAGAAGATAAAAGGTAAACAACAATATCAATAATAATATGATTAAAAAAACATTGAAACTTGTATTATATAAAATAATTGTTTAAGTTTTTTTAACAAATAAGATAATTATGTGATAAGAGAGAATACAATGGTCGATAAATTTCTATTATTCAATATTTGAATCAGTAGTAAAGTTGATCAAGTTTATAACAATAGTATTTGTTTTCGTATATAAAAATATTTTAATGAACAATATATTTTTTTCGTATATAAATATTATTTTTGTTTTGATATTATTGATAAATATTTTGAATCAATAGTAAAGTTGTTTCCTTTTATAAAAATATTTAAATCAAAATATTTTTTTGTTTTAACAATATTTATTAAAATATTTGAATCAATAGTAAAGTTGTTTAAGTTTATAAAAATATTTAAATCAAAATATTATTTTTGTTTTGAAAATATTTATAAAAATCTTTGAATCAATAGTATAGTTCTTCTCGTTTATAACAATAGTATTTTTCTATCCTATATAAAAATATTTTAATCAACATTATATTTATTCCTCTTTATAAATATTAATTTTGTTTTGTCACTATTTATAAATTATTGATTTTTCCCACTACAACAAAGTTGAAATAATATTGTGTGATACCCCGTAAATTATTTTACTCTAGATAATATTTGTTATGGTCAACTGGGTTCCGGTGTACTCTGAGAAATTATCTGCAAAGATGATTAGAGCAACCGATGAGCTCAGAACATATCCAATTAATATTATTTGACTCAGAGGTTTTAGCAATTGGTATTATAGAGATGTTTAGGACATTTAGTAGTGTTGCTAACTAAAAGATATTTCTGTATACCTTTTCATTTCCTTTTCCTCTCCATTTGGAACAAAAAAGATAGAAAAGATAGAAAGAAGTAGAGAGAAGGAAGAGCAAGAGGAGAAAAGAGAAAGAAAACCTAGAAGAAGAAGAAAGCTTCAATCTTCATCATCTCTTCTTCATCCAATCAACCCAACATCTTCTTCATCTTCTTCGTCTTGTTGTTGGTGAGTTCTAGTTAGAATCCTAAGTGTCATACCCCAAATTTTGACCAATATGATTTCCCATCATTGTGCAAATCATCATCACAATATGGATGTACCTTTGTGTCTCATCAATCTCCTCAAGGAATTGTTGAGCATTCACTACTATCAAAACTAGGGTTTCAAGCCCTCTCTGAGTGCTTAGACAAAGAATCAATCAAGGAATGACATGATCTTCAACTTATCTAAACCTCTCAAGTATATACTAAGGATCAAGAGGACTCCCACTTCAAGGATTAAGCACATGGTTGCTCCCTTCTAGGTGGATTAAGCTTCAAGATCGCCAGTGTCACCAAATTAGGGTTTTGGTCGACCAGGGCCTCCAGATGGGAAATCTTCTTCTGAGAATGAGCCAATGCTTCAAAACATATCCTAAAAAACTCCATGGAACCTCATGGACCCAATCATCCAGTCAATTTTGCCTCAGGGGATGCATCCATCAAAAATCAAGAATTAGGGTTTCTTGACCTAATTCACCTCTAAGTTGACTTTTGGGACCAATCATGAACCAAGACCTCAAGAGAGGATTTGAGGATCTCCAATATGCCATATTGATCCATTTGGAACAATGGATTGATCCAAGAAGCTTGAGCAACAAGTTTCAATTTCATCTGAACCACACTCAGGGTTTCGCGGGAAAAGTCAACTGTAACTTTGACTTTTGACCAGGACATGCTCTCAAGCCCTAAGACATGATTCAATACACCCTATAACACCCATGGAACATGTCAATCAAGTTTGATTTTGGTCAAGGACATGATTTCATAGAGGATCGCACAGTTTGGAATTCATCTGATAAAAAGTCAACTGTGTACAAAAGTCAACTTTGACTTTTTGAGATTTTTCACAAAAATGGGTTTTTAACCCTAAAATGATGTTAATGTATGATTTGAATCATCATTCATCAAGAAAAATCAAGAAAAGTTGGATAACTTGTAAAAGGGGTAACCATAAAAACTTAGAAATTTTTCTAAGTTAAAAATAAAGTGGCTAGGGTACCAACTTTGGAGGATCATAACTCCTAAACCACAAAGCCATTTTCTCTCATCCAAAGCTTGATTTGTAGATCTCATTGCCCTCTACAAAAGCTTCATACTGACCTATGTCCAAATTCCTCATGGATTTTGAGTTATGGAGTGATCAAAATCAAGAAAAGTCACTTTGTTCCAACACTTAGTGAAAATTTCACTAAGTCAGATTTTGCCTTACTTTTTTCCAAATGTAGGGACATTTTTCACTTGGATTCAAAAAGTGTCAAAACCAAATATGATCAAACAGTTGTTGTATCATATAAGGGCTCTCCAAAATGGCTAAGAACATTACCAAATTCAATTTGATCCATGAGATATAACATTGGCAAGTTGCCTTGTTGAAATCTGTCAAGGCAAGACAGATTTTGCACTTTTGCTCGATTTGCTAAAATTGTGCAAATCCAAACACTCCTATCCACTTGGACACCTCTGAAGATTGAATCTAAAGGGGACAATCACTGAGCCAAGCCTCCAAAGTCTTTGGAAAAAGAAATAGCATGTTGAACTTAGAATTTCCAAAATAGGGACAAGACTCCAATTTTGGATTGGAGCATTCAATGGAAGCATCAAGGTGGCATGGACTGAGCCATTCTCAACTGAATTCAGTCAAGACTTATCCAAGACCAAGGGAACCACAACCCTGTGCCCTAACCTCTAGTCAATGGCTAGAGGAGACTTGGATTTCCATTGGACAACATTGGCTAAACCTCTACTGCAGTTTCCATTCACTGTGGATTCTAAAACAAACTTGCTCTACTATAAATAGAGCTCATTTGTGCTCAGTTTGAGTACACCAAAGCTATCAAACAGATGCTTTCCTCAAAACCTCTTTCTCTTGGCAAAAATGCCTTCTTTAGCAAGGCAATTTTGAGTTTTTGAGCTTGAGAGCTTTTCCATCACAATCAATCACACACATACACACCTCACATATATCATATGTAAGCTGTGTAAACTATCACAAGTGACCTGTAATCACAAAATCACAAAGTCACCTCTCAAAACCTCAAAATAGGCCTTTTATGCATTTTCAAGCCATGTCTTGATTCAGTCACTTTCCAAACCAGATAAAACCTCAAACACACTCCAAATATCATCCTTGAATTGTCCCAAATGGTTTCATACATCTGGAACACCATTTGATAGAGTTGCTATTTTGGTCACTTTTAACCCCTTTTGCAAGAAAGGGACTGTTTTGTTTTTGCAGGTACCAGCCAATTCCAATCATCCTAAAAGCTTCTAAGGGATCATTTGAGTGTGTCTAAAGCATGAAATCATTTCTGGAACAAGAGGCTTGACAGATTGCACAAAAGCTCCAAAATCTCAAAAAAAGAGGTAAGCCTCATAACTTGGAATCTTTGAATCATGCAATGCTTTGAAGTCCACTGATCATATACATCTCATACATGTTGTATATGTTGTGTTTGAGATAATTCACCATGTAAGCCATGCCTATACCAAGTTGTAGCATAGAAAATGCAATTATAGGTCATTTTCAAAACCACTATCGGGTTTTGAGGAGGGAGTGTGATCTAAAAAAACTACCACCACCATTGGATTCCTTGTGAAATTCTGGTCCAGATGCATATAAATTTTGTCTCAAACCATTAAGAATTGAGAAAGTTATGACCTTCACGTTTCTGAGCCAAAACTTGCCAAATCTTGCCTTGGGCCAGGCCTAAAACCAAGTCATGCCTTGTATATTTGTTGTCTTGTTTCAAACAATGTATGTATCACCACCCTAGTGGTAAGGCGCGCCTTGTAACCTTGAGGTCTTGGGTTCAAACCCCACCCATGCCATTTTGTGTTTTTTCACATTTTGCCATTTTTTCCAATATTTTCATGTTTTATTAATTAATTGGAAAATTAATAACTCTTTCAATTTTAATTACTTTTTATTGGTTCTTTTTGTAAAAAATCACAAAAATGTTGAAATATTTTATTCCACAAAAAAATTAAGTTTATATTATTTATTTAATATAATTAGTATTTTTGTGAATAAATTCATTTTTATTTGTTTTTAAACATTTTAAAATGAATATTCATCTTGAAAAATCAAGACCAAATGAGTTTTAATATCTCTTGTGATTTATACCTCATTTTTCAAACCTTAAACAAAAATCACAAGTGGTTTATTCAAACCTATTTGGTATTTTTCATTGATTTTCTTTAAATATTTACTTTTAAAGAATAAAATTAGGGTTTCTTTGGTTTTCACTCAAACAAATCATTTCCAAACACTCATGGGCCTCTAATAGAGTGTAAGACCCAACCCCTTTTTTGAAAAATACCAAAATTTTGGCCTCACTTATTGTATAAGTCCCACTATATTTTCAAAAATCTCGGCGCAATCGCCAATTCAAATCAAACCAATTGGGCCTACCCTCGAGTAGTAAGACTCATTTCACTTTTTAAAACCATTTTGGGCCTCTAATAGAGTGTAAGACTCAATCCCCTTTTAACCTAAACAAATTTGGGCCTCACATATTGTATAAGTCCCTCTGTGTTAAAAAAAAAATCTCGGCGCAATCGCCATTTCGAACGAAAAATCATCTGGGCCTACCCTCGTGTTATAAGCCCTACTCTTTTTCTTTAAAAAACTCCTTGGGCCTCTTGAGAGAGTGTAAGACCCATCCCTTTGTACAAAAAACAATTTTTGGGCCTCAGTCACTTGTATAAGTCCCTCTGTACAAATTCAAACAGTGCGCTCACTGATAAAACCCTGGGCCTCTCCTTGAGCTGTAAGCCCCAAATCTTTCTTTTTCAAAGCACTTTCTCCTTTGATTTTGAAATGTACTACTGTTTCTCAATCTTTCTTTGTTGAACAACTAACCAAACAGCATGGAAGCTCTACAACCGAGTAAGTGTTTATATGCTTTCATTTATCGCTTTCATATACATATAACTGTATTGTGGGGCTGTTTCGCTGTAAGTCTTCTTTCATAAACTCATATCAAGTGTGTAATAATAGTATAGATATTTAGAGTTTCCCCGGCAACTACGTTTAGCATTAAGCCCGTTGATCACTCTTAGAAATAGTCAAAACTAGATCCCCATAGGATTACCAGAAACAGTCTTCCCTCCTCTTGGGGTTAAACAATATGGAGACATGAAAGCCAGCATTCTCGGTGAACCCTTTCATAGACTGTCACCTTTAGAAGTTGTCAAAGAAACTCTATTCCCCAGAGATGATCTATTTTCCGTGAATTGCATCTCTTGAGTTTCTTCCAAATTCTCGAACTTTCCTGGCTTGATCTATTCCTCGTGAATAACCTGTCTTGAATTTCTCGGGGTTTGGGGACCCACAGGCTTCTTAAAAGCACTTGTCAAGAAACTCTACTCCCCAGAGATAATCTTTTCTCCGTGAATGGCATCTCTTGAGTTTCTTCCAAATTCTCGAACTTTCCTGGCTTGATCTATTCCTCGTGAATAGCCTGTCTTGAACTTCTCGGGGTTTGGGGACCCATCGGCTTCTTAAAAGCATCGGCCTCCTCTTGGGCATTGTTCAAGGACCCACAGGCTTCCTAAAAGCATCCCCGCCTCCTCTTGGGCATTGTACAAGGACCCGTCGACTTCTTAAAATTATTCACAGCCTCCTCTTAGGCTTCATATAATGACTTCTTCCTTCGGGAATGATAGCCTCCTCTTGGGCTTCATACAAGGACCGATCGGTTTCTTAAAATTTTCCAGCCTCCTCTTGGGCTTCGTACAAATTGTCCCGACGACCTCCTAGAGGTATAGGAACAAAAATCAGTCATCTTAATAGAGCTGTCTTTCTAAGAGTCTACTACTGTTTCTCAAAGCATAGTACAAAAGATGAAACTCTAGACTTGGACAGTCTAATTTCCTTGAGTCTCAAAGACATTCTCAAGCTCCCTTCCAAAATAGGAAGAAAACCCGTAGACTCGGACAGTCTCAATACCCTTTGGATTTCTTATTTCCTCAAAGAAAAGGAAATATCCCTGATCCTTGAATCAAAATCCTTGAGTACAACATTACTCATATAAGAACTAATTTTCTCTTTAAATCAGCATACTGGACCTGTCACTCAACTGAAACAACACTATTGCCTCCTCTTGGGCTTTGTACAATGATTCTCCCCAGTGGAGCTAACAATTTTAGCCTCCATCTCGGGCTTTGTACGAGATACAAAAGACTCTTTTGTTGAGTCAAATCTTTTAGCCTCTTTCTCGGGCTTCGTACGAGACACATAAAACTCCCTCTTGTTGGGCCAATAGCCTCCTCTTAGGCTTTGTATAAGAAAACCACTGGTTGATCCAATCAATCTTTTAGCATCAAAGTTGTGCCTCGTTCATAGTACACAAACATCAACAACTCCTTCCCCTTCATCTAATCGCTGTAAGCGGCAAGCCTCTGGATCATCTACATCCATGCCACTGTCCCTCTTTTAGCATGAGAAATTCCTAAGGAAAGATAGCATTGCTCTACACTGGGTTAAAGTCTTCTCCTTCAGGTTGGAACTCCCCTATAAAGGAAATTATGGCATTGCCGGATTCACACATCCCGGTTAAAGTAATTCTCCTTTATAAACAGTTGTGACAAATAAACCTCTTTAGAGATGACAAGTTCTCTCTAAAGTCAAACCCTTTTAGCTTCATATCTTGGGCTTTGAACATGATACAAATAGACTCTTTAGCTTCACATCTTGGGCTTTGAACAAGATACAAATCACCTTTCGCTTCACATCTTGGGCTTTGAACAAGACACCAAAACCCTATTTCCTCTCGTAGAATAGGAGGAACTACGATCGCTCTGATTTCCCTGTTTCGGTAAACGGGAATACGTAGGCATAAGATTGAAAGAAAAATCTTAGCGAGCACACTAAACAAAAACCCAAAATCCCATACTTTCATGCATCCGTCCTAACATCTTAAACCTCCCACCCATCGACCGAACACTACTTTTAAAAAAATAAACCTAATAGAGACCCCGAATCTTTGTAGCATCTGTAAACCAACAGTTTTGTCTGTTTGACCTCAGTTTGCAAGCAGGGTTAATTTGAGACATCTATTTCCCTTCCTTCATCAGCTTTAATAGGATAAAAAATGAATCGAGTTGTAGATACCAAAGAGCGATAGTGCTTCGCAACCACATCAAAAATCGCTCGCTACAGAAAAATGGCAACTTCACTGGGGAACGTGTCATTAGGATCTGTCTCACCTTTGTAGCGAGATCTTGTTCTCTTCCCATCTATTAGGTGGAAAATTTAAAAAAAAGGCGCCCACCGTGGGGCCGGTCATTGTTTCTTGCTGGGATAGGACTCTTTGTTGACTTCACTAGGATCCTAGGTCAAAAACCTTTAAATTGGAAAGAAACCCCAAAATGGTGACTCCGCCGGGGAGCCATTTTTTGTCAGGGACATAGGGTTCATAGCTCTTTAAAGTCTAGGACTTTAGGACAAATATATATACTTCTTTTCCTAATTGTTATACCTGTTTATTTTTCTGCTAATGGGAATGCGTGTGATGCCGCATGTGGAAAGATTGAGTATACACTTAAGATAAGTGATGGCGACGAGGTTGACCATCAACCTCAGTGGAGGCTGACCAATGCAACCCATTCCCTCTCATAGGCAATGGGCCGATTGTGATGTCCGAGAAGCTGAGGAGCCAACCCTTTTGTAGTTCAGAAACTATCAGAAATAGTTGTCACGCGATACTACCCTCATTTAAGGCTGATGATCTATTCTCGGTGAATGGCATTTACTCTAAGATTTCATACAGCTCACTGGCGATCCGCTTGCTGTTTGTTATCCTGGGAGGAGCTGATGATTTTGAGTACAGGTACAAAAAATCACCCTAGTATAAACCTTTGGGGATGGGTAGAGCCTTGACTTCATGACAACGACCCTTTGACCCCATGTTTTTTCTATGTTTTTGTGTGCTGCATTCATGCATTCATTTAAAAAACATTAAAAAATTCAAAAAATTTCTCTTCTAGTCTCTCTGTTTTTCAAATTAAACTAAGACTGTGATTGCAAATATCAGAGAAAAGAATTACGCTAATGGATTTCGGTAGAAGGAGAACTCATAAGTACACCTTCAAGGTTCCAAAACTAGAGGATTTGAGAAGGTTAGCCAGGATGATCACTAACCCTGAGGCTTTCAAAGCCAAGTACGGAGGTTTGCTATCGCTGCTAAGAGTCCATGTGATTGAGGGAATCATGGATGCACTCATCCAGTTTTATGATCCAGTTTATCACTGTTTCACATTCCCGGATTACCAGCTCACACCAACGTTGGAGGAATATTCTCACTTGACCGATCTACACATTACTGATCAAGCTCTATTTTTTGGACTGGAAGAAATTCCAAATAATTAGAACATTGCGAGAGCAATTCATTTGGACGAGTCTGAGGCCAGGACTCACATGGCCACTAAGGGTGGCATACAAGGTTTGCCAGCCCAGTTCTTGACAAAGAAAGCCCTGTACTTCGCCAGTATCGGGATGTGACTGCTTTTGAAAGCATCTTTGTCTTACTCACCTACGGGTTATTTTTGTTTCCCAACATCAATAACTTTGTAGATATCAACGCCATTAAGGTTTTTCTCATTGGAAACCCTGTGCCGACTTTGATCGCAGATGCGTATCATTCTGTACACTTAGGAAATTTGTCCAGTGGAGGAATGATCACGTGTTGTGTACCCCTGCTATATAAATGGTTTATCTCCCATTTGCCCAAGTCTACTGCATTTTGGGATCATAAGAGTGCCTTACGTTGGTCGCAGAAGATCATGTCTCTTACCAACTCTGATATAGATTGGTGCAATAGGATCTATGATTGAATCAGGATCATTGATCGTTGTGGAAACTTCCCCAACATACCCCTCATAGGAACTAAAGGAGGAATCAATTACCATCTGGTATTGGTTCGTCGTCAATTCGGATACCCGATGAGGCATGTCCCACTTAATGCTCATCTGGAAGGTCTTTTCTTCAGGGAAGGAGAAAGTGACAGAGCACTAAAAATGGAAATAGTGCACGCTTGGAAAGATGTTCATAAGAAAGGACGGGAGTCTCTAGGAAAACCGGACTGTGTCTCGGTGGAGCCTTATCTCCACTAGGTACAAACTAGAGCTCTCAAGCTAAAAATGCCGTATCCTCATCACGAAATTCTTCCGCCAAAGGAATCTGTCATGTATTTCATGACGCAAACGGAAAAGCTTCAGGTAACTCTTAACAAAGTGCAAAAGGAAAGGAGGTCTTGGAAGAATAAGTACCGCACCCTCAACATAGAGTGCATCAAAATACAGCAACTATTGAAAGAAAAGGATGCTCTGATCGAGATTTTAGAGCAACATGCTATGGATAATCAGGACAACCAAAGGAATTTGCTCACTTCTTTCACCTGGCAAAGGAATGACAACTCGACAACGGCCCATGAGCCTCGGTCAAAGAAAAGGAAAGTACCAGAGTCAGCACCCGATTTCTCTTTAGAGAGGACTCGGGACCCATTAGCTTAGGTTTCTTTTTCTGCACCTTGTAATCTACTGTATTTCCATTTCTGTAATCCTTTGAATTCCATAAAAAAGGGGTTTCCCCACTGTTTGATATTTGCAATCTAATTGTCGAAGTTTATTTTGATTAAACCAAAAAACAATTAATATAATCATTGCATTCATCATTCTCACATCACGTATTCTTCTTACCTACAAATCTCACGTTTGTGTCTCAGTTCTAGAGTCAAACTGTCTCATTCGTATAATACTCGAGCCAATCGTCAAAAAAAGATGGATGATCTTGAGGAAGAAAACAGAGAGTTGAAATAAGAGATTGACGCTCTGAGAAAGGATATGAGAAAGCTTCGTAACGACATGCAAGCCATGGCAGAAGCTCAGCTACAAAGAACTGTGATCTCAGAGATCACCTCAATGCCCATAGTGGAAAAGTATGATCCTAGGTATCAAATGCCGAAAGATCGTCCTTGGGGCATGCCTGTTAACTATATCCCGGAAGGATATGTTTCGCCGATCAGTGAAGATCAGGGAATCATAACGGAAGCCGCTGGGCCTGAAGGTTACAAACTTCGGGAAAAGCGAAGATGCCAGGGGCATACTGGAGACTCCTGAAGGTTACAAACTTCGGGAAACGCCAGGATTCACTGTCGTAGTCACGGTACCACCCCCTGTGGTGCACACTGTCCCGGAAGGACAGATTCCGCCGATACCTTATGGTAAGAAGGAAACTATGTTCGATAGAATGGATGAGTTCCAAGAACAGTTCCTGGAAATGCAGAAGGGACTGCAAGCCATCCGCGGTCAGGATCTATTTGGAAAGGACGCCGCAGACCTTTGTCTGGTCCCTAATGTGAAAGTTCCGCACAAATTTCAAGTGCCCGACTTTGAAAAATACAAGGGTAACTCTTGCCCTCAGAGCCATCTGGTGATGTACACTCGGCGAATGTCAGCTCAGACGGAGAATCAGGACCTACTAATTCACTACTTTCAAGATAGTTTAACCGGTGCCGCACTCAAATGGTACATGGGTTTAAACCGTGCTATAATTAGAACATTCAGAGATCTTGGCACTGCCTTCGTCCAACAATATAAATACAATTTGGACATGGCACCGGACATAGATCAACTCAGATCAATGTCACAAAAGGACAAGGAAACCTTTAAGGAATACGCTCAGAGATGGCGCGAGATTGCCGCTCAGATTTGTCCACCTCTTGAGGAAAAAGAGATAACAAAGATCTTCTTAAAAACCTTAAGCTCATTTTACTATGATAGAATGGTTGCCAGTGCACCCAGTGATTTCACCGAGATGGTGGGCATGGGAGTTCGTCTTGAGGAAGTCGTCCGAGAAGAACGCTTGGTAAAAGACGCTGGATCATCGAGTAGTACAAAACGATACGGTAGTGCTCTCCCTAAGAAAAAAAAGCAAGATATTGGGAATATCTCTCTCGGAAAGCAAAGGCGACGTTATCAACCGGTAGCAGATGTAACTCCTACTATCAACCCTGCGCCTATTCCTACGTATCAACCTCAGGTTGCGCAGAGCCAACCTAATCAGCAAAGGACACAATAGCCTCTTCAGCAGGCTCGTCCTCCATATAGCAACAACCGTACAACACGACCGTCAGAGTTTTATCCTATACCCATGTTGTACACAGAACTATTTCCGTTACTACTGGCTAAGGGGCACATCCAGACTAAGGCTCCTCTTACACTACCGGAAAATCTGCCTTTTTGGTTTAAGGTGGATCAGACATGCCCTTATCATCAAGGAGGATCGGGGCATAACATAGAGAACTGTCTCAATTTTAAATCCGATGTGCAAAAGCTTGTTAGGAGCGGGCTCTTATCTTTCAAAGATACGTATCCCAATGTTCTCAGAAACCCGCTGCCTCAACATGAGAAAGCTGCAGTCAACCTGATTGAGAAAGAATTTAACAATGTCTATCAAATTCACGATGTGCTCTTGTTGAGGACCAATCTGGTCAAGATGCATTGTAGACAGAGTGGGTAAGGCCATGTGCCACCTCATAATTATCACCAGTGTGATGTCTGCTCTAAAAGTAATCAAGGATGTTCTGTGGTGCAATCAGCTCTGCAGGAACAGATGGATCTCGGATGGATCCAAGAGCACCGAGTTCATGAAGTTAACATGGTTCACACGAATTCCAACGTCATTCAGAACCACGACATCCGTGCGATGAATGTCAACCTGGTGGAAATGCACTCAAGGAAAAACCAGTATTATAATCTGCCGCCGCACGATTATAGTTCTTGTCTGACTTGCTCGGTAAACAAACAGGGATGCTCTTTCATACAGGAGGCCCTCCAGCATCAGATGGATCTTGGATGGATCCAGGACTACTATGATAGGAATCCCTATCAGATCAATATGGTTCAGATCTTCGACATTCGCTTAATGAATACCAACTTGGTAGAATTGCATGCTGAGCAGGTCCGACTCGGATTCCTGGTATCACATAATTATCACAACTGTAAAGCGGGTTACGAAAATGATCAGGGATCTGCCCTTGTCCAGGAGGCACTCCAGCACTTGTTAAATCATTGGTGGATGCTAATCTACATGGATGAAGATACTCATCAAATTAGTATCAATAACAGAAACCCCACTCGGCATCAAAGTCAGGATGTCCGACTCGTGGAAGCTAACCTAGTGAGGTTACATTGTATTCAAAGCGGGCGTGGCCAGGTGCCACCACATAATTATGAACGTTGTGGAGTCTGTTCAGAAAGTAACCAAGGGTGCTACCTTGTACGAGCAGCTCTCCAGGGGCAGGTGGATCGTGGAGACATCCGCCCATATCCAGGTTCCGGACCAATCAATTGGTCACCGAACTACCTTGCCAATCAAATTGAGGACGTTGTTGTAATCTCTGATCATCAAAGAACTAGGGATGTTTTTACCATTATCCCTCTGCTTGACGAATCGAGAGTTCCCAACTAGGAACAGATCGAGATTACCTACGATGGTCAGAAAAACCAGAAGGTTCCCATAGTTATCTATCTGCCGGGACCACTACCGTATGAATCAGCTAAGGCAATCCCTTACAAATACGGTGCAATGATAATTGAAAATGGAAAGGAAATTCCATTACCCTCCGTCGTGAATATTACAGACATCAGTCGTGTAACGCGGAGTAGTAGAATCTTCAACATAGGAGTTGGAGAGTCTAACAAAGAAAAGGAACTTCAGACAGAAGCTCCCAATCCACCAGTCGGTCAATCCAGTAATCCCGACCTTTCGAAAAACGATGATGAGATGCTAAAGCTCATCCAACGGAGTGAATACAACATTGTTGATCAACTGTTACAAACTCCTTCAAAGATCTCGGTATTATCACTGTTACTCAGTTCAAAAGCGCACAGAGAGGCTATACAGAAAGTTTTGGAGCAAGCCTTTGTGGAACAGGATGTAACAATCAGACTGTTCGATAATATTGTCTCTAACATCACTTCCTGCAACAATTTTGGATTTAGTGATGAGGAATTACCTGAAGAGGGTCGCCTTCATAACATGGCACTCAATATCACAGTCAACTGCCAGCCCTGAATGTTATGCCAAAGTCCACTTTGACTCAATTATCATTCAAAGGCCCTCCAATGAGAACCAGTGAGGTCGTCGTCAAAGCGTTCGACGGATCCAGAAAAACGGTTATCGGCGAAGTTGACCTTCCCATAACTATTGGTCCTCACACTTTCCAAGTTACCTTCTAGGTCATGGACATCCGAGCAACATACAATTGTTTATTAGGAAGACCTTGGATACATCAGGCTGGAGCGATTACCTCGACCCTCTACCAAAAGCTAAAGTTCGTCCAGAACGGCTAACTCATCACAGTCTGTGGGGAACAGGCCTTGCTCGTCACCAATTTATCGTCATCCACTTATGTGGAACCAGAAGGGATAATCGGAACCCAGTTCCAAGCACTATCGCTACACAAGGACGATCAATCCAGAGGAGGAACTTCGATTTCCTCATACAAAGATGCTATTAAAGCAGTCGAGAGTACCGATACAACAGGATGGGGACATCTTGTCATTCCTACTAGCAATACAACAAAGAAGGGTCTTGGTTTTTCTGCAACCTGTACCCGGAAAACTGCTAATGATGAAAGTCTTCATCCCATTCAGAACTTCTTCCACAGTGGAGGTTTCCTTCACCCAGTGTCTCAAATAGTCCATGCTATCAATGAGGAGGATCCCTCCGACATCGATGAAGAATGGAAGTCCTATCTTAACGAGAACGGTTATATGTCTCAAGAAGAGGTGCCTATGCCATTTTGCTATCCCGCACAGAGTCCGAGATTTATACCACGGTCAGATGTCGAAATGATATACTGAGGTTGTGATCCGGAAGGATGTCGTGCTCCGCCAAATTCATTAGAGGAAGACACTCTGATGAAAGACAACTTTGACCATAATTACTATGGCCCGATGGATGGAATGCCAATGTGGCTGCCTTACCCAGGAGACTTGGGGCCAGAAAGTCAGCCGAGTAATGAAACTCAGCTGAGCATCATTGAATAGAATACCGGTGTCCCCACCATGTCATGGGATCAACACTCAGGTCATTCAGAAACTACTCAACATGACGATGAATTCACAACGTTTGCAGGACTTGAATTCATCAACTATGTTTTTCCCGAGGTCAACGTCATCAAGAGGGATGACTCCTCCAGTTCGAAAGAAGTGTGGGACACTCTGGGACAACCGAGTGGAAAATACGACTATATGGTCAAGTACACTGCTCCTGAAAGCTCTCGTATCAGGCTCGAAGACATCCAGCCAATTGGATGGGGAGATACAGCTGAGAGCAGAAATGCTATGCAAAATGCAACAGAGGAATTCTCCTATGACAATTCTGCCTGAGAGACAGATTCCAATGATCCTGATCCACCAGAAATCAGCGTTATTTCTGAAGACAAATCAAGGAAGGTGCCAGACTTTGTGATTCACCGAGGAGTTCGCCGCCAGTGGGTTGCAGTTGATACTCTAAAGGTCGTTCGCCAGTCAAAGTAATTGCCATCTTTAACCTTTCACCCTGCCCAGGTGAAACAGATGTTTTGATAGGGCTCGCTTTCTGTAAATTTTCCCTCTTCGCTTCGCCCAAAGCGATAAAGTTTTGTTTTATAGGGCTGTAGTTTCAAGAATCGACTTGTTCATTAATAAAATAACGTCGTTCTGTAATTTCCGCATTTATTGCTGTTTTCTCTTTTTACTTTTTCTCAGAAAATGGTAATCCTAAAAAATAATTCAATAATAAAAACAAGCAGTAATAAGAAAGAAATACACTGCACACACTTGCATTTTCTCTATCTCTTCTAAACACGAATCATCACGTCATGCAGATTGCTTGTTTTAAACCCCGTTGAAACATACAATCCGACGACTTCTCTCAACTTTGGGTTCCCGGTATTTGGGGTTGAAGAAGAAGTTGACAACGAAATTCCAGAAGAGATCTCCCGATTACTCAGACAAGAGGAAAGGTCCATTGAACCTCACAAAGAGCCGTTGGAAACGGTAAACTTGTGTTCAGAAAAGGAGAGAAAATAAATCAGGATTGGGGCACTGCTCAGTCCAATTGCCAAAGAGAGTTTGATAAAGCTTCTCAAAGAGTTTCCCGATGTATTCGCTTGGTCCTATCAGGACTGCGTTTGGACATAAGATTGCCAAACCGCCTTCGACAGTATTAAGGAATATCTGTTGAATCCTCCGATTCTATCACCTCCAGTGGAAGGAAGACCATTGATTATCTACCTCACAGTCTTGGAAGACTCAATGGGGTGTGTACTTGGCCAACAAGACGAAACAAAACGGAAAGAGTCTACCGTTTACTATCTAAGCAAGAAATTCACCGACTGTGAAACTCGGTACACTATGCTCGAAAAAACTTGTTGCGTTTTGGCTTGGGCAGCCAAACGTCTTCGCCAGTACATGATCCGTCACACTACTTGGTTGGTCTCCAAAATGGATCCAATCAAGTACGTCTTCGAATAACCTGCTCTCACGGGAAGGATTGCCTGTTGGCAGATGTTGCTATCAGAATATGACATAGAGTACCACGCTCAGAAGGCCGTTAAAGGAATTATTTTAGCTGATCATTTGGCTCATCAACCGATTGACGATCAAGAATCAATCGGGTTCGACTTCCCAGACGAAGATGTTATGTATTTGAAGATGAAAGATTGTGATGAACCGCTACCCAGTGAAGGGCCAGAACCAGGTTCCCAGTGGGGACTTATCTTTGACGGAGTAGTTAATCATTATGGAAACGGAATTGGGGCAATAATTGTTACCCCTCAGGGTACCCACATTCCTTTCACCGCTCGACTCACGTTAAAATGTACAAACAACGAGGCCGAATACGAAGCTTGTATTATGGGCCTCGAGGAAGCGATTGATTTAAGGATCAAAAACTTGGACGTATACGGCGACTCAGCCCTGGTTATCAATCAGATAAAAGGTGATTGGAACACATACCAATCAGGATTGATTCCTTACAAAGACTATGCAAGAAGGTTGTTACCTTTCTTCAACAGAGTCGAGTTTCATCATATCCCTCGTGATGAGAATCACATGGCTGATGCTTTAGCCACCCTCTCTTCCATGATTAGTGTAGGTCAATGGGCTGACCTACCTAAGATCGACATAATGTGCCTAGAACGGCCAGCTTACGTCTTCATAATCGAAGCAGTCATAGACGACAAAACTTGGTATCACGATATCAAATGCTTCCTTCAAAAACAAGAGTACCTACCTGGGGCACTAATGAAGGACAGAAAAACCCTCAGAAGACTAGCAAGCAGCTTCTTCCTGAGCGGTGATACTCTCTATAAGAGAAATTTTGACATGGTCTTGCTCCGATGCGTAGACTAACCAGAAGCAAACATGCTGATGAAAGAAATTCATGAAGGATCCTTTGGCACTCATGCCAACAGACACACAATGGCGAGAAAAATTCTAAGAGCAGGGTACTATTGGTTGACAATGGAATCCGACTGCTACAAGTACATGAGGAGGTGTCACAAGTGTCAGATATACTCCGACGAAATTCATGTACCGCCAACGCATCTCAAAGTTCTTTCTTCCCCCATGGCCCTTTTCCATATGGGGAATCGACATGATTAGCTTGATTGAGCCCAAAGCTTCAAACGAACATCGATTCATCCTTGTGGCCATTGATTACTTCACCAAGTGGGTCGAAGCAGCATCGTACGCTAATGTAACCCGACAAGTGGTGGTCCGATTTATCAAAAACAATATCATCTGCCGTTATGGTGTTCCGAGCCAGATCATTATAGATAATGGATCTAACTTGAACAACAGGATGATGAAAGAGTTATGCGCAGAGTTCAAGATTGAACACCATAACTCATCTCCCTACCGACCCAAGATGAACGGAGCGGTAGAAGCGGTTAACAAGAACATCAAGAAGATTGTTCAAAAAATGGTTGTAACCTACCAAGACTGGCACGAGATGCTACCCTTTGCTCTTCACGGTTATCGCACATCTGTCTGCACTTCGACAGGGGTAACCCCTTTCTCTCTAGTGTATGGCATGGAGGCAGTGCTCCCCGTGGAAGTAGAGATCCCATCAATTCGGGTATTGATGGAAGCTAAGCTTACAGAAGCTGAATGGTGTCAAAGTCGACACGGCAAACTGAATTTGATTGAAGAGAAACGAATCACGACACTATGCCACGGTCAGTTGTATCAGTAAAGGATAAAGAGAGCATTTGACAAAAAGGTCCGACCTCGCATCTTCAGGAAAGGAGACCTCGTGCTTAAAAAGATACAATCATTTCTCACTGATTCTCGGGGCAAGTGGACTCCGAACTATGACGACCCCTATGTGGTCAAGAAAGCTTTCTCAGGCGGCGCCTTGAGACTTGCCACCATGGACGGAGAGGAATTTTCCTACCCCACGAATGTTGACGTAGTCAAGAAATACTTCGCCTAAAAAAAACGTCTCAGTGGATTGAAAACCCGAAAGAGCGGTCCAGGCAAAAGTTAGAGACAAAAGTAAAAAAAAAAAAAGAACAAAAAAAATCATCCTGTTGGATTGGAAACATCAAAGTATAATCCAGGAAAAAATTAGGGATAATGGAAAGTAACTATGTTCAACCGAGGCGAATTCCTCAGCAGTAGTTACACCATCCATCGGAGGAAAACTCCAGTCACTGTAATCTTCGATAGAAGCTCAGGATGTCCCGAATTCAAAGTTGGTAGAAGGATAGCGGTCGTTATGTTTCAACGTAGCCCTTTTCCCTGTAAATTACCATTTTCTAGCTTTGTATATACTCTTTGGAATCACGCGTTTGGCTAATCTCCGTCTTATCCATAAAATTTGAGCCCTTGTGCTTTTGTTTGCAGTTCTTATTTGTTTTAGCTTTACAGAACGACATTTTAACATGATCAACGGTTCTTGAAATAAAACAAAAATGAATTTACTTGTAAAAAATTTTCTGCTTTTAAAATAAAGATGGCAATTTCTTTTGACTGTTGAACATCAAAAGAGCATCAACCGCTTCTCCAGAAGTAAGCGAACTTCAAAGTGCAGAATCAAAGTACTCCTTCTACGCCAGTGCATCTGAATGAAGGATCAACAGTTTCAGATGCGACTAATCCATCTGACGTCTTCGGCCGAGTTCTTATCTCCTAAGTCCGATCAACGGTGTTCCCCGCGAGGACTACTTCTCCTAAGTAAGGTAGAATTGCTATCTTGAACCAGCGGTACTTCTTCGCCCCGCGATGGCCGAGTATCCAGTCATGTTCATCTTTTAGTTGGTATGCCGCGTCAGTTTTGTCAGCATAAACATACATATATCATGCATTATTGATTTGCATTCACATTTCATATTGCATCACTATCACTTCAGTCGGTCTTGTCCCGTAGTGATAACAGTCATCTCAATCGAGTTATCAGTTCTTGTCTCGTCAAGAAGCGCGGTGCCTGAACGATCTCGCTCCTCCAATTTACTTCTGGAATAAAGTTGGGTCCTGGACCACTTTGATAACTTGAACCTCTGCAAAACCAGAGAAACTTTCAACAAATATCACTCTTCACCATTGAAGATGATATCCTTGCTTTCCCGGATTAAAGAAAATCCCGAGAGAAAGCCTCGTAATCAGAAAGATTCGACAATACAGCAGTTTTTTCTCTCCAAAAAAGACCGCTGATGAAAAGGTCATCGGTACCTCAAAATTGGATCCCGTCATATGGCATTTCTCCGGGAAGATCCCGAGAAAAGTATGATGTAAGACCCCCAAGCGAAAGCAGTCTCTCAAGGGACTCGCATTCCCCAAGTAGAATTAACAAATGGCGTCTCCAACAGAAAAGTTTGTACACATCTACAACTCATACGACTGGGTCCTCCCAGCAAGCCTGACGTCAACTTTTTCCGTCAAATGGCATCTCCCCAGGAAGATTCGGCGAGAAGTTTGAGGAAAAGCGCTACGCATAGCGTCCCTTGTCAATAAAGTTTATTGACAAAAGAAACTAAGACCAGTTCCTTGGTAGGAAACCAGGATCGAGGGGAAGTTTAAATCAGAAACTAAGACCAGTTCCTTGGTAGGAAACCAGGATCCAGGGGAAGTTTAAATCAGAAAACTGAGACCAGTTCCTTGGCTGAAAACCAGGATCGAGGGGAAGTTTACCTTTTCTAAGCATCATTACTTAGAAAAAGAAGATGAATGCGATCTGCCATTCATAACCACCATCAAAATTTTGAGAATTCCGATATTTAATCCTCTTGCACCCCGAATGCCCGAATACCTTCGTCATTCACACCTTCGTGTCCAAGAAGATTAAATAGGGGCATCTGTCATACCCCAAAATTTGACCACTATGATTTCCCATCATTGTGCAAATCATCATCACAATATGGATGTACCTTTGTGCCTCATCAATCTCCTCAAGGAATTGTTGAGCATTCACTACTATCAAAACTAGGGTTTCAAGCCCTCTCTGAGTGCTTAGACAAAGGATCCATCAAGGAATGACATGATCTTCAACTTGTCTAAACCTCTCAAGTATATACTAAGGATCAAGAGGACTCCCACTTCAAGGATTAAGCACAAGGTTGCTCCCTTCTAGGTGGATTAAGCTTCAAGATCGCCAGTGTCACCAAATTAGGGTTTTGGTCGACCAGGGCCTCCAGATGGGAAATCTTCCTCTAAGCATGAGCCAATGCTTCAAAACATATCCTAAAAAACTCCATGGAACCTCATGGAACCAAGCATCCAGTCAATTTTGCCTCAGGGGATGCATCCATAAAAAATTAAGATTAGGGTTTCTTGACCTAATTCACCCCTAAGTTGACTTTTGGGACCAATCATGAACCAAGACCTCAAGAAAGGATTTGAGGATCTCCAATATGCCATATTGATCCATTTGGAACAATGGATTGATCCAAGAAGCTTGAGCAACACGTTTCAATTTCATCTAAACCACAGTTAGGGTTTCGCGGGAAAAGTCAACTGTAACTTTGACTTTTGACCAGGACATGCTCCCAAGCCCTAAGACATGATTCAATACACCCTATAACACCCATGGAACATGTCAATCAAGTTTGATTTAGGTCAAGGACATGATTTCATAGAGGATCGCACAGTTTGGAATTCATCTGATAAAAAGTCAACTGTGCACAAAAGTCAACTTTGACTTTTTGAGATTTTTCACAAAAATGGTTTTTTAACCCTAAAATGATGTTAATGTATGATTTGAATCATCATTCATCAAGAAAAATCAAGAAAAGTTGGATAACTTGTAAAAGGGGTAACCATAAAAGCTTAAAAAATTTTCTAAGTTAAAAATAAAGTGGCTAGGGTACCAACTTTGGAGGATCATAACTCCTAAACCACAAAGCCATTTTCTCCCATCTAAAGCTTGATTTGTAGATCTCATTGCCTCCTACAAAAGCTTCATACTGACCTATGTCCAAATTCCTCATGGATTTTGAGTTATGGAGTGATCAAAATCAAGAAAAGTCACTTTGTTCCAACACTTGGTGAAAATTTCACTAAGTCAGATTTTGCCTTACTTTTTTCCAAATGTAGGGACATTTTTCACTTGGATTCAAAAAGTGTCAAAACCAAATATGATAAAACAGTTGTTGTATCATATAAGGGCTTTCCAAAATGGCCAAGAACATTGTCAAATTCAATTTGAGCCATGAGATATAACATTGGCAAGTTGCCTTATTGGAATCTGTCAAGGCAAGACAGATTTTGCACTTTTGCTCGATTTGCCAAAATTGTGCAAATCCAAACACTCCTATCCACTTGGACACCTCTGAGGATTGAATCTAAAGGGGACAATCACTGAGCCAGGCCTCCAAAGTCTTTGGAACAAGAAATAACATGTTGAACCTAGAATTGCCAAAATAGGGACAAGACTCCAATTTTGGATTGGAGAATTCAATGGAAGTATCAAGGTGGCATAGACTAAGCCATTCTCAACTGAATTCAGTCAAGACTTATCCAAGACCAAGGGAACCACAACCCTGTGCCCTAACCTCTAGTCAATGGCTAGAGGAGACTTGGATTTCCATTGGACAACATTGGCCAAACCACTGCTGCAGTTGCCATTCACTGTGGATCCCAAAACAAACTTGCTCTACTATAAATATAGCTCATTTGTGCTCAGTTTGAGTACACCAAAGCCATCAAACAGATGCTTTCCTCAAAACCTCTTTCTCTTGGAAAAAATGCCTTCTTTAGCAAGGCAACTTTGAGTTTTTGAGCTTGAGAGCTTTTCCATCACAATCAATCACACACACACACACACACACACACCTCACATATATCATATATAAGCTGTGTAAACTATCACAAGTGACCTGCAATCACAAAATCACAAAGTCACCTCTCAAAACCTCAAAATAGGCCTTTTGTGCATTTTTCAAGCCATGTCTTGATTCAGTCACTTTCCAAACCAGATAAAACCTCAAACACACTCCAAATATCATCCTTGAACTATCCCAAATGGTTTCATATATCTAGAACACCATTTGAGAGAGTTGCTATTTTGGTCACTTTTAACCCCTTTTGCAAGAAATGGACTGTTTGTGTTTTTGCAGGTACCAGCCAATTCCAATCATCCTAAAAGTTTCTAAGGGATCATTTGAGTGTGTCTAAAGCATCAAATCATTTCTGGAACAAGAGGCTTGACAGATTGCACAAAAGCTCCAAAATCTCAAAAAAAGAGGTAAGCCTCACAACTTGGAATCTTTGAATCATGCAATGCTTTGAAGTCCACTGATCATATACATCTCATACATGTTGTATATGTTGTGTTTGAGCTAATTCACCATGTAATCCATGCTTGTACCAAGTTGTAGAATAGAAAATGCAATTATAGGTCATTTTCAAAACCACTATCGGGTTTTGAGGAGGGAGTGTGATCTGAAAAAACTACCACCACCATTGGATTCCTTGTGAAATTCTGGTCCAGATGCATATAAATTTTGTCTCAAACCATTAAGAATTGAGAAAGTTATGACCTTCACGTTTTTGAGCCAAAACTTGCCAAATCTTGCCTTGGGCCAGGCCTAAAACCAAGTCATGCCTTGTATATTTGTTGTTTTGTTTCAAACAATGGATGTATCACCACCCCAGGGGTAAGGCGCGCGCCTTGTAACCTTAAGGTCTTGGGTTCAAACCCCACCCATGCCATTTTTTGTTTTTTCACATTTTACCATTTTTTCCAATATTTTCATGTTTTATTAATTAATTGGAAAATTAATAACTCTTTCAATTTTAATTATTTTTTATTGGTTCTTTTTGCAAAAAATCACAAAAATGTTGAAATATTTTATTCCACAAAAAAATTAAGTTTATATTATTTATTTAAGATAATTAGTATTTTTGTTAATAAATTCATTTTTATTTGTTTTTAAACATTTTAAAATGAATATTCATCTTGAAAAATCAAGACCAAATGAGTTTTAATATCTCTTGTGATTTATACCTCATTTTTCAAACCTTAAACAAAAATCACAAGTGATTTATTCAAACCTATTTGGTATTTTTCATTGATTTTCTTTAAATATTTACTTTTAAAGAATAAAATTAGGGTTTCTTTGATTTTCACTCAAACAAATCATTTCCAAACACTTATGGGCCTTTAATAGAGTGTAAGACCCAACCCCTTTTTTGTAAAATACCAAAATTTAGGCGTCACTTATTGTATAAGTCTCACTGTATTTTCAAAAATCTTGGCGCAATTGCCAATTCAAATCAAACCAACTGGGCCTACCCTCGACTAGTAAGACCCATTTCATTTCTTAAAACCATTTTGGGCCTGTAATAGAGTGTAAGACCCAATCCCCTTTTAACCAAAACAAATTTGGGCCTCACATATTGTATAAGTCCCTCTGTGTTAAAAGAAAATCTCGGCGCAATCGCCATTTCGAATGAAAAATCATCTGGGCCTACCCTCGTGTTATAAGCCCAACTCTTTTTCTTTAAAAAACTCCTTGGACCTCTTGAGAGAGTGTAAGACCCATCCCTTTGTACAGAAAACAATTTTTGGGCCTCAGTCACTTGTATAAGTCCCTCTGTACAAATTCAAACAGTGCGCTCACTGATAAAGCCCTGGGCCTCTCCTTGAGCTGTAAGCCCCAAATATTTCTTTTTCAAAGCACTTTCTCCTTTGATTTTGAAATGTACTATTGTTTCTCAATCTTTCTTTGTTGAACAACTAACCAAACAGCATGGAAGCTCTACAACCGAGTAAGTGTTTATATGCTTTCATTTACCGCTTTCATATACATATAACTGTATTGTGGGGCTGTTTCGCTGTAAGTCTTCTTTCATAAACTCATATCAACCGTGTAATAATAGTATAGATATCTAGAGTTTCCCCGGCAACTACGTTTAGCATTAAGGTCATTGATCACTCTTAGAAATAGTCAAAACTAGATCCCCATAGGATTACCAGACACAGTCTTCCCTCCTCTTGGGGTTAAACAATATGGAGACATGAAAGGCAGCATTCTCGGTGAACCCTTTCATAGACTGTCACCTTTAGAAGTTGTCAAAGAAACTCTATTCCCCAGAGATGATCTATTTTTCGTGAATTGCATCTCTTGAGTTTCTTCCAAATTCTTGAACTTTCCTGGCTTGATCTATTCCTCGTGAATAACCTGTCTTGAATTTCTCGGGGTTTAGGGACCCACAGGCTTCTTAAAAGCATTTATCAAGAAACTCTACTCCCCAGAGATGATTTTTTCTCCGTGAATGGCATCTCTTGAGTTTCTTCCAAATTCTCGAACTTTCCTGGCTTGATCTATTCCTCGTGAATAGCCTGTCTTGAACTTCTCGGGGTTTGGGGACCCATCGGCTTCTTAAAAGCATCGGCCTCCTCTTGGGCATTGTTCAAAGACCCACAGGGTTCCTAAAAGCATCCCCGCCTCCTCTTGGGCGTTGTACAAGGACCCGTCAGCTTCTTAGAAGTATTCACAGCCTCCTCTTAGGCTTCATATAATGACTTATTACTCCGGGAATGATAGCCTCCTCTTGGGCTTCATATAAGGACCGATCGGCTTCTTAAAAGTTTCCAGCCTCCTCTTGGGCTTCGTACAAATTGTCCCGACGACCTCCTAGAGGTATAGGAACAGAAATCTGTCATCTAAATAGAGTTATCTTTCTAAGAGTCTACTACTGTTTCTCAAAGCATAGTACAAAAGATGAAACTCTAGACTTGGAAAGTCTAATTTCCTTGAGTCTCAAAGACATTCTCAAGCTCCCTTCAAAAATAGGAAGAAAACCCGTAGACTCGGACAGTCTCAATACCCTTTGGATTTCTCATTTCCCCAAAGAAAAGGAAATATCCCTGATCCTCGAATCAAAATTCTTGAGTACAGCATTACTCATATAAGAACTAATTTTCTCTTTAAATCAGCATACTGGACCTGTCACTCAACTGAAACAACACTATTGCCTCCTCTTGGGCTTTGTACAATGATTCTCCCCAGCGGAGCTAACAATTTTAGCCTCCATATCGGGCTTTGTACGAGATACAAAAGACTCTTTTGTTGAGTCAAATCTTTTAGCCTCTTTCTCGGGCTTCGTACGATACACATAAAACTCCCTCTTGTTGGGCCAATAGCCTCCTCTTAGGCTTTGTATAAGAAAACCACTGGTTGATCCAATCAATCTTTTAGCATCAAAGTTGTGCCTCGTTCATAGTACACAAACATCAACAACTCCTTCCCCTTCATCTAATCGCTGTAAGCGGCAAGCCTCTGGATCATCTACATCCATGCCACTGTCCCTCTTTTAGCATGAGAAATTCCTAAGGAAAGATAGCATTGCTCTACACTGAGTTAAAGTCTTCTCCTTCAGGTTGGAACTCCCCTATAAAGGAAATTATGGCATTTCCAGATTCACACATCCCGGTTAAAGTAATTCTCCTTTATAAACAGTTGTGACAAACAAACCTCTTTAGAGATGACAACTTCTCTCTAAAGTCAAACCCATTTAGCTTCATATCTTGGGCTTTGAATAAGATACAAATAGACTCTTTAACCTTAGTTTGCAAGCAGGGTTAATTTGAGACATCTATTTCCCTTCCTTCATCAGCTTTAATAGGATAAAAAGTGAATCGAGCTGTAGATATCAAAGAGCGATAGTGCTTCGCAACCACATCCAAAATCGCTCGCTACACTTAGTATAGAAACATAGGTTAGAACTTGAATTAAAATGGTGAAACTGGATTGATCATGCTAAATGTTGGTTGCTATGGTTAATATTTGGAATATAATGCATAATATGTGTGGGTTGTATGGAATATGGATGTTTGATACATGCTATGATGTTTCCATGAATTTTGATGATGTTCCATTGGGTTTTGATGCTGACATTAACAGGTTTTTAGGTCTTTGACTCAGTGGTAACCGGTTACTCATTATAGGGTAACCGGTTACATGCAGAAAAATTATAGTTTTTACGCAGAAAATGAACTGAGTAACCGGTTACTCATTCTGAGGTAATCGGTTACCCAATTTAATTTTGCCCACTGTCTGCGCAGGGAGAATGTGTAACCGGTTAGTCATTATAGGGTAACCGGTTACCACTGTTATGTTTTGAAAAATATTTTAGAAAATTAATATCTTTCGAACAGTGATTCCGATCGAGACGTAGTGATAGTCGTTGCAAAGCTATGAAAATATCCTACGTGATAAAGACGAAAAATATTATTTTCGATACCCGATTAAATAAATTGGAGGGAACTTAAGAGTTATGAAACTTGTGAATGAATTATTATATGTAATTCTACTATACTATTGTAACATGCTTTGTCTAATATGTGGTTATTAAACACGATTGAGAGAAAATGCATGTTAAAATATGGAATAGGAAGAGTGAGGAAAACCTTACAATAAACCTATATTAGAACCTAGTAATGGGATAGGAAATTGATAAACAATCTAATGTTAACGCTCGCGAATGAAAGGCCGAAGCGTGTAACCAAATACTGAATGGTATAGAAAGGAATAAACAATATTATGGAACATGTGTAACTTTGTAAGTATTGAGAAAGGCAAAAGAGGCCTAAAGGCTAATGTGGCCTAGATTTATTAAATACAATTATGGTTGTATGTGAAATCATGAAATCATAACCATTTCCCCTTACGTTCCGTTTCATGAGTAACGAGCTCCTCTTGAATGAATGCACGATTACTTGGTAGGTTTGATTCCTAATGTTATAGTACGAATGGAGCCTACGGGTAAAGAGACTTGTAATGGTGAACGGACCGTGTAAAGTGACGAATTAAGGTGATAATGTGTCCCTTAGTTCTGAATCCAACTCGTTCCGACTTCTAGACGTAGAAGAGGACGGGAAGAAGGGATGCCTTGATGAGGTTAACGATAGTGATAATTATTGAGTTAACAGACTCATAACATGTTTCCATATAGTGTGAATTTGTGAGATTATGAACTCAAGGTCACTTCCCTTCCCTTTTGACTTGAGTTAGTGTGATAGAACCTTGTAAAGCCTAGAGAATGTATAAGATAGGGAACTCACTGAGATTTAATATCTCACCCCATGTTGTTGATTATATTATAGGTGCTTCAGGTTCCGCGATGGGTAAGGAGAAAGTCGTTTCATTTTCCTTACTTAACTTGGCTTTTTCGGATGGCAAGACTTCCATTGTGGAAATTTATTTTGAGATCATTGTATTGATCTAGTTCTTAGTGTATTGGGACATCATGTATATATTATGCCTTAGATTTTAGTACTTTGTGTTTTGAGCATGTAATGTATACAATGTGTTAACTAGGAATTTATGGTATTTCAGTACCCAAACTTGGATTCATGTATGATATTTATGCTTTGATGTATTATGTCATATATGGGTGTTACAGTTGGTATCAGAGCAGGTCGTATCCTCGACCTAGCCATGAAATAGTATAAGTATTTCTTTCCGTTTCATATGCGTTGTGTCGCCATTGGTCTTAAGTGTTATATTTATGGCATTAAGCTTGATCAACTTAATCCTATCTGTATTACCTTTAGGAACATGGCTGACGGACGCAGAAGCAATCGTGGTAGACCCAGAACTACTCTTGTTGGGACGAATCCACCGCGCGGCGATGAGTATGTCCCATGGCCTCAGTTTTTGCAACATATGCAGCAGCAGCAACAACAAAACCAGTTCATGCAGTAAATGGTACAACAAATGAATGGGGGTCTTCATCCTCCAATGGTTGTTCCAGATGCTGTAGGTGGGAGTTTTCAGGATTTCATCCGCATGAATCCTCCAGAATTTCATGGCGGGATAGATCCTGTGAAAGCTCATGAATGAATAGCCAGCATGGAGAGAATTTTCTTGATAGTACAATGTAGTGAAGAGAACAAGGTAGTGTTCGCTTCTCACTCGTTGAAGCGTCCTTCCATGAGGTGGTGGGAGAGTTCCTAGCCCTAATGACTATCCAAGGGGTGCCTAACATCTGGGAGCAATTTAAGATTATTTTTATGGAGAATTATTTCCCTAGTTCCTTGAGGACCCAGAAGGAATTTGATTTCCATCAGTTGAGACAGGGTACTTTGACTGTGGCTGCTTATGCTGAGAGGTTTGAGATTATGGCTACTTATTCTAGGCAGGCCATGTATGCTCCGGATGAGAGGTGGAACATTGACCAGTTTCTTTTTGGTTTGAAGGCTGAGATTTCTCATAGTGTGTCTCAAAGAGAGTTCACTAGTTATGCTGAATTGCTAAGGCAATGTTATGTGGCAGAGAACAGTTTGAGAAAAGTTCAGGCAGAAGGAGATTCACGTAGGTCGAGTCAGAATGATCATGGGAGATCAAACCAATAGTTTAGGCCTAGGAAAAAAGCCTTCAAGGGGAAACAAGTTCAGGATTCTAGATCAAGTGCGCCTCCTATATGTCGTACTTGTGGTAAGATGCATTCTGGTAGACATCGCTTCGAAGAAGTGGAGTGTCATCGGTGTCATAAAGTGGGACACATGGCGAAAGATTCTCCTCTGGGTAGGAATCAAATGCAAGAAAGGAGTACCGGCCGAGTTTATACTTTGGATGCAAAGAAAGCAAAGGGCGATAACCCTTTGATTGTTGGTACGTGTTTCGTTAATGGGAATCCTTGTTTTGTATTATTTGATTGTGGAGCAACACACTCTTTTGTATCAATGGAATGTATGAAGCGACTTGGGTTACAAGCTATTCCGTGTTCTCCACCCATGGTGGTTACTACTGCCATGGATGAGATGGTTAAAACACCTTTAATGTGTGAAAATTGTATTTTATCCGTGGATGGAAGAGTTTTTTAGATTGATCTTATTTGTTTGCCACTTAAGAAAGTAGATGTTGTTTTGGGAATGGATTGGCTTTCTGCTAATTTTGTATTTATTGGCTGTGAAGAAAAGCTAATCATCATTCCATCCGTTGAGGCTACTCCGAAAGATGTGTTAACAACTATTTCAAAAGGTACGGTTGGAAAGATAAATTTCTTGTTTGAGAAGGAAAAATCTGTTCTTTTGGTTCTCACTAAGGAGGAGAGTAGCGACCTTCAAGTTTTGAGTATTCCTATAGTTTGTGAGTTTTCCGAAGTCTTCCCCGAGGATATCACTTCTCTTCCTCCGGAAAGGGAAGTGGAATTATCTATTGACCTGATACCGGGAACGACTCCTTTATCCGTTTCTCTGTATCAGATGGCACCACTTGAGTTAAGAGAATTGAAGGATCAATTGGAAGAATTAATGGCTAAGCATTTCGTCCGGCCCAGTGTTTCGCCCTGGGGAGCTCCAGTGTTATTTGTAAAGAAGAAGGATGGTGGAATGCGGTTATGTATTGATTACCGGCAGTTGAATAAAGTCACCATTAAGAACAAATACCCATTACCAAGGATAGACGACCTGTTAGATCAATTGAAAGGAGCCAGTGCTTTCTCGAAGATTAATTTACGGCCGGGTTATCACCAGATCCGTGTGAAGAGTTCAGATGTATCAAAGACTACGTTTAGAACCCGTTATGGTTATTATGAATTCTTAGTAATGCCTTTCGGTGTGACGAATGCTCCGATAGTTTTTATGGATTATATGAATCGGATATTTCAAGCTTATTTGGACCAATTTGTAGTGATCTTCATTGATGACATTCTTATTTATTCTGGTACTTCTCAAAAGCATGAAGAGCATTTAAGAATCGTTTTATCGATCCTACGAGAGAGACAACTTTTTGCTAAGCTAAGAAACTGTGAGTTTTGGATGTCAGAGGTTAGTTTTCTTGGTCATGTCATATCTCAGGGAGGTGTGACGGTAGATCCATCAAAAGTTGAAGCGGTGATCAATTGGGAGAGACCAAAGAATGTTTCAGAAGTTAGAAGTTTCTTGGGACTGGCAGGTTATTATAGAAGGTTTGTCAAGGGCTTTTCTCAATTGGCCTTACCAATGACTAAACTTACTCGAAAGGTTTGTCCTTATGAGTGGGATTCGGCTTGTGAACGAAGTTTTATGAGTTTGAAGGAAAGATTGACGACTGCTCTTAATTTAATTATTCATGATCCTAGCAAATCGTATGAGGTATTTTGTGACGCATCAAAGATGGGATTAGTAGGTGTGTTAATGCAAGAGAGTCACGTGGTAGCTTATGCTTCTCAACAATTAAAGTTTCACGAGAAGAATTATCTGACGCATGATTTGGAATTGACGGCGGTTGTTTTTACATTGAAAGTGTGGCATCATTATTTATATGGAGTATGTTTTGAAATGTTCAGCGACCACAAAAGTTTGAAGTAGCTATTTGACCAAAAGGAGTTGAACATGCGTCAAAGGAGATGGATGGAGTATTTGAAGGATTATGACTTGGAACTAAAGTACCATCCGGGTAAAGCGAATAAAGTGGCGGATGCATTAAGCAGGAAAGTGTTGCATAATGTCGAGTTGATGATGTTAGAGTATGCTTTGTTGGAAAAGTTTCGTGATCTTAATCTTCAATTTGTTTGGACTCTTAATGGTGTGATTATGGGAAATTTGAATGTTAATTCTACTCTTAGAGAGGAAATTCAACAAGGGCAAGTGTTGGATGAGAAGTTACAAGAAGTGTTAGTTCACCCGGGTTTCATGCGGGCTACCGATGGAATTATTTTATTTAACCAAAGGGTTTGTGTTCCGGATGATGCGGTGTTAAAAAGAAGAATTTAGGAAGAAGCGCATAAGAGTGCTTTTACTATACATCTGGTTCTTCGAAGATGTTTTAAGACTTAAAGAGGGACTATTGGTGGTCCGGTATGAAAAGAGATATTGGGGTGTATGTGTCGGAGTGTGCGGTATGCTACAAGCAAAGATTGAACACCAAAGATCGGGTGGCTTATTACAACCGTTAGAAATTTCGGTGTGGAAATGGGATAGTATTTCCATGGACTTTGCAGTAGGATTACCCTGTGCACAAGGCGGTTATGATTCCATTTGGGTAATTGTGGATCGGTTGATGAAATCTGCACATTTCTTAGCCGTGAAGACTACTTACAAGGCAAGTCATCATGCAAGGCTGTGTATTTAGGAATTGTGAGGTTACATGGTATTCCCTCTAGTATCGTGTCAGATAGAGATCCAAAGTTTACTTCAAGATTTTGGAGAGCTTTTCAACAAGCTATGGGAACAAAGTTGTGTTTGAGTGCGTCGAATCATGCGCAAACGGATGGACAGACGGAGCGGACGATACAAATGATGAAAGATATGTTAAGGGCTTGTGTGCTTGGAAGTGGAGGAAATTGGATAAAACTTTTACTGTTGATTGAGTTTTCATACAACAATAGTTACCATGCGAGTATTGGTATGGCTCCTTATGAGGCACTATATGGAAGGAAATGTAGGACGCCATTGTGTTAGGCGAAAGTTGGCGAAGATAGAATTTTGGGACCCGAGATTATTCAAGAGACCATAAAAAAGATTAGAATGATCCGTGACAAAGTTAAACAAGCACAAGATCATCATAAGATTTATGCGGATAACCGTAGGAGACCATTAGAGTTTGATGAAGGTGATCACGTGTTTTTGAAGGTTATTCCGAGATTGAGGTTGAAAGGACCGTTTAAGTCACGGAAGTTAAGTCCGAGATACGTGGGACCGTATCAAATTTTAGAAAGGATTGGTGAAGTAGCTTACAGGCTAGCCTTACCGCCTTCTCTATCAGAGATGCACGATATTTTTCATGTGTCTCAACTACGGAAGTTTATTCCTGACCCTCTTCAGCCAATTCTACCAGATACAATCGAGATAGAAGCGAATTTGACGTTTGAACCTCAACCAAGCCGTATCACAGGAAGAGAGACTAAGGTACTAAGGTACTAAGGAAGAATCAGATTCCTCTTGTGAAAGTTCAGTGGGATGAGACGCATCCGGGTGATGCAACATAGGAACTAGAGTCAGAGATGCGAGATGTTTACCCTCATCTTTTCTGGTAATTTCTTAAATTCGAGGACGAATTTCTATTTAAGGAGGGGAGGATGTAATACCTCGTAAAATATTTTACTCTGCATAATATTGGTTGTGGTCAACTAGGTTCCGGTGTACTCTGAGAAATTATCTGCAAAGATAATTAGAGCAACCGATGAGTTCAGAACAGATCCAATTTATATTATCAGACTAGGAGGTTTTAGCAATTGGTACTCTAGAGATGTTTTGGACATTTAGTAGTGTTGCTAATTAAAAGATATTTCTCTATACCTTTTAATTTCCTTTTTCTCTCCTTTTGGAACAAAAAAGACATAAAAGATAGAAAGAATTAGAGAGAAGGAAGAGCAAGAGGGGAAAAGAGAAAGAAAACCTATAAAAAGAAGAAAGCTTCAATCTTCATCATCTCTTCTTCATCCAATCAACCCAACATCTTCTTCATCTTCTTCATCTTGTTGTTGGTGAGTTCTAGTTAGAACCCTAAGTATAGAAACATAGGTTAGAACTTGAATTTAAATGGTGAAAATGGATTGATCATGCTAAATATTGGTTGCTATGGTTAATATTTGAATAGAATGCATAATATGTGTGGGTTGTATGGAATATGGATGTTTGATACATGCTATGATGTTTCCATGAATTTTGATGATGTTCCATTGGGTTTTGATGCTGAAATTAACAGGTTTTTAGGTCTTAGACTCAGTGGTAACCGGTTACTCATTATAGGGTAACCGGTTACATGCAGAAAAATTATAGTTTTTACGCAGAAAATGAACTGAGTAACCGGTTACCCAATTAAATTTTGGCCACTGTCTGCGCAGGGAGAATGTGTAACCGGTTTCTCATTATAGGGTAACTGGTTACCACTGTTATGTTTTGAAAAATATTGTAGAAAATTAATATCTTTCGAACCATGATTCCGATCGAGGCGTAGTGATAGTCGTTGGAAAGCTATGAAAATATCCTACGTGATAAAGAAAAAAAATATTGTTTTCGATACTCGATTAAATAAATCGGAGGGAACTTAAGAGTTATGAAACTTGTGAATGAATTATTATATGTAATTCTTCTATACAATTGTAATATGCTTTGTCTAATATGTGGTTATTAAACACGATTGAGAGAAAATGCATGTTAAAATATGGAATAGGAAGAGTGAGGAAAACCTTACAATAAACCTATATTAGAACCAAGTAATGGGCTAGGAAATTGATAAACAATCTAATGTTAACGCTCGCGCATGAAAGGCCGAAGCGTGTAACCAAATACCGAATGGTATAGAAAGGAATAAACACTATTATGGAACATGTGTAACTTTGTAAGTATTGAGAAAGGCAAAAGAGGCCTAAAGGCTAATGTGACCTAGATTTATTAAATACAATTATGGTTGTATGTGAAATCATGAAATCATAACCATTTCCCCTTACGTGCCGTTTCATGAATAACGAGATCCTCGGGAATGAATGCACGATTACTTGGTAGGTTTGATTCCCAATGTTATAGTACGAATGGAGCCTACGGGTAAAGAGACATGTAACGGTTAACGGACTGTGTAAAGTGACAAATTAAGGTGATAATGTGTCCCTTAGTTCCGAACCTATCTCGTATGCCAAGTAATTTACGAGGATCCATGACTCGTTCTGACTTCTAGACGTAGAAGAGGAAGGGAAGAAGGGATGCCTTGATAAGGTTAATGATAGTGATAATTATTGAGTAAACGGACTCATAACATGTTTCCATACAGTGTGAGATTGTGAGATTATGAACTCAAGGTCACTTCCCTTCCCTTTTGACTTGAGTTACGGTGATAAGACCTTGTAAAGCCGAGAGAATCTATAAGATAGGGAACTCACGGAGATTTAATATCTCACCCCATGTTGTTGATTATATTACTGGTGCTTCAGGTTCCGCGAAGGGTAAGGAGAAAGTCATTTGATTTTCCTTACTTAACTTGAATTTTTGGGATGGCAAGACTTCCGTTGTGGAAATTTATTTTGAGATCATTGTATTGATCTAGTTCTTAGTGTATTGGGACATCTTGTATATATTATGACTTAGATTTTAGTACCTTATATTTTGGGCATGTAATGTATACAATGTGTTAACTAGGAATTTTAGGTATTTCAGTACCCAAACATGGATTCATGTATGATATTTATGCTTTGATGTATTATGTCATATATGGGTGTTACAGTTGGTATCAGAGTAGGTCGTATCCTTGACCTAGCCATGAAATAGTATAAGTATTTCTTTCCGTTTCATATGCATTGTGTCGCCATTGGTCTTAAGTGTTATTTTTAAGGCATTGATCCTGATCAACTTAATCTTATCTGTATGACCTTTAGGAACATGGCTGACGGACGTAGAAGAAATCGTGGTAGACCCAGAACTACTCCTGTTGGGACGAATCCGCCGGGCGGCAAGGAGTATATCCCATGGCCTTAGTTTTTGCAACAGATGCAGCAGCAGCAGAACCAGTTCATGCAGCAGATGGTACAACAAATGAATTGGGGTCTTCATCCTCCAGTGGTTGTTCCAGATGTTGTAGGTGGGAGTTTTTGGGACTTCATCCGCATGAATCCTCCAGAATTTCATGGAGGGTTAGATCCTGTGAAAGCTCATGATTGGATAGCTGACATGGAGAGAATTTTCTTGATAGTACAGTGTAGTGAAGAGAACAAGGTAGTGTTCGCTTTTCACTCATTGAAGGGTCCTACCATGAGGTGGTGGGAGAGAGCCTCAACCCTAATGACTATCCAAGGGGTGCCTAAGGTCTTGGAGCAATTTTAGATTACTTTTACGGAGAATTATTTCCCTAGTTCCTTGAGGACCCAGAAGTAATTTGATTTTCAACAGTTGAGACAGGGTACTTTGACAGTGGCTGCTTATACTCAGAGGTTTGAGATTATGGATGCTTAGTTATGCTAAATTGCTAAGGTAATTATATGTGGCAGAGAACAGTTTGAAGAAAGTTCAGGCAGAAGGAGATTCACGTAGGTCGAGTCAGAATGATCGTGGGAGATCAAACCAATAGTTTAGGCCTATGAAACAAGCCTTCAAGGGGAAACAAGTTTAGGATTCTAGATCAAGTGTGCCTCATGTATGTCGTACTTGTGGTAAGATGTATTCTGGTAGATGTCGCTTTGAAGGAGGGGAGTGTCATCGGTGTCATAAAGTGGGACACATGGCGAAAGATTGTCCTCTGGGTAGGAATCAAACGCAAGAAAGGAGTACCGGCCGAGTTTATACTTTGGATGCAAAGAAAGCAAAGGGCGATAACTCTTTGATTGCTGGTACTTGTTTCCTTAATGGGAATCCTTGTTTTGTATTATTTGATTGTGGAGCAACACACTCTTTTGTGTTAATGCAATGTATGAAGCGACTTGGGTTGCAAGTTATTCCGTTGTCTCCACCCATGGTGGTTACTACTGCCATGGATGAGATGGTTGAAACACCTTTAATGTGTGAAAATTGTATTTTATCCGTGGATGGAAGAGTTTTTCAGATTGATCTTATTTGTTTGCCGCTTAAGAAAGTAGATGTTGTTTTGGGAATGGATTGGCTTTCTGCTAATTCGGTATTTATAGGTTGTGAAGAAAAGCTAATCATCATTCCATCCGTTGAGGCTACTCCGAAATATGTGCTAACAACTATTTTAGAAGGTACGGTTGGAATGATAAATTTCTTGTTTGAGAAGAAAAAATCTGTTCTTTTGGTTCTCACTAAGGAAGAGAGTAGCGACCTTCAAGTTCTGAGTATTCCTGTAGTCTGTGAGTTTTTCGAAGTCTTCCCCGAGGATATTACTTCTCTTCCTCCGAAAAGGGAAGTGGAATTCTCTATTGACCTGATACCGGGAACGGCTCCTATATCCGTTTCTCCGTATCGGATGGCACCACTTGAGTTAAGAGAATTGAACGATCAATTGAAAGAATTAATGGCTAAGCATTTCGTCCGGCCCAGTGTTTCTCCCTGGGGAGCTCCAGTGTTATTGGTAAAGAAGAAGGATGGTGGAATGCGGTTATGTATTGATTACTGGCAGTTGAATAAAGTCACCATCAAGAACAAATACCCATTACCCAGGATAGACGACCTGTTAGATCAATTGAAAGGAGCCAGTGTGTTCTCGAAGATTGATTTACGACCGGGTTATCACCAGATCCGTGTGAAGAGTTCAGAGGTATCAAAGACCGCGTTTAAAACCCGTTATGGTCATTATGAATTCTTAGTAATGCCTTTCGTTGTGACGAATGCTCCGACAGGTTTTATGGATTATATGAATCAGATATTTCAAGCTTATTTGGACCAATTTATAGTGATCTTCATTGATGACATTCTTATTTATTCTCGTACTTCTGAAAAGCATGAAGAGCATTTAAGAATCTTTTTATCGATCCTACGAGAGAGACAACTTTTTGCTAAGCTAAGCAAGTGTGAGTTTTGGATGTCAGAGGTTAGTTTTCTTGGTCATGTCATATCTCAGGGTGGTGTGGCGGTAGATCCATCAAAAGTTGAAGCGGTGATCAATTGGGAGAGACCAAAGAATGTTTCAGAAGTTAGAAGTTTCTTGGGACTGGCAGGTTATTATAGAAGGTTTGTCAAGGGCATTTCTCAATTGGCTTTACCAATGACTAAACTTACTCGAAAGGATTGTCCTTATGAGTGGGATTCGGCTTGTGAACAAAGTTTTATGAGTTTGAAGGAAAGATTGATGACTGCTCCTGTTTTGATTATTCCTGATCCTAGCAAGTCATATGAGGTATTTTGTGATGCATCAAAGATGCGATTAGGAGGTGTGTTAATGCAAGAGAGTCACGTGGTAGCTTATGCTTCTCGACAATTAAAGTTTCACTAGAAGAATTATCTAACGCATGATTTGGAATTGGCGGCGATTTTTTTTACATTGAAAGTGTGGCGTCATTATTTATATGGAGTATGTTTTGAGATGTTCAGCGACCACAAGAGTTTGAAGTATCTATTTGACCAAAAGGAGTTGAACATGCGTCAAAGGAGATGGATGGAGTATTTGAAGGATTATGACTTAGAACTAAAGTACCATCCGGGTAAAGCGAATAAAGTGGCAGATGCATTAAGCCGGAAAGTGTTGCATAATGCCGAGTTGATGATGTTAGAGTATGCTTTATTGGAAAAGTTTTGAGATTTTAATCTTTAAATTGTTTGGACTCTTAATGGTGTGATTATGGGAAATTTGAATGTTAATTCTACTCTTAGAGAGGAAATTCAACAAGGGCAAGTGTTGGATGAGAAGTTACAAGAAGTGTTAGTTCACCCGTGTTTCGTGCGGGGGCTACCGATGGAATTATTTTATTAACCAAAGGATTTGTGTTCCGGATGATGCGGTGTTAAAAAAAATAATTTTGGAAGAAGCACATAAGAGTGCTTTTACTATACATCATGGTTCTTCGAAGATGTATCAAGACTTAAAGAGGGACTATTGCTGGTTCGATATGAAAAGAGATATTGCGGTGTATGTGTCGGAGTGTGCAGTATGCAAACAAGTAAAGATTGAACACCAAAGACCGGGTGGTTTATTACAACCGTTAGAAATTCCGGTGTGAAAATGGGATAGTATTTCCATGGACTTTGCAGTAGGATTACCTAGTGCGCAAGGCGATTATGATTCCATTTGGGTGATTGTGGATCGGTTGACGAAATCTGCACATTTATTAGCCGTGAAAACTACTTACAAGGCAAGTTATCATGCAAGGCTGTGTATTTCAGAAATTGTTAGGTTAAATGGTATTCCCTCTAGTATCTTTCAGATAGAGATCCAAAGTTTACTTCTAGATTTTGGAGAGCTTTTCAACAAGCTATGGGAATAAAGTTATGTTTGAGTACGTCGAATCATCCGCAAACGAATGGACAGATAGAGCGGGCGATACAAACGATGGAAGATATGTTAAGGGCTTGTGTGCTTGGAAGTGGAGGAAATTGGATAGAACTTTTACCGTTGATTGAGTTTTCATACAACAATAGTTATCATGCGAGTATTGGTATGGCTCCTTATGAGGCACTATATGGAAGGAAATGTAGGACGCCATTATGTTGGGAGGAAGTTGGCGAAGATAGAATTTTGGGACCCGAGATTATTTAAGAGACCACAGAAAATATTAGAATGATCCGTGACAAAGTTAAACAAGCACAAGATCGTCAGAAGAGTTATGCAGATAACCGTAAGAGACCTTTAGAGTTTGATGAAGGTGATCACGTGTTTTTGAAGGTTACTCCGAGATTGAGGTTGAAAGGACAGTTTAAGTCGTGGAAGTTAAGTCCGAGATACGTGGGATCGTATCAAATTTTAGAAAGGATTGGTGAAGTAGCTTACAGGCTAGCCTTACCGCCTTCTCTATCAGAGATGCACAATGTTTTTCATGTGTCTCAACTCCAGAAGTTTATTCCTGACCCTCTTCAGCCAATTCTACCAGATACCATCGAGAGAGAAGCAAATTTGACGTTTAAACCTCAACCAAGCCGTATCACAGGAAGATTCCTCTTGTGAAAGTTCAGTGGGATGAGACGCATCCGGGTGATGCAACATGGGAACTAGAGTCAGAGATGCGAGATGCTTACCCTTATCTTTTCAGGTAATTTCTTAAATTCGAGGAAGAATTTCTATTTAAGGAGTGGAGGATGTAATACCCCGTAAATTATTTTACTCTGGATAATATTGGTTGTGGTCAACTGGGTTCCAGTGTACTCTGAGAAATTATCTGCAAAGATAATTAGAACAATCGATGAGCTCAGAACAGATCCAATTAATATTATCTAACCTCGAGGTTTTAGCAATTGGTACTATAGAGATGTTTTGGACATTTAGTAGTGTTGTTAACTAAAAGATATTTCTCTATGCTTTTTCATTTCCTTTTCCTCTCCATTTGGAACAAAAAAGATAGAAAAGATAGAAAGCAGTAGAGAGAAGGAAGAGCAAGAGGAGAAAAGAGAAAGAAAACCTAGAAGAAGAAGAAAGCTTCAATCTTCATCATCTCTTCTTCATCCAATCAACCCAACATCTTCTTCATCTTCTTCATCTTGTTGTTGATGAGTTCTAGTTAGAACCCTAAGTATAGAAACTTAGGTTAGAACTTGAATTAAAATGGTGAAAATGGATTGATCATGCTAAATGTTGGTTGCTATGGTTAATATTTGGAATAAAATGCATAATATGTGTGGGTTGTATGGAATGTGGATGTTTGATAATTGCTATGATGTTTCCATGAATTTTGATGATGTTCCATTGGGTTTTGATGCTGGAATTAACATGCTTTTCGGTCTCAGACTCAGTGGTAACCGGTTACTCATTATAGGGTAACCGGTTACATGTAGAAAAATTATAGGTTTTACACAGAAAATGAACTGATAACCAGTTACTCATTCTGAGGTAACCGGTTACCCAATTGAATGTTGGCCACTATCTGCGCAGGGAGAATGCGTGACCGGTTACTCATTATAAAGGAAAAATACACAGCACGAGCATACATTATACATCCAAAGGAAGAAATTAATACTTTCGAAGGGAGGCAACTTTCTCTCGCATCCTCTGAATAAAACGTCCATTGTGAAAACTTCTGCTAGAGACATATGAGTGAAACTTTTCCAAAGGATAAGAGAGACGGGTATGTTTCCCATCCTTGAAAAGAGCATAACCAAACACTTTATGAGCATTAATCTTGTCCACACAACCATAAAATAAAAGATCAACCAACTCTATTGGGAAGAAACATGGCATACTAGTCTACAAAGCTAATATTTGTATACATCAGATAATAAAAAATATAATCAAAATTATATGACGGCACACAGCTACAAAACCATTGCAAGAAGATCAGAAACTAAAATAAACAAACTAACCATACAAAAAATACTGAGCAAATTACCTATCAGAACACTAAACAATTTGAATAAGAGTCTCACCAAAACCCTTTTCTCACTAGGTAAGGTTGGTTACAAAAATAAATTGATGTCATACTGCCCTGCTGATAACACCAAATTACACTGTATATTTGAATTTGATTTCACATGTTTTTAGTTGTTTATTTGTTATTTCCCTTTGTTATTATGGTATTTTGTTTTACCTTCAGATATATTGCCTGATTCGAGCTTACTGTGAGAAAATGACGCAAAACAGAGCTAAAATAGAGATTTCCTGTGTAAACTGTACACTAGCCGTTTCACCCAGCGAACGCCATAGAGGGCGCCAGCTGTGTTATGGGTTTCACTCACATACCAACTGTCACAAAAGACGTTTCACTCCTCAGAAGCACTCGGCGGACGCTGAGCAGGGGTCGGCGGGAACGAGGAAACGGTTACACTCGAAGAAATTAGTTTTTAAACATTTTTTCATAATGATTAGAGGCAGTTACAACTTTGAGTTTTCTATATAAAGACTTGTATTTTCCATTTTTCATTATCCAATCTTAGTTTTCAACCTTAGGCATAAAGTTCATTCTGTAAAGCAAGAATCCGTCATATCAAGGGATTGTTGCACTATAGTTATTAGTTAGATTAGAGCAATCATAGTTAGAAGTTATTTACTTTCCCGCAATTTAATTTCCAGCTCCGTACCAGATTCAGTCTCCGCTTTGGAGCAGGTTTCTTTTATCAATTGCATTTTATTATATTCCGTATCGCTTTTATATTAATTTATTTTCCCGCACTGCTTTATATTTGTTTATTTTCTGTCTTTGCCATTACCTTATTATTTCACTCTCTCAAAATACACTCTCACATTTTGCACGTCATTTTTATCTTAAAAATATTTTACTTTGCAATTCAATTTATCATTATGTTTTCAATTACAATGTCTAGCTAAATCCTTTGTGCTGGGATGTAGGGATCGTCGTTCCGGCGGTACTCCATATGTCATCTCTTTAGAATTACTTTAGGGGCTGTTTTTGATTTTAATTAAACTCTTTTGAACTTCAATTGATCGGTCATTACATAAATGAGACCGTGAATTTGTTCACGTAATGACTATGACTAGATCGGGTAAGATTGAAAGTCGTCCGGCATTTTAGAAAAGAGTTTGTTAGTTTTTAATCAATAAATACAGCGGAAGCACTTTATTGATTAACTAGGAAAATTTTATATTATTAGAAAGGGGGTTTAAACTATTTTCGGACGCATTTATAGATTTAGGATCCAGTTGGCCGAGCATATGCTGGAAACCCTTTGGTATAAAATATTTTCAATTGAAAGCACTTTTTAACTAAGTCTTAGAGGTAATTACATAAAAAAGGACTTTATCACTTTAACGCAAGGAGCGACCGGTGCAGCGTGAGCGGCTGATATAGATTAAAGGTTAGGTCTGGTTCCGATCATGCTAACGCGGCGGATCCTTTTTAATTAACTCTTTTTCAAAGAAGAAAACATTGCCCCGTAAGTGTTACTATTTAGATGATAGGAGTATTGTTTGATTGATGTGAATTACATTCCAATATAGTATTTATCTGATTTAATTCTATTTTCGTTCTATAGAAAACTTTTACTCTGATATTCATTAGCCTTAGATAAACAACGTAACAATAGTAATCATAGATTGACATTGGTATCTGTGGGATCAATAAATCTTTAATATTACTCTGACGTAATCTGTATACTTGCGGATAACACGCATCAAGTTTTTTGCGCCATTGCCGGTGACCAATTACGTCAAAATTTCGTTCCTTGTTGTTACACCGTCTAGACTAAGGCATCCCTTAGCCGGTAAATGCGAAGAACTCGCAGTACCGAAAACTTAGTTGATCCATTTGAAGAACCTGGACGTTACGCCCGAGCTCGTCTTTTAATTCGAAAACTCAAAAGAGCAATGGCAGACGAAGAAAACGCTAAACCTCTTAAGGATATCGCCCTACCCTCTAATGAAGAACCTCATTCTTGTATAGTTAACCCAGCTATACCAGCCAATAATTTCGTATTAAAACCATCTCTGTTACAATTAGTACAACAGAACCAGTTCGCAGATCTTCTTACGGAAAACCCAAACCAACATCTTAAAGTCTTTATTCAACTAGCTGATACCTTAAAAGCGAACAGAGCTCCTCCTGAGGCAATAAGTCTAAGACTATTTCCATTTTCCCTCAGAGATAGAGCCCGATCATGGTTAGATTCCCTTCCAGCCAACTCTATAACCACTTGGAATGACCTAAAGAAAGTATTCCATGCTAGATACTTTCCACCGAGTAAAACTGCTGTTCTACGAAACCAAATAACTCGATTTGCCCAAAGCGAGGGAGAATCACTTTTCGACGCTTGGGAGAGATATAAAGAACTATTAAGAGCATTTCCACATCATGGCTAAGAACAATGGCTTATAATCCATACCTTTTATAATAGACTCATGTACAACACAAAGATGACCATAGACGTTGCAACTGGTGGCACTCTAATGAACAAACCCTACTCTGAGGCTAGCGCTCTCATTGAGGATATGGCACAAAACCATTACCAATGGGGAACCGAACGAGTGCCGGTGGAGAAGAAAGAGACCAAAGGAGGTGTGTATGAAGTGAGTTGTTTTGACCATATGAACGCAAAGATGGACGCTATAGCCCAAAAGGTAGAAAACCTGTCTATCAACCCCATAGCAACCATAGCAGCTATACAACCTGGATGTGAAATTAGTGGAACCTCAGGACATACTGTAGTTGAATGCAAGCTTTTAGCCGAGAGTGCCACATATCAGGTCAATTACGCCCAAGGAAACCCTTATTCAAATACATACAACCCTGGATGGAGGAATCACCCAAATTTTTCATATAAGAATAATAACCCTACTTAAAATTCAACACCTCAAAGACCACCTTGTTTCCAAACTCAAAGACCCAATCAATCTACACCATATGCCCCTCAGAAATCAAATTTTAAGAAAAAAAAGGACGAATTCATCTCAGCTCAATTACAGTAGAACAAGGATTTCATGAACCAAAACATTCACATGAATGGACTAATTACTCAGTTGGGTACTAAACTCGATTCTATAATTACCCATAACAAAATGCTTGAAACCCAAATCTCTCAAGTAGCACAACAACAATCTACTCATGCTACCCCAGGAGGACAATTCTCTGGACAACCTCAACCTAACCCTAAAGGGCACGCAAATGCTATAGCCCTAAGGAGCGGGACCACTTACGATGGGCCTATAAACCCTAGGTTGAATAATCCAGAACCTCCTAGGAAAGAGGTTGTAACCACACCTGAGAAAGAAGTTGAGAAATCGGTGGAACCTGAGAAATCTAAGGATACAGAAGTTAAGGAGAAGGAAAGAGAAGAGAATGAAAAAGTTTATGTACCACACCCTCCTTACAAACCTTCGATTCCATACCCACAAAGACTTAAACAAACCAAAGTAGATAACCAATATAAGAAATTCATAAAAGTGATTGAGAAACTCCACGTAGAGATTCCGTTCACCGAAGCTATTACCCAAATACCGTCTTATGCCAAATTCCTTAAAGACATTCTAACCAATAAACGAAGATTAAATGATCCTAAACCTATAGAATGTAATTCAATTGCTGAGAATAAGCTTGCTAATAAAGAGAAAGACCCATGAAGTTTTTCTATACCTTGTGTTTTGGGAAACCAAGTTATTGATAAAGCACTTCTGGACTTAGGAGCAAGTGTAAGTTTAATGCCTTTAGCCGTTTGTAAAAGGTTAAACCTAGGAGAAATGCAACCGACTAGGATGTCTCTCCAATTACCCAACAGATCATTTAAGTATCCAATTGGCATTTTAGAAGACGTCCCAGTTAGACTTGGTCAACTTTATATTCCAACAGATTTCGTCGTAATGGACATTAAAGAAGATGATGAGATCCCAATCCTTTTAGGTAGACCCTTCTTATCAACAGAGCTTGTGTTTTGGGAAACCAAGTTATTGATAAAGCACTTCTGGACTTAGGAGCAAGTGTAAGTTTAATGCCTTTAGCCATTTGTAAAAGGTTAAACCTAGGAGAAATGCAATCGACTAAGATGTCTCTCCAATTAGCCGACATATCATTTAAGTATCCAATTGGCATTTTGGAAGACGTCCCAGTTAGACTTGGTCAACTTTATATTCCAACAGATTTCGTTGTAATGCACATTAAAGAAGACGATGAGATCTCAATCTTTTTAGGTAGACCCTTCTTATCAACAACTGGAGCTATAATAGACGTCAAGAAAGGAAAAATGACATTCGAAGTAGGTAATGAAAAAATAGAATTTATACTATCCCAATTTTTAAATGCACTAGCCATAGATGACTCATGTTATGTCATTGATATAATTGATGAATGCATAAGAGAATTAGATAAAGAAGATCCAGTAGAAACCATCAAACTACCTTCGATCCCCATTATGGAGGAAGACAGATTTGAACGATTATCTGAACCTTACATTTATAACAGTCTTTATGAATGCTTGGCACTTACCCCAGATCATATGCCATGTCCAAAAAAACCATGAATAGAGCTTAAGGAGCTACCTTAGAATTTAAGATATGAGTTCTTGGACGAAGAATTAAACCGCTCATTCATAGTCAGTGCCACGTTAAATGGTCCTGAGACGAATCAACTCTTAGATGTTTTAAGAAAATATCTCTCAGCTCTAGGTTATAAAATTTCTGATCTCAAAGGAATAAGTCCTTCCGTGTGTATGCCCTGAATTATACTGGAGGAAGATGCAAAACCCTCTAGAGAACATCAACAAAGGATAAATCCTATAATGAGTGACGTAGTAAAAAAGGAAGTGTTATAGCTGTTAGAGGCTGGAATAATATACCAAATTTCAGATAGTAAATGGGTAAGCCCTGTAGATGTGGTACCCAAGAAAGGAGGTATCACCGCTGTACAAAACGAAAAAGGAGAACAAATAGCCAAACGTATTAAAAATGGTTGGCAGATGTGTATTGATTACAGAAAGCTTAATAAGGTTACTAGGAAAGATCACTTTCCATTTCCATTCATTGACCAAATGCTCAAACGTTTAGCTAGGCATTCTTACTTTTTCTATTTAGATGGATATTCCGGATTTTTCCAAATACCCATTCATCCTGATGATCAGGAGAAAACAACCTTTACATGTCCCTATGGAACATTTGCTTACAGACGAATGCCATTTGGACTATGCAATGCCCCAGCTACCTTCCGCGCTGTATGATGTCAATGTTCACAGATTTCCTTGATGAGATGATGGAAGTATTTATGGACGATTTCTCGGTATGTGGATCCAGTTTTAAAAACTGTTTAACAAACCTTGAGAAAATCCTAGAAAGATGCGTAGAGGTCAACCTTGTTCTAAACTGGGAAAAATGCCATTTTATGGTTACTGAAGGCATAGTACTAGGACATATTGTATCCGAAAGAGGCATTGAGGTTGATAAAGCTAAAATAGAAGTAATAGAAAACCTCCAACCACCCAAAACCATTAAAGAAATCCGAATTTTTCTTAGACACGCCGGTTTCAACCGACGCTTCATTAAAGACTTCTCCAAAATAACTAAACCATTAACCAACTTACTTATGAAAGACGCCGAATTCAAATTCGATGATAAATGTCTTGAAGCCTTTAAATACTTTAAACAAGCATTGATTTCCGCACCCATAATTCAACCTCCTGATTGGAACCAACCTTTTAAAATTATGTGCGATGCTAGCGATTACGCTATCGACGCTATTTTAGGAGAAAAGAAGGATAAGAAACTCCATGTAATTTACTACGTCAGTAGAACTTTAGCTGCGGCTCAGCTTAATTATGCCACAACCGAGAAGAAACTTCTGGCAGTAGTCTTTGCAATCGAAAAATTTCGATCCTATTTAGTATAAGCAAAAATCATAGTCTACACTGATCTTGCTGCGATAAGATATCTAATAAGTAAAAAGGATGCTAAGCCTAGATTACTACGCTGGATCCTTTTACTTCAAGAATTTGATTTAGAGATCCGAGATAAGAAAGGCACCGAAAGTGTGGTCGGTGACCACCTTTCGAGGCTTGAATATCTAAAACCAGATCTTGATCCTGACCCCTATTTAGAAATAGACATTGAAAAAACTCTCGCAGTAAAAACCATACCTTGGTTCGCAGATTTTTTTAATTATCTAGCAGCTGATATCATACCCCCTGATCTAAATTACCAACAGAAGAAGAAGTTCTTTCATGACGTGAAACATTTCTATTGGGACGAACCCCTTCTATTCAAGAGAGGCGCAAATGGTATTTTCCATCGCTGTGTCCCTAGACAAGAAGTAGAAACTATAATTAAACATTGTCACTCTTCACCATACGGTGGACATTTAGGCTCATCCAAAACATGCGCTAAAATACTTCAAGTAGGTCTTTTCTGGCCAACTTTATGGCGCGATGTTCATGCCTACATTGTAAGATGTGACATATGCCAACACACTAGGAACGTCTCAAGAAGAGATGAAATGCCTCTGAGAAATATTCAGGAGGTAGAACTCTTTGATGTTTGGGGTATAGATTTTATGGGACCTTTTCCATCTTCGATGGGAAACAAGTATATCCTAGTAGCTGTTGATTACGTATCCAAATGGAAAGAAGCTATAGCTTCACCCACCAACGATACTCGTATAGTCATTAAAATGTTTAAAAACTATATATTCCCTAGGTTTGGAGTACCTTGATTAGTAATAAGCGATGGGGGATCGCACTTCATATTTAGGATATTTGAGAACCTTTTAAAGAAATACGGAGTTAAACACCGAGTAGCCACACCTTATCACCCGCAGACTAGTGGACAAGTAGAAGTATCAAATAGGGAAATAAAACAAATCTTTGAAAAAACCGTATCAATTTCTAGAAAAGATTGGTCCTTAAGACTACAAGAAGCCTTGTGGGCTTATAGAACCACTTTTAAAACCCCTATAGGAACATCCCCATATCAATTAGTCTACGAAAAATTTTGCCATTTACCCTTTGAGCTTAAACATAAGGCCTACTGGCCCATAAAAGCTCTTAATATGGACTACTTAACAGCCGGAGATAAACACATTCTAGATATTCACAAATTAGAAGAGTTACGCTGAAACGCTTATGAAAATGCTGTAATATATAAAGAAAGAACCAAAGCATGGCACGACAAAAGGATTGCCAAAAAAGAGTTCAACGTAGGCGATCCTGTACTTCTTTTCAATTCTCAGTTACGATTGTTTCCAGGACTGGACCCTATGAGGTCACCAAAGTCCTGAAATCTGGAGCATTTGAAATTGTAAATCATTCATGTAGTCCCTTTCTAGTGAATGGACAAAGATTGAAACCCTACTATGGAGGTGACATCCCTACTTACTACTCTAGTCACACTCTAATAGACCCACCTATAGCAACATCCACAACGTAAGTTTTTCAGTCGTCCAGCTAACGACGTTAAACAAGCGCTTCGTGGGAGGTAACCCACGACTTTCTTTTCATTAGTTTTTATTTTATGCATACAATTTATTTCAGAAAAATAAGAAAAAGATTTATTATTTATATTATTTGACTAACTGGACTGACTTATGAAACGTTTATGTTTACAGGTTATAGATCACATCATCTCAGATATTCTACACTAACTTTCTTTTCAGGATGCAGAGGTATGATGACATGCACATTGTGTTAAGAGATGATGAACAGAGGAAGAAATATGTAGTCCTTTCTGAGAGACCAATCCTACCCACTAGGTACCCTGACCCAAACTGTCTAACAACCTTAGGTATTGAGGCTAGTGTGAGGTACCTTTATCACCAGCTCTAGTGGGATGAGTATTCTGAAGCAATGAATGTAACCTATAAGCATCTAAGCTTAGACTTCCTAAGTTCACTCATTTGTGAACCTTACAGTGGAAGAGGTTACAACAGTGGAAGCATAAGATTCAGACTATTTGGAAACGAGTATGCACTGAACCACAGGGATTTTGCTAGATTACTTGATTTTGCTAGATTACTTTCAGTTATTTCCAAATGATCCTAGCCGAGACTTTCTTTGGTAGAAGTGAAACCGAGAACCAGGTTACCAAAGAAGAGATTCTGATGCTCTTTTGTACTGCTGAGTCACGACCAATAGCCAGTGGTAATTTTCTGATGTATAACCTAAATTTGAATGCTGAATATACTAGAGGACCCATCCATGTAGGAAGTACTGTTACACACATAGCTTATGCCCTAGGTCTAGCCAACAAGCTGACTCATCTTACCTCCCATTGTGGCTACACCTTAATTGACATTAATCATTGCCTTGACTGTGGTCTTATCAGGAGAGCATTCTTTAGTGCAGATAACTTTAAGCTCCTAATAGATAACGAAGTCATTCACTACTTTGGTTTGCCAAACCATACCCGAACAAGTGTTCATGACAGAGCTAACTGGTCATACGTTTTGGAAGGCCAAGACGAGACACATATCCGACCTAGGAACCCACCTGTACCTGAGTACCACCCTACACCCTATCCTGAAAGGACTACTGTCTATTCCTTTAACATTAATCTGCAACGCAGGGGAATATATTCAGAGTTTTATGCTATGCGCAATGAGATCATTTCTTTTCGCGAAGAATGCGCCGAGCTTACCTTAAAGATATTGTTATTTCCTAGGTTTTATGGTTGGCATTATTTTGCTAAAACTCATGTAGTAGCAAGATGTTGAATCTTAATGTTTTAAGTGGCTGCTTTCAACATGTCGAATGAAGATGTTCCATGGCAGCTCATAGGACATCGCGCTGTGAAGTCAGTTTTAATGCAGATTCTGTTACTATGATTTGTAACTGAATATTTTGTGAATATTTGGTTATCCTATGTGGCATCCAAAGCATTTTTGGATTAGGGTTATTTGTTGGTTTTCGGATTTGCTGCTGTTTCTAATTATGGAGACATAATAGGAAACTTTGGATTGAAGACCTATTTTATTGGAGTTAATTTTGCAGAATTGTGAGCAGTCTAATTGCTGCGTTTTTTAAGCCCAATTCAGTCCAGATTACAAGCTATAAATAGACTGATGTAAACCTAGTTTTAGGTGTCGAACTTACATGTATTTTTAGGGTTGTGTTCTTGTGTTTTGTGAGCCTAACTGGTATCTTATGATAACAATATAAGGACTGTAGTGTAAGTTGTGTAAGGTTGCTCATAAGCTTTTAAGCATTGAGTAGCTGTGTGTTAATTCTCATAAGCTGTGAAGTATTGAGAATTTGTGTTTCGACCATTGTTACTTGTCTTGTAAGAAACCAGTCACGGGTTGTGATTGAAGAGGGATTTGAGGAGGGCCTCATACCTAGGGGAGTCTTAGGTAGAAGTCATAGGAAGGGTAGTGATTAAGTGAGCTGATTGAACTGGGTGTGGTTATCAATGAATTGATACTATCGAATATTGATTTCATCCCTGGCTTGGTAGCCCCCAGATGTAGGATAGTTAGATCCGAACTAGGTTAACAATTTTTGGTGTTCTTTACATTTTCTGCACACTATTGTTTTAAACTTGTTCATTGTTGTTGTATATCAGTGTCTCGACATCTCGATAGGACATCTGATATATAGGCCAGAATTTCAATTGGCATCAAGAGCTTGCACCCTTAGTTGTTTCTGGGTGAGATTCAGGGAAGGTACTTTCTGGTACAATGGACAAGGATGGAGGAGCTCTGAATAAACTACCTCTGCTGGATGGTTCAAGCTATGAGTATTGGAAACCTAGGATGATAGCTTTCATCAAGTCCATTGATGATCAAGCATGGAAAGCTGTTCTCAAAGGTTGGGACCCTCTAAAGGTAAGAGATAGAGAAGGAAATCTTACTGATGTTCTGAAGGAAGAAGAGGACTGAGATGATGCTGACTACAAAGGGTCTGTTGGAAATTCTAAAGCCATGAATGCATTGTTCAATGGTGTCAACAGAAATATCTTCAGGCTGATTGAGCATTGTACTATTGCCAAAGAGGCTTGGCAGGTCTTGAAAGTTGCTCATGAAGTGACTTCAAAGGTGAAAATGTCAAAGCTTCAGCTTCTCACTAGCAAGTTTGAGAGTTTGAAGATGAAAGAGGATGAGAGCATTCATGATTTTCATATGAACATTATTGAGATAGCTAATGCCTCTAGTGCCTTAGGAGAAAAGATGTCTGACAGCAAGCTGGTCAGGAAGATTCTTAGGTCTCTACCTAAGAGATTTGATATGAAGGTCACTGTTATAGAGGAAGCTCAGGACATTGACAAGATGAAGAAGGATGAGCTTATGGGATCACTCCAAACCTTTGAGTTAGGATTCAGTGAAAAAGCTGAAAAGAAGAAGAGTATAGCATTTGTGTCAAGTGCTGATGACTCAGATGATGAGGGAAAACTGGTCAAAGATGAAGATGTGTCCAAAGAGCTAGTGTTGCTTGGAAGACAATTTAATAAAGTGTTGAAAAGGATGAACTGGAAGTCAAGAGAAAATGTTCGAAGCAAGTCTCTCAACATCAACAGAGACCAGGATGGAGGCAGAAGAACCAGAACTGAAGAAGACTCTAATCAAGGGAAGAGGGTTCAATGCTATGAATGTGAAGGATTTGGGCACGTAAAAACTAAGTGCCCCACTTATCTCAAAAGACAGAATAAGGGATTATCTGTGACATGGTCAGAAGATGATTCTGATACTGAAGCTGATGAGAAATCTGCAAAGTTGGTGACAACATTAACAGGAGTATGTGAGTCAGATGAAGAATCTGAAGAGCTTACTTTTGAAGAGCTGGCTATCTCTTATAAGAAGTTGTGCATTGAACATGAAGAAGTATGTCAGCAGAAAGAAGAACAAGCATGTGTTATTGTTCATTTAAAAGCTGAGAATACTGAGCATGTGTCAACTATAGCTGATCTACAAAGTGAGGTAAATGTTTTGAATTCAAAACTGGACAACATGATCAAAAATGTCAGAATATTAAATGGGAGTTCTGATGTACTTGATGAAATTTTGAAGTCAAGAAGAGATGCTAGAAATGTCAGTGGTATTGGATTTGAAGGTACAAATGAATTAGATAAAGGAAAGAAATCTGAGGAAGTACCCGTTCAAGATAAGGGAAGTTTGAAGATGTTGAATAACATGTTGCAACATCCTCCCAGGCATCAGACGAAGTTCATAAAGAAAAAGAATCAAAGATGGACATGCTACCATTGTGGAAAGTTTGGTCATATAAAAGCCTTTTGCTACAAGCTACATGGTTATCCCAAACCCATGCAATAGTATAGTAGAAAAAAAAGCAAGGTTGAAACAAAAAGGATATGGACTTCAAAGGATTTTGTTAAAGAACATAGGGACTATAAGTCTTTCAGAGTCTCTACAGATGAAAAATGGTTCTTTTATGGTGGATGTTCTTGACATATGACAGGTGTTAGTAGATATATGTCAGATGTTAAGTATCATGCTCCTAATGAGGTGATTTTTGGTAATGGATCAAAAGGAAAAGTGCTTGGTGTTGGAAGAGTGGATTGTCCAGGACAACCAATTTTGGAAGAAGTATTGCTTGTTGAAGGATTAGATACTAATCTAATAAGCATAAGCCAGTTGTGTGATCAAGGTCTTAGGGTTATCTTTACAAACTACAAATGTTTAATAGTGGATGAAAAGAATTCTCTTGTTATGAGAGGTGAAAGAACCTCAGAGAATTGCTATTTGTGGAAAGATGAAAGCACTATTGTGGAAGTATTGAACCAAAGAACTTGTGAATGGCACGTGTATAAGGACCCGTTTCCAAAACTTATAAATAGCTCAGCTGACACATTCCAACTTCAATCCTACAGTGCAAAAACTTCATCTGACCTATTCTTTCAAAACTCTTCTCCGCTTGGGTTTGCTCTTACTTTCTTCAATACTGCATTTTGTGAGCAACAAAAAATGTCTCAACATCATGATTCTCCTGCTGATTCAAGAACTTCTCAAGTCAATGATGAAGACTATGATCCTCACCGAATGATCAAACTCACTGACCTTGTTCTTGATATCGCCCCGTTGAATGTTGTTCCTGCTGACACTAGAGGTGAGCAACCAGCTTCCCACTCTGTGAATGAAAGTATGAAGTCTAAACGCCTTTCATCTAGGAAGAAAGACAAAATGATTACTAGGTTTTATTCTGATAAGATAAGCCCTAGAAAAAATGTTACTGACAAGGATTCAAATAGGATGGTGGATGAAACTAAGAATGATACTAGGACTCTTGATGATAATGTTTCCAGTAGAGATCAGAGTCTTAGAAGATTTTCCACCATTGCTGTTAGTGAAGTTGATAAAGATGTCGGGTCTGATGTCCCAATATCCATGGGTGGAAATACAAATAATAGTCCTACTGATAGGACTGAGAGTTGTATACCAGTTCAGGTGGCTAGGGAAAGAAGAAGCAAGAAGAGGGTTGAGATGTGTAGTAATATTGCTGAGAAAAACTCAGATGAGGAACCAATAGCTGACATACTTCAAAGAATCAAGAGTAGAAAAGAGAATACCATTGTGACTGAGACTTCAAAGGATGCAGAAATGATTAGGAAATCTGCTAATGTGGGGAGTAACAAAAGAAAGGCTGGAGCAGGTCCCTCTAAGCAATGGAGTAAAGTTGTGGTTCCAATCAAGAAAAGGAGGGTCACAGGACTGAATGAGTCAAATGTTGGAACTGATGTCCAGGACATCAGTGGGAGAAGGGAGGATCAAACTGTCAGGTCTCAGAGGCAAACTGATAGGTGGAAAATTGTCAGCCAAAGAAGAGTAGCTTTAGAGAGAGAACTGGGAAAAGACTTCAACAAGTATAAGGAAGTGGTTGATCTTATTGAAGCTGCTGGGTTGATGAAGACTGTGTCTGACATAGGACCATGTTATGAGAAGTTGCTTAAGGAGTTTGTTGTGAGTATACCTGAAGACTGTAATAGCAAACTCAGAAAAGTCTATGTAAGAGGCAAAGCTGTGAAATTTTCTCCCAAAGTGATTAATAACTTTCTGGGGAGACCTACGGACCATCAGGCTGAGTTAGAAGCAACAGATGATGAAATCTATGAGGAGATAACAGGTGGTTGCATCAAAGTTTGGCCAAATGAAGGAAAGCTCTCTTCTGGGAAGCTAAGTGTCAAATATGTTATCCTTCACGGAATTGCAGTGGTTTCTACCAACCATACTTCCACCATCTCATCCATGCTTGGAAAATTCATCTATTCTATTAGAAAGAAGGTCCCTTTCAACTTTGGAGCATATATCTTTGAACAAGTTTTGAAGCAAGCTAGCTCATCTGCTGTTAAGCTACCCACCCATATGTTTTCCATCCTTAATCTGTGGAATGATCCTGGACCAATTTCCTGAATGCTTAGTAAGAAGTGACAAAGTCAGCAAGAGAAAACCTCCAATGACTTTGAATTATAGGCTGTTAGGTGGAGTTCATGTGTCTGATGTTGTTGGGACATCCTCCTCAACTTCAAGTCATGCCACTCTTGATGATGAAGCCATTGCACAGATGCAAGAAACTTGCAAAGAGCTGGAAGAATCTATTAGGAGAGATACAGCAAGGAAGGCAAAGCTCGAGCAGCTGATTAAAGCCTTGGTTGAAAAGAGAAATGCTGCTAAAGATCAAGAGCTGACTGAAGATGATGGACAAGGTGAATCTACTGAGTCTGATAGAAGGAGTGTCCAGCAGTCTGATGATTCTGGCTCTGATAATGGTGCTTCTGAATCTGAAGGTGAAAGTGATGAGGTTGCTGATGAAGAGGACAGTGCTGAATAGCTATAGGCTATCTGCAAGTTTATTTTCTGTTTTTCTTCTTTTAGGACAACTTAATTCTGTTTTGGTTATTGAACAATATACTGCTATGTAATTTGGTTACATTTATCTATGACCTCTCTTTGTCATATTTGTGGCTAAAAAGGGGGAGTAGTAAGTGTGAGGGGGAGCTGTGTTGTTGGTATGTGAGGGGGAGCATCATTGTTATGTGCTTGTGCTATTGAGGGGGAGTGTGTGTGCTGCAAGTAGATTGTGTGTGCTGTAGGTAGATTATGTGTGCTTGTGCTGCTGCAGTTGCTGTGGGGGAGAATGTGAAATGTTGGTGTTGTTGAGGGGGAGTTGCTGTGTGGTTATATGCAGCTGAGGGGGAGTTATTTTGCTGCAGATGAGGGAGTTTCTTTTTGTTGCTGATACTGATGGTGTTTAAGTGTTCTTTCCGCTGCTGATACTGATGGTGTTTGAGTGTGTGTGGAGTTTTAGCCAAAAATAAGCCAAAGGGGGAGATTGTTATTTCCTTGGTTTTATGTTTGGCATTATTTTGCTAAAACTCATGTAGCAGCAAGATGTTGAATCTTAATGTTTTAAGTGGCTGCTTTCAACATGTCGAATGAAGATGTTCCATGGCAGCTCATAGGACATCGCGCTGTGAAGTCAGTTTTAATGCAGATTCTGTTACTATGATTTGTAACTGAATATTCTTGGAATATTTGGTTATCCTATGTGGCATCCAAAGCATTTTTGGATTAGGGTTATTTGTTGGTTTTTGGATTTGCTGCTGTTTCTAATTATGGAGACATAATAGGAAACTTTGGATTGAAGACCTATTTTATTGGAGTTAATTTTGCAGACTGCGTTTTTGAAGCCCAATTCAGTCCAGATTACAAGCTATAAATAGACTGATGTAAACCTAGTTTTAGGTGTCAAACTTACATGTATTTTTAGGGTTGTATGCTTGTGTGTTGTGAGCCTAACTGGTATCTTATGATAACAGTATAAGGACTGTAGTGTAAGTTGTGTAAGGTTGCTCATAAGCTTTTAAGCATTGAGTAGCTGTGTGTTAATTCTCATAAGCTGTGAAGTATTGAGAATTTGTGTTTCGACCATTGTTACTTGTCTTGTAAGGAACCAGTCACGGGTTGTGATTGAAGAGGGATTTGAGGAGGGCCTCATACCTAGGGGAGTCTAAGGTAGAAGTCATGGGAAGGGTAGTGATTAAGTGAGCTGATTGAACTGGGTGTGGTTATCAGTGAATTGATACTATTAAATATTGATTTCATCCCTGGCTTGGTAGCCCCCAGATGTAGGATAGTTAGATCCGAACTGGGTTAAAAATTTCTGGTATTCTTTACATTTTCTGCACACTATTGTTTTAAACTTGTTCATTGTTGTCGTATATCAGTGTCTCGACATCTCGATAGGACATCTGATATATAGGCCAAAATTTCAGATATAGATCTCAGATACAACAAATGCTTCATCATATGATCTTTTAGACTTGGAAATTTGCTATCTCAGATGCCAGCTTGCAGAAGCACGGGCACCTTGTCCTCACATGAGTCAGGGTGTCCGCCGACAGTCTTTCTAGAAGATATTCAGGAGCTCTGGGTCATAGCTCACACTTTGTGTGGGGGAGACTTACCACATGCTTGTTATGATCATTTATTTTTACCTTTACCGCAGTCTTATCGTTATTGTTACTAGACTCATTGCAACCATATACTTTATGCGACTGTTATATTATTTCAAGTTATAATAAATATCTACATCATTACAATCTATTGGTAATATTTAAAAAAAATTTATTTCATTCATTTTTATAATTTAAAATTTTTTTAGAGTTAATAATTTAATTGTTATTTAAATCCTCCATTCACATTTTACAAATATATAAAATAATAAATAAACAAAATATTCTCTATGTTTCTTACATGTACCAATATGCTATAAACACCCTAAGGAGAAATTCATGAACCAACCAGTGCCCAAACCTGTGCCAGCCCAATTTTCACAGTCCGCAGACGCGGTCCCTTTTTGGCATTTAAACGGACCAGAATAAGAAAACCCCCATTTTTTCCACTCTCTTCATCTTCTACCTCCAAAAATTCCGATTTTAATCACCGTAAAACCCCATTAAACCATTAAAATCCGTTATTTCATAACTTCCCCACTACCATTACACCTTCCATTACACACTATCCCTATAAAAACCATAGATTTCACCCAAATCTACAAAAACCCAACTTACCCATTTTCCATCACCAAACCTTCATTTCACTTCAACAATGGCAGCGGAGAACCAAGAAAACATCATTTATCAAGATGGAGATGACGGAGTCAAGCAATGGGAAAAATGGGAGAGACTACGGACACGCAACATTCTTGCAACGGGGTATATTAATGATATTTGTCTGTATAACCTTGGTATAAGATTTAGCGTATTTTATCTGTTAGAAAATTTGAAATTAGAGAGTATTTTTATTCGCAAGGAGCCTTCCTATGAAAGGCTAACCCGCGAATTTTTGAGTTCTTTGGAGTACACTGTCAGAGAAAACACTGCTAGCACTGTAGGTACAGTGAGGTTTAGGATGTTCAATGTTGAATACATTTACACCACTGATGCACTTGCTAAGTTATTAGGATTCCATTTCGGGAATGGTGCAGTTTGTGAGGCATCCATAGACACAAATTGGTCGACTGAGGCTTTCCAACTGTGGAGAGACATCTCAGGTCAGACCACCTACTCCTTTGACGGAAATTTGGCTTCCGATATTCATAACCCAGCCATACGGGTATTCCGCCTTCTATTAGCTGACACTATTTTTGCTCGTGAAAATTCTAACAAGATGAATTCCAAGGAATTTATATTTTTGCAGGCTGCTTTACTTAGAAAAAGATTAAATCCTGTAACATTAATGATATCACATATGCGAGCAATTGAGAAAAAGGGAAACACCGTGTCATTTGGAGGCTTGATTACCTTCATTGCACGAGCCCTCCACCTGGACGCTGAGTTGGCCACATTGGAACCACTTCCTCCTCGCACCATTGATTTAAAGTTTCTAAGAGATATGCGTTTATGCAAAACGAGGCCGGAAGGGGGCTATATCCTCATGGTTCGCAATGCTGCCATCCCGAGTGTCGCTTTACCTTGCTCAAGACTACTGATGTGCGCAAAAGAGAAAACTGGCTCTATGATTTGAGGGCTGCTCCTATTTTAGGTCCATTATTACCAAACGTCCCTGAGGATAAAGGAAACGAGACTGATGATGAATATGACTGTATGGAGCAGTTTCCCATTCCTGTATCACTTGCACACACCCCACCTGTTACTAACCATCCTGCAGGTACTTCTTCCGGATTTTATATCACCGAAGAAATGTGGCGAGCACAGCAAGCCAGAGAAGAAGAGCGTGATGGCCTATTCTATGCCATGTACCAACAACAACAGGAGATGATGGATTTTATGCGGGAGTCACAGCAATCCACTCTTGAGAGTTTCCAAGCACTTAGAGATCAAAATGCCTCTCTAATAGAGAGGATTGAGCAGATGGAGCTGTCATATACCACCCGACACCGCAGTAGGAGCCGTCATCCTAGACGTCCAGAGCATGGTGGAGATGGCCCCAGTGTCCGACATGATTGAATGCCAAGTTTCACCTATCCCTTTCTCACTTTTATCAAAGCATTTAGGATAATGTTCGGTTTAAGTCTGGGAGGAGATATTTACTGTTTTTAGTTGTCATTATTTTTTTTCCATTTTATTGCTTTCTAGTATAGTTTTGTTTGTTTTAAAAAATTTTCACATGTGCATGACGAGTCAATTTGTGTAGTTTATCTATTTTTCCCAATTCTTCAGCCTTAAGAATTTTTTTTAAAAAAGAAAACAACATTTATTTTGAAAATTTGGGCTATTAGGACAAGTAAGATCATTTGCAAAAGCTTGAGAAAACTTTTTGAAAAATCGATATCGTTTTTACACCGTAAGTTTCTCAAATATAGGAGCCTATCCAGTTTTTTTTATACGGTGGCCTTAAAATCTCACCCTTCATCACTTACCCTTAAGTAGATACTAAAGTATCTTTAGAAAAAAAATTTTTTAAGAAAAAATATATATCCAAAAAGAAAAAAAATTGCAAAAAGTATCAAGCCATTGCTATAAAAGGATCAGGATTACCACAGGTTATGTTCACCATGCAAGTGAAAGACAACGGGCTTAATGTGACTGCGCTTGAATGAAAAGGGGTAAGAAAGGAATGAGTAAGATAGGCCTAAGTATAACATCATGGTTTGGATTGGTTTGTATGGGAGAGAAATTTATGCCCGCAAATCGCGGAAAGTGTCATTACGATACCCTTGGTTCATGAGTTAGTACCTACTGATGTATCATTGATCAAACTTAAGTTCTTAGCCCAGATTATATTCTAGTATGTTTGTTGTTTTTCTTTTTCTGTTTATGAGAGTTTGCTTGAGGACAAGCAAAGGTTTAAGTGTGGGAGAATTTGATAACACCAAATTACACTGTATATTTTTTACTCTGATTTCACATGTTTTTAGTTATTTATTTGTTATTTCCCTTTGTTATTATGGTATTTTGTTTTACTTTCAGATATATTGCCTAATTAGAGCTTACAGTGAGAAAACGACGCAAAACGGAGCTAAAATGGAGTTTTCCTGTGTAAATTGTACACTAGCCGTTTCACCCAGCGAATGCCATAAAGGACGCCAGTTGTGTCATGGGTTTCACTCACATACCAACGGTCACAAAAGGCGTTTCACTCCTCAGAAGCACTCGGCGGATGCTGAGCAGGGGTCGGCGGGCGTCGACCGTTATAAAAAGGAAACGGTCAGAAGGCCTGAAGCAGTTATAACTTTGAGTTTTCTATATAAAGACTTGTATTTTCATTTTTTCATTATCCAATCTTAGTTTTCAATCTTAGGCATAAAGTTCATTCTGTAAAGGAAGAATCTGTCATATTGAGGGATTGTTGCACTATAGTTGTTAGTTAGATTGGAGCAATCATAGTTTGAAGTTATTTACTTTCCCACAATTTACTTTCCATCTCTGTACCAGATTCAATCTCCGCTTTGGAGCAGGTTTCTTTTATAAATTGCATTTTATTATATTCCGCATCACTTTTACATTAATTTATTTTCCCTCACTGCTTTATATTTGTTTATTTTCTGTCTCTGCCATTACCTTATTATTTTATTTGTCTGTGCGATTTGTGTCTTTTGGAACTGAACTTAAGTGTGACACTTGTGTTCACTCTCTCAAAATACACTCTCACATTTCGCACGTCATTTTTATTTTAAAAATGTTTTACTTTGCAATTCAATTTATCATTGTGTTTTCAATTACTATGTCTAGCTAAATCCTTTGTGTTGGGATGTGAGGATCGTCGTTCCGACGGTACTCCACATGTCATGTCTTTAGAATTACTTTAGGGGCTGTTTTTGATTTTAATTAAACTCTTCTGAACTTCAATTGATCGGTCATTTCGTAAATGAAACTGTGATTTTGTTCACGTAATGACTTTGACTAGATCGGGTAAGATCGAAAGTCGTCCGGCATTTAAGAAAAGAGTTTATTAGTTTTTAATCAATAAATACAGCGGAATCACTTTATTGATTAACTAGGAAAGTTTTATAATATTAGAAAGAGATTTTAAACTATTTTCAGACGCGTTTATAGATTTAGGAACCGGTTGGCCGAGCATATGCCAGAAACCCTTTGGTATAAAATATTTTCAATCGAAAGCACTTTTTAACTAAGTCTTAGAGGTAATTACATAAAAAAGGACTTTATCACTTTAACGCAAGGAGCGACCGGTGCAGCGTGAGCGGCTGGTATATATTAAAGGTTTGGTCTGGTTCTGATCACGCTAACGCGACGGGTCCTTTTTAATTAAC